>JAUMJK010000184.1:0-600000 GCA_033558105.1 Coccyzus lansbergi | reverse complement strand
TAAGCAAACTGCTCCCAGGACCAGTGCCTGAGGCATGGATTTTGTCCAGTTCACGTCTCAACATGATATCTGGCTTTCAGTGGTTTGGTGCAAGTTGTAGGTACCTCAAGGTTTGCCTGTACAAGACCCAAATATCTTTCAAAAACTAGAGCTCTATGACTTGAACACATACGGAGACTAACCTGAGGTTTCTACCAAAGCTTTCACCTCTTGTCTGTGTCCTCACAGCTGAGGTAAGCATGTTTGAAGTTTGCTGGTGCCAGTCAGAAGCTTAATAGGACATCAAGAGCTCAAGATACTCCTGATACTCCAGAAACTTGATTCCAGCATGCCAGAGGAGAACACATTTGGTTGGGCTATAATGTATGGCTCATAACATACATATCACTAGCATCAAATTTGCCTGGCAGGGGCCAATAGTATCAATACTATAAATACTATAAATAGTATAAATAGAGTTACTACACTGTTTTTTAGAATTGATGTTTTATTTCTTTTAGTACATCTACAAAAAAAAACCAAACTTGTGATTCCCTGAAGGGAGATTGTGTATGAACCATAGCAGCTGCTGAAAGAACTGGTCCCAGGACTGTTCCAACTGGCTGATCTAGTGACATGAAAGTGTTGTTATTTACATGCTCTGCAGAGCTTCAGGATGCAAGGAAGATGGATGGTTATTCTTGCGCCTGCTTAAACAATATATTTGATCCTGTCACCTGCCCTGTGCAAATTGCCTTCTTTAGAAGTCAGAATTAATGATGGAGATCAAATTTAGATGCTGTCACTTATCCCATTGGCTCCAACAGCATTTGTTAAAAAAAAAAACCAACAAAATGAATACTTTTGACTTTAAAAAGTAGAAGCAATATTACTTTTGTAAAACTCTTAGGAGAGGTTCTAATGACTACAAAAGTGTCTCAATGGAAGAATTTATTAGCAATAGCTACTTGATCACAGGGACACCTGTATCCTTGGTAGTAGATGTAGAAAACAGACCTCTTGTCAGCCTATATTCCTCATACATCTCTTGCTCTTACAGAGATCTGGCTTTACTTCATAGTCTTTAAGAACCCTTAAAAAAAGCACTGCTTGACTATACAATGAGTGTATTTTCAGCAGATAGTGTTCAAGGCCCATTACCACCTTCCCCCTATCCAAATAATACTCTCTTCACCAGACTTTCTCAGCTGGAACTGACGCAGAGGTTTGAACTAAGCTGTCCAACTCCTCAGGAATGTGGGCTGCCCACCAGATCTGTCTAACTAAGTGTCGAGTATCTCTCTAGTGCCAGACAAAGGATATGCCTAGTGATGGGTGTCGTCCTTCCAGCAGTGGCCAGATGTGGGTGCCTGGATAAGGCTTCAAGCAGTGGCCAAGTATGCATTTACTGAGTGTGTTCCCAGCATTCAACTGTTTTCGGGCATTTTCTGAGTCAAATGCAGTTTCCATCTATCAGTAACACCCAAGGTATTTCTCTTCAATAAACTTCCTTGTTCTTCCTTTGAATTCCTGTTCCAGCTGTTGATCCACATTATTTACTCTCTTCTCTGTCCCTAACTTGTTATAATCGTCTTCCCTCATCCTTGTAATCAGTTTCTACCACTGTGTAATTCTGCTATATTTGCACAACTTTCTGTCAATTCTGTAATGATTAAAATTTTGGGAAATTCTTAATAATATTTTTAATAGTAGTGTCTTCTTAGATTGATATTTTTGAAATTGTTATTAAACTGGAGAGTTTACAGGTTTGAGTTTGGGAGTAATCAAACAAACAGTTTAAACTGGGTAAAAAGGTGAGAGTGATAACTACTGTTAGTGTGGGAAGGGCTGGAACAGTGAAGTGTGCTTGGGAGTGGTAACCTTTTCACCTCAATCAGCATCAACTGGAACAGTTTGCCCTCACTCTGCCTGTCTCTGGCTTGCTAAGTGTTCAAATACTCCATACAAAGTGGAGCTGCCTGAATTTACAAACAGTTTCAGCCATCCAGAAATTGCCCTTTTTTTATTATTATTATTCATTTCCAGCTAATAAGTGATTCAGCAGACAAAAATATCATAAGCACCTATCACAACAGGACCAGTTGTTCCTGTGTGTCTTGGAGTTTACAGCAGACTTTTTAACAGTTAGTTTTACAGTGGACAAGGTGATGGATATGTACATTTATCCAGGCAGGGTGTGCTTTCTCCCACGGCATTGCTGATCAAGGCTGCTCTGCCTACTTCTGCCTAGCCCAGGGGAAACTCTTCCTTCTCAGGCAGGAACTTGGAGTCCACTGCTCTGCAAGAGAACTAATGATAGCAAACGGACACAACCTGCAAACAGTTGGGAGGCTGAAATTTGTTTGCTTGGTCTATTTGCCAAAGAGTTATGAATACAGAAGGGGTTTGTTTAAAACAGAACCCTGCTTGCAAACAAGCTGTAAATGGTGAAGGCCAAAATATCTAAAATGATTTGTGACAAATAACTCGGTGAGGTCCATGAGCCTCTGTCTAACTCTTGCACAGAAGGGATTCACTCCATTCCAGAGTAAACAGAGCAGCCATGCTAACTCTCCAGTTACCAGGCTGGAAGAATGCAGTATACTTTCTGTAAGTATTTGCTCAGACTTAAAAATACACTTGCTTTATCTGCATTCACACCTCTCTTTCGTTCATGAGCTGTGAGCACTCAAACAGTCAAGACTTACTCTTCTAGATACCTACTGGAAGCAAAATCAAACCTCATTATTTGCAAACTGAATAATAGGTCTTAACGTGGGATTCTGTTTACAGAAAGCCCTGGCAGGTCTCTGGAACAAAGGCTGTGAAGTCAGCCAGACATGGGTGTGCCAGTCTTCTGTAAATAAAAATATGCATGTACATAAGTACATCTAACAAGTAGTCAGACAGAATTAGCTGCAAGATCCATATCTTGCCAACAAATCTGTTGAGCAGCTTAAATTTGGTTTGGGTATGGGTTTTTGTTTGCTTTGGTTTTGGTTTTTTTTTTTTTTTAAGTAACAGTGCCTCAGGCAAAGGTCTGTGTGGCCCAGAGAAGTAAAGCTGAAAATGGTCTGTAGAAAATTTGTAGAGTCACAGCTTATCTGCCTCCTGCCCCTGAGAGGCGAAAGCCACCAAGGGCCTTTGCAAAACCTCTTGATTACAAGATTTGCGCTTATCTAGGCAGTGCCAGGGACTTGAGTGACCGGTTGCTACTGGAGAGGACAATTGCAACAAAAGGTTGGCAGTCCTTCCCTAGAAGCAGGAAAAATACCCATTACTTCAAATAAACCCGAGAGTCTGCACTCTGACAGAGGCTGATTGATGCACCAGCGTCATGTTGAGTAACATGATTCTGGCCAATGCTACCCTCTCTCTAAGCATGTAGAACAAGAGGGAAAGCTCGTTTCTTCATTCTTAGCTGATTCGGTTGATTGAGAAAACATCTCTGCTGGTTGGAGAGGCAGCTGTCCCAAGCCACTCATTTGGGAAGGCTTAGGTAGATGGCAGAAGTATGTGCTGCTGCTTTCTCATGCACTGTGTAACTGTGCTGCCTTTCCCCACACCTCCCAGAAACCACACCAGAACGAAAGAATTGAAGTAGTTGCCTGAGAACCTAATCCAAATGACTCAACTGATGGGTGTAGCACTGCTCTAAGTGGGAGATGCGTTATCTGTCTGCTTCGTGAGGGAGTTTGTGTCTCTGCTTGCACAACTTCCCTGCTCCCAGTGTGCTCTGCACATTGGTGGTGGCTGAAAATCTGCCTTGTGTGTGACTGTGTATGTGTGTGCATCAACATATTGGCATATAGTAATCATAGAAGACATCTCTTGCAGTTACGAAGTCTGTTGGCCAAAAGTTAGGAAATACTGTGACTGTTCATATCTGGATTCTGCTCCCCTTTGTCTCCATCCTGGGCTGGATGTCAGGTTGGAGTCCTGTGGGAAAATACAGCGCTTCATTGCACATATGTATGTGGAAGAAAAGGTGTTCTGGGGAAGCTGGTATTTGCCACGTCCCAAGTGTTTGACTTCATACCCTTTATGACATTCCTGCAAGGGAGGTTTTTCTGTGTGCAGTTTCCCAATGGCCAACAGCTGCCCTCAAGCCAGGCCTGCAAGTGTCTGCCTTGACAAAGATCTTGTTCATCCACCTCTATCCTTTGCTTTTGTTTTCCCTGCTTTCCTCTTCCCTTGGTCCTCAGCATCCCCAGCCCAATATGTGGTACTGGTATTTAAGCAGCCTGTGACCCCAGTGTCATTAGAAGGGGCATTACTTTGCTGTGAGATGTTTTGACTTAGCTCTAAAAGGTTTCTGAGCATACTCAGGTGGGGAGGGGAAAGGGTAGCGGGGGAGGGAACGAGTGGAAGCAAAAGGGTAATTCATTTTTAATGACTTACCTACTCTAACAAAATTGGGGTAGCAGTTCACAAGTCTGGGAAAAGGCATGGCTTTAGCCTGAGGGCTCTACCTGCTGCATTTGAGATCTCCCGCAAATAATTTTAATCTCCGAGATTCCAAGAAACCTGCACAAATTGTTTATTGTGCAAAATATTAGGCAGCCTAAATACAGAAGTAATGGCCTGAATGATTGTGCCTCCAACTGCTTTTTATGCCTGTTTCTTAACCAACATTTATGTGCTCCAAGCAAAAGTGTTCTCCTCCCCCTGCTTTACCTTGGTTGGTTTATCAGCTTCAGGGAATGTTACTTACTGCTTGTGCACCATTACAAATGTCTGATTTGATGATCCTGATGATATGCATCTGTGTTTCATATTCTGGGGCAAGGTAAGACTGCTATCAGGGCAGGGTTTTTTCTTGGAAGTCAATGCTGGTTTGGCATGGTGGAGCATTGGGGTAGGCACATAAATCTGCTCTCAATGCTGATAAAAGCCTCAACTGCCACTGCCTGGGTCCAGTAGGGAGTAAGCGAGCAGGAAAGGTCGGTGCTGATGGTGATCTGGGAACCACCTCGAGGAGGTGGGAAGATTCACAAAATAAGGTGGTGGGTCTGGTACAGGCACAGTGGGAAGCTGCTCCAGGGGAGCTTGAGAGGCAAACTCCTTTGTACTCAACAGTGAATGGTATCAAGAAAAGGCATTTGCAGAGTTTAAAATGGATCCGGGGAGGACACGAAGATGGAGTAAATGAAGCACGTGGCTGGCTGTTGTGCCAGAGAGGACCAGCATCTTGACCACTACCTTTCCTCATCCTCTTTGCTCTCATCTTGTGACTTCCAGTGCTCCTTCTGCATAAGTCGTCCCTTTTTTCCACCCCCTAGCCCACATCAGGCTCTATTAGCACCCAGTCACATCCTCCTGGCTTCAGCTCCTCTTTCAAAGGCTGTACAGAGCAAGCCTGTGAAAATACCTCATCACAAGGGTGCAGATAGCATGTGCCTGTGCAGAAAAGGAGTAAAGAAGAGAAGAAACTCCACTGTAAGACATCAAAAGATTGAGGCTGTCAGAAAAAATAGTATCATGGAAATGACTGTGTTAAGTAGGTCCAGTGGTCTCTCCAGTCCCATGTTGCACCCTATGTGAAACGCTCACTGAAACGAGCGAGAAGCCCTTGCAGTATGTAAATATGGAGTCTTCTATGAGAGGCAAGTTTTCTTCTCGTGTCCATTATTGAGATCAGTGCAACTGTGGGGCAAGTGACTATTGCTGCCGAATCTCTCTTGGTATTTAGTGGTGTATATGAAGATTTCCTCATATGAATCACGAGATACCTCTGGCCTTGATGGCTGCAAGCTCCAGAGTACGTGTGTGTCTTCATGTCTCTGGAAATTCAGAATAGCTTTTAAACACCATTAATTTGTCCTGTACTCTTATTTTTTCTCTAGCTTTGTAGTTGTCTCTTCTTTTGTATTGTGGGTACATTTTGGTTCTTCCTACTCTTTTTCTGCCCTCTTTGGATTCTGCCTGCCTTATCCTTGATTTATTGCTGACCACCCTGTCTTCCTGATGTGATGCAGTTTTCTGGTTTGCCTTTTGCATGGGCTCTTCCAATATGAACTTGCTGACCTGGCATTTTGATAGCTTCTGTGCTACTCATCCACTCTGGCGAGTTACTGTGAAGCTGTCTTAATCTCTAGATACTAATAGTGCACTGTGCATCATCTTCCAGGTTTCCCACCTTACTGCTTCTTCAGGCAAAAACCCCTCACATTGAGTTTTTTCCAAGGGGTTTTTACAGACAAAGATTAATTCTGCACAGGAAACTAGATGGCTACTTCGTCCTAATGCCCAGTGTCATCCTTTTCGTGCTCCCTAGGAGAAGCTACTCTTACCAAGGCACTCTTGGGCTCTGTGAAGTGACAAATGCTGGATTACTTTGCTTGAATACTTTCCATCCATGCTGCTGACTCTTAGCTAAGCCACAGTTTCCA
Source organism: Coccyzus lansbergi (assembly GCA_033558105.1). NCBI lineage: Eukaryota > Metazoa > Chordata > Aves > Cuculiformes > Coccyzidae > Coccyzus > Coccyzus lansbergi. The sequence goes on along the minus strand of JAUMJK010000184.1, from coordinate 593,629 downwards.
GCTGGAACTGGCATAGGATTTACTGCTGGTGAACCAATCTGTAGCTTGGTCACCCCAGTCCCTTCAGACCCTACGTGCAAGAGTGTGAGCCTGGATGAGGGCAGTGAGTGCATAAACATGGTTCCGATCTTGGCCTGTGTGCCTATGGTATTGTCAGCAGCACATGAGAATAGTGAGCCTGGAGTTGAAAAGATTCTTAGGGTAAGCCCAGCTGTATTCTTGTGCACAGACACAGTGAAGACACAGGATCCAGGGCAGAGTGACAAAACTGTATTTCCACACTCGTTCTCTGTGCTAAGTCCCCTAGAAGCAGACCTTAACACGTGTCCTACTCACCTATTACTTGTGGACCATGATAAGCTCCTCCTTGCTTTTCTCAGGACATGGTTCATGTCCATTCTGAGCCACATGGGATTCCAGTGTATTTCTAGACCTATGATCTCATCCTATTATCTCCAGTCTTTTTTCATCCTTTCACTGACAGAGTGTTCTCACTACACATCTTGAATTCTAGCTGCCTGGAAAACAATCGGCAAATAAACAGTGGAGGAAATATTGGAAAAAACCCAAACCTATGTCTAGCAATTGGGCTTGCTGCCTCCAGGCAGGTGCAGGCTGCATGTGAACAGCAGCAATTCACTCAGCCTCGCTTTTGAAAGCAAGGAGCTGATGGCACTGGAAAAGCGGAGTGATGTGGTGGGTCTGGGGCCAGGGAAGCACCGTGTGTGGATGCCAAGTAGACGGCTGAATTTTAGATGCCGCTAATTTTAGTTCAGCATGATTTGCTTCACTGAGCTCTTCTGGAACTCCAAATGCTGTCATTCAGGTTAATCATGATTCTTTACAAGACTTAAAACTCTTGGATACATAAGAATTTGATTGGGGCTTTTTTTTTTTCTTAAGACAAGATTTTTCTGTCTGCTCTGATCTTACCATGAATGCATGTTAGACCAACACCAATAAACATGAACCTTCTGTTCCATATTATCTCCTCCTCATGTTCTTTAACCTATTTTATATGTAAAACATTTCATAATATGCAGCCAAGTGTTTAAGCATTCGATTCCCTTCCTTCACCCGCCCTTCCTATTCCCTCAGCTGGTTGCAGATCACTGCCTGGCAGCAGTCAGAGAGAGCGGGCAGCAAGGTGAGTTTTGTTCCCATGAGAATAACCCCTTTCAAGTAATTCTTTATCCAAGGTGACCAGAGTGCACTAATACCACATCTCAGCTGAAAGCGTGGCAATTTCTGACCAGGCAGTCATCTGTCCCTACCCTTAAAGAAAGCGGCACTCTGGTCCCCACGCAGGATTTCTGCAGAGAGCCAGGAGCAGGTACAACTCCACACATCCTCTGCCTTCTTTAAATCCTGTAACTTTATCCCGTGTTGGTCTTCTAGGCTCAGTTTCTTGTGTGTTTGCAGCAGTGAGCAGGGAGAGGATCTGCATGGAAATTGCTCAGGTGTGAAAATGAAAGAATGGCTAAAACCTGAGTGGAAATAGATCCAGGCTAATTGAAAATAGACACAGACTAATCCAGTTTCGTATAATCTCCAGGTTGCCATTCAGGATCCAGTTTGTGTAGGTTGCAATGAAATGTGGTTACCACCAGACGAGTATTCAGTTCTTTCACGCAATGAAAATTGGCACTTTGCAGCAATTTCCAAACAGATGCAACTGCAGCTGCCGTGGGAAGGCTGAGGCCATCTGTTCCACACTGCAGCTGCCGGTGCCTTCCCGTGGCCCTCCTCACCCTCATCTCCAGCCCCTCTGTGTGCAGCTGGGAGCACCCATGGGTGTGGGGTGGGTGATGATGAGGTTTATCACACTTCAGTGGTTGAGGCAGGGAACCTGTGGCTGCAGTTGCATGGAAATTTCTCCCAGCAGCAAGAGCAGTGGAAGCGGTTCCCATGCTTTCTCTTGTCTTAGGCTGCTGCCAGCACCGTCACTTATGGGCTCGTGCAGCAAAGTGGGGATGATTCCTGTATATTTCTGGTGTCTCTTACTCCAGAACTGTATGTTTTAAGTAGGAATGGACATACAATAGCAGTGGAATGTAGGAAGTTTGTGTCATTGCTGATCTGCTCTGCTTGTCCTGTGTCCATCCAAAGCTCAGTATTTTGTTCTGTGTCTGCTTTCAGGCTATCAGGCTCCACGAGCTTTCTTTGATTCAGATTTACAAAGCTATACTTGGAGAAGGCCATGTCACACTTCTATTTTTTTTTCTTTTTCTTCTAATGACACCCACTCAGCAGACTGCAGCCAGGGTGTCAGCAGGAGTGTGACACTGGTCTTGCCCTGTGAAAGCGTGTTGAGGTCTATTCCATGCAGACCAACATTATTCCACAGTGGTTCTTCCCTGAACACTTCTGCTCTGGAAAAAGAACATGTATAAAGGCAGATTTTCTATTATACAATGTTGAAGGGGCTTTACAGTCAGCATTCAAATGATTTTGTCATAATTTCCCTGCAAAAACAAATTTTGAGCTTGTAGGGAATTACAAGATGGATCCTTGGGATTTGATTATCAGGAAGACTGGGGAAAGATGATGGTCTTTTTGCCATGCCTTCCATTGCCCCGGTGCTTTCTGAGCAGTGTCTGCTGCAGGATTGAGGCAAGAAAAGGTTTGATTCCCCTCAGAGATATATTCCCAGCTCGCATTAACATCCAAGTTGCAAGTAAAGAACTGTGAAGATCAGGTACACAAAAATCTGGTGAAGTTTTTGTCCAAAAATAAGGCAAATATCAGCCTTAGCCACAGAGTTTTAACAACTATAAATTTCAAGACTGGCCCATTTATCTGCAAAAAGAGGTCTCGTGGTAACGTTCTCCTTTTGGTTATGAAAGTGCCCGTGTGATATAAATTCATCTTTCTACCTGGGCAGAATTACCACTGTGTCAGCAGGGTTTCTGCCCTGAGGAAGAGAGAGAGGAAGGTGGGGAGCCAGCACGTAGCAGAGCGAGTAGAGGCTTCCTGTGATGCTTTTCTTAATGGTGTGTTTCTGGGAGCTGATCCAGGACCATTTCAGAGCGTCAGTATAATTTTACTGTTATTTCTCAGGTTGAATTTTGATCCATGAGGCTTTATCTTTGGAAACAACTGTTTCCCAGAGCGGTGTCCCTGTCCTCTTGATGAAGGGTTCTGCAATACATCCTCTGGTTCTCTAAAACACGGCACGCTTCACAGATCTAAAGCATTTCCTAGCTGATTGATGGCAACTCATTTAATGCAACGTGTGGGTCTAAAACTATGAATATATTGAGCTGTGAAACAATATATTTCTTCTTCTCAGGGATGCTTATCGTACGCTGCTCTCACTTAAAATAGAAGGAACAATTGTGTTTTATCACCTGCTTGCAAAAAGTCATTATCAGGGGCTAAAAAATTTACAGGCAGAACCTCTGAAATCCGTTGTCTTGACACACAATGTTTTTATTGTTTGCTCCCTGGCCCTGACAGAGGCACAGTGAAAGCAAAGTCCTCTCTGTCCAGGCAAAGGTATCATACTATCGAGTTATGGACAGAAAGAAAATCAGTGTGAACTGCGGGTGTGCCAGCAGCTCCAGAGCATCTGCCTGTGTGCATCCTGCCACCAATGCTTCACGTGAGGTTGATCATCTCTCTTTCATCAAAGGATGGTTGAAGTGGTTGATCAGAAATGGCCTGTGTGATCCAGGCTTGATTGTGGCAAACAGAGAATGGGAAAAGATGCTGGGAAGAGATGTGAGCATACATGCAGGGAGTGCTATGACTTTAGTGCTAATCCCTCTGGATTGCGGTCCTCGTACTGATCATGTGCTGTAGCCACGTCTGAGGCTGGAGTCTCAGTCTTGCAATCAAAGAAAATAACCAATTGTCTACTTTTCATAGAATCATAGAACAACCAGGTTTGAAGAGACCCATTGGATCATTGAGTCCAACCATTCCCATCAATCACTAACCCATGTCGACACGGCCAGGGGGTCTTTCCACTGCCGAAACCCCCCGAGCCCGGTGAATGCAGCATCTCTCCATCCGCAGCAGCACTCTCAGCCCCATCCTCAGCGCCGCCACTCGCAGATGGTCAGATAATTACTATTTTCCTTCCCACCAGTGTCTTTTCGGGACACGTGTTTTGCGTTCCGGCCTCTCTCCAGCCTCCCCACGTCGGTGAATCACACTTCATAAAATAACAGCAGCTCAGGGAAACGCGGGGCGGGACGCTCCGGCCTCCCCCTGCCTGGGAATTGGCCACTCGGGAAGCACAAGCTTGGGGTTCGGCCCTGATTTTGCAATCAGGGATGCGCACGCCCACACTCACCTCTGTCCGTGGACAACTCGGGGATCATAGACTCATAGAACAACCAGGTTGGAAGAGACATCATCAGTTTAAGTTTTTAAGTTTAAGTTTTCATCAGTTTAAGGGCCAAATGCATGTCTGGTATAATCAGCTTTGACTTCTGTGCGCTTGAATTTAGAAGAGGTTTCAGGTTTGTCTCTTCTGTCATAATACTTGTTAGAACAACCACACATAGGGATCCTCATGGTTGTGTAGGCTAAAAGAATGAAGTTAGTGCTGTCTGGCTAACCCAGGGCTCCTTTCAAACACCACCTATCCCAAAAGCTGAATTTAATTTATGTTTGCAAGGGCTGGACTATGCTCAGCTTTGCCTCTTTCTGCATTAAATGTTAATATTTTTTTATAAAAAAAATCGACTGTCTAGCTGAAGGCGTTTTTTAGCTTGTCGGGATTTACAATAAACTTGTCATTAATAGGGAACTTTTTGCTGCATTACTCCATGTTTAACAGGGGGTGCGCTACACATGCATAATTAATATCTTGATTTATATTAAGCCCACATTGCATTGTTAGCAAATAACAATGGGCTATATGGCGACTATGAAGGGTTCTGTACAACTGGGGATCTTTACGATGGTTTGGGAAGTGGGAAAAAACAAGCAACTCAATATGTAGTTTTTAGGCAGCCATCACCAGAAATTACTCCCCCAGTAGATTAGGCTTCAATACCATGCACAGGTCATATTTTCAAACAGGTCACCTAACCTATAGCCACTTATGTTAAATACACGCCAGTCTTATACATGGAGGCTCAGTTCCAGCTCCTGCAGCCGTTTCAGCATTTGCATTTCCTTTACTCTCTGTGACTGTAACCACAGAACCGACTACAACACTGGAGAAATATAATCTTTGGCATTTAGTACATTTTCTCCACCCATATGCACGTGCACTTTTCAGGAAGCAAACAGAAAATTCACATAACTCTGGTTTCCATAGTCAGGAAAAAGCTATGACAGGAGAGAATTAAAAAAAAAAAAAAAAAACCAAAACGTAATAGTTATAGAGGGGAAAAGCATTTATTTGGGAAGATAACAGCTCTGCTTCAGGGAGCCAGTACTGCACTCTGCTGAGCTGTGTTTTGCCATCCTGGCAGAACAACCAGGCTGCTGAAATGGGTCAGGGGAACGTGCCCTGCACCAAGGGGCTTGAAACAGTACCCAAGCAGGGTTTCAGTCCTGCATGGGTCTTGTACCAACCATTATGAAAAGATGAGGTTTAATGCAAAGGGACACAAACAGCTACTATGAGTGGCCCCAGGCTAAGTGGCTCACCCAGGCTATTTTGGCAAATACTTTGGAATGACAAATGTATTCACCCATCAGGGCTGGCTCAGCAAATAGGCTGGATTAATGATAATGATTGCAGTGAATAATTCAACTGGGTGTACTGGCAGTCTGAGAGTGAGTTGTACAGGCAGAGAAAATAAGGAAAATCAGGTGGGTTTTTTTTGGTTGCTGGATGGCAGGGAAAGAAATAAGTGATGGTATGCAATGGAGAGAAAAACCTTTACCAAACAGCTGGAGCACTCAGGTAGGATGTGAGACACAGATTGACCACATTTCTGCTTGGAGCTGGGCAGAGCTGCATTCAAACCGTGGAACTAGGCTGGGTTTTTTTCCAGGTAAAACCATGCGGAACAGGAGAACAAGCAAGACACGTCAGGCAAGACCAGGCCCAGATGGGGACCTAAGGAAACTTTTGTAGACATGGATATACTTCCATGGGAAGTCTCTGTTTCTTTGAGTCAGATTTTTCCAAGGACAGATTGTTTATCAGAAGGCCCTTGCTCGGCAGATCAATGGCATCCCTTTTGCATTTCATTAATTCCTTATAGCTGCCACACTTATGCTGTCTGAATGGGCACAGCCTCAGCTGCACTGTGCCCAAATATTTCCATATATTTTTCTCCTTCCTTTTCCTTTCCAGTATCTCTATCCCTTCTTGCCAAAAGCTGTCCCCTGTCCAGCCCCAGGAGGACCACTAAGATATGGGTTTTGCCCAGGAGCAGTGATTTGTTTATGCAGAAAGTACTGAAAAATTTAGGACTAGGATGGTTAACAGAGACCTGGAAGTGAGTGCTAGGGAGACAGAAAAAGGGTGGAAGCTGCCACTATGTTTCTTAAACTGCTCCTTGCGGCAGATTTATCACTGGTAGCACATTCCTTCTCACCCACCCCCCCACCCCCACCCTCCTCCACGCTGTGGGGCTAATTCATGCACAGGTCTGGAAAAGCCCTCCTTTCAATTTCACCATTTACTGTCTCACAAAGAACTTTTAGATTAATTTCATTTAAACAGGCCCTTGTGCTGCTGCTTCTGGACGCCTAAAATGTGAAGGTATCAGAAAAAGACCATCTCCCATGTTTTCTGCTCTTACTTCTGGCATCATGTTTTGGGGATGGCCTCACAGGGCGGCTGTGTAGGGCCTTTTTTAAAAGGATTTCTGCCAGGAGAGGCTTGAATCTCTTTTGCTTGTGGGGTCTGCTCACTAGTTGGGACAGATAGTGAGGATAGCAGAAGGGATTTATCAATGACCAGGTTACCGGTGATGTTACTTCAATCACAGACCCTAACCTTGCATTGAGTATAGGAAATTGTGCCTCAGCACAGGCTACTGCAAGCTTTAAAGATGATGAGGGCAAATTGTGGCCATTCCCTCTCGAGAAACAGGAACAGAAACGGGGAGAGCAAGCTGCTTCTTCACTTGCAGGACTGTGGGTCCTGCATCCACTGATGTTCTCTGCCAGGATGCCTGACCCAGCAGCTGGGGGTGGTTGGAGTGCTTTGCCTCTTCCCCTTAACATTCAAGCGAAGAATCAGTACTGCTGAAAGTGGCCTCTGAAGCATCCCCCCAAACTCCTGTACCAGGGAGTTACCCAAGGTGCTTTGATTTCTCTCCAATGGCAGCCAGGAAAGGCAGTTCAAAGACCCTGGAAAATGTATGGGTTGCAGTCACTCTCCACCCCCCCTTGCTGGTGGGGACACAGACATGGTGAAATGGGCTCCAAGCCTAGGACATGTGGCGTGACTGCTAGAAAACGCTGAATCCTGCTGGTCCTGAGGCTGAGCTGTTCTGCTGCAGGGGCAGCCAGTGCACAGAGCAATGCCTGTGTGCAGCATGAAGGAACTGGGAACGAACTCTTGCAGAAATAATAACAATAATAAACAAAAAACCAGTCAAGCCTGTATTTCATATTTCTCTCTGCCCTTCCAGCAACCCTTCCTTGAAAAGTTTATGTCTACATTACAAGAAATGGTTATATTTTCACATAGCCAAGTCCTCTCCCTGCTGTTTTCCACAGCTGAGCTGGCCTTAGCATAGCCTCAGCGATGTGGGGCCTCTCACGGACAGAGCCGTGTTTGTCTCAGAGGCATGTTGAACTTGGCAGGTACCTTATGTCTAACTCCAATTTAAACTACCACCTTTCTAAAGGAAAAGAGTCTGCACTACACAACAGCAGCTGCCACAAGGAAAATCTGCTTGCCTGGCTGGAAAACCCAAGCAGGATCATTATCGGCAGTTTCTCCGTCTTTTCCCCACAAATTTGCTCTGCAGTCTGCAGACACTGAACTAGCTGCCATTTTTTTCCAACTGAAAGAGACAAAACTGGGGGGATTTGACTGCAATCAACTCTATTAGACTAATGTGTGCTAAACCAGGCAGAAATAGAGCCTTAAAAACATGGGCTAGGCTCTTCAGAGCCTGGCCTTGTGGATATTTTTCCCCCTTTGGCTGGGAGGAAGCACAAGCTGGCTGCAGTTGCGCAGAAGGTTGATGGCAGGGCCTCCACACCTAGCAGGTCCTGTCCTGGAAGGCCTTGGTTAGCTTGCTAATGGGAAAGGGCAAAGCTGATCATCCTGCACAGGGAACAAAATATCTCCCTTTGGAGGGGCAGCTCTCAGGAGGAACAGCCCTGGTTGGAAATCCCTGGTTGGAAATTCCCAAGTGACAGGGGACAGGACAAGAGGGAATGGCCTCAAGATCTGCCAGGGGAGATTTAGGCTGGAGATTAGGAGGACGTTTTTCACAGAAGGGGTCACTGGGCATTGGAACAGGCTGCCCAGGGAGGTGATTGAGTCCCCTTCCCTGGAGGTGTTTAAGGCACAGGTGGATGAGGTCCTGAGGGACTTGGTTTAGTGTTAGATAGGAATGGTTGGACTTGATGATCCGATGGGTCTCTTCCAACCTGGTTGTTCTATGATTCTATGATTCTATGAAATCTCCTTGGGACACATATCGTGTCTGTGGGCAACGTGGAAGACTATGTGGAACGTTTCTGAGCACCAAAGCCAACATGTGCACCACTGTGGAGTACAATTGTTCTCCACTGCTGCTTCCATCTCCTCATTAAGCTTTTCATCAATAACACAGTGCTTCTTGTGCAGCTAGGAGCAGAAAGGGCAGTCACGTGGGAGCTGACTCACACTGACTCACATCTCCTGGGAACGCAGGGTCAGTTGGGTTAACCTCAGCCTACCGTATGCCTAGAGACTCACCAGGAGAGTGAGGGCATCCCTCCTCCACTCCCTGCCTGTGTGCTGGGACAGGGAAAATCCTCCTCTGAAGACAGGGCTGAAGCAATGGATGAGAGAACCTGATCTGTGCCACCAATTTTCCTGGCCCTCCATCAAAGCAGCGATTTCCCTTCTGGAGTGCCAGAAACCCAGTTGTGGTGAGAGTACTCTGGATGCCCTGGGTTGGGCAGACTGGCCTGGGAAGTCAAATCTCTCTACTCTGGGGTACCTTCTAGACCAGAGAAATGAAGCTGAGCTTACTGCACCCTTTTTCTTCAATTTTTTTTTTCTTTTTTTAACTTTCCCTTCTGGGAACAGCAGAGAGACAGCGGAGAACAGGCTCCCAGAGAACAAAGTTTGTTTTCCCACACTCTATCATTCAATGGTCTGAATTCTGAGGTTGATCTTTGCTCAGGCAGAGCAGAAACTTATTATGCTTGATTTCTTAGGAGAGGAGGGCTTGGGGGAAGAGGGAGCACAGCAGGACTCTGTGGTTGCTGGAGAGTTAATGGTGCTGTACTGCTGCATACCCAGGCTCCAGGTAAAGTTTAGGCTGCAGGCAGCAGACAGTGAAAGGAAATGTTGATCTTCCTGTGACTCCTGAGATAACACTTCAGCTTGTAGGATCTTCATGTTCTTTTTCTCTTTGTTTTTGTGCTTCTCTCCCAGGATGAAAGGGTGAATACAGGAGGGTTGATTGAGCAGAAGGGTAAAAGATCAAAACTAGCCTGTATTATCATCTTACTGGCAGGTGCCAGAAGATGGGCATAGCTGGGGTTGGGGAAGGAGGAGGGGGAAACAGTGTTTTCTGAAATGCTTGTCTCCAGGCAAGCTAGATCCAAATCCAAATCTAGTAAAAAAAGAAATAAAACTAAAAAAAGAGCTTTGGCGCTATCGGTCTGCCTAAACATGGAACAGGACAGCAACCACGATGGAGCAATAATAACAAAAGTTAAAAGTAAATGAGAATAATTTAGATTGTCTGCGGTTGTACGTTGGTGATGCTTTCCAGACGCAGCTACATTTTCCTGCTAGGGGTATGCTTCTCCCTCTCTTTGTGTGCCCACTTCCTATGCTTCCCCCTTCTCCTTTGGCTCATTCCTTTGAACCCGAGCAGCAATGCTGAGGTTAGGGTGAAGAGGGGAGGCGATAAACCCACAAAGCACAGCAGCAGCGCAGCAGTGATAACTCTCCAGTGAAAGGTGTGAAGCCTCTGTCTCCCTCATCTCATCGGGATGCCTTGTCTGGTACCCAGAAGAAATGTTGCTAACAGCAGCCCTTGTGCATTGTCATCCTGGATGCGTAGCAAGACCTTGCTATCAAGGTCCCCTCTTCTGGATGGCAACCAGGGCTCTGATGCATAAAATTAAAAATCCTGTGGCAGCTTATTTCCCATTAGAGGGAAAAAAAAAACCCAGCAGATCCATTGAATTAACCAGATGACTTAATAACACAAAGTTTGGCTTGTACTCTGCCTCATCCTTGTCTCAGTCTCCATTGATACTGTTTCCTTGCACTTTTTGCCACAGTGGAAAATCATGTGCCTTTTTTTTTTTTTTTTCATGCTGAAGTGCACTGGCAGAGCTGCTGTGGGAAGGCAACAGGTCCTAGCAGCAGGTCCCAGGCAAGCCAGGCTCTTCTCACTGCAGGGATGGGGAGACAGTTTCAGGCTGGACGGTGTGAGAAGCCTGGTTCTGATGAAGCAGTCAGCACTTCCATATGCAAGATGGTGAAATCCATAGGTTCAAACTCAAATTTAAGGATGAACACTTGGGAGTCTACATACTATGCGCCTTCGCAATCTATGTAATTAAGCATGTTTTCATTTACCTTCTAGTTCTTGAGTTTCTTTGTGCCAGCATTTTTAAATCCTTCTCTGAAACTTAGAAACATAATCTTCTCCATATACAGCTGAGCTTCTTGTGTAAAGATTTCAGGAGTCAGGACTTTGAGAGGAATACAAAATATTGTCATACCCAGTGTGAGTGTGGCACCTCGCAATATTTGTCTCATTGCTTCCTCAGCAGCCTCTTCCAAATGCAGGGAGACAGATGGAAGTTAGTATAATTTTTAAAAGGAAACAATATTTCTTTCAGCTAGAAAATCTAGAACTTAAGCCTCCAAATTCCTTAGTGAAGTTTTGCTGCAGAAGCTGGATTTAATAGCAACCGAACGGTTCTCTAGAAGGTTGTGGCTCTGCCTTAGCATATAGACATGTTTCTTCTTCCAGAGAGTAAATACTGCTTTATGGTGCTGCAATTTATGCTGCTGGGGAGGCTGGCACTAATGCAAATATGCTGTGAAGCTACATGCTTCCTGCTCACTCTGAGCATCAATTGCTCCCACCTTGAAAAAGCTGGTTTGGCCTTTTATTTACTAGAGCTGGTCTTAGCAGCAATGTACTTCCCTGGAAACGAAGTTTCTTCCAAGGGTTAAAAATATGCATAACCCCATTACAATATATCCTAGTACCATTCAGTGAAAGCTGCTTAATTGAAACTCCCACACAGCACTTTGCGATTAATGGTGATGCTGCTGTTTAGAAAAAATAAGGGACAGAAAGGCTCAAAGTCAGAATACAAAATACAATAATGTCCTGTGTGGAAACATGATGAACAGCTACAGATGCTGTCAGTTATCTTTCCTCTTAGTGTCTCCTGATCGAGTAAGTCCTACTTTTCTCCCAGCACGTTTTTTTTGTGAGGGGCCCTTATACTCTGGAGGATCCTAGGAACTGTACACTGAGGAACTGAACCACCGTGTGTGTTCCTCTTCCCTGCGCTAAGCAGCTCTGTGAGATACTGAATGCCGTGCTGTGTATTTCCCAGATATCCCTTGCTGCACCATTTCAGCCTCGGATTCACTGGGCATCTATTCAAAGGTTCCTGAAACTGAAGCTGCTTCTTTGGGCAGACTTGGGGAGAGGAGCGGCTGATGCAGAATCCCTGAGTCATGTCCCATATTCCCCTCTGCAGCAAGGCTGCAGGGCAACCTTGAGCTGCACTCCTCTTGGTGCAAAAGATACAGCAGGATGCAGCCCTGAGCTTCTGTGTGTGAACACCTGCCTGAGGACAACCCCCAGCACTCTGCAGCTCGGCACTAGTGAAAAGCCAGCTTCTTAATATGGTGAGAAATAGCACCCTTCCTTAAATCGCAGAGGAATACTGCTGTAGGTAAGGACTTATCCTGTACTAAATGAGGCTCTCCTCCCTCCCTAGTCCTCTACTCTCCCTTGTGTTCAGCCCTGCATTACCTCACTGACCTTCACAGAGTTTGCATGCGATACAGATGTCGAGGTGTCAGTACAAGTGAGGGGCAATTATGCTTTATTTTAACTTCTTCACTTGTAACTGGCTAATGAATGACATGAAAAAAACAAAGATGCCAGGCATGTGGAGTTATTAAATGTTATGGGGGGAAGGGAATATTTAATGCTGGTTATGCTACTCAAATTCCAGAAACAGTGTGTTCTTAAGCACCACTGCTGCTTTTATTTGCAGGGCATGATGGGGCCATGGGACAAGAAAGCCCAGGGGCACCTGGGCTTTGCTTTGTTTGCCCCAACCCTCCTCTAGATTAGGCAGAGCAGTTAAGAAAAAAAAAAAAAAAAAAAAAAACCTAAACAACCAAGGACAGGAATTTCCTTGTTGACAAGAAGAGACTGGCTGAGCAATTCCTGGGGGCTTTCAACAGGCTAACCACAAATTGGCAGTGGAGCCTTGCACTCTCAGAGCAGTGTGGGTAGAAGCTGCTCCCCTTTGATGTTGGACCTTGAACCATTTTGTTTTCAGTGTAGCTGGCCTTGTTGCCATGGTTGTTACAGCTTACAAAGGTGAAGTGGTGAGTTCGCACCAAGAGAGGTGTGAGGCAGCCCTGTTTTTCCTTCCAGCCTCCTGCAGCTGCCCCCACCCTCCATCTGACCACACCTAGATATGACAGTGGGGAGATGAATTTAGCTTACATCAGAGCAGCCCCAGCCACGTTCAGCTGTGCACAGCATCCCGTTGCCACAGGATGGGGACAGCCTGGCTCCCCGACCGCCTGCCTCTGCAAATCTCACAGCAGCTGCTGGGATAAGAGCCTTATAAGCAAGACGAGTCCTTCGCATAACTACTGCAGCTCTCATCTTACAGGAAGGTTATGTGTGCAGGACCGGTGGTGATCAAAGGCCAGCTACGAGACCTCTCAAATCCAATGAATGATCATTAATTGGGGGAAGAAGTAATTAGACTGGCTTTACTATCTTGCTGTTGTGCTCAGGGGACTAATGGGATGGTGTTGCTGCCATTGAAAAAATTTATTTGTTAGGAGTGACTCATTGGATATGCGTCACAAATTATACTTGCGAAAAAACTACCCATGCTCCCTGTTGGGAGCTAAAAGTCCAGCGCAATGTGCCCAGATGATCCTGGCAGCTGCCTGATAATGAGAGCATCACCTGGTGAGCGTTCGCTCCCTTTCATCTTACCTAGAGGGAAACTGTCAAAGACAGGTCTGTTCTTGCCACCAGAAACTCCATGGTATATGTACCTGTCCCACTGTAGATTCTGAAGGGGAAATGGCTTTTGACAAAACTCGCGGAGAATCAGAAGAACCAGATGCAGAGCCCTTGTATCTTGGGCTGCCAAGATCCCATGAGGACTTTGTAGCCCTTGAGAAGGAATTCAACCTGCTGGTCTGGGTCAAAGCTCCTTGACCTCTTTCTTTGAGCGAAGTTTGATCACAAAGCCAAGACATTTGCGGTATCCAAAATCTGTCCTGGATCTGAATTTCACAGTTCAGCTGGCCCATCTTTTGTTTTTTTAAAAAAAGATTGAGTTAACTTTTATTCTTATTTGACTGATTTTTCTCCCATGGACTTGCAAACTTCAGTTGAACCAGGTCATCTTAATAAACTTAATAAACTTTTAAAACATATTTTTCGTAATGTTTTTTGCTTCCAGAACAGGCTAAGGTTTGGAAAGACAGAGGCAATCAACAATAAAGGAAGACAAAATAATTGCTTGGATCTTTATATTCTTTTAGCACTTTGAAACAAAATTTTAGATAGATAGCAACTGAGGCTAAAAGTTTGTTCTTAATTTGCCGAAACTGTTTTTCTTTCTTCCACCAGAATAAACCTGGTCAAACAGTATTTGCCCTTCAACATTTCACTCTGAGAGGTGCCCAGTGCAGAGTTACTCAGTGTAATGAATGTAAACACTGGGAAGATTGCTTATTTCCTTTGTGCGTGTTCTCTTGAGTTGGAATTTGATTACAGCACTTGAAGAATATACTCTGACTGTATAAAAGCACAATTATGGAGACCTGATTCTCATCTTCACTTCTCTCTCTTTCTGTCTTTCACACACACACACACACACACACACGGCCAGAATTGCAGTGTCATGGTAATCAACTGGGAAAAGCTCAATACCTGACCTGCCAAAATTCTTCTGTTCTTGGTCTCAGTATCCAAGGGTTGGACTGGTGAAACCAGGCAGGCTTTTTTTTCCAGGATGTTTTGAAAGAAGAGACATGATGACTTGGTTTCAGGCTGGTAGGTCTCTAGCGAAGATCACGGCATGCCCTATAAGCCCCACGCTGTTTCGCTTAAACCCTGTTTTATTTTCCAGACTTTGAAAGTTCCTTGGGTTTGTGCTGCACCTTCCCAAAGTGCACACCCCAATCCCAGCTATGGGGGAAGCTGCAGACCCTACAGTGTGCCTGGCAGAGGACTGCCTTATCCAATCCAGGTTAGCAGTTGGTAAGCTCTCTGGGATGCTGGCTGCCTTGCACCACAGACCGGGCCCTGTGCAGAAACACCAGGACTGATAAATTCTGGTCAAAGCCCCATGGCGTTTCTGCAACTTGATGGGGAATCCTGCCCTGTGTTTAATCCAGCTGCAGAGTAAAAGCTCGTTTTGCTTTTCTCTCCCCTCACAGTCTGGGTGGCTGTAATTAGAAGAAGTTACAGAACTAAGTAAAGGCCACTTTGAAAAGCCACATCTTGAACTGATCGATGGGCACCACTGCACCCTTGGTGACATGTGGACAGGCATATCTCTGGGATACTAGTCTCCCAAGCATGGAAAAATCTGCAAGAGCAGATGTAGCTGCAGGGCTGCAGAGGGAGCTGTTGCAGGGACACTCAGAAACAGGGATACACACTGTGTTTTCCAGCTGTTGGGAAGACCACACCATGCTACTGGTATCTCTGCTGATCAAACCACGACTCAACCCCTCTTTTGCTCTGAAGATCTTTCTTTCACAGGACGAAGTCTCTTCTCCTTTCCTCTTTCTTTCACTGCTTTCAAGCCCAGATCACTAAAGTACCCCTGTATCATCTGCTAGTCACATCCCTCCTTTCCAAATTCACTCTAACGGGAGATCAGGATGGATGATAAGGAGAAGTGTTCACATCCATCCTGTCAACACAGACGTGTGTGAGCACACACCTAGTGTCTGCAATGACCACTGCTCCTATGGGGCCACCACTGTGGAGAGCAGGATGAGCTCCCTGGTCCCTGTCCTGTATGAAGTGCAGAGCTAAGGCAGCCTCTTGGGTGGGAGAGAAAGGGGAAATTGGATACTAGCACACGTTTTATGCTAACATCTTGCTGAATGTCGCACCAGATGTTGGAATTAAAATTGCTTCTTCACACATTTTCATTTTAGCTGTCATTTTTTTCCAGGATCGCAACGACAACTTTGTGAAGCCACAAAAGGTAATAAGGAAAGGCCAGGCCAGATCCTGAGCTGGGTATGGGATAATACACCAGATTGCCTCCGTTGATTTTCTGGTCCATAGTTTTCAGTCATGCTGGCTGCAAGCAGAGCAGACACGAAGTCTAAGTATTCAGAGGGCATCACTGCAGATCTCTACCGAAATACATGGAAATCTTTCTGTAAGAACTAGGGACAGCATTTCACTGAACTTACTCGTGACACAAAGGTGGTAGGAACAAAGGGAATGGTGTGAACCTAAACCTCCTTGCACTTTCAGGATTACAAATGCAGCATGCCTCTAATCCTTTATGAAGATTTCTTATCAAGTGTTTATTTTCCTCTGCCCCAAAGCTGCTGCTGCTGGCTGCCACGGGGACCGTCAATCTGTCCCACACATTTGCCAAGCCTTATATAGTTTCTCTGTCAGGGAGCTGGGAATGCTGATGGAAAGCATCCTGATAAATAAGTCACCCAGGTTACCTTCCTATGGGCAGATCACTGCTGTCCAATGCAAATCCAACTCGTCAGTAGCCAGACGCTTTCTCTTTGGGGTCTCCTACAGCCTCACTGAGCCAGAGCTAAACAATTCCTCTCTCCCTTTCTTCTTTACCTTCCCCTCCTCTCCCTCCCCTCCTCCCCCAACCCATAAAACTAGAACGGAGAAGAAAGTGGGCTCCAGCCTGACATGAAGTCTTAAAATGTTTCTGATGGGCTTTGGGGAGAGAGGAGGTCCATGATAGAATCATAGAATCATAGAACAACCAGGTTGGAAGGGACCCATTGGATCTTCCAGTCCAACCATTCCTATCAAACACTAAACCAAGTCCCTCAAGACCTCATCCACCCGTCCCTTAAACACCTCCAGGGAAGGGGAATCAACCACCTCCCTGGGCAGCATATTCCAATGCCCAATGACCCTTTCTGTGAAAAACCTCCTCCTAATCTCCAGCCTAAATCTCCCCTGGTGGACTTGAGGCCATTCCCTGTTGTCCTGTCCCCTGTCCCTTGGGAGAAGAGCCCAGCTCCCTCCTCTCCACAACCTCCTTTCAGGTAGTTGTAGAGAGTAATGAGGTCTCCTCTCAGCCTCCTCCTCTCCAGGATAAACAACCCCAGCTCTCTTAGCCGCAGAGATGTGCCTCAGAGATACATATATTTATCAGTCAAATTTTCTCTGCTCACCAACTGCATTGGGACAAAGTAAAACTAAAAACCCCAAACCTATCAAGTTGTAGATTGACACCACTTATTATACCCTTATCATGATGATAAGTGACTATCAAGTACATAAAGATTCTATAAAATCAAGTTTTCTTTTTAGCAAGTTACTTTTTTAGGTAGAATTAGTATTATGTTATCTCGGCACTATCTGACATACTGCATTTTTTTTTTAATAAGTCAGAAATCTGCTCTAAGATTGTTGTGGCTGAAGAGTTAATAATGTAATGTTTCCATTTTAGGAAATCCCCTGAAAACAAGATGTAAAAAAGCCTAAAAGCCACTGGTCTGATTTCCAGGGATCCACATTGCCCAGGGCTCCCATCAGTCAGTGAGACTGGAGGTAGCACAGTATCTCCCAGGTATCAGCTCTCCAGTGCTGAGGAGTTTTACTGATGCAGATGAGAGGAGAGCCTGCCTCATAAAATGAAGCAGAATTTACCTCTGGAATTTCCATTTCTGTATTACTCAGTTCTGCAACAGTGAGACCTCTTTCTGGCTTCCTGCATCCCTGGTGATGGAGGAGTGCCTATGGTGCACACAAACAAACCTCTCCAGTTTTTTTGCCCAGCCCTGGTACTGGAAAAGCAATTTATCTGCTTCTCCAAAGAAGCAGCCATGGAGATCTGAACCTTCAGTGGATAGGAGGGGAATGTTTTAGAAACAAAGAAAGACTGCAGGTGTAAAATGTTTGTCATGCTAACACCTGAACAAACATATGACTCTGCCTTTGCTTATCTCCTTCCCACTCACTGCCTTTATTGAGTCCAGCGGCCTGCTAACTGCAGACACATTAATCAGGCAGTTAGATTAGAACAAAGTCTCTGTCTCTTATTCAGACCATATAAATGTGTCATTATCTAGACCAGGGCCAGGGCAAAGGGGGTTTTTTTATACCTTTGTGATGACCAAGCTGCTCACTGCTTCCTGTTTACATGAATTCGCTGTCCCTCAGAGGGAAAGCGAGCCTTCTCAGGGACTGCAGCAAATCCCTCTGTTGCCCCACCCATATAAATACGTATATAAATATAAGTATATATAAATATATATTTTTTTCTCTTTTTTCTGTTTTCATTTCACTATGTGCAGTCCCTTCCCCACAAAGGTCCATTCATAGAATCATAGAATCACGGAACAACCAGGTTGGAAGGGACCCATTGGATCTTCTAGTCCAACCATTCCTATCTAACACTAAACCAAGTCCCTCAAGACCTCATCCACCCGTCCCTTAAACACCTCCAGGGGAAAAAAACCCACCTCCTTCAAAAATCAGATTGATGAAGCAAGATCTTTTTTTTTGATCCTACACCTTTTGCAGTCCTTAGTTATATTAGTGGTGGGGTTTCGGTTGGAGCAAGTATCTCTCAGTGACTTCTGCTGTTATGCATTTGTTAGGCCTCAGCTTCTAACTGGGTTTCCCATCTTTTGCCCGCTTCCCAGAGTTTTGCTATGAAGATGCTGACATACCAAGATGAAGCTGCCATGGCTACATGGGCAGTTTGCCCAGGGCAGCACCAGGGCAGGGCAGTGGTGGAGGAGGGAAGAAAGGGAGGCAGTCAGCATAGGCAGCACTCTGTGCTGACCTCGCTGCTGGACTGCAGGGCGTTAATGACTCCTCTCTCACCCCCCATTCCACCACAGGCAGAAGCTTCGTGGCAGTGACTTGGGTTTTGGTCTTTCTCCCAGCGTCTTGGCTTGCCCTCCATCAGTTGGGTTTTGTCCGTCCAGCCTGCAGCCCTGGAAGCTGCATGAATAGAGCATAAACCTGTTTTCACACATTCTTGAAAAAACAAAATCTCTCCTTTTCCTTTCCCCTTTTCGTATTTTTGATGGAAGTAGATAAAGCTGTACACAGATGGGAGCCTTGAGAGTGTTGCTGTCTGCCTGTGGTGCTAAAAGCATATCAGTAGTGGGCATTCAAAACACAAGATAGTTCTGTGATAAAATGAGTTGCAGGCATCCTGGCAGCAGCCAACTGCTCTGCTCTGGCTGGGTATCCTAGATCCCACCTATCAGAGCGGAGAAAGTACCCTGCTTTTCAATCACCTCCTTTTTCTGCTCTTTGTTCCATTTCTTGTTCATTAAAAATTAGAGGTGGACTAAAGGTATGTCCTGGGAATGGAATGTCCTCATATTTAGGAGACCTCTGAGTCACAATGAATGCAGGAGCAAATGTCATAGCCGAGTAAAGGAGCTGTGGTCACAAATCAATGCAGTGAGCACCTTACTTTTTACAAATAGCCAAGAAAAACACAGCCAAATCCTCTGAGCTCGATGCATGGATTATTACTCATGTACAACATACATGGTTATAATATTCATAATAAAAGTAAATATGTTTACCGTTTCAATAAATCTCCATAAATCCTTCTTCCTCTTTTGCACAAAATATAATTCTCCAAAGGCTTGAAAACATGCATGGCGACTCTCTAATGCACATTTTATTTGCTGATTTCCAGTGGCTCTGTATAGGCGTTTTAACTTCAACTGAACGTCTCAGCAGGAACTTTCTTATCAGGATCTCTGAGACTCAAAACTATATTCAGTGCTTCCAGTAGAAAGCTTCCTAGGTCTCTGGAGATATCCCTGCTTAAAACCATATTTGCTTTCCTGGCAGTTTCCTCCGAGAGCCTTTGAATACAGGGAATAGTGCCATGAGTGTTAAGCTTTGCTCTCCCCACTGCTACAACTCCAGCAGGCATTGAGTCTCGTGTGCTCGTCCTCGCTGTGCTGCTGGGGAGTCTGGTGTGTTGTGAAAATGGTTGAGATTATTATGACAAAAGGTTCCCTCCACCTTTTGTACCAGGACCTTCTTTTGCCCTAGGAAACGTCTGTGTTTCTGAAAATGGCTTAGTGGCAATCTTACTGCAAGCTGCTCTCTTAAAGGAGCCTCTCCTGTTGGCGGCATCCCGTGCTGTCAGAGGGAACGTACAGAAACAGATGCATTGTGTCTGGCAAATTTGGTGGTGCTAATTTCTACCAAAACGGGGATTTTCCTTAAGTGGCTTGCTGACATAAAATAGCATAAGAGTATAGCTCCTAAGCTTTAAATAGAAAGGAAAGATCTGTCCTTGCCGTAGATATCATGTAAGCTTCCTTGGTGTCGCTTTCTCCTTAATACGTAGAAGCCTGCTCACCCCTCACCATTGTGAGTGAGTGTTTGGGAACCACTAATGGTTCCATAAACTTTGAGAACATAACTTTGAGTGGCTGTGACAGGCAGGTCCCCAGAATGACTTTGGTCACTCCGCTGCAATGTGTGGAGTAGCTATTTTGCTTGTTCGTGTAATAAACCTCCCTCAGAGGTTTTTGCCCTTTAAGTTCCCCCTTCAGTAGCATTTTTGAAGGATGAGATTGTCACTGTCCCTGAGTCATCTGGGAGAGGGTGATGCTGTCACTATTTTGCTAACGGCTGTGTGCTGAAAGCAGGTTTTAATGCATTCAGAGCAAAGATCTCTGTAAGCAGGACACCAGATAGCCTCGGAGACGCCATGGCAGGGAAATATTAGTTTTCTCTAAGCTGAGACAGAGTTATGCAGAAAAATCCTGAACCGCCTTCAGCGAGAGGGTCAAGCATCAAGCACACAGGCCTCTCAGGTGCCTGTGGAACAGAACTTGGGTTTCTGAACCTAAGTGCCTTCATCACTTGAGTAGGAAATCCTTTGCTTCAGGTGGGTGTCACCTCATGCTTTCAGTTCTATGATTTGCATGAAAAGGTCTCATCCTGCTGTCAAAACAGCAAAGCTCTTACACTTCATACTCTGCTACGAACTAGTAAATATGAAATATATTCAAATGCAGAAGACGTTCTGTTGCCTCCTTGCAGAAACTGATCAATATCTTCTCTCTCAGCTAGTGCTGCTTCAGTTAACAGCAGACAAGCTGTTGGGTTTAGGCTTCCTGGGCTGACTTTATTTTTAGCTGGGAGCGGCATTTTTCTTCTGGAAGCTTTCCCTGCCTCACATCATGCAACGAAAGCTGCTTGCTGGCATGACACTTTCTCGTCCTTGCTACTATATTCCCTATGCTGACTTTGTAGTCTTGAAAACATCAGTTTGCTTATTAAATTATCATGCTGCCCACAGTGAGAGAGAAAAATGACTTAGTGCACAGCTTTCAGCTGAGCACTGTGTTGGGTACCTGCCTGCAAAGGGGTTGTCTGGCACTGGGGAGATGAGCAGGTTGCAGTGGGAACTGGAGACAGGCAGGGCAAGGGCTGCCCAGGGGCTCGTGTGGCAGTTTTGCAATGTGTTGAGCCCACCTGAGATCCCTCTCTGCACCAGGTCAGACATCTTCCAGTTCAGGTCTGCTGAAGAGAGGCAAAGGTGTGCTGTGCGCAGCTGCAGGTAAAGCATTTATTTGTTGAATTCACAGAAGAAAAACAACAAATAAATTTTGCTGCTCATCTGTCTGAGGATCTTGAGGTGCAGCTCTGGTGCCCCTCAGGAGAGAACTCAGGTGAGTCCTGACAAAGGCACCATGAGGATGTGCTGGGAGAGACTCCCCAGCCAGTGACCGCCACGTGCCTGGGATTTTGGTCAAGGTCCTTGGTGGGAGACAGTGCAGCCCCCAGAGCCTGCACTGATACAGACAGGAGAAAATAATAGCAGTGTCTTACGTGGTTTGCTCTTCATGTTAAGACCATGTGTGTTCTCCAGTAGGGTTCGCGCTGTTTTGTGTCACTTCTCTTTTCCACAAGCTCCGCCTCTTGCAATGAGTCATGGTTCAAACAGTACATTTCTATCAAAAACAAGGGGGGGGGGGGGGGGCAGGGAGGGGAACGATAAATCGTGAGGGCTGTGAAGAAATATGACGGACTGTGCATCGTTTCAACTTCTCTCTTTAGAAAGCCCTGAAAATGTGTAAGAGGTGGATGAACTCACCTCCGTCTCTTAAACCTAGTGACAGTTTATATCTCTATGGTGAAATGATTTGTGCACCGACCCATCAGTTTTAAAATGCATGCCCTTCAGGTTCAAAACTCCTCCCTGCCTTTAAGAGCCGTATCTCCAAATGTTCCCTGCACAGCCACCAAAATGTCCAACGTGAATACAGTTATGCACAGTAAATATTAGCGCAAAGGAGTACTGAATACCCTGGTGCTGGACAGAATTAATGCGGTTCATGCCTCTTCTGCAGTCCAAGCATGTTTCCTGAGAGTAATGATAACATCCTGAGCAGGCAGGTAATAGCAGGCTCCGTACTGAAAAGATGCACAGATGATCCTTAGCACAAGCCTGGCTGCTGCTGCTACCTTATGGAGGAGCATGCTGCAAGAGCAAGAGCCTTGGCAAGCAGAGCGTAAATTGTTTCTGATATGTGAGCCTGTTTGAACTTTGCACTTTCCTTCCCTCACTAGATAACATTATCAAAACCCCAAAGTTAAAGACCTGCAAGAAAGTAATGCAAAACTCTAAGGAAGTAATTCTGCACATCCCTGACAGTCTCTTCTGCTAGAGATAACTCCAACTTGGGTCTGTGAAAGCATGAGCCTGTTTGATGGTGTGTTTTAAAGTCTCTGCATGGCTGTGGCCAGATATACTTCTAGGTTCATGCTATTCTCTGCTCCTACTACAGTATTATCATTACTCTCTACAAGTACCTGAAAGGAGGTTGTGGAGAGGAGGGAGCTGGGCTCTTCTCCCAAGGGAC
The DNA here is from genome assembly GCA_033558105.1 of Coccyzus lansbergi. Taxonomy (NCBI): domain Eukaryota; kingdom Metazoa; phylum Chordata; class Aves; order Cuculiformes; family Coccyzidae; genus Coccyzus; species Coccyzus lansbergi. Next base: position 571,200 of record JAUMJK010000184.1, on the reverse strand, counting down.
AGGAGGGAATGGCCTCAAGCTCCACCAGGGGAGATTTAGGCTGGAGATTAGGAGGAGGTTTTTCACAGAAAGGGTCATTGGGCATTGGAATAGGCTGCCCAGGGAGGTGGTTGATTCCCCTTCCCTGGAGGTGTTTAAGGGACGGGTGGATGAGGTCTTGAGGGACTTGGTTTAGTGTTAGATAGGAATGGTTGGACTAGAAGATCCGATGGGTCCCTTCAGACCTGGTTGTTCTGTGATTCTGTGATTCTACTACAGTATGTGCAGACACATTGGGGGTTTTCTTTATTATTTGCTTATTTGAAGTGAACACTCAGGAGCCTGATTTTCCTTTCAGCTCAGCTCTTCCTAGAGGACTTTTTATTCCCGTTATTTCTCTCTAAGACTCGTAATTGTTTAGTATTTAGAGCAGTAAGAGCTTCCTTCTCTGGCACGTGGGATGAATCACAGTAATGGTTCTTCATGCCCATGTTGGGGTAAGGTACTAAACCCTGCTAGTGAAATGGCAGTCGCCAAACATGTGAGACATGATGGATTTGGCTATGATTGTATTTTAGTATCTGTGACAACAAAATGTAGCAGATCAATAAACTCTCAAAAGTCGCTTGATTCAGGCAGCACCGTTGGAGTGAAAAACATATTTCCTTTTGTGGTTTTCACCCACTCATAGTTAATTTCTCCTTGTCCTAGTGTCATTTGCCACTTTCTGTGTCACTGATATTCCCAGAGTGCCCTCAGAAGCATGTGACATTGTGAAAGCACATACTCCTGTTTGCTTATAGCCAGTCATGCTGATTAGCCACACCATTGATAGTATAAAATATCCATCCTGCTACTGCTTGTTACATTCTATGATTGCTCCAGAGGGGAGTAACAAAGCCCTGCTATACATCACCCTCCCCCAAATAATAATAGCTAAAAAAATGAAAATCGTATTAATTAATTGAACAGCATGCCCCATTAGGAGTGAATGCGTGTTCATAGAATGCTCCATGACAGAGAATAAATGCCTAATTAACATTGGCTGTATCAACCTGGAAGCAGGAGCGAAGTCAGAGAGAATAGTGACTGTCAGTACAATGAGTCCACCAGACCCCGTGCAGGGACATTTCCTTTAGTTGTTCAGCCTGCATTCAGATACAGCCCATTCTCCAAAGACACTATCTGTGCAGGTTTCCAGTGCCTGGGTTGTACATCTGTAGCACAGCCCTGGCTGGACTCCTTGGGCTTTTCAGGGCTTTTTGACCAGAGAAAGCTGCTCTGGGCAGGCTGAGCACAAGCCAGACCCCAACTGACCTTGAAGCTGTGTTCCACAAGCTATAAATACTGCTTTCGTCTTGGTATGCTGCAGGAAGAGTCGCCGATTAAGAAACAGCATTTTCTTGGTCTCCAGCTGTTCTGATCTCCAAAAGTAACCACTGGGAAATCTGTCATACCCTACTATGAGCCATCCTAGCGAAAGGACTGTGCCACTTCAAGTTTTTTTTTGTCCCAGCACAGACCTGTGGTAATTCACCCATCTCACCACTGCTGTTTAATGGCATCTTTTCCAAAGAGGAGTGGGAGTTGTTGGAGGGGTAGAGGTGGATGAAGGTCATAAAGTGTGGTGGCTCTAGTTAGCACCATGGTGGGGACAAACCTGTGGAAGGAGCAGAGAAGGTAGGTGTTCCAAAGGCATTCCTTGCTCCTGTCTTGCTTCTCTTGGGTAGTGGGGAGCAAAGGGCTTCTATGTCCTGTCCTGGCGTTGCCTGCTAGAGATGCCTTCACCCAGCATTCTCAGGACTTGGATGGTGGCAGAGAAGGAGATACTCAGATAATGACACTTCGTTTTAAAATCTCTTTCCTTCCAACACCTATAGAAATACTTCTCACAAGTCATATTTCTTTCTTAGACTCAAGTGAAAATTTTACAATTCAGCTTCCTCTGCTCTGGGCTCTCTAAGTTCATTAGTCACTCTGTGCTGAATCACAGAATCACAGAACAACCAGGTTGGAAGGGACCCATTGGATCTTCTAGTCCAACCATTCCTATCTAACACTAAACCAAGTCCCTCAAGACCTCATCCACCTGTGCCTTAAACACCTCCAGAGAAGGTGAATCAACCCCCTCCCTGGGCAGCCTATTCCAATGCCCAATGACCCTCTGTGTGAAAAACCTCCTCCTAATCTCCAGCCTAAATCTCCCCTGGTGGAGCTTGAGGCCATTCCCTCTTGTCCTGTCCCCTGTCCCTTGGGAGAAAAGCCCAGCTCCCTCCTCTCTACAACCTCCTTTCAGGTACTTGTAGAGAGTAATGAGGTCTCCTCTCAGCCTCCTCTTCTCCAGGATAAACAACCCCAGCAACTGGGACCATTCCACTCTCTTCCCTCTACAGATCTGGTGGAAATCTCCTTCAGGGTGGATAGAGAATGATAAATTCACTCTCGGTTGCTCCTGTTCTCAGATAGGGCACAGAAACGCACCTTGCTCAAGTATAAGTACACATGGTTGGGACATCTGGTGCACTTTAGTGATAAATTAACATATAAGTGGTGATGGCTCATGTGGGTTCTCACAGAACCTCGATGCCACTAGTGTCAGTAGAGCTTTTGAACTTAGGTGTGGAATCTGTTCTGCATTTTCTGCCACAGCTGAGCTATTCCTGGGCATCACCACTGCCCTCAGCCATGGTCCTCCCTTGTGAGAAGCCTTGTAGCATTGCCTCTGAGGGGAATTGCCATTCCCTGCAAGAAGATTGGCCCTTTGTGAATCTGTAACGGGTTACACTTCCTTCTTGAATCTGATATGCCTATCACAACCAAGCTTCTATTGTATATAAATAGAAAAGCTTTGGTTGAAAATAGCATTGCTCATGTCTAACATCCTTCTCTAATTATCAACAACAATTTTCTACAATGTATGTGCACCTAATTACCATTCTGACTGATCATTAAGATGTACATAGAGTTAGCAAGTACCTTGCTACTCACTCATCCAGAGAGAGTTTATACTCCAGGGAGAGAAAGCAGCATAGATGAAAGTGCCTGGAAGTCCAGTATTGTGCTTTAAACGTGTTCCCACCCATGACTGAGGTACAGCACACTGCTTTACCCTGCCAAGGCAGATAGAACCAACTGTGACCTTGGGGTTCACATTTTAAACTTACCAAGACAGCGATGAGCGCAAGCGCACTCAGTGCTTTCGACCACATGTTTGTGTATCTCTTGCACTGATTTTTTTTTTTTTTTTTTTGACGGTTAACGTGATGTCCGTCAACCCCTACATTCCTCACGAGGCTGAAAATTTCTATTATCAGGCACCCAACAATTTGGGCACAGTCGGTTTCTTCCCCTGCTGAACTGCCTGCTATCTGTATCACAGTCTCCCTCACGTTAATTCGGCTCTGGCAAGCAACGGAGCGCTTCTAGCTATGGCTGAGGTGTTAAGCCTAGGAAAGGGAATGCATCGTGTTAACCACTGCTGTATCTGACCCGTGTCTGGTTTTAATACAGCGATGAGGTGCATGAGAAGGTGACTGCTACTTTCAGAAATGTGGGAAGCATTTGCAGCAAGGAGTGAAACTGTGCCAAGACAATAACTAGGAACAGCTGTATTTCCAGCAGCTTGCAGCAGGTCACAGCACAAATCTGTAAGGTTAGACTTTTCCAGGTACGTCGTGTTGGAGTGTCATTGCACCTCATAAATGCTGACTGACATAGTAGCACAGCCCCGGAGGAATGAGTGATTTTAAGGCCAGTAGCAGCAGGTCTGAGTGTGGCTCTGGGCCTAAAACCGGTGCCTCAATCCCCGTGCGGCAGAGCAGCCAGGAGCTCTTTCCTGCCCCGTTCACTGCTTTTTAACTGGACCTTTGCTGCAAGTCAGGAACAGCAACACTTGCAGGTTAAAGGTGAAGAACATGTTTATTCAGATTCCCATGAAGAAAAACTGCTCATTTTTGCCTAAGCCTAATTAGGATAGGTACATTGTTTGCTGGAGGGAGAGAGCAAGATCTCCTGCTGCTGCCCCCGGGAAAGTCTGAGTGCCAGTCCCAGTGCCATTCCCCTTCCAGCTCCCTCACTCTCTGGTTTACTGAGGAATGAAGTGTGATTTTTTCCTGCTTATTTCCCCCCCACATTTGTTCCCGTGAGCCAACAAAGTAAAGATTCATCACCTTCTCTCCCATGCTGGCCAGAAACATCTGTCTTCCAGTGTCTTTTGAACTGTGTACTCCTACCGCCAAGCTTCCAGAGCATGGCCAGAAAAGGCTGTCTGCAGGAGTGACCAGAACATCTACAACGTGGTGGTTGGGCTTTTTTCCATTTTTTGACAAAGTTGTCATGTATCCCGGCCCAGGCTTTTCTCATGGATGACTTTGAGAAATTAATGCTTCTGGCAAGGTGTAATTGCACACTAAAGTTTCATCTCTGCATCCAGTACAACTACAGTACAATTTCCAGATTGTAGAACCCTGGAAGTCACCAGACAGGAATGATCACTTGAAGGGGATGTCCCAGGTGGGCAGAAGTGAAATGAGGTCAAGGAAGGAGATGCTTGGGCCATACTCATCAGTTCAGAAACTTTCTATGACGGATGAGTATGTAACTCCAAGAGCAAATGGGGAAAGTGGCTTTGCTGACAAATAAAGATTAGGTGCCATTAGTTAATTTACAAAGCAAAAGAGGCAAATGAACAATTTAGGCTTGTTCCAAAGCACAGCAAACTTCAGTCTTTCCTCTAGTCTCAGTGGATGTTGGAGCAGGTCCTCGGTACAGTCCAAGGACAAGTTATCTCAGTAACCGTGCTATTTGTTTCTTTCTTTCCACTCAGGAGATGCTGCAGACTTTCTGCTGGTAAGTAGTTCACAGTTTACATGCCTCACACTGTGCTTGTGAACCACAGTGAGTTACTCGTGGGGGTCTGCAAACATCACACTCATGAACACTGCTGCAGACTCTATGGGGAGACTCTCCCTCTGTCTCTGCCTCCTCTTCTTCAGCAACACACAGACTGAATATCCCACCCTCGGGGATTCAGATCAACAGACAACTCTGTTATTTCTCAGACTGAGAACTCTTAACATTTCCTGCTGACAGCTATTTTGGGAATATTAAGCCCGAATGTTTTGGTGGAAAGTGAATTCAAAGGGCCACAAGAGCAAGAGAATGAGTGAATGAACCCAAGCAACTCAACAACACTAAAAATTTTGTAATACTTTTTTAAACACAAAGGGAGCTTTGATACCGCACATGGCAACAAAGACTTTCGTCATGCAGGCTGCTTGGAGTTAATATGAAAGTCTCTCCATTGTGCCACTGTTTGGTCGAAGGAAGCAAAGCTTGTAGTAAGTAGTGTGAGATAAAAGTATTTTTAAGGCTCATCACTTTTTGACATCTCCACTCCAACATTTCCTTCCCAAAGCGGTGTGTACAGGCAGCTCTGTTGTGACTGATATTTCTGATCTTCAGCCTCACCCGGCAAACATGCTTGGAGCACATCACAGAATCACAGAATCACAGAACAACCAGGTTGGAAGGGACCTATCGGATCTTCTAGTCCAACCATTCCTATCTAACACTAAACCAAGTCCTTCAAGACCTCATCCACATGTGCTGATGCAGACTATGTGAGGAGGTGGAAGAGCTTTCGGTGACAGCCTGAAGTAAACAGGGATGGCTCATCTGTTTAAGGAGTGCAAGATCTGACCACCAGTGAGCAGTCGTTATCTTTCACACCGAACCACAAAGGAGTTGAATCTGTCTATGAAATTACATTATTCTACAACAGCAGGAAAAATTGACGTCCTGTGGTCATGATTATGCAGACGATGGACCGTGCTGGAGTCCATGATGTGGTTTTGTTTTGATTTTAAAGAATCAATTGGGCATTCAAGTCATTCAAAAAATAAGAATTCAGATTTTCAGCAGAGGTAGTGCATGCACTGGATTGGGATCTGTATGCCTAGTTTCCAAAGCATTCTTCTTCAGGAAAAAAAACTTCCACATTTTTCTCTTTTTGCTATCTTTTCTCCTTTGCTAAGATATTAAGGCAGAACAAGTTTTGAACAAATTACAGCGAGATGGGAACATGTAATATTTATTCAAAGTAAATGCTTTTCCAGCAAGAGTTCTGTGGAATTATGCAAGATATTGCGTAAAAATCTAGAATCATAGAATCATCGAGGTTGGGAAAGACCTCTAAGATCATCAAGTCCAACTGTCAAAATTTGCATTTTAGAAGAAGAGTCAGCCTTTCTAGGTCTGTGCAGCACAGACCCTGTCCTGCTAAGTATTTCCCTGTAGCTGAAACAAGCCTAAATGTGACCCTGGTGTTAAAAGCATGCACACTGTGCAATCATCTCGAAGCTGCGTAGTTGACAGGATTCAAATGGAAATGCTTGTCCATGCTATGTAAAAATCCGGTGTGTATTACAATTACAGGGAATATAGAGGAGGGTATCAGGACACCACGTGAGCTCTGCTCCTACCAAACAGTGCAGTGTACATACCGTTTCCATTTGGTGTGCCACGCATTTCCCAAGTCCTGTTTCAGCCTCCAGGCACGTGTTTGCCCATGTCGTGTAGCTCATTGTATCCATCCATCCTGCATATGGTGTGGTTTGTGGAGATAAGCCAGGGAGTGACTTTCAGGTGGACACGTCATGGTTTGGTGATGTGCCTGGAGAGACCAGAATCCTGGTTTGTGTCCTTTGAGTCTAGTATGGAAAGCCCGGCACTGTGGGATACCAGCCTAGATGTGCTTGGGGCACAAACTGAAACTCAAGTGTAAAATGAACTCGAGACCGAACATAAATTTGATTAAGTCATTCCTAGGAATTTGGCAGGGAATTGAGCTTCCAATGCACATAATGCCTAGCTCTACACAGCACTGGTTAAGCGATGTTTCCCTGTGAAACAACACTGCTCAGTTTCATGTCCCTTGTATTTTCTAGCCTCAGCCTTCTCAGACGACCTGGCAGGAGGCAGAGAGGGAAAGGGAATGTTTCTGGTGAACCAATGTCTAATTTCACATTGAAATCATCTGGTTTCAGCAAAAGAGGAGGATTTTAAGTGAGTGACAGATTTTTGAGATCTTTTGATTGTGTAGCTGGAAAAAAAAGGGGGAGAAAGTTTCATGAAACCCTCCTGGACCCACCCAGCTTCAAGCTGCTGCATGCAGTACTTCTTTGATACCTAGTAGAGAGGAACAAGCAGGAAAAGAGAAAAAACTGTAGGCAATAATTTGAACTTGAAAGTGAATTTTGATTTGATTGAGTTCAGCAGTCCTTCTGTGTTTGACTTCTCCACTTATTTGTATATTCACGCCCTAAATGCATGAGATGTTGTCGAGTGAATTTTAAACAGAGATGCTCATGCGCTGACCATCAGTGAATTCTGAATAGCGTATATTCTTGCAGAATTCACGCTGTTCTGTTTTGTTACCTAACTAACTCCCTTTACTAGGAAACAGGAAGGGAACTAGATGGGTAAGGCACATATTGGATATTATAAATTATGATGGGCTGCTCTGCAGAGAAGTTACTTGCTGGCATTACTATTGAACATAAGTAAAGAATAAATCAGAGAATGTTGCAATCTGTTTATAGAGAATTCTGACAAAGGTGAAATTAACGAAAAAACTATTAGTTGCAAATTATTTCCTTAGCTCTAGCTCTTACTCCTGTGGCTCTGAGGGACCTTGACTACTCACAAGCTGATAACCTTCAATTTTAGCACGGCAGGCTATAAACTCTTCTACGTGACTTGTAGAATCAGAAGAATTTTAATTAAAAATATTTATGAATCTTCATGCTCTCCTTCATCTCTAGAATGACCTCAGAGCAGAAGGGGACTTTATTTGATAAGAAATCTAGGTCATTCTCCTTCTGCCTTTCCTGTTGCTGAATCTCAGGTGAAGCTTAACTTTGCATCATGACAGAGACTTAAAAAAAAAAAACACCACCATTTTGTCCGGACACCTTAAGACTTAAAGCACTGGTGTAGGTGCTTTGCTCCCAGTGATTTCTCCTCATTATGTTTGTGACACGTAATTATCATGTAGATATGAATTTTGAAGTGCCCTATCCCTGCCTATTCCTATTTCAATAAAGTAAAGATTATAATCTCTGCTGATTTCGCAGGGATGCTGTGAGAGGCCATTATATGTCTTTTTGTCTTGAAATAGGAGCTATAAACGTTCAAAATGTCTTATTAGCAATGCAGATCAGTCTGGTGTCTCCACAAAGGCTTTTCAAGACATTTTGGATGAAGTGTTTCGAACCAATGAGGGCCACCCTGCCCTCAACCCCAAAACTCAGAAGGCTCATGAAAGAGCAATTGGTTTGTCTTTGAGGTAGTTCCCGTGTCCTGGGTCTTGGAAGCTCTTTTGGTGCAGTGGGGTTTGGGATGGAGAGAAAAATTCCCGGAAATTATTTTCTGAGAGCCAGTGAAATAATTCTCACATCTGTCCCATGGCCGTGGGTGAAGAACTGGCCTTGGTCATCCACAGCAGCTCTCACCACTGTTCCAGGTTTGGAACAGCTATGCAGATCCTGTACCCTGAGGTACTCAAAGACCAACTTCTCTCATTTGAGGTTCATAAATATTACAGAGTGCCTGTTAATCGGGCTCTTAGGCCTAATATTTTTGCATGTTTATACCATGTCTGCTAATTATCTGCGCTATTATCCATCTTAGACTCCCCCTTCCTGCCTCATATATGTTATGGAGAAGTTACAGCAGGTTCAAGCAGAAACAGAAAAGGAGGAAACTCTGCTTCTCAGCCTTCAAAGTGCCACCGGTTCAATTTCTGCCTAGTTTTGGCTTCCTCCTCCTGCTTCCGTGTCAGCTTTGCAGTATTTCTGTCTCCCTCTGGGGTCTCACTTGCCTGGGCCAGTTTTTCCAGAAATGATTCCTATCCAGATAGGGGGATGGCCGTGGTTTGTGCCACTTTCCCCATAGCATGATGGGGTCCATCCTTCCTCGGGCACCCTGGAATGGGAGACGGAGGATACCTCGGCTTCACAGACTAGTTTGAAGAAATGGAGAGAAACAGAATGTCAGGGGAAGCAAAACAGGTCAGTAAGTCTTCTAAATCAGTTATCCTAAAAATTCTTGTCTCCCTGTTCATTTCGAGGCCTGTATTTTATTTTATTTTAAAGTTCCCCTCTCTACCAACAATCTTTAAGGTAGACGCCAGGTTACTGTCTTTTTGGTTTTCCCATTTGACATTAAGCCATGAGCAGCCAAGGTGTAAACTTCTGTGTCAGTTGCAGTGCTTTTGCTTTGATTCATACATTTTAGCTTTAAGGTCTTCTCTCTCTGGCAGCTGTAAATCACACCTTCACCCTCAACAGGGTATTTTGTCTTGAAATTCACATGAGCAGAATAAAAAGACATTTACTTGGGTTTCTCAGGTATGGGTTTGGCAAGGCTCATCCCCCCTTCCTTACTCCCTTTGGTCTCCTTTCTTTTCCCTGTTGTGCATGACAGTGCTTCTGTAATAATACAAATAATAGTTCCTTTAAGTGAATCCCATTGGAAGAGGCATTGGAGGACACTTCAGTAACTGACATAGCACATCAGGGGCAAGTGAATGTAATAACAAGTTGTCCTGCAAATCCTGCACAAAAAGAAGCACGAATAAAAAAATCTGAGGGAAGAGTTGATGTTATTATATTATAAAGACTGTAATTTCTTCAGCTATATTTTTGCCACTTTCTTGTTTTTAGCTTTCCATTTCTGTGCTGTTTGAGATTACGAGACTTCAAAAGCATTTAACTGTTTTCCAGTATATAAAGTAACAGTGCAGACTGCTCGTTCAGTCATAATCTGCTGTGATATAGTATATGTCATCTCTTCTCTGCTTTAAGTCTAACCAGGAAAGGGAATCCCCAGTGTCTCCTCATGCATTCTGCAACACCAGTTGGGTGGGAACAGCCAGGACCACCGTAGTGAGCACCCAACTGCCTGTTACGATCTTGAAAAGGATGTTTGGGGAACTTGGGACCTAGTACAAGCAGCTGAAGTGCTGGTGGGAAGGAGAAAATAGCCCTGTCACCTGCTGTTTGTTCCCATTTACTCGCTATACTGCTTTAAATAGCACCAGAATGTGCTGCTTAGTTGTGGACCCTTGCAACCACCGGCCATTCGCTGTGTGCTGTTTGTAAACGTCGGTGTGGAGGTGAAGATGAAGCCTCTGTTCTTACTGCAACATAACATTGCGATGCCCAGATCTGGCTCCTGGCCCTGCTGAACCAAGCTGATACCCTCCTTCCTTGAAGAGTTTTGTTCCTTTCCCCAAAAGCCAGTTCCAAAAAGGAATTTTTTTCGTATTTATTTCTATTTGGTGTGGAAACTTGTTCACAAATCGCCAACCCACACAGCATTATAAGGGCTCGAAACTATCTTTTTCAAATTTACTGACATTGGAAAATCACAGCGTTTTATCATGCTGTGTGGGGTCACGGCCCCTTCTTGAGTATTTGGATCCTGTCCCTCAGAGTGAGCTTCTAGCTGACCACATGGACAAAGAACTCTGCACATGCTTTCAAAGAAGCCTAATCACGAGCTCCTAATGCACGTTCCCACATATAGATCAACTGTATAACCAACCTACCCCAATGCAAATGGAAGGCTGAACTGAGGGCTTCACAAGATCTGGAGGAGAGCTTCTGTCAGCTTTGCAAGGGCTTGGCCAAAGCCTGCAGTGCCAGTGAGGGAGCCTTTGCAGGAGCAGCTCTTCAGGTGGAGATGGAGTCAGCTCCATGAATGTGCGCGAGCGCAGCTGCTGGGTGAAGGCAGACATTGCTGAATTTATTTTTTCGCATCCAAAGAGAAAGGTTTACTCTTTTGGAGGGCAGGGGGGAAAGGTACAGAGAGCTGTCAGGGAACAGAGGTGCAGTCAGTCAACCATGAGAAAAATATTGGCTCTTGTCTGCACAGTGTAAGTGCTTCAATGGCACTAGTCATACAGCGGGTTTGTTTTCTTCCCTCTCCCTCTTCCACAGCACATTGCATACGAGATACCATTAAAGAGATGACATGACACAGTATCAGAGCACTTTTTTTCCTTCTCATAGCAAGAATATATAATAATCTCTCTGGGAAACATGTCTCAGGCTATGTCCAAGAACAATAGATGCTTGTAAGGCATCCAGTGAAGTCAGAATAGCTGGAGGCTGCAAGTCACATAATAACTTTTTGTGCTTGCATAGTTTCTTCTTTTTCAGACTGATCTGAGTAGAAGACGGGAAATAAGCAGATTTTTTTTTTTTTTAATTGGTTACTTCTCCAGTTGGTGGGGCTTTTTTGAAATCCAGGAGTTACCATCTTAATTATCACACTGGTAAGTGCAGGATTGTCCATGGAAACAGGGGTTCACCTGTGGATGCCTCTGCTCTTTGAAGCAGACCAAGGAGAATATCAGGAATCTGAAGCAGGATTTAAATAACACCAGACACGGTGTAAGAAGGAAACAGACCTCTGGAGAGGTCCAAGTTGTGTCCCTGCTTGTGCATGAGAGGAGAGTCTGCAGCATAATGACTTCTGGTCTGAGGGTGCCAGTGCCTGAGCTGGTGGTGTCTGCAGCACACCCTGAAAAGGGACCTTGTACATGAAATACCAACCATTGTCACTGTCAGTAAGCAGTGAGTTGCAAGGATTCAGGTCTGGGATGTAAAATTGATCTAGTCTTCTTCCCCGACATGGTGGAACATTGCTATTGGTGGTAGTGAAAAATTTAAAGAAGTTTATCACAGAAACTCATGGAACCCAATTCTTCTTGAGCTGCTGTCTGGGCTTTGGAGGAGGAAGGGAGTAGTCCTTTCACAACTCACATCCTCTTCACTATTGAGAGTAACCTCTGAGCCCAAACCAGGGAAGCTAGCCCTGCACTGCGCTTTTCTTTTGCCCTATTAAAGATGTATGGAAGCAAAATGTTTTGGGTTGAAGAAAGTGCTCTTTGGCTCAAGACAGGTTATTTTTTAACTTGCTGAAAAAAGGGGAAATCATAGAATCATAGAACAACCAGGTTGGAAGGGACCCATCAGATCTTCTAGTCCAACCATTCCTATCAAACACTAAACCAAGTCCCTCAAGACCTCATCCACCTGTCCCTTAAACACCTCCAGGGAAGGGGAATCAACCACCTCCCTGGGCAGCCTATTCCAATGCCCAATGACCCTTTCTGTGAAAAACCTCCTCCTAATCTCTAGCCTAAATCTCCCCTGGTGGAGCTTGAGGCCGTTCCCTCTCGTCCTGTCCCCTGTCCCTTGGGAGAAGAGCCCAGCTCCCTCCTCTCCACAACCTCCCTTCAGGTAGTTGTAGAGAGTAGAAATGGGTTTGGACAGCTCAGACTGATTTTTTTCTTATTTATTTATTTGTCTATTTATTTATTTATTTATTTATGCATTTGTTTCTTTGTTTATTCTGACCACCTAACTGAATTATTTTCATGGTCGCAGGCACTCTGCCAAATTCCTGCTCCTTATGACTAGTGCTTCTGTACAACTTTATGTATTTGTTATCACAGCAGATTCAGCCTCATCTGTTTGGCTTCTGTAAACGCTGCTCTACTGTTCTTTATGGTTCCTTATGCCTCCTCAGAGCACGATGCTAACTGCGCTGCTCCCTGCACATCTGTACATCTGCTACCTAAGGTTAAAAGCACTTGACCCAGCTACAACCCAGGCACTCCTCTTTCTGTTGGAGCTGTGCCCTTCTCGGCCTTTGTGCTTGTTCATTGTGTTGTCCAAGGTGTAATTCAGCAATTGCCACCACTTCCCAAACAGCTGAATCACTTATATTCCTTACAGCTGACACAGAGGCCAAAGTACTTGGTGCTATTAACCAGCTCTGTGTTTAGCCTAGTAGTTTGTTAGGCTCACCCTGCCATTAAGGCTGCTTTTTCATGAAAGTGCACAGCTGGAGTGTATTTGGCTCTGTTTCCCTGCACGTACAACTGGGACTGAGCGTGGCATATCTTGTGATAAGTTAAGATGTATTAGCAAACCCTGTCGTCTGGCTTGCTGCTGTTAGGAAAGGCATGACATACTGTCAAGGGAGCAGAACACAACACAGATGCAGAGCACCATCCTCCAATGCTTGAACAATGGATGCAGCTTTCAAGATTTAGAGTATAGCCTCTCTTTTCTGGGGAGGTGAAGGTATGTATTTTCTCCAAAGTTCCTTTAAAATGCTGTAAAAGGAAGACTAAAGATATCAGGGCAAGTCCCGGCATTTGGAGGTCCTCGAGGGTATAAACCTTGCGGACTACATGCCTATAACTGGATTAATGCACGACTCTTTACTCCTAAAGCAGGAGTGGCCTGGCATCCCCAGGCTTTGGTATTTTGCACTGTTTATGCCATTTTTGATGGTCATAATGTGGATTTGCCTGTGCAAATGAACCACTGTGCAAATGAGTGCGATGAACCACTCAGAATCTGGGAATTGTATTCCTCAACTTCAACCAAGGATCTGGAGCATAATGTCTTGATGAAACAAATAAATGACCCCTGACCAGCACATACTTACTTGTGAAATTCACTGCCTCTCTTCTTTAGAAGTCAATATGAAGTTTGACTTCAGCTCAGTAATATAGTTGGTGAGACATCATCCACACCACAAAAGTAACTACAAATGCCATTTCTGTCACAGAATTCACCACAGAGTAATGTATGTTTTACAGGTTTTTTGTTCATACTGCATTTTGATGTGTAATGTAGGGGGTTTATTCATTAGATAATAGATACTTCAGGTAATGAAAATTCATTCTGTGTAGCAGAAATACCAAGAAGAGGATTCTTATAACTGTTCAAGGGCTCAAAAGTGGATACTTGTGTGCTTTCATGTTTGATTCTTGTTCCACATCTCTTCAGAAGTATAATTTTTGTTGACAGAAAATTGGCCAGGCTTAATAAAGCAAGGTATTTCTATATCAGCTTCTGGGTTCTGTCTAATGTGTTGTCGTTTTAGGAGCTAATTGACTTCATAGGCAAGACACACTGGGACCAAATTTTCAAAAGCTTATGGTTCTGTGAAAAGATTATCAATAAGAAACTCTTTTTTTTTTTAATACTAGAAAAGATTCATCTGTCTTACTTTCCAGATCTGCAAGAGGGAGAGCACCACTGCATGTTATTTCAGGGGGAAGAAAGCACATTGTTAAACTTCCAACTTGAGTCACCCTCCTGGTTGTCACCCATACTTGGCATTAGGCCTGTTCTATCATTGTCCAGAGAAGAACATTATCTCAGAGTATCTTCTGGTTTGTGCAATGGAAAGATGGAAAGCTGATCCACTTCACATGGCTCCAGAACTCTTTAGGGGTTTTCTACCTTGACTTCCATGGCACCTGCATAATTTCTGATCCCGCTGCCTCCAGAGAAACAAGAACTCCAAGAGCTGAAATTGCTCAGTCCGAGGGAAATAGATACACTCCGTTCCCTTGGATGTTACTGTCTCCCATTTTGTTTTGCAAAGAGAAGCAAATCAGTTTAGAAGACTTCAGAGTCAGATTGTCAGAAGATATTATGTAAATTAGCAAATCACATGGACTTGCATTTAGAGCAGGCAAGTGAAAAGAGAGACGTTAGCTGTAGACATTAGCTGTAATGTAGTCTGAATTTACTGCTTGACTTTGAGACACAAGATTGTCAAGTGACTTGCTCACTCAGATGAGATGTAAAATTGGAGGAAACCAATTGCATATCCAACTTGAATTTTTCAAAATAAGAAATGATATATACATATGAACACGCAAGCAGACATATTTACGTATTAAAAAATTAGGACATATACACATACATTTATACCCTCTTGGGAAGATGCCTTGGATTTCACAAAGTCATGGGTTGTTTTCATTTAAAATCTCTCATGCTTTCCTTCCCTTCTCACAACACTCAAACCTGCAGCCCTCAAGATCAGTCTGGCAAAGCCCTAGAAAAGGAATTGACACCATGTCCTATTGCTTCTGCTTTCAGAAGGACCCTTTAGGCTCATTGATTTATAGATCTTTGTAACTCTTATTTTACAGTACATTTCTTGTGGATTATCAGAGGCAGCATGAGATTGATTATTGAAAGGGCAGCCATTGCTCCCAGGCCAGCCATTCCTCCTGGTCCTGCAGATGAGAAGGCCACTGCAAATGGTTAGGGTTTGTGGGTAAAAATAAAAATGCATAGAGGTGGCTCCGATCTGAGATTCCCCGTGGCTCTTTCCAGCAGTTCTAGAAATGTGTTTGGACAGAATGAGAGACCCTCTCTACTCAACCATGCTCAGAACTGGCTATACAGAGAGGCACGTTTCTCTGTTTGTCAAAACCAGAGGTCTCGTCTCCCAGATACTGCAGTGCCTGTGTGAAATGTAGATTGTGGATAAAGGAGGTTAAAGAGCTTCTCTCTGAGGTAAAGAGAGATCCTATTGAAGCAGATGCGAGAAAAGTCACAGAGAAGGCAATTGCTAGCATTGTACAGCTGCTTGTGTTCCTGCTGAATTACTGACCAGTAACACCACAAAAGCAGAGGCAACACGTTCTTGCAGTATAACACTGCTCTTATGAGTGTGGGAAAGCTGCCTGTTTTAGGAGGTCATTGAGAATGAGCTCAGGTTGGGCACAGGGTCCCGAGCATGGCTGCACTCATCCGCAGAGCCCTGGCCAAGGGTGCGTTTACTGGCTGTCGTGCCTACAAAGCTGGAAGACCTTGCTTGTAGCCCTACAGACTGTCACGTTTGAAGGCATTGCCTTCTAAGGGCTGATACAGAAACAGGATGAAATAATTGACTAACCTCAGACTCCAAGAGGGGAAGTAGGTGGGCATGTTCCTTTAAAGCCAAAGCTCCACAGGTTCCCGGAATAATAACAATAGTGGGGTGGAAATATTGAAATCTGCGTGTCAGCATTTCCCGAACATTTCCATACATATATTTCAGTGAATTACATATTATTTGTATATTCTGTAAGTACTCCAGCCTCACAGGCAGCACTTGCCTTCCTGTGTATGATATAACCCTGCCTACACTCCCAGTGCAATCTCTGAAGTATTTTGTCAGTATCTGCAAATGAAAACTGGGCAAAAACTCTGTCTGGCCACCGTACTCTCCCTCCTGTGCTGCAGCGAGATGGATAGAAGGCGCTCCTCAAATGGTTGGAGGAAAATCCTCTTACAGAAGTGTGGCACAGGCCAGTTCCATCCTGTCACTTCCTCTCACCCTCGCTCCCCCTCCATTGCCCTCTATAACCTAGAGTTAAGAAAGTACTTCATCTGATAACACTGGGAAAGGTCAGAGTATTTGGTTTAGCATTTTACTGGAAGAATAAGCAGCCTGGCTCTCTGGAGCGCCAGCGACGGTGATCTAGTGGTCCACACTCAGGACCAGGAGCTATAAATTCCTAAGTCTTAATCCCTACACTGCCAATTACTTCTCCTGTGACCTTGATGAAATTGCTTAACCTCTCTGCTTCTGCCTTTCCCTATTGTGAAATTGGGAATCCTACCTTCCCAGGATGATGTGAGCGTTAATTGCATAATGTGTGTGTTTAACTGTTCCTCTGATGGTGTCTGTTGGATTCTGTGTGTTTATCAGTGATTAACATGCCTGATTACTGCCTTGTTCGGATGTTCAGAGCCTGATGGGGAAACCTCAGGCAGCAGTTTTGTCACCAAAAGAGGTCATCTAACAGGCTTGGGGCAGGAAGGAGGAATAAGTGCAGGAGGCTATGGGAGACCATTGACCTGGCAGACTGTGTTTCCTGTAGGAAGTGCTGTGAGAGCTATTTCCTGAATGGAATATGAGGAGCATGGATATCACTGTTGATGCTTCAAACCACAAGGAGGCTACAAGCCTTTTCTCTGCCGGATTGCCTGCTGCAGAGACCAAAGCTCTGGCCTGGAGTTGGAATGATGCTTCCCAGAGCTGCAGACAACAACATGGTGTATGTGCTGCCTTTCCTCTGTTTGCAGATGGAATCTTTAAGTTTTAAAGAACATTGAATCAGACCCATCACAACAGTTGCACTCTAAAAAAAAGAAAGAAAGAAAGAAGCAGTAGTATATGCTTGAGTATTTCACTTCTCCCTGCACTTTGGTATCAATGTTACTTCATGTGCCACTAATGAGACTTAATAGTCTATACTTTATCTGCCTTGTCACGATAAATTAAGTGTGAAAAATTTCAAGAGAAAAAAGCACTCGAGTAGCTTTAACATTAACAAGCTCAGCTTTCCTGAGACCTGAATTCAGCACAGGGCATTCAGTATCTGCTTAGCTGTTCAGTGTGTGCTTAGCTGAGCTACAACCTGAGATGCAACCGAGTGAAGGGCAAATCTACACGGCTGGGCTGCCCAGTCCTCCAAACCGATGTTTGCCCTGTGCAAGTGGTTGTCTCCATCCCAGTGGCATCACTTATCTAAACAAATAAATAGATGGTGTACAACTTCATTGAACTTTAGTGTAAGGAGAGGTCATCTATTTGGAACCCAGATTTTCCAGTTCAAGTGGCTACATTTTGTCTTCCAAATCTGGCTGCTTATATTTAAATTTTTTGTTAGATGGGAGATCAGCTCTGAAAACTTTGGATCCAGGCAGAAACTGCATTTCTAATAAGCCAACCTGAGCAAACATCACACTTGGAGCTGGGAAAGGGGATATCTATCAGAGCTGCTATCCTGCTGCTTTCTGTTCCAGTTTGGGTCATATATGCTCAGTCTCACGTTCTCAAACTTGAGGGACGTGAGTCATGAAAGTCAAGAACCTAAAAGACAGAGGCATCACTTAAGGAAGAGGTCTCTCTCCAGGGAGCCTCTAAAACTAGATCAATATTAGATTTTGCATAAGGTCAGTTGAGTTGGAGACTCTCCCTCCACTGTAGCCAACAGGACCTAGTTCCCTTTGAAGGTTATCAGATATTACTGAAAGTCTTTAACACCTTCACGGGTCAAGACTTTATACAATAAAAATATTATCTGGAGCTTTTGAATATTTTAACTTCTGATCTTGATCCAAATTTGGAAGAACAAATGAGTTCGAAACAGAACAGAAAAAAACCCCAAACCTAAGCGTCCACGTTTTCACAGGGTTTGATTTTAGCTTTGTTTGAGGGGGATTGTTCACTCGTGCTTCTGTTTTTATTCAAAGTGGGTTTGTGCACTCCAAAATGAGCATTAATACAAGAAGTAGTATGGCACAAAATAATAATAATAATAATAATATAAGTTTATGCCTTCAGAGCAAGAATAAGAAATATGTGCTGCTGTGAAGATTCCTGCTGTGCTGAGGTCTGAGGTCTGCATATATCTTTATTGGTGAACTCCCGCAGGAACACATAGCAGGCAAAGGCATGACTTGAACTGAGTTGCTTGTTACCGCTGCAACCGGAATTCAGCCCCTGCTGCTGCCAATTAGAGGGCGAATTGAGAATTAGATCCTTAACTCCTTCAGAAATTGCTCTCACAAGGAAATTTCCTGCCTTTCTCAGTGGTGGTGTGATACAGAGCCAGGCAAAGGCTAGGATAGGCATCACGAAGGAAAACGCTGTTCAGAAAAAAACCCACAATGCCTCAGTATTTACGCAAAGTTTAAAGAGTATATGCAATTTGGAAGAAAACAAGAATGCAGACTTGTTTTCTGAAGATTTGGGGGCTAACATCCCAAAGACCAGAAGCAAGTTATATCTTAAACCGTTCAGTTTGTGTCGTTAAAATCTCCTGGATTACAACATGCTGGACTTTTCCCATGGCAGAAGCATTTCAGGATCTCTACTAATGAGGCCTAAGACAACGTTGTTTACTTAGTCATTCTTCCAGAGCGTCTGTTTAGTGTTCAGCAACCCATTTTTGCCGTTTTCCTTCTCTATCTACCGTCTCACCCCAAAAGCCAGCTGAGCTGATTAGTTGTTAAGACCTAACACATAACCAGGATTCCGATATGAAATCAAAAGGTTAAACCTAGATTAAATCTGGTTGCCCACTGGTGCAACTTCATTGAAATTGTTTAAGCTTAAACTAGGGATGAATTTGGCTCAGTGTCATTATTGGTTTGGGTAGCTTGCAATTCTTTGCCTTCTTTGCTAGAAGTTAAATATTTGTTTATTTGTTGCAAAACAGTTTCGAGTCATGATCAGTATTTGGCACGGAAGGAAAGAAAAGCAGACTACCCAAAATAGCCAGGAAGTTGTAATCCTCAGGGATTTTTCTCCTATCTAAATTAGAACAACTTCAGTAGCAGAAAGTTGCTCAGGGATAGTTTAATGAAAGGAGAGAAAGAGATCTTGTATTGTGATCAGCCACGCGAGTTCCCTCAGGTTTTGAGAGAAGTAGGATTGAGTCTCAGGGTAGGAATATATCTGAACCACCACCCAAAACACGAACCATCATTTTGCCTTCTGAGGGTTCGTTTTTTGCCCAGCTGCTTTTCCAGGTTCTTTTGCCAGACACTGCACTTCAAAGTTATGACTCGCGATGGAAGTGCAGCAAAACAGTATGAGGAAAGAGGATTTTCTCCTAGGATTCCTGACTTGAGCAGAAATAGACATACTGGAAATAGAGCAAACCTCATCTTTCTTGAAAACTTTCCAGCCCATTTGGGCAGTCCAGATGAACCCTGGACAACAACCCAAACTTTTGGTCTTGCCCATCACTAAAAATATCACAGGCTGGAGGCCACTGTATTGAACTGAGCCTCCAAGCATTTTGAAATTCACCCAGCCCTGGTTGAAGTGATCATTATAATCTGGCAGGGAATGCAATCTGGGTTCCAGACTGTAGCTATTTTTAAAATAATCTTGCCAAAGCCCGGTTGGAGACTGAAAAGAAAAACATTTTATCCTGAACAGTACGATCGATAATTTCCTAGTCTTGATGTAACATTTGTTTGTAAGAAACATATATAATAGCTCATAATCTGTATATAAGTTGCACAAAGCTAATCAGCTGTTAAGATTTGTGATCTTGCTGTAGAGTTCAAAATAACAGTACTGATGATTTAAAACCCCTTCAAATTCTGTTACAATTTTTAGTTACCACCTACTCACGGCCTCCCACACGCTCCAGGAAACTAGCTAGCTTTCCCAGCTGCTCTGCAGCAAGCTCTTCGCAAGTGTGAGTACAACTGTACTCTAAACAAGGCTAGAAGTTTCACATGAAGATTACTTTACTATTTTTCCTTCCAATGCACAAGGCCAGAGATGTCAAGTCTTCTGGTGGGCACATGCACCAGCGTGGTCAGGAGAAGCAAAGACAAGGAAGCCTGGTTGCATTCAATGCATTTGGGAATCTTGTTGTTCCCAGATGGGAAAAAAAAAAATGTATTGAAGTACAGATTGCAAAGGGGTAGTGAGGAGCTGGTTACCAGGGACAACCGACCCGGGGAAGCACCTGGTTAGAATCAGACCTGTGTGCAGAGTAGGAGAGAGTGAGGGTAACAGAAGTGCGTAATCAATGCAAAGAGGACCCTAAACAAAAATAAGTGAGCAGGGTATGAAATCCAGAGAAAGTACCGCGTGAGCTATAGCACGGGGAACAAGTCAAGAGTAGAAGATGACAGCAGTATCGCCCGTCTTGAAGTGTGCGGAAGGGGGGACTTGGGGACAGGGGTGGATTGCTGGCAAGTGTCTTACTGTATTTATCTTCTATCTGCATGGGACAATGATGGATTATCTACGTTTAACAGGAATTTATGGCCCAGCAAGTGATATTTAAAAGACTCAATGATGCATTTAATAACCAAACATTCTTCCCGATTAGTGCTCATTTGGTCTCTCGAGGACAGTGTTCCCTCTGACTGAGATTTTTTTTAAAAATGCCCTTGTATCCCTACAGCTCTGCCAGAGTCCAGAGATGGCACCTACCTCAGAGATATATGAGAAATTGATTTTGCCTGAGAATGTATGAACTATATAGTTTATACTCTTTTTGTTGTACACATGCTCTCCTCCTCTCTCTTTTATAGTATTCTTTTAGCAGGATGCATAAGTTGGAAAACAAAAGTCCTGCTGATTCTTCATTAAATTGTTTTTTTTTTCCTTTCTTCATCAGATTTATGAAGACTCTTTGAGAATTAATGTAATTTCTTAGCCATTTGCAAAAGTGAACAAAGCCGATCTGAAGTAGTCTGCGTGATTTCAGAAATGTAAACAAAAATGTAAAGGAATGAACGTGTGCCACTTGGCAAAAGCTGCGTTTCTCTTCCATGTTTTTGAGTTGAATTCTCACAAGTATGGTAACTCAGATTCTCATCTGTTTGTCTGATGGGCAGAGAAGAATTGGAACAATAGAGAATAGGAAAAGGAACATTACATATTGAGGCACTACTTCTTATCCCAAGGATAATTAAGAACATGCAGTATTCTAGGAGATATGGGTTGTTGCTTATCTGGTCACACTCCTTCCTGAAAATCCTTTATGCTTTTTGGGGTTCCCTCCAAGGAGAGGAAATTAGCATTTACCTTAACCTCATAAAGGTTTATCTTTTCTACTCTAGACCCCTTAAATCCTCTTAAATCAGTTTCAGCAAAAGGCTCAGGAGTACACCCCAGTCGTCTATCCCACTGGCACCTTGAACTCCCCAGCAAACATAAAATGACTGCCACCGCGCATGCACTACGTCATTTTTAACCTTCTACTTGCAGGAGCTCTGAAAGCAGGATTTGTATCGGGAGGCCACCAGCTGATGAATGGTGGCTGTTCCCTTCTTGTTTATTCTGTGACAGTTTTCCTAAGTTATTCACCATTAGACAGACATGAGCAAACAAATCTTTGCCCAGCTCAACAGCCCTATGTTCTCCTACAACACAGGTTACTGTGACACAGCAGATAAATGAAAACATTGAGGTACTTCTTCAGGGTTTCCTACAAGTCACCCCATCATGGAGAGAGAGGGATTTACCACCCACAGCAGAGCAGGAGGCAGTTCCCTCCTGTAGAAAGCTCTTTTCTGCTTGCTAACTTTGCTGCATTTAGTCAAGCTCCTCAAGAAGGAGGTTTTTTAGGCAGATGCGTCAACATCAAGAAGATCAGCCTAAGTATAACAGGCATTCCTCCACCGTATGAGAACATGCTTTCTTCTGATACTCCCCATGGTTGCATCTGCTGCCCCAAGGATTCCCCCCACCCCAATCTCCAGTGAGAACCTGCTGTCTGTGTAAGTGAAGGAGCGTTCAACCATTTTGTTCAGCACGGACTGGCCTCCACCATTTGCCTTTGCTTTACTTTCCCAGAAGAGTCACAAAACTTTTTATGACCTTGCCTCCTCCTGCCCCCAAGAAAGGCCTTTGGGGCTTTTTGCTTGTCCTCCCTGTTCAGAAAGTCAGCTTAGTTTCAATGGTAAAAATAAACAAGGCAACTGAATTGTCTCCATGAGTCCAAGCCTGGTTTAACTGCGTAGAGGGGCACTTCATCCCCTTTCTTCTGTCATTTAGGTTTGCCACTGAAATCTGTTCTTGAATTTCAATGTTTGGGCATTTTTTCATTTGAGCTTGATTTAGCTCCAAGTTTCCTTCTAAAGCTCATTCTTTCCTGCATCACAATAAAACATTATACAACCCATTCCTACCTATAAAATAAGTTTTTTATAGCAGTTCATATGAGAAGTCATTTACGAATATTGTTTGTATACTGTACTATTCTAGTGCCCTGTAAATAAAAACCTATATATCCTCCATAGCTCCGTCTAAAGCTTTGCCCAGCAGTATCTATTCACAGAACCAGCCCTTTCTAGCACGTGACAGGTAGCCACATACGCAAATTCATTCTTATTGTATTTAAAACACCAAATTAAAAGTGCCTTCTGTACTTTCTGCGGAATGTTCCACCTTGAAATGGGCCTGGGTAGTTCCACTATAGATGCAGATGAGTTTTCTTCCTGCACTGCTGCAGTTCTTGAATGTGTTATTCATTCAGAGTGATTGATTTGATGTGCTCTCCGTATTGCTGTCTGTTTGTCTGTCTGTTAATCTGTTTTGGCATCTTCCAGAGACAGAGCTATAGAAAACATTTTTTGCTTCTGTTGAAGTAGTGACCAAAATTAAAAACTAAATTTAAAAAAATGAACTGCTTGATCTTTGGATTCATATACATAAAAAAAAAAAAAAAATCTATACCACTGAGATGGCTGAATAGCTGGAAGGACGGATTTTTATATTCTGCCAGTAGTGTGCTAGAAGCACGGTGCATTTGTTCCTGTCTGATTAGTTGGATGCTGGGGCAGGGGAACCAGGAGGAGACGTTGCAGCAGAGGAAGAAGATGCTCTCTGTAAGATCATGACCTCCATTCCAGTGTCATTTCACACCTCAGGCAGTGATCTTGTTACATCTCATAAGCTGAGCAAGGTCAGCCCTGGTCAGGCTGAGCGCTTGAATAGGAAACTTCTAAGGAAAAACTCGGCACTGTGGAAAGAGGGGCTGGTGGCTGGGTAGGTGACATTATTCCCCTGGAGTCAGTACAAAAGATGCACTCTGTTAAGAAGCCTCCGTGCTTCCACTGTGACTGCTGCAGCAGCTAAAGGCACTACCTCTCAGGTGAGTCAGACCCAGAGGCGGCAATGGCTGCAGTTATTAACAACATTTCTTCTCGTTTCTCACTGGAACAGAGGTGCTAACCCTGCTGGCCTACCTGGGCTCCGTGCTGGGTGATTACATGTGTCCCCAGCATCTCCCCACTGCAGTTCCCATGCGAGAGGTCATGCTTTGCTTTACCCTCCTGGCAAGGCAGCCCAGGCAGTGTTGCTGGCAGGCTCCATCCACCAGCATCCCGCAGCTCAGGAGGAGGAAGATTAAACATACGTGCTGGACAAGAAGCAGCCGTTATTTTGGAAGGGTACTTACTCAAGAAAGCCGTACCGCCCACTGCGAGGAAGAGCATTACTTTGCTCACACCCTTGCAGAAGACTCTCCTTGCCATCAGACGGTTCAGTAAAATGGATGAACCCTTTTGCAGTAGTTTTTGACAGCAAAGTAAAGATTTTTGAAAGAGAGGAGGGCAGCTCTGTGTGTGCTTTGCTCATTGGATGAGGTTCAGGACATAAGTTCTGTGGAAAGCGGGTGAGATGAAACACCTACCAAAACCCACATCTCTAATGACAACTACGCTTAGAAGTATTTAATCAAAACAATATTCTTAGCTTTATTACTGTGGTCTACATTTTAATGCTGCATCTCATGCTAGAAAGTCTTTTGCTTCATGTTTTAATTCTGAATTTTCCAAAGTGAAAGATGTTTTCTAATCCCACTCTCCATCTCTCAGCTGCAAAACAAGTGGTAAGAACAAAGTCCTAAGGATAAGCCAATTCAGGCTGGCAAACCTGGAAGCAGACGAAAAAGTTTACATAATCTTCAGATAAAAGGCTGTTTCCCTTCATTCGGTGCAAAGAAGTCCTTCCGTGGCTCATTGCTATCCCCTCTCAGCATGGTGACTCCATTGCCACTTTACACAGCAATCACATGTGCCCCTGTTTGAGTGCTCGTGCACGGCTGTGGTTGCCTATAGTTTCAGAGGCAGCACAGATGGCAATGGTTCACTGTTATCATAGAATCATAGAATCATAGAACAATCAGGTTGGAAGAGACCCATCGGATCATCGAGTCCAACTAAGCCATTCCCTCTTGTCCTGTCCCCTGTCCCTTGGGAGAAGAGCCCAGCTCCCTCCTCTCCACAACCTCCTTTCAGGTAGTTGGAGAGAGTAATGAGGTCTCCTCTCAGCCTCCTCTTCTCCAGCATAAACACCCCCAGCTCTCTCAGCTGCTCCTCATAGGGTCTGTTCTCCAGCCCCTTCACCAGCTTCGTTGCTCTACTCTGGCCTCGCTCCAGAGCCTCAACATCCTTCTTGTGCTGAGGGGCCCAAAACTGAACACAGGATTCAAGGAGCGGCCTCACCAGTGCTGAGTCCAGAGGGAGAATCACCTCCCTGGCCCTGCTGGTCAAACTTTGGATTTCTTGAGCATTTCAGACCATGTTCTACGTCCCTGGCTAGCAGCTGGAGGAGTTCCTCACAGCCCTGTTCTCAGCACAATGAACAAACCGTCAAAACCAACCCCAAATTCCACTTGGGGGTCTTTAAAAATGTACTTTGTATTTGATGCTTGCTTTTCTGGTTGTCTCTAAAATGCCGTGCCCCAGAACGGCATTAGGTGAACAATAGTCATCTTCTGAAACAGAGACTCTCTCAAATCTCCTTCATTTGTGTTTGTTGCTGTTGTGATTCTTCACCTGCTGTCCTTTATCTAGCAAAGCAAGGTGAGTTCAAAGACAGCTCTGGAGGTCTGTAACGATTTTAATGATGAGGTGAAGTTGGAAGGTCTTGTGTATGGTGAACTTAATGGGGCATTCTTCTCATTTAAGCTGACATCCTTTACATGGAGTTGTGAAAAGGAAAAGGTATGGACAAGTGATCACAAGTGATTGATTTATTAAGAAATAACTGCCCCTTAGCTGTAAGCGAAGGCCCAGTAAGGCAAACAAATACTTAATAAGCCCATATAATCCTACTAGAGTTACAATGGGCTTAAGTCCCCATTGTCTTCTCCCACTTGGTTTATTTTGCTGTATGAAGCCATCAGATAAAGAACAATGAAAAGA
Organism: Coccyzus lansbergi; assembly: GCA_033558105.1. NCBI lineage: Eukaryota > Metazoa > Chordata > Aves > Cuculiformes > Coccyzidae > Coccyzus > Coccyzus lansbergi. Next base: position 545,656 of record JAUMJK010000184.1, on the reverse strand, counting down.
ATAACAGAGATTTTGATTTTTCCTGGCTATGCTGAAGAATCACGAGAGAAAATAATTTGCAGTTGACATGCAATGAATTCTTTCCAGCATTTTTGGCGATTGTTTTAACTGTAGCATTTACTTCTGCCTCAAAATTAAATATTTTTTCTCTGAGTCAAATATCTACAATTTTTTTATTAAAAAATAAACTGAAAAATATATCAGAAGTGGCAGAATTTAGTGGAACAGAATGGCGCTGATTTTTTTTCAATACAAAAGTGAAAAGTTTAGATTGTTTTTATTGGAGTTTGTTTGCAGTAGCACAAATAATCCACCAAGATTTTCATACCATTTTATTGTCTCGTATTTCCTCTGAGAAAAAGAAAAGATTGCTGTGAAGGTGTTTGCCAGGGCTCTGCTCAGTAGCCAAACTCCCAGTGTTGATGCTGAAGCAGTTTATTCCAGGCCTTTCATGCTTCTGAAGAAAACCCAGGATATTCATGAGAATGTTATGGGCACACAGCAGGGAACTTTATCATGGAATGTTTTGGGAAGGTATGCCTCTTTCTTTTGGACTTTTGTGGTCATTCTATAAAGATAAAGTTAACCAAAAAAAAAAAAAAAATCATGTATTTTGATGAATTCTTTCTGGTTTTAAGATTTAAGTGTCACACAACTTGCACGGCAAATATTTTCTGCAACAGTTCTGAAGAGCTAAACATTTTCAAGGTAAGTATGAAAATCCATCCGTCCCTGCTTTCTCAGAGGCCAGGATAAACTATTTTAAGATTGCACTGGAAGACAGACAATACATTGAGGTAGGTCAGGAAACAGAGTCAAACCAAGAGCTCAAGTTAGCATGTCAGCCAAAAATAAGTAGCTGAGAAACTACAAGTTGCAGAGGAAATACTCAATACATTCATTTTGTTCCAGGAAGTGACATCAAGCTATTGTCAATGCAAAATAGTGAAACCCAACTGGTAGTGCAGTGGAGAAGTCTGTAAGCATCTGCAAGACCCCCAGTTAGTGCTTTTTGGATGAACTTGGCCACTCACCTCACCTCTGCTTCAACCTCCCCCTATTTATCCTCGCAAATACCCCCTTGTGTAGGAATCTGAGACATTGAGAAGCAAAATGACCTTTGAAGGTCATAGATGAAAGCGAGAATACAGCTATCCCTGGGCTTTCTCACCATGGCCTGGTGTGCAACAAGGAGACCCGTGCTTTTCAGCAAGATTTTTGGATCTGCCACACTGAACAAATAAGATAATTTTGACCTGCTTATTTGTCCCACCTACAAACAAATAAGGGAGTAAAAAAGCTCACCTTTTTCTTTTCAGGAGGCAAATCCTGCTCTGAGTGCCACCAGGCTGAACACTAGGACAAAAATTTTCACAGAAAGGGTCATGGGGCACTGGAACAGGCCACTCAGGGAGGTGGTTGATTCACCTTCCCTGGAGGTATTTAAGGGATGGGTGGGCGACGAGCTGAGGGACATGGGTTAGTATTTGATAGGAATGGTTGGACTCGATGATCCGGTGGGTCTTTTCCAACCTAGTGATTCATTTATGTTTTCCCACTTTTAGTAGGAAGCCTGCCCATTACGTTGGTAAAGCAAACATTAAGTTCAGGAAAGGTGGGCAGGCAACTGAATTGAAGACTTGGTGCCTGAACAGATGGTTGATAACATTGTTGTGCCATGACTGTGATAGAGGAGCCTTTGAATGCGGTTGTCAGGAGCCCAGCCACACAGGCTGGAAAGTAAATACCACTTGTTTAAGCTGGAAATGGCTGAAACAGCAGCTACTAAAGGAAAAGAGAAGGGCAACAGGAGAATGGGAGAATGGGCTGCTTCTGCAGCATAAAAAGCAGCAGCTCCCCTGGAGTAAGACCTGAACCAGACTAGGGCTAAGCAGACACCTGTGCAAGCAGAGTGATAAAATGGCTGAACTAAACATTTATTACTTGTTTTCACAAAAAGGGGCAGATTTGCAAGAAATGTTGAGTCTGTTTCCTGATGGACTCCAGACCCCAGAGAGACAGACATATATTTCTGAAGCTGGGGAAGAAGCAGAGCCCTGAGACAAAGCGATGGCAACGCCATGAAGGTAATATTTTCTTTCCCTGTGGTCATATTTTTAGACCCATTAGTGGGCAAGGAAGCTTGACAGCCAGGCATGCACTGAATTTCACCGTAACTTTGTTCACAGCGGGACACGCACTCATGCTGACCATCAGCCAGCGGATCCACCTCTTGGTAAGCCTGAAACAGAGCTTTTTATGTTCAAAGGGGACGGGGGGTTTGAAGGTTTGGAGGCTGGTTCAAGGTATGAAGGTGTCTGCCTCTGATCTTCATATGCTTCAGTTCTTTCAGGAAAACCCAAGCTAATTGCTGTTATAAAAGGGTATTTAATTTTAAAACCTTCCCTCCACCCCTTCCCATTACTAAGCCAGCATGGCTTTCATCATGGAAAAGGTATGTGCCATGTGAAGAGAAAGTAAGGAAACGTGAGGCAGGCTTTTGCAGATACTAAAAATAGTGTGTGTAGGGGGACAGCCGAGGAAGTCAGTTCACAGGAGGTAGGGATTGAGTAGCTCCCACTCTCTGGAGCTTTGCTGAGCTTAACTAATTAATGTTTGTAAAGCACTTTGAAGATGAAAAGCACCAATTTATTGCTAAGTTTAATTATTTGCATCATGTTATTTAAGATTTTCACTAGCTACCTTCAAACACCACCAAACTCTTCCCTATCAGTGGCGTGCAAGCCAAAGAGCTTAAAGCGAAGTTTCAGAAGTTGGTGTGAGGACTCCGGGACAGCAGCAAAGCCACAGCAGTAGATTGCACTGATGCCTCTTGGTCTGCAGCTGGAGGGCAGGCTCGACGTGTAGACTTCGACTTTACTGGACCTGGGGTTTTCAGGGACACTTAAATAAGGGTTCCTTTTGAGTTCCTAATGAATTACATCTCCTTTTAAATTTGCAGTGTGTAGTTAGGGATCTTTTACACAGTCGATTGAAAGGGAACCAGTCTGGGATACGATCACCTTTACAGAGCATAATCGTGTTTCCAGCACATGTGATTAGCACCAGTGATAGAACATGAACTATGCCTGTTAACGGTGTGCATGCTAGTTGGCAATCCTGTTAACTTACACATTAAAAACACAAGTGCAAACTCAGATGTTGGTGTGCTAACAGGAGGAATGATAAGGAAAGTAATCATTTAAACAGCAACCTGTGATTTTTGGAAGAAAAACACTTTAAACAGACGGGACTAAATTCATTAGGGCAGCTCATAACGTAAGATAAATGAATGTGATGTCATAGACTGTAAACTTCATTTTAAAATGCACCAGTATTGTTCCCACTGATGTAGCCAACATTCCCTCTTTTTTTCAGATGAATTAGTTAAAAGATCCCTCACCACACCATCACACCTGTCTTCACAAGTAAGGCATTTTACTTCTTCAAATAGCATCCCTAAGGGACATTTAATTCTGAATTATTTTCTCATTAAGTGTATGGTTCTACCCATGAGAAACAGAATGTCCTAGTAAAATAAGACATGACAGGGCCGGAGATTTATGGGTTCAACACAGAGACTGAAATTTTGATTACTGAATCGACGTGTCTGTAGAATGAATAATAACTTTATGTTTCCATCTCAGTGGGATGCTGCTCATCATTTTCTGATGATTAAAAAGGAAAACGTTCCTTAGCATTTGTAAATTCTAATCAGAAACACAACATTAACGCTAAGGATGAAGGAGCTTCATCAGAGATAACTAAGGGTTTTGCCCAAACTGAATTTCAGGAAAGTCGGTTTGCTGCATCCTTGCTGTACCTGATTTAGCTGCAGACTAGAAAGTGGAAACGTGAAGGGCATCTCTAACATTTTCTCAGGAATCTCCTGGAAGACCTTGTGAGATTTCCAAGCTAGCATTTAGCTTGTCAAGATTTGCACACACAGAAGCTCCAGAAACGTTGGGCACCTTCTGTCATTTGCAATAGGCAGGATCTGAGAATGTTTGCCACGGGAGAGACTTGAGGGGTAAAAGCTGTTTGTGCCCACAGCGATCGCCTGAGAGCAGCTGCCTATCAGTAACTGGCAGTTAGATCTGACCCTCTGCTTTTAGTAACAGATTCAAAGGACCTGGCAGGGAAGGCTACCTCTGATAATGAGGTAAATTTGTGCACAGGAGAGAGTATTCGTAGTTTTCCTTCTTTAAGGAAGACCAGATTCTGCACCACCACAGAGTATGTTCTTAGAGAACTGAGTTTGTGCCACTGTTTTAATGCATACAGAAGGCAACCGGTGTCCACTCTAGCAGTTGTGCATTTCTATGATGGGTTATGAATCCATACATGTACATTTTTTTTTCTCCTTTTTATCTGCAGTGCAGATTTCCATTACACATTCTGTGCTTGTTTCACACACACGATTCCTGCAGAAATCAATGGAAGTCCTATGTGCAGAAAAATGCACAGAAAGTGCAACAGAGATTTGCACCATGGATTAAGAGATTCTCAGTGCTGATCAAAGAAGAATTTTGTCCAAGGTTTGTAAAGCGCTTTTGAATCTATCTTGATGAAAGGCTCTATAAAAATATAAAGCTTCTGTTGCTGTTAATGTTCCCTTGGTACATAACAGGAGAAAATATGCTGAAATTAAAGTCACATATATTAATATTGATTAAGAAATAAGCAAATTCTCCTAGAGTTTGTTCTGGCTTTCATTACGTGCACTTGATCTTCCATTTTCAAACAGGGCATAGTTATGTCCTGGAAAATCACAGCCTTGAACTCCACCAAACCACAACTACAGATTATATATTATTATATATAATTTTGGAAATCTGGCTGGAATACACCGTAAAGCAAGAATAAAAGAAAAATTGTAAGGACATTTGTATTTGTCAGTGTCTCCTCAGACAGAGCCCTAAGGATATGATATTCTTAGAATAAAGCTCTCATTTCACAGCGCAACTGTGGGAAAATTAACAAGCTCTCCTCGTACTGTTCCATAATTCATTTTCTTTGTTTTAGATATTGAGCTGAGCTGGTACAGTAGCTTAAATAGATGGGGGAGATTCTAAACACAGATTTGGATTCTGGCTGGTTTGTGTTGTTTAGCTTTGTACAGCTTTTTTCCCTCCCTCATCCCGCAACTTGCTAGTTTCTAAACAAGAAGTCGCCTCAATTTATTTTAGCACTTGCCTTTTAAATGGAAAGTGCCAGATACTGTTGTAACGATTTAAAATACATCAGAGCTGGCTCACTTCAGTTAGTGCAAGGGATGTAAACCACATCTCCTGCAGCACCAGGAGCAATGTTTGTTCCACAGAGGTAGGAGTCTGCTCGTCTCCAGCAGTGGCAATCACACACCAAGACATCACAAAGCTCAGAGAGAAGTCCTTGGGATGAAATCAGCTACCAACAGTGCTCCAACTGAACCTCAATTAACAACAGGGAATTGCCTTAAAACAGCAGCAATTTTTGCTGTTGTTTTCTGGAAATATGAAGTTGCATTTCTGCATGAAATCACGCAAATGTTTCTAAATCAAAAGTGATATTCCTGACTCTATTTGTTATCAAGAAGCTCCTTCTCTCCTTAGAAGTCCTGGGTCTCTAGAAAAAGAAAAAAAAAAAAAAACGATGGAAAAGATAACTTTTTTTCACTGAGAAAAATCCTACTTGAACAGTAAAAACATCAAAGCTTTGTAAAAAATATCACCTGTCTTCTCCTCCTGCAGTTTTGCTCGTTCAGATGCCTGGCAAGGAGCACAGCTCAGCAGAAAACCGTAATTTGGATGTATAAATATGTGTGTATAATAGTGAGATAGAGTGAGGAAGGTTCTGTAGCGCCTGAAGCCCAAAAACTAGCTTGGATGTTGCCTCAGTAGAGTCACTCCTTAAAAGCCACCCCACTCCCCCTGCCTGAATAGGGACAAAGACCAACACGTGGTTTCTTTCATATATTTTCAGCAAAGTTCTTGCCCACTCGCCAATGAAAACTCTTGTTTTTTTAAGGAAAAGATTGTCTATCTTCCCCCTCAACATAAAAATTGAATTCTGGGGGAAAACACTGTTCCAAGTGGCCTACCGGAGACTTGGGCAAGTTTGTCTTGCTCCTTTGGCTGTGCCTGTAGAGCATTTAAGAAAATTGAATCCCCCAAGATATCATTCCATCCATCTCAAAAATGCTGAGCCAGAAGGAGGACTCAGTCTGAGACGCTACCTGTCATAAATAATGAGAGACTAAACCAGAAATACCACTTATTGATTTCAAATGGTCTGGAAGCTGAGGGGAGCCTGCTGATCTAGGTGCTCTCATCACCCCTATGCAAAATATTGTTAGTAACAGTTAAGAATGGAGCCAAATGTACAGAAAATCTCCTTGGTATGAACAAAAAGTGAAGTTGCTGCTGAGAAAGCTGGCAAAATGAAACGCATTCTTTGGGCATCTGTAGTAGGAAAGCTGTTCCTGTTCCTCACAGGTAACCTCAAAGACTTCCTTGCTGCATCCACTTTCCATCTGTTTTCAGTCAGTGGTACTGCCCAGTGTGAGGCTGCTGGGTTTGTAAGGATGGGAATTTTAAACTGGTTAAGCTGGTGTCACTATGACGTGGGAAAATGCACACAGCTGGCAGTTTTCAAAAAGAAGTGATGCTGTCTCGTCCAGAGATACCACTTTCAATGTGCCCATCTACATAGTGGCTGCCACACTGTAGTGTTATTGCAACACAAATACCAGTGGGGAGAGCAGACAGTGAAAATATATTCTTCCCTAGAATAAGTTTCCTCATTATCATAGCCAGTAATAGTATTATTCTGCCTTTTGAAAGAGGTAAGCCTGTTTTTGCAAAAGAGCAAATGTCTTCAGTTCCTGTTAACTTTTGCCATCGGCTAGCATTGTTCAATTTTCTGTAAGAGGGAAGCTCTGTGGGAGCAATACTAAAAGAGGATGAGGATGCTCTGACAATTTCAACCTTCTTAGATGTCTGGCTATGATACTGCTTGTCCAAAGGGTCACTACCACAACTGTGACCCCAGTTCATGATGGGGTCAGGGCCCAGTGTCAGGTAGAAGATCTGGTTCTTCCCCATCTGATCTACAACTAATAAGTATGCCTGCAACAGCCTAGGGCAGACGTTTCTTAGCACAGCCTAGCAGGAGTAACAATATACTCTGCAGTTTGGTACCTGTACATATTTTAAATATTTGTATAGATGTTTTGGAACTCTATAAAATTGCTAAAAACAATGAGTTCCAAAACTTAAAGAAAGATCAAGAAAAAATACCGTACTGCAATTTTCTCTTTCAATGAGTCTGCTTTGTACCACAATCACGAGCCGTGAAGCAGCCCCAACATTTCCTTTGATGTGTATAAAATGTATTTTTAATTTCAGCAGGCTGCTGCTCACTCTCATTTAAAAGGGTATTTGAAAGGGTAACTGGGAATGGCTAGGTTGCCTTCTCTGCACTTTTCATTGTTTTGCTACCTCTGTTACGTCACCTTTTGTTTTTCTCATGTGTAAAACGCAGTCTGAACCTTCTGACTTCTTCCTCACAGAGACCTTTCCATGTCTCTGAGCATTATCATTACCTTCTAGACCTCTCTCTGGCTGCCACTACTTTATTTTACGGTGCAGGAACGAGTGTAACCAGACCCAAACAAGGGTATTGAAGGTAGGCGTGTCCCTGCTTTTCCACATGCCTTTATAGTGGTTCCAATTCCAAAATATTTATTGTAAGATCTACTAAGTGGACGTACTACAAAGCTGCTTTTCTGCCTGTATGGAGAAAGCTTCATGGTCTACCAGCAACCTTGTTTAAACAGGAGCTATCAGGGCTGCCAACTATCTAACAGCAGAATAGATGACAGCACCGCAAGGCATTGTGAGACGCTTTGACGGGATCTTCCCATTAGTAAGTGAATCTTGCTCAGCGCTGGCTTCTTACTCAGGCTTTGTGTTCCCTCCACCAGAAGGATGTTGGCAGATGGCAACACCATTTTGCTATTTAATTATTTAAAATGCTGCATGCAGATCAACCTTTGGCATTTGATGATAGAACGGGATGTTTATGGTCAATATCCCATCTTTGATACACTCTTTCATATTTCCTTTTTTGTAAGTCTGAAGAGATGATTCTGGTTTGTGGTTCTTACACATGCATCCTGTTCTTTCTGTGGGTGTCCCATGCAGAGCATTGTACACCTGCTGTTGTGCACTGGGGCTACCTTGCATTCCTTGATAGGAATGGTTGGACTAGAAGAGCCGATGGGTCCCTTCCAACCTGGTTGTTCTATGATTCTATGATTCTACCTGACAGGCATTGTATAGATAGAAACAAAAGGGACAGTTCACAGCCTTCCCTCATGTGAATAGTTCCATTTACTTCAGTCACCAAGGGACAGAAATCTGTCTTTTCAAGGAAAGCAGGAAACAATTTTTAGTAGTAAAGTTTGTTAAAAATGGTTTATGTTTGGAGCTGTTGGAAGGGTTGGAAATGCTGTCAACCTTTCACTGATTAAGGACTGAAGATTGTCCATTCTGGTTTTCAGGACCAGCTTCAGTAGGATTAGAGGGACAAGTCTGGGCTGTAATGTAGAATCAATCTCTAGTAGGAAGGAAGGAATTTATAATGAAATCTGGCAGCGACATGTTTTGATTTTCTCAGTGCACTGAATCAAGTTATTATTTTTACAAACATTTTTGAAGATTTTCCCTCATTTTCATCTAGTCACCATCTACTGGCTTTAAGTTTTTGCCAGTTAAAAAGTTATTATAAGCCATTAGTCTGCTTGGGTTGGGATTTTCATGTGACTGTAGAATGAAGCATGACAACAGAGCCCAGACAGCAGTTCCCAAACCCTTCTACAGGTCATGACAGTCCAACAGTGTCACAACCTAACCTCTTTTTTGAGGTTCTCTATAAAATAGAGCCTTGTCCTCAAAATCTCCACTTCTTCTTCATCTGTCCTTTCCTGCGCCGTTGTGTCTTGGTATCTGATGACACTCGCGTCTGTTTGTATGTCGTCAAAGAAAGGTAGTTGTACTTGCAGTGTTTTAGGAACAAATCTTGTCAGTGCAGAAGAGTTGATGGAATTTGACTCAGGCAGTTGAAAACTGTTTTGCAAGTTGTGCCAGTGGTCATACAAGAGTAGGCCTTAGGAAAAATCAGAGGATATTTCTCATGTCATGGGCTGTGCAATAAGCTGCTCATAGCAGCCAGGTCTCGGCAGAGGTGGCTCTGCATGGAAGGGACCCTCAGGATGTAGGACCTCAGTGCCTTTGGGTTTAGGGAAAGAAAAAAGATTGGGTAAATGGGAGAAGCATTTCAGAGCATCGCATTCCCATAGTCAGCCAACCATCTGGTGAAGAATAAAATGATGAGATGATAACATGATATTGTTTGTGAGGGATTAGAGTTGTGAAAGGAGACCCACAAACCAGCTTTTATGACAAACAAAGCACAAGATAGATAGTAGAACACAAGTTAACCTGTAGATTAGTCTAAAAAGAAAAGCAGCAACAGCAAACACATTAATACAACTTAGTGAGATAATAGCTACCCTAAGCTGCTCTGATTGGAAACAATTGACAGAGCCTGGGATATAAAGAATCACTTCCTGCAGCAATTTCCTTTTATTAAAAAAACATTTAGACATGTATAAGCTTCTCATTTCCCAAGGATATTTTTTTTAACCCTGTGCTGTCCTCAGACATTGTTCAATCTGGCTGAATGCATGACCAGGGCAGGAGAAACTTGATCAGAATGCAGGTGTTTGCCACACTAGCATCACTGCAAAAGCTATCACCCAGAAAACGTTCCTCAAATTTTCTTGAAGCAAAAAAAGTCATAGAGCCATTTAGCAAACCGTCAAGCTTTCCAACCTGGGTGCAGCAAAATCCACTCAAACGCCTAGGTATGAAAGTGCAGTCCACAATAAATGCAGCTACATAAATGTACCCTCATTTCCAACACAATTGAAAATAATTTCATAGAATCATAGGATCACAGAACAACCAGGTTGGAAGGGACCCATCGGATCTTCTAGTCCAACCATTCCTATCAAACACTAAACCAAGTCCCTCAAGACCTCATCCACCCGTCCCTTAAACACCTCCAGGGAAGGGGAATCAACCACCTCCCTGGGCAGCCTATTCCAATGCCCAATGACCCTTCATTTCATCTCCAAGATCCATAGAAATCCAAAATGTCACTGAAATAGGAGTCAAAATCAACTTAAAGGAAAGCCCAATATTTGACCCTGTTGGGACTGTGATTACAAGTGTGCTCTTTTTCATTTGTGTGTTTCATAGTACACTGGTCCAACCAAAGGGGTTTGTTTCTGAAATAATCCATAGTTTCATCCTCAATGTGGAGGAAAGACTGATATTTTTCTGATCTTCCTTCTTTTTTCATAGAGGAAGGAACTGAAACACTGTAACATATGATGCAATTGCCCAAATATTTTTTCCCAAGCTTTGATTTTTTGTTATCCTGGAATAAAGAGTAGAGAAACATTTGCCCAGCTCCGACTTCGAGATTTCAGCAAAGACCTGAGTCCCACCCTCCTGCACCAGTCCTTTCCTGTGGGTTATGCCTCCAAAAAGTAACCCTTTGTGGAGCAATGGTGACACAGAATGAGGTGTGCAATCCTCTGCAAAAGGGACTCCTTTCTGCTGCTCCACCTGCTCCAAACTGCCAACCAGGTCCTGCCTGAGGGTAAAGGGTTGGGAAGAAAGAAAGAGCTGCTGGGACAAAGTGGTTACACTCAGAGGGGACAGAGGAGTATTCTCTGGAGTGCCTGTGTATGCGGAAGGTCCATGCACCTACTACAGCAGCGTCTTGCCCCCTCTGTGCCTGCTGATGTGGCTAGGAAGGGTTTCCACTAACCACTGGCTGATGAAGAGCAAGTGCAACCAGACAACAGGACCTTGCTCTGCCACAGCCAGGGATCTGCTGCCTCTGCAACTGCGTCCTCATCCATGGAGGTCCCATATCTCCTGCTCTGCTCTATATGAGCAGAGAGCAAGGGACAAAGTACAAATTAGAAAGAAGGGGCCCAGTAGTAAGCACTGAGTCAATCTCGGACTCTACTATAAAATATCGTAGGAAGCACAGACCTGCTGTGAGGCTGGAAAGAGAAACCCGAGACCACACGGCACACAAACACAGCTCTTGGATAGTGCTGGAACAGGAATATTAGGTCAATCTTTTAGGGTACATGTTTCTAAAAAAAAAAAAAAAAATTTCCCATCAAATATGACCTTTTCTTTCTGTAAGATTTCATCATGCATTAAAAAAAAAATTTGATTTTCTATCTATTAGGACTGACAATTTTTAGCTAACCTACTTTAGCTCTATCTGCCTCTCTTACCTTTCAGATCAGTGTCATTTAGAGGGGGAGTTTATACATGTGATGAGGAAGGAAATGAGGTGTCCTGTAACTCATTTACTTTAAGGGCAACCCAATGACACTGTTCCATCTTCACAACCATAACTGGTCTGCTTTTCCAGTGTGTGTGCCCAATTATAACTTGCAAGAAACCACGTATCTCATAAAAAATGTAGTTAATTTTCAATACTTTCCAAAGTCCTGTAAATGAACAATGCACTTTTTGCAGGTCTTTCATCAAGGAGTTAATTATCAGATGAAGGTTCTCTTTTCATCAGTTCCTAAATGATGCTTCATTTGATTGAAGAAGATCAAAAATTGTGAACAGAAAATAAAAAGGAAGTTTTAAAGGCGGCCTTTGTACCACACTTTAGCTGTCTCATTCTTGCTCTTTCAGAAGTATCACTGGGTTTCTTTCAGGTTTGGAAAAAGAGTATAAAATTCTTGTGAATCGCTATCTTACTTTAATTTTAGAAACCCTTGTGTTACTGGTGGGTAGTATAACTGCCACATGGGGCCAGATCGTGAAAGCAACACCGGCTGTAGCAGAACTATTAGATTCTGATGTTATCTATTCCAGTATCTGCAGTCCTAATCACTCATCCTACCCCCCATCAGCCTGTGCGATGCTGTCCCGCGGTGACCCTATCCCATTTGACTGGCACCTGACCAGTTACCTCATCGTTGGGGCTGGGGTGAAGGTACTTTCAAGGGTGGGAGTTGGGGCAAGAGGACAGCCCTTGTGCAGGAGAATTTTTATGTTTAGTGTAGAAGAAAAATACCGTCTTGCTGCATCTAATTCTGCCTGAAATTTTCCTCTTTGCTTTAATTGTCTCTTGAAAGCCTTCTGTATAAATATTTTCTCCCCAGCTAATTTTGCCTTTTTCTATTTGCTGAGCCCTGATTTACTGCTTTTAATTAGAAATAGAAAGATTCTTTGTGAAGATGTTTCTTCCCTGAACCCAGCCTAAACGCAAAACTATGCTCTGCTGAGCTCTTCACAGCACAATCCTTCTTGTCCCCTCTGTCTTTGACCCCTCTCTCCTGTGACCCAGTCACTTAACCATTGTTGATTCCTTTCTGCTCCCTTCCTTCACTGCAAAAATAAAAATATCCAGTATAATTCTGTTAATATGCAGAAGAATCTCCCTCTCTGAAATTTCCTACAGTGGTTAAATGTTTGTCCCCTGCCCATTGACGGTTTTTTGCTTCAGAGAGTGACCTTCAGCGTCTCTAGTTGCCGTGCGGCTTGGGGGTGTCTGTGTTCCCCAGCCTGGGCTCAGCAGGAGGTGTGCCCTACCTTGCCTTGCCTTTCCTTCTCAGGCACCCACCCCTTTGGAGAGAAAAGAAGGGGTATTAATTTGAATCAAGTAGGAAACTTGTATCATAGTCTTTCTTCAAGAAAGTCTTCAAGTCTTTCTCTGGAGCAAGTCCAGAGAAGAGCAACAAAGACGGTGAAGGGGCTGGAGAACAAGTCTTACAAGGAGCAGCTAAGAGAGCTGGGGTTGTTTATCCTGGAGAAGAGGAGGCTGAAGGGAGACCTCATTGCTCTCTACAACTACCTGGAAGGAGGTTGTAGAGAGGAGGGAGCTGGGCTCTTCTGCCAAGGGACAGGGGACAGGACAAGAGGGAATGGCCTCAAGTTCCACCAGGGGAGGTTCAGGCTTGACATCAGGAAAAAGTATTTCACGGAAAGGGCCACTAGGCACTAGAACAGGCTGCCCAGGGAGGTGGTTGAGTCACCTTCCCTGGAGGTATTTAAAGGACAAGTGGGTGAGGTGCTGAGGGGCATGGTTTAATGTTTGATAGGAATGGTTGGACTTACTGATCCTGGGGGGTCTTTTCCAACCTAGTGATTCTATGCTTCTACGATTAATGTGCAGCTGTTAATAATGAGCGTTTGGTGCAAGCTGGCGTAACTCACTGAGGTGTGGCACACTGTCAGCCAAACACCTAAACAATCATGACACGTTTTGCACTAACAGATATGTAGCCTTGCCACTCTGTTGTAGATAGGGATATTGAGGCACAGCAAGGCTGAAGACGTGTCACCATCCTGAGCTATTCCACAGTGCAATTTCAATTGTTCCCCTGAAGTGAGCACTCACATTTAAGCGTGGTTTAAATCCAGTAGCAATTTGGGTTTCCAGTACTCAGTACTTTGTTACTTCTAATTATCCTGCATAGAGAAGCCTGCAGAGACTCAGAAAATGTTACATTTAATTTTAGGCAAACTTTAATGAAGCACTGGTCTTTAGGAGCAGCACTGAATTTGCAGGCAAGCTCAGAGCACTCAAAAATTGGCACATTTTATTGCAGGTGCTTTGCACAGCCTTTGCCAGGATTAAATAAGATGGAAAGAGGATAGCTAAGTATGGATTGATACTACCACACTTTTTACAAAATAGTTGATCCCACAGTTCTAAGCACCAGTTATCTTAAGATCTGTTTCTTAAAATCAGATATCTTTTCAGTAGGATGTATAAATAAATCAGCAGAGGAGCCAGTTAATGACTCACTGTTGTAAATTAAATGGAATTTGTTATGAATATGATTCACTGAAACTTTCCTAACAAATCAATTTGTTTCAATCATATTGTAAGTCAATATTAATATTTGGCATTTATGTGATGCTTTCAATAGCCTGTGAATTTTCCCAAGCATTAATTGTCTGCATATCACAATAATATTGTGAGCTGTTAAGCTGGGCTTTCTCTTCCTTACAGGTGAGAATGCTGACACCCAAAGAGCTTAAGGAAATATTTCAGCCTCCTGAAAGTGCTAGCATTTTTCTGTTTAACTTTTTTGGTATCCACCCTCAGACATGGTGCACAGCAGTGACTCAGAGCTGTGAGCATCTGTAGCTGCAGGATGGTGCTGGGAGGGTTTGGTCTGTCACGGTAAAGACGGCAGTTAAAAATCACAGCCTGTGCCTGAGCTTGACATCCAGCACCTGGAAGGTTTGCTGTGATGCATTTCTAATATGACCCTTCCTTTTGCCTTTCTTCCACTCAAAGGCTGAGCTCCAGAAGCCCCATATTCCAGCGTCTGTTTCCAGGGACCATCCTGCTTCCTACACCCCATGGACAAGTCCTCCCCTGGCTCTGACCCCATTCTCCTTGTCCCTATTTCTAGGATCTGTTTGTATATTCCTTTGGAAGCTCAAATTTGTCCAGCTGCTGCCAACTTCAGCTTAAGCTGCTCATTAAATGGATCCTACAGAAAAAATGATTCATTACAAACCACATAAAAGCAGTTAAGAATAAGGGCTTAGCTTTCAGGTAGTCTAAGGCTAAAAGATGGAGATGCAAATCATATGGATGGATGTCATATTTAGATATAAAGAAGAAATTTTACACTATGAGGGAGGTGACACTGCAATGGGTTGCCCAGACAAGTTGTGGATGCTTCACCCCTGCAAGTGTGCAAGGCTAGGTTGGATGAGTCTTTGAGCAACCCAGTCTAGTAGAAGGTGTCCCTGCCCATGGCAGGGGAGTTGGATCTTTAATGTCATTGCCAACCCAAACCATTCTATGATTCTATGACTATACAGGATTTTCAAAAGCACAGAGGAGGTACCTGATCGCTACTAACATCAGCAAGACACGGTCTAATTGAGCAATATGAAAATTCCACAAGGAAACATTGGCTTTTCTCAGATTTACTAAACTCTGCTTTAAGTAACTTGACATTACTTTAGCAGGAGATTTTGTTGGATGTGGTGGTAGGATTAGGGCACACTTTGTTTCATGCCCATCTTTAATGTTTATCTATTAGGTGTATTTTATGAGAGGAGTCTACCAGAATGCTAGGTGCTTATCTCTTTTTTTGAAGCTTTTTATGGATGTCTACATCCTGCAGTACAATCTGAAAAAAAAAAAACCAAACAGGTATATAAGCAAATGTAGGGATCAGACATCTGAATTTCAGTCTAGTACTGTGCAGCACTGTAAACCTAGAAGGTCTGTAATGCTCCAGCTATTGTATTCTGAATGTATCTGATCTCATCTATTCTTTTAAATTAAGCAGGATGTGGTCTTTCACAAAGCACAGTGCTACATTATGGAACCTAGGATGCTGCGGAGGCCAAAGCAAAATTAGTGCTGTAAGCATTTGAAAGATTTGTGGAGCCACCAAGGATCGTTAAACACAATGATGTGCATATGGCCTCTATTTCAGGGTTTCACTACATGACAGGCTTCCAGAAGCTGGAGCTTTCTAATGGGAGAAGATTCTTTTATTTATTACGTTATTTCTTTAGGTGCTTGCTGGTGATTGCTGTCAGAGACACGATGCTGGATCAGTCACACTCTGGATCTGGTCCTGAACAGCTGTTCTTATGTTATCTTCCCCTAAAAATTTCTGTAAAATAACAGCTAAAATGGGACTGATCTAAGAAGCTGATCATGAAGATATCTGGGATTGGAGGAAAGAAAGTAGCTAGCATGCAAATAAAAAAATATAAATCATCCCTTACCACATCACACAACAGAAAAAAAATACAGGCTATTATATATTTTTATTGCCCAATTTAATTTCTTATCTTAACCACCTCCCTAGTTCTCTGTGAATGCACATAACAGTTTGCAGTTGACTAGGTTAGTGTTTCTATACACAGGAAAGGACAAGCCTCTTCCTAGCACTGAGACAAATACTCCCCTTGTGCCGAGATGAGGAAATGTTGAGAGAGGAAATATTAGTTTATACTTTGTTAGGATTGCTGTTCTGCTGCCAGTGCCCTGAGGTCTTTGTGGGACCTTATATCCTACCTGGTATCTGATTCTGCTGCCTAGAGTGACCCACTGACCATAAATGTCCCCTGCTCCAGACACAGCAGCACCTTTTCTCTGAGTGTGCTCCCATGTAGCTCTCAGCTGCAATGCCCAAGCCTCCTCCTGCAAGCACCCAAGGACAGAGACTCTGATACAAGTAGCTTTTCCTCCTCATCTTGTATGTACCATTTCAAACTGCAGATGCACAGTGTTGCTGACTGTCCTTGCTCTTTTGCCTTCTTACTTTTGTCCTCCGCACTGAATAAGTTTTTAGCTCCCTGCTTATGGCAAAACACTGAACTGATGTCTGATGCTCCCTACTGAGGACCTTTTCCCTATGGTCTTCGCAGGCAAATAAGTCACCTTGATGCCAGTATCCGTCTCCATTTCCTGATGCGATGCACAGATCATAATGCTGTTCCTTATCAGCTCGTAGCGGTTGCTTAATGGGTAGCTCTGCTGTTTCAGCAGGGAATTAGCTAGAACAACATTACAGAGATAAAGTAAGGAGAGTAAGCACCCATTGGCGGGTCAATTAGTAGTGTTAAAAAGGGAGCTCTGAAATAACTCATTCAGTGATATATTATTTCTTGTGCACATGTTCAGCACTGTCACTTGGTGGGTGTGAAATGAGAGAAAGAAGAAATTATTAGGGATGTGTTCCTTCTTAGTTATATGCCAGAACCGCCCTTTAATAACAATATCTCTCATGGCCTCAGAGTTTTTATCTCTAAACTCTTTAGGTACTATCTACGATCACTTTGGGTAAGCTGGATTTGAAACCTATCCTCAATTTTTATTAATCATGGACAAAGCTTGGCGTATCAGCACTGAAGAGGTAGACCTGTGACTTCAAACACCTGCCAGCAAGACACTTCTGACCCACCAAAGTGAACTCAGACTTCATTTGCACTCCTTGCAGTGGCAAGGGGCTCTTCTAGCACTGCTGGGGCTCACACCTTGACTTCTTTGCAGTGGTGGAGACAGCGCTTCACAGAGCTGCTGAGTGCCCACCAGCCCTCGGTGATTTGCAAACTGGCACATGCTCAAAGCCCATGAAAAAATGCCAGCTCCTATTTCACACAAACCCAGCTAGAGAGCTCTAAATCTGCCTAAATGGTGTTTTACAGTAACTGCTGCTATTTTTTTTCTTACATGGAACCTTCATTTCATTCCAAGGATTTTGTGCAATAATTTTATTCCAAAGCTCCAGGTGACAGCAGTCTCTGTTAGTTGGTGTCATGAAGCTAGAAGGCAAGTGAATCGTCACCCAAGAACAGTAATATCCCCTGGAAATGCACTGCTCACTGAAAAAGCAATGGAAAAGGTGAGGACATCAGTGAGAAGCACTACCTGTGTATGTCAGCAGCTATGGAGAAGGGGAGATCAGTGATGGTGTTTGGGTTTAGTATATGCCTTCTGGGAGGGAAAAAGAGGGAACCTGAATTTAAACCAAGAAAATTCAGCAGTCACATTGGCACCACACAGGTGCAGAGGAATAGGGAGGTCCTTAGATTTTCTCCAGCACCAAAACCATCACAATTGCCCCGTTGCTGTCCAAAAATATTTCCCTCAACACTCTTTATTCACTTCTTAAGTCAGAATCCTCTATGCTCCCAGGCCCTTTAGGCATTTTAACGACTTGAAATTTAATTGCTAGTCCAGTAGACTATAAGAGCAAAACCAGAAATTTAATTTCCAAGCTACCCAATGATTATTATTCATTGCCCAAATGCACCATTAACATAGCATCAAGATTGCCACAGCAATGCCTTGTGCCCTCCCAAAATGTCAAATGCACTTAGATTTAAATGGCTGAAACCCAGAAAACAGAGAGTTATAGTAAAATCAATGTGTGCTCTGGAAGCAAGTTACATCCACAACTGCTGTAAATTAGTATGGCTTCAGTGACCATAACAAACTTACTCCAACATATGCCATCTGAGGAGCTGATGTCTGTTTTTCCATTGCAGGGCATCTGTATGTGATAAAATGTACCCAAAACGCCACTCTTTAAATGCCTAGAAACTTTAACACCAAATAAATCAAGTTGTTGGTTAGATCATAGTAAAAATTACATGGAATAAAGTATACTGAGTAGTTTGGGAACGAGCCCTTATCAGCAACAGTGAAAATGAGCAAACAAAAATGTTGAATGCTCCTGTAAATAGCTTCAGAGCGAAGTATATAGTTTCCGTGCTGAGACTTCAACCTTGGAAATATTTTTTAATTGTCAATATTGCTTGCAAAGATGCAAGATGCACCAAAGATTGATTCAAGCATCATATGTCACCTAGAAAAAAGAAAAAAAGTGGAAACTTATCTGAGTAAATCTGGGCTGTCCCTCTGCAAATACAGTGCGAACAAAATACCACTGCTGGCTGCAAAGGAAGAATTGTATCAACGTGTAGTGCTGAGGGTTTCAGACAAGCTTATTTATCCAGACATTCTGAACACACAGGTAACAAATGCACAGTGACGCCTGCTCTGGTGAGTTATGTGAGTTGAAGATCCAGGTCTGTCCCCACAGATCTCCTTATGGAAGCTGGTCTTGCATGGCCACCAACATCACAGATTATACAGCAACATGCTACCAGCATTGCCAGTGGTCTGTGATGAGAAGCAAGCCAGTCCTTTCAGGAACTCACTAAGTTCATCTAAGACCTGATAATTCCCACACGCTCAGAAATGTCTTAACATAATGTCATATTTTAATAATTTTCTTAATAGAATTGCATGTGGTTTACTGCTGTGCAGTCAGTGCTTGAGAAACTTTTCTTCACAAAGCAAGGAGGAAATAATATGGAAGCTGTGCCATTTCTCATTTTGAATACATGCATTCATTTTTATTGCAAAGCTTCCTGGTATGGTTTCAAAGTTGCTCCTTGAGCAGCAGTTTTTGGCCCTGTCATCGTTTTCCTTTCTGTGTTTCCACTCCGCCTCTGCTGAGGCAAGAACTTTTGAGCCAGGGGCCAGGTCTGGCCAGAGGCTGTGGGGATGGGGAAGAGGCTCTGGGGAGCTCTGGGGATTCTAAGGAGATGGGTGCCTGTGACCCTCACAAGGGCTCCCTTAATTCCACGTTTGACCTGAAACAAACTAGACAACTCCTAGCTAGTAAATGCTGAGGAATTTCTCCTATTTCATTATTCAACCTACCCCTCTATCTCCCCCCCCCCCCCCCCACAACATTGAAATCATTTTTTTCCGCCATTTCCTTTTGGTGTGTCTTTAACCTCAGTCTTAAATGCCAGCACTTCTCTCCCGCTCTCCCCAACTTCTCACTTTATTATAGTCTTCCCAAGTCAGTAGCAGTCAAAATCTAGTGAATTCCTGAAGGTCAGATGAGCATTTGGAAAGCCACAGTTTGTGATGTAAATTGAGGGCCCTGAGAATAGTGACCACACTACAGCCCTCACTGGAGTTGGCACCAATCAGCAAACATCTAATCAATGGGAACAGTAGCACATTCATGCGCGAGAGATATTATCTTGGCATATAAATAATGAAAGCCTCTAAAACACTCCCAGATGTTGGAAACAAGATTCCTTCTGGGCATGTGAAGAATTTGCTTAGGGGAAAACAGAGCAGCCATACAAATAGAGAGAGCTGTTTCAGTCTGATGAAGTTCTGTTTATGAGAAAGTATTACTAAAAAAGAAAAGAAATACCTATATGGCTTCTGTCAGCCAAAGCTGACCTCTCATCTGTCAGATACCCGTAAAGCAGACAATTGGTTTTATCTGGGGTATTCAGGTGATATTGCTGCTTGATTATCTTTCGTACAAAAGAGGCCCTGCTTTCTTGCTATTGCCAAATATCCAGTTTACAATCAGGTTTTCAATATGTCCTGGAATTCAGGCTTTCCTGAGAAAAATGAGCTATTATTTGAGCTCTCATAATGACAACTCATTCTATGAGATAAGGTTAAAAAAGGGAAAGAACAATTAACAATTAATTACTTCTCATGAGAAAATGCTTTAATTCACATTCAAATCAAGTAAAAACTATAAGTCTGGTAGAAAATGTTTGCACAATTACAAGAAAAGAAAAAAAATTGCAGAAAATTTACAAAGTTATGGAAGTTTCCTTAGCCTTTTGGCAATCAGGACATAATTCGTTTACATGACTTAGTCTTGCATAAACTCTTTAATCTTGCTGATGGCACTCAGTCCTGCTCATCCCATATAGTTACTTGCTTGAGAATATTACTCATGGGAGCATGGACCAACAGTCTATGAGTAGACTGGCACTCCCTCAGGGTCTGCAATTGGACCCTGCAGGAATGTATGCATGTACTTTATGTCTTCTGGAAGCTTCAGTGAGTCCAGTGAGTCAAAACTAACCATTTCAAAAGACTTTGTTGGATCAGGGCTTGATTTGTAATGGCAACTCCATTTTTTCATATCTTAATGTCAGCCTCACACACATTTGACAGTAACTTGGTAATCATTATTTAGTACAGAATTCTTGCTTTCTCCCAAGAATCAAATACCTAATGTAGCAAACCCAACACACTTCTGTCATATATACTTAAATATTGAGCATTATTCTGAAAATTCAATCCATTGTGAACAGATGCTTATAGCACAGACTTATTTTTATGGTACCTTCTTACAGCACCTTCCTGTAGGGCTTCAGGAAAGTTACTTAAACCTTTCTGTCCTTGTTTTTTGGCTTTCATAGTCATAATACTTGTCTGACAGAAGAGGTATGTGCTCTAAACAGTATTTGTAAAGTGCCAGGGGCCTCTTGGAAGGAACATAATTGGAAAGCAATGAGTGTAATTTCAACATCTCCTCCAAAATTCTCTGGATCAAAGTCAAGCTTTATATACCCCACCACAGGACTCTTAATGCACACTGCCCCATGGAAGAAATTACTGTCATCAGTACACTTTGCCAATTATCTGACTTGCAGAAGAATACTATGTAATGGTGAAATGTTTGGGAGAGCGTCACAAGTGTGTTTCCTTTGCTGGAATAATCTGTAGGTGGCAAGAGGACCTAAAAAACAGTTCAAAGTCACTCAGGCACAAGACTTGGTATTATAGTTTGTATTTCTCCCAGTCTGAACTCTCATGACCTTGTGTGCAGAAAACGACCTCTGACATCAGTGCATTGAGTGCCTGGCTGTGAGGTTCCACGTGGTGGATGTGAGGGAATTACATATTGCCTCTGTCTTACGCCTCAGCCTACATCAGCGTGTCTGGGGCTCTACTCTGGCGTCTGGGTAGAGTCAAGCTGTACCACTGCTGCCTATCAGCCTGAGTTTTGAGCTCTCCTTAGCCACCATGTGCCCTGGTTTTGGCACCAAAAAGAGCCAGGCGTGGTCTGGGCAGGAGGTGTGCTGCTTTTCCAAGGGGCTTTCCAGGACACAGACCAGTCTGGAAAGCTGATGGGATATTCCCCACCTCCCTGCCTAATGCTAAAAGAACGACAATTCTCTACCACACAGAAAAAGAAATTAAAAATCCCCTAAATTTAAAAACACAACAGATAGATTCAGTGATATCAGACAGTAAATTATTCACTAGAACAAATGGTATAAGCGGCATTGCAAATGAATTTTTGGCTTTGGTAGGAGAATTTAATTGTACTAGAATTCCTTTTCCCAAACCTGTGGTTCGGATTTTGTGAAGCTGGGGATGTGTTATGGATCTGAATTGAAAGCATACCAGAACTGTAGTTCTGCATGTAGTTTTGACATAAAGATTGGTCATTTTGAAGTAATTTTGTCTGAAGAGACTGTTCAGTCTATCTCTACCCCCCACCCAGCACATTGTGTTTGGAAGAAGAAGATATGGGTGAAGCCATTTCAGGGAAAAAAGCCTTGACATTTGTGTACTTCCATTTCTTTTGTATTGCCGGGTAATTTAATGTGACGCATGGAAAAAAATACAGTGTTTTATCAGCTCTCTCTGTTCAAGCAGGTGGTGCTGTATTTTATATAAAGGACAGTGCTTAATTTAAGATTTCTACCATAGCAGCAATTCTAAATGACAGCATTTGTATTAAAAGAGCTGCTCTTCCCAGAAGCACTGTTATAAAAATACTGAAACAGTAGTGATATTATTATAGATGTCCTCCAGTAACAAAAGTTCTACTATAAGAAAATCTCTGATTTAGAAAAATCCTTGCCATCTTTTGCCCACCATGAATTTTCCGTTGGTTTCCATACAGGTGCGATTTAAACCTCACGATCCAAAGCGCTCACAGGGAAGAGGCTGTGTGCTGTAAAATCACAAACTGTCCTAATAGCTTCAGAGGGAGCAAAAGTAACAAAGTTGGTCTGGGTGAAGTATTCAGGGTAACAGTGCACAGCTGACAGCTGGGAGTGAGGCTGTGCTTTCCAAAACCCCTTTACCTACCATGTGTACGCAAACATGGTTTTCTGTGTAGGGACAGGAGGGACATCCATCTGCATCCATCATGCTCTCTGAGCCCCCAGGCAGGGGGTGCAGAGCCCTGCTGCAGGGCAGGCCCCCTTTGCTTGGGGGAAGAATGTAATTTGCTGCTTGTGTGAATCAGGAAGAATAAAAACATGCTATTAGTTTACACCTGAAGCTGATGACTTTCCCATTGCCAGTGACTCAGCAGTAAGGAGCGGTGTGGCTTCATCCCTCCTCCCCCCATCCAGTCCTCTCCCCTGAGTGGTTGGGTCAAGGATGGGGATGACATCGACATCTCTCTGGCAAGACAGCTTGAGGTGTCCTCTATCCACAAACTGCACGGGTTTGTGTTTCAGGAAACCATCCATTTCTCGTCCATGATGAGGAACGATTGACCTCAGTCCCATCACATCAATGTTAACATTGTTGGTGTAATCAGAAGCCACAGCCTAGAAGAGTCATTTCCACTTTCCTGGGTGTTGTGGTGGGCTGGACAAGGAGCTGGGAAAGGCATTTTTTGCCAAAGTTCCATTCATCCATTCTTCTCGCATTGCATCTAAGTGTTTTTTTTTTAATTACACTAATGTTTTTGTCTCAGGACATTGCCTTACAGATCACCTCACTCTCCAATTACTGCTTGTGTAAGGAAGTGCTTCTTGACACTGCCCTCCATTTCTTTTCACTTTATTTCTGTTTGTGCTTATCTATTAGGCAATGAAAGCATGAACCAGGTCTGAAATCAACCGTTAGGATTTTTACATACTTCAACTAGTATTCTTTGAAGGAAATGCATTTCTCACTCTCTTGTTTTTTCAATTCTGGTCCATATATAACCAGTTACTTTACCCTCACAAGCTTCATGTCTTAGTTTTCAAATTAACCTTCTCAATTCTTTGCTGAATTTTTCTGGTGCCATAATAATTTCCTTATAATATGGTGACCAGGAATTAATGAGTAATTTATTTCATCTTCCTCTGACAATATTTTCCACACTAGTCTGTACAGGAAACAGTCTTTCTTTTGAATTAAGTGCTGCTGTGGCCTACCTGAGATCTGCTGTGGATGAGAGCTAAGTTTAGCTGCACACTGTGGGGTGGTGAGGAGAAAATTTAAACACAGCTGTGTAACCAGACTCGGAAGTGGGTGCAGGACACCACAGGTCACTGCTGTTCTCTTCTTTCACCTCACTCAGTGTCTGCCTAGCACTTGAAGGAGACTTCACAGGGAAAACAATCAAAATTAATCTAAAAGAGTTTATCCTTATGGGGTTTTCTTACCTGTCCTATCCCAGGTATGTATTATGCCAAGTATTATGCCCCATAATACTTGGAGGTCCCTGAACTGGCAAGGGAGGGCAGTTCTGAAGGAGGTGGAGGTGAGGGAAGGGTGCAGAAGTGGTTGTCATCTCTAGGTTTTCTCATTATTCCTCCCCATGCTTCAAGGTTGAGAGGACAAGGAAGAAGGAGAAGGGCTGTCCCCCCCATCTCAGGCCACCTGTAGTTATTCCCAGAAGGGAAGTCCCTTGGTCTATTCCTCAAATGGAACCCAAATGAGTTTTCTTACCCTCTTGCTGACTCTTGTGGTGCAGAGCAGGTTATACTTGTTTTAATTTGAGAGGAAATTGGCCAACGGTAATTAAAAGTGAGTGTCAGCTCACATCGATGCTCCACATTATTAGTTTAAATGAAAATACTTTCCACGGACAGTGAGCCTTGCATACCTTAACATAAGCTATTGCATGCAATTAGCTTGCAAAAACCTCATGATTTGCCAAACAAAATATCAGGCTGGAAAACGTGACTGACCCTTGACAGGAAGAGATGTGTCTCGTGAACTTGGGAGGTTTTCTGCTGACACAGAATTTGCACACAGGACCCATTGAAACTCTAAGCCCAGGCCAGCCTGGATTGGTGCAATGGATGTGTGCAAGGTCCAACACAAAAAACTCACCTGTGACAGTAACCCTTTTTATTTAAAAAATTAAGAAAATCAGCTATGACTACCTTCAAAATAATTCCCTTATGGAATAACAAACAGCTGCATACATTGCTGCCAACTTTCAAAGCAATTTTGCAGATCATTTCCTGAAAGGCTGTTGAAAAACTCCATTGTTTGTTCTCTCACATCTTCTAGTGATGCAAAGTGGCTTTATTTGAGCACCAACTTGACCTTTGGGAAGAGGTAGAACTCACAGGGAGTCTGCTTCATAGACAAAGCATTGTGGGCTGGCACATTGTCTTAATGTTAACTTGCTGTTCACTCTTGCACACTGACATTTTCCAACCCAGGGTAAGAAAACATCTATATTTGAACATGTCCACTGCACCGAATGAAGCGATCAAGTTGAGACTTGTCTCACTGTGACAGGTTGGAACACCTTCTATAACCATCTTTCCCCTCCCACTCTTGGCTCTCAGGTAATAGGGTTAGTCTTGGAGTTTTTTGTGTCAGATCTCATACAACCCAAGCTCACCCCTTAGAAGTCCACTTCTTGCTCAGATACTGAAATAACAGCCTTTGTATTAACACATCACTCATCTCCTTCCCAATTGAATAGTCAACTTCATTTGCGGTCAGTCTGGCTTCTTGAAGGCAGGATTAACTATGTCAATGTCATTTTCAATGCAGGATTGTCCAAGCTGCTCATGAGCACCTTCCATGCTGAGGACAGCAACACCTGCCCAGACAATCTGCTCCAGCACTCACAGTAGCCAGGCTATTACAAACTGCTTTCTAGTATCCAGCCTAAACTGTTCTTGCTGCAATTAACCCTATATCTTCTTGTTCCTCCTGCCACAGCAGTGGAGGACAGTGTTTTTTCCAGGTTTTTCTCACAAGTCATATTTTCAAGATCTTTGATTATTAAGACTGCCCTCCATCTCAATTTTTGTCACATCTTTCTTGAAGCCTAGTGCTCAAACCTGGACATGGCATTCCTTTAGTACTGAGTGGAAATGAACCTTCCGTTTATTTTATTTAATCTAATACTGCCCATGCTTTGATTTAGGGAAACATTCATGACTTTTTTAAACCTTAGGCTGGATAATGCTGATATCACCATCAAAGGAGTACAAACCAGTGTCTGGCAGCTATGAGGAAGAGGCAAGACCTGAAAGAACAAAACCATATTCCATTCTCCCATTATCATTTATCTTCTACAATGACCAGCTTCTACCTCAAACTTACGGAGCAGAAAGCTTGCTCCTTCCTCCAACCAACCATGCAAAAGGGAATAAGAAGCAAGTCATAGTTTACATGAATTTGCCTAATGCAAATCAGTGCTGTAAGGTCTAATTAAGTAATGTTTGTACCATACTACTGCCTGTGCTGCAAAAGAGATTTACTTTGTAGCTACCGTGGTTGTAGTTTTCCCCTGGCGATATGTAGTTACACGGAAATCATAGCAAAGGGCAATATATGAACCCATGGACCTCCCATTCAGCTGAAGGCTGCCTCCAAGACTCTCTCTAGTTGGAGGGTACAGCTGGAATAAGTCTCCAACAAGAAGGGGTGGGGAGGAAAGTAATTCCAATTTTGCACTAGACTTTTACGTGCACGTTTGCACAGCTATATATTCTACCCTTTCTAAACATCCTGACATTTGAAGAAGACATTTCTCCTCCAGTTAAAGGAATACTATTCCCAATCATAGAATCACCAGGTTGGAAAAGACGCATCAAGTCCAACTATTCCTATCAAACACTAAACCATGCCCCTCAGCACCTTTTCCATCCATCCTTTAAACCCCTCCAGGGAAGGTGACTCAACCACCTCCCTGGGCAACCTATTCCAGTGCCCAGTGACCCTTTCTGTGAATTTTTTTTTCCTAGTGTTCAGCCTAAACCTCCCCTGGCAGAGCTTGAGGCCAAAGCATGTGTCTCTGTGCAGGGATGTATCTGACCTAACACATTTCCAGAAAACTTCCCGATATTAATAGCAAATGGTGCTCCTGTCCAGTCTTATTGTACATACAATAACATCAGTGTTAAGCTAGCTAGATGAAACATGTTACAGGTGACGCAAATCAAATACCTTGCAGTTTATATAGCATGAAGTGGACACCTAGGAGTTTTTCACCAGCAAAGCCGCATGTCATTAAGTCCGTGATGCTTTCCACGAAAAAAAAACCAAACAAACAAACAATGAAACAGTGAAGACAATAGTTTCAAATAATTTCCATGGCGAGTACAAATGAGACATATCCAGGACTTTATGTCCTTTGTCTCTGTTTTACTTACTGATGCAATGTAGGTGCATAGTCTACAGCAATGACTAAGGGCGTAAGAATAGCTGCTTTATAGTAGTGGATGGTTTATGAGTAATTGTGCAGAGTGCTGCAGCTAAAATGAGTATGCTACTAGACTGTCAGATTATCCCCATAACTGGTTAGCAAGGTGACCTGGGCATGTTACCGCTATCAATATAGATATCTTATGGTGAAGTTAGGTATGTATAACAGCTCCCACATAAAAAAATGTCTTCCCATGTTGCCCATGTAACTCAGCTGCCTTTAATTCTAAATCGCCACTTTCAAAACCAAAACAGAGTAGCATTTCTGTGGGTAGTGAATATTTTTCTGCTTCTTCATTGTAAATAAAACAGGCCACCATTTTTTGCTGAGCTTGCTGTTTCCTTGCATAGCCAAGTCTCTATGTTTTCGTTGACAGGTCTATATTGCAGATTGTAGGAGCCACAAGGAACAAATCATGTTTTGGATTCTGTAATGTAAGCGTTAAATAGTTTTGCACTGAAATACAGTGTGGGTGCAATTACATGTCTTAGCCATACCCCAAAAAAGTAAACACCAATCTTGGCTATTCACCTAAGCCCATGAGCAAGCCTGCACAGCGTGGGGTTATTCATGTGGGGCAGCCTTGGAGCACAAGCCAAGCCAGGAACAATTTATGGTCTCACACAGATCTGGCAGGGCAGTAGATAGGTCAGCCCTGCTCTATATCCTCCCAACAACAACAGCAGCAGCAGCTTGAGGCCACATTTCCCAGTCTAACAGAGGGCTGTGTGCTTGGCTGGAGCCGCACAAACCCTCATGCTCATGTGGAATATGGGACCACAATTCCTAGGATCGTATTGAGGATACAAGAAGTTTGCAGAGATGTAACAGTGGCACCTGCAAAGTGAAATGTATAACACACTGCAGATATCCTTGCTATCACTTCAATCAATTTCCCCTGCTTTCTTGCAGGCATGCCACGTGGTTTGAAGAATTTGTTTCTTGGTCTATTTCAGAGCTATCTCAGATGGGAAATATAAAAATTTCCAGAAATACACCGATTCTGAGGCAATTTTTTATGTGCTCTAACTCAATCTGAAATCACAATTGCTTGTAATCTCAAATGTAAATTCACATTTTGAGAATTCTTAGGTTCTTGTGTTCTTGAGACCTCTTTTACAGAGTTTGAAATGTCCTCCCTCCAGAAAGAAGTCCTGCTGCAACTTGGTGATCCAAAGACTTTAGGCACTTTAAAACTACTTGTGTATATTTTAGCTGCAATGTTGCCTTTCTTGTGGAGGAATCTACAAGGAGCAGGGCTTTCTCTAGGCCTCCCCACCCCCCATTCGGGCACTGCCTTCTTTTTGGCACGCTTCATTTTAGAATGAAACATTCAAGAAATGTTTTAGGAGTGTTGTTGTAGTTATTCTTATCTCCTTCCTCAGCAGAGGGAAATCACTCATAAACATTTCCAGCTTCACACTCTTCTTTGCTTAGATTAACAAGCTGACCAGTACGTCACTGTTTCTGGTGATAGGCTTCACTGCAGTTCAAGGCAGAGCAAAACACTCCTTCCATGAGAGTATTCTAAGACCAAAAGCCTGGTGTTGCACTACACAGTTTCTTTGTCTCACTGTACTGCTGTCTCAACATGAGTAAGTTACCGGCACCAAGTCACCTACAAGCAGTGAAGAGTCCTACCAAATGTGTGTGTGTATGTTGATGCAGTCACTTCCCATTGCTTCTGAGGAAGTGGAAAAGGCCTTCTGCTGGAGGAGCTGCTTGGCATGTAAGTGCAAGCTGTGTGCAAATGATGATGCCTGTGGTGGGGAAGTTGGGCATCTCCCTGAACGGCTTTCTGTGGGTACTTCCTTGCAGCCCTACACCATTTCTTTTGCTTCAGTGCCATTATTACAGAAGTCTGCCTCACTCCCAGCTGCCACTTCTCTGTATCCTATAATTTTGTGTCACAAATTCAGACTTTGGACTGTGAGCCCAACAGTGCATTAAAAAGTATTGGCTATCATTGACAACAGAACAATGTGTTCATAAAAAAATCTCACTGGTAAACAGAAATAGGAACAGAAATCTGTCACCTCAGTTTATCATGCAGTGACCTTCTGTTGGCCTTGATGTCTAGAAGGTCATCACCCCCTATTCCACCACCACCAGTCTAGACCAAACTTCCACCATTGTTTAGGACTTCATTGGATGTTTCCCTTTTTGTGTGATCCTCATATTCACACATTTATCCCTCTACACATCCAATGGGCATCATATCATTGAGCCAGTCATAAGTCTGGCCCTTGGAAATACCCAGCAGTTGCTGAACAGCCGTAAGGGAAGAGGGACACACGTGAATCTCACTGAAGTTGGTGGTTAAACTCCTGCTCATCTCCTAGTGTCATTCAGTACCTTTTGCCTCATGTTTCCAAAAAAGTTAATTGAATAGGGTCAGATGTTCCTCATGAGAGTTCAATTTCCTGAGCATGGGTGCCCAGATGTCCTTTCAGAAGTCTGACTTCCTTGAGTGGGGTGATCTCCCCATGCATTCAGTACCACAGCTTCACTCCTACAAGACCTCTGTGAACAACTCACCCTTGCACCACCCTCACTTGAAACTTTCAGGGGGAATTGTGAGCGTTGAGCCCAGGCAGAGTCAGCCCCGTTCTACAGAGCCCATGACAAAGCCGATGGTTTCCACCATGTCCAAACAATGGTTCCAGTCTGTAGTAGACCAGGGAACAGTGTCAACCTGGTGAAGATAGTACACAAAGACTGTCTCCCATCTTACAGGTAGTGCCACCTGCCATGGATGCACATGTGGGAGATTAAATATGGAAAAACCAGCAGCAGCAACAACAACAACCATCATTTCCATAATAGTTCTCTTTTTAATTTTTGTTTTTGAAGGAAAATGCGTTGACCGTCTAATTTGGATTCATAAAGGAAGCCTATTAATGAAAAGCTTCAAAGAACTGTCTCAGAACTTTTAATCAGTAGGTGCATTTCAGCATGGGAAAAAAAAAAAAAGCAGAGGGGGCTGGGTGGTAGGCTTTTTTGTTGTTGCTGGGTTTTGTAGTTTTTGTTTAAAGCACCAGACTATTTGAAAGTGAGCTGGGTGAGGAAGCCCAGCAGGGAGCCTCTTCTTGCCCACCTGGAGGAGAGGCCCCCTGAATGCTTGTTTTCATTAGCATGGACCTCTCTAGCTCTTCAAAACCCTTTCCACCCGTTGCCAAGGCAACCTGGAGCCGTATTGCGGCACATGGGTGTTGCGCATCAACTGGTGTGTTGCACTTAACTGAAATAAATAAGCAAATAAACATGGAAAATGGCCACGGGCCAAATAAGGGCACTGTCTTTTATCATGGATATCTAACATTTATAGGGATTTCAAACACTCTGCTAGGCGTATCAGCAAAGAGGCAGTTGATCAAAAAAGGAAAATGCATGTGCACGCACAGTCAGTTCTTTTCATTTTAATGGGTCTTCATACTTGAATAAGGTGAAAGGAATTTGGTCTAGAACATTCAATTCTACTTGTGTGTTGTATTTTTGTGCTATTTGATGGCTGTCAGCTGGGCCTGGCTTTTCAGCTGAGCTCAGCTACTGCTTCACCACTAGAATCACCATCAGCATCATCGACTATGTTTTCCCTCCGGGCCTGGACACCACCCAGGCCACCACTGGTGATGCTGGGCACTGACAAAGCAACCTCCACAGGAGGTGCTGCAAATCCTGCTTTGGGATCCAGAGGATCCTGGGCTCTCACCTGAGTTATTTGTACTGCAAGGATGCACGCTACAGTTGTGAGGATATAAGTGAAGACCACGGGCCTCAGGCTTTGGTTTCCAGTCAGTGTGAGCAAGCGAACTTGTGGAGAAGAGCGTCTGCGGAGAGACAGCCGTCTGTACTTGAGGATCAGCACCTGCAGCCATGCTAATGAAGGGGTTTAAGAGGAACAGTTTCCGCTGCTACTTGCATGAGGATGCTGGCATCGAGGGGAAACACCCCTTAAAATATCTGAAAACAGCCAAGAAAAAACTTTGCCTCCCTGGGAATATTCGTAGCAGGTCTACCTAAGCTAGACTGCAAAACCAGTTTTCCTTTAGACTCAGGAAGGGAGGTACTGGCTGCAGCTGCTGGCAGGGGAAGAGGGAAGGGAGTGGAGTGGAGAGCTCTGCAAGGAGCAGCATCCTTTGCCCAGTGCCATGCTGTGCCATACCATGCTGTACCACGCTGTACTGTTCCATGCCGTGCCAAACTGTGCTCTACTAGCAGGCATCAGAGCAGGAACCGGCTGCAGGAGGTTGGCAGAGGCAGCAAGCTGTGTGCGGGTCCTATGCTCTGGGGTGTAGGTGCAAGACAGAGGAAGCTGACAGGGAGGAGACAGGAGGGCTGGCTTTCCTCAGCAGGGGCCACAATGGGCTGCTGCTGGCTTCAAGGGAGATTGTGCTTCCCTCAGGGTGATTGAGAGGTGAAGACCTGCAACATTTGTGGGGCTCAATTGAATGATTTCTGAATGTGGTCCCTGCCACTGAATGCAGATCCAGAGCCAGGTGGCTCACACAAGTCAGAACTTGATCGAGTCCCATCTTTAGCTAACACCTTCTGCCTCACAGTTTAAAAGGAGAACAGAAAACGTGGCCTGACGTCATAGCAGCCGTTTCCCTTCTCTGTACTTCACCTTGTAAACCTTGCTTGGAGCTTCAGCAGAGCGAGCCCCTCCCTGCTGGCACACAGTCCAGAGGACCCGAATGCCTGTGAGTGCTCTTGCCTTCCTTTGCACCCTTGGAAGCCTTGCAGTGCAAAAAGCAGCATGCAGGCTGTTTGTCCCATCTGGGGTATGCATTTCAAGCACATGCACAGGCTATACTATCAAGTTGTGGTCGTTCAGACTCTTATGCGTGTGTACATAGTGTTTGCACACACCAGCTAAACACATGGGCTCTCCGTTTATCTCCAAGTGCCCTCAGCACTCCCGTGCATCACGCAGTGAATGGCAATGTGCACTGCAGGACTTTCTTCAGTCCCTCACACCTCAGCATAACCCACAGATTATTCTGCTGCTCTCGCAGCTCCCTTTTCTGAGAGGTCCTGCAGTGCGAGCAGCTCCTCTGGCATGCAATAGCATGACAGCTATGTTATTTTAAGGTCTCAGGTGTTACTGTAACACACAGCCTGCAGATGCAAGGATTCAAAAGAATTATGGCACGAAATATGTGGACAAGCATGCATGGGTACATGCCTATGCTTGCACATGTCTGTATAGACAGGTGTATATTGTTGTGTGTTGGATTACGTGATTTCATATCCAATAGATACACACATACTTGTATTTGCTTTACATATCTATATACAAATATATAATGCCTTTAAAATGCATACATCACTATTAGATACGCAAAATGTGTCAGGTATTCATTAAGGGCTAAGTCTTCAGATGATGCATTTGATTTTAGTTTATATTTTCATTTCAGCTTACTTCTTACGTGAGATGTAACCTGTTTATTTAGGACTTTCAAATACGTAGCTATATATAACTGTGATTGCTGAAATGAGTGTAAACATCATTAAAAAAATGCATCTTCTTGTGCAAGCTCTGTAACAGTCACAGCCATAAATACACAAGTGGAGCTGATGATCAATCACGGGTGTACTACAAATTATATTTATTTGTACAGCTATGAGAAACACTGACTTGCCCAGAAGTACCTAAAGCTGATCACAGTGAATGCATCTCATGTAAGCCAAAGACTGAAAAATGATTTTAAAATGAGGACTTCAAAATTTCTAAAAAGTACTTGTCATATTTGAAACCTAAGACCTAAGAAGCAGAAGATGCAGAAAGGAAATGCTGTGGAAGGAGGATCCTATTTGGCATCCATTTTTTTGTTTGCTTTTGCTACCTGTGTTTTACCTGGATCACCTGTGTTATTTCAGAAGTATGTTAAGATACCTTGTCTCTTTTTTAATGACACATATTATGAGGCCAGCCTGGGGTTGATACTGCATCCATCGATTTGTGATAACTTCAGTTCTCACATAATGTCCATTACTGAGTGGTCTAGTTGCATCATAGTCTCACACACCCTGATTTTCAGGATCTGGCAGTGATTTGCTGAGGATTTCCCAGGTCTTCATGCCTCAGGACAGGGAACAGCCTGCTGACAGGGCCAGTCTCAGGCTGTGGACTGGGAGGTGGGAATGTAGGCTTGACCCCATGCAAGAAACAGACCCTGAGTCACAGGGATTGCACTTCTGCTTGCAGTCACACAGGCAGAGCAGAGAAATAGACCCCATGGGTGTTGTTAAAAACAGAAGACTACTTTTGAGCTGCCGCGATGAACAGGATTGCCCTTATCCTTGAATGGTGAAAACTAACACAAACCCTATTAACTGCACAAGAGCTCCACTGATCTGCATCAGCTGAGGACATGGTTCAGAGAAAGAGGACAGGCTCATAGCATATGTAATAGAGTACACCCTGTCCTACTCCCCTGCTAACATCTATCAGGTTCAGTAAGGCTGTAATGATACATATTAGGGGATGTCCAGCATGATTTATGGAGTGGTTTAAATTGCATCAGGCTTAGGGTGGCCTCTCACGTTGCTCTGAATGGGGAAACTCAATTCTGAGCTACCATAGCTCTGAAAGATTGTGCCTGTAAATCTCTTTCTCATCTGGCTTGTTGCATTTCCAAGGATGATCATGGTGTGGCTGCACTGAATATGCACCATACAAAGTATGTGGTTCAAAGAGGCAGACTTGGGTTTTTTACACATAGTAGATAAATATTTCAGTTCACCTTTAAGGAACAAGCTCCATTTCACCAATCTGTTTTTCTGGTAGTACATCTGTTAGGAAGAAAAAAAGCATATGGTTCTGCTCTGAGGAAAAGCGTGCTCCTCTTGGTAAAATCATGTCCTTGAGCCCGATAGCACCAATTCTTTCCCACATGAGATGAAAACCAGCACAGCAGCGAGGAAGAGCAGAAGTGCTATGCACCTCTTCAGACCTATTTAAACTTGAGTGTGGGAAAAGGCAGGGGGAAGAGGAGGAAACCATATGTCAGCTGTCTGTAAAAGTATCAAATTAAGCTGATAAGTAATCTTTGCTTGGTGACGAGTCTGCTATTGGTCTTAATTAGCCTCCTTTTGAGATCAGGCCCAAGAATGGAGAATTGCAGGGCCTGACGGGTTTTTTTGTTGGTCATTCCCTGGCTATGTTTTCCAGGCATGTTATGGGGGCAGGGCAAGTATTCTCCATTTCACATGACTGAGGTAGTATTTTCCTGAAATGGGGACGATACAGATGAAACTAAATTAGAAAGGAAAAAGCCCCAGCAAAACCCACAGCCTCTGTGTCTCTGAAGAGGTTCCTAGTGCACAAGGGGTAAAAATTAGCTTCCCGTGATTTCAACAAACTATGGTTGCAGTCCCGTTGCACTCAGCCTCCTGACGTCACCCTGTGCCACTGGCCTTGCTGAAATCAATGGCACAGATTAAGGATGAGGACACTCTGATCAGGAATGCACTTAAATATGTTCTCAGTTTAAACATCCAAACAATCCCTTTGAATTCAATGGCTGCACTCATGGAGTTAAAAATAAGCCTGCTGTTAATTGCCTTCATCAGATCAAGGTCTAATTATTTACTCTACCTGAGTAGTTCCAGAGGATCTCTGGCCTTTGCTGTTTGGATTAGTAAATTTAAGAAAAATAGCCTAAGCTTCTGACTTATGTAGTGGTGCAATGAAGCATACTTTGAAGAAGTAAGTGCTCTTAAAATCTTTTTGCCTGACAAAACCTATGTCAAACAGATTAGAATAAAGAAGCAGATAGATTTCCTAAAAAAAAAAAAAATCTTCTGCAGACAAAGAAATTTTATCAGAGATCTTACTGATGTTTTAGAGTGACATCATAAGACAAGGCTTGTCTTTTGGGGTCTTTTACTTGCAATGTATTTTTGAAAGTTAGTTGCTACTTCTGGATGGATTTGAGATGAAGCTTTAATAAGAGGGAAGCTTACATGAATAAATAATTAAAAAAAACCCCACACAAATTCTCCACATTACTTTCTGAATACTGCTTCTGCTAAGTAAGGACAGTTTGTCCCTATGCATAAAGCCTTATGCTTCATACTATGATCATAAAATAAGTCTTGTTTAAGTGGACTTTAAGGCATAAAATGCCTTTATACTCACTGGTAAGCTCTGGTCCAAGCCAGCAAACCTGGTAGTGAAAACTGAACCAGTGAGTTAAAATGCCTCTTTGGCTCTTTAGATGAAGACTCTTGTATTTGGTCCTGGCTGGATGTTTTCCAGAATCTCTCGTGTACTGCAAAATCTGAGAGGAAAAGAACTATGGGAGAGTCAAGATCCTCCAGAACCCTCAGTACTTTTTGCTTCTCATCGAACTGGAAATGCTGCTGGGAGAGGCTCTTGCCTAGTGAACAGTGCTTCCAGTAATGGTCCCAAACACGTGCCTGAACAGAAGGATGGGAGCAAGAGCCAAATATCTTTAAAAGTCAGCGATAACTAAATCAACGGTATCTTTCACTTCAGTAATTCACATGAGCATTTGAGTTATGTCTGGTTCTTTTCTGACTCTAGGATCTCAGTCAGAGCCAGTTTGTCCCATCCTCACGCATTAAGGCCAGGGTTAATCTCACAGCACATCAGGTGTTCTCCAGCACCTAGGGTGAAACACCACCTCTCCCAAGAGTGATCCACTTTGTAGGTGGGATGAATTGCCTTCAGGAGGTGTTTGTCTCTCTCTGCCTTGACTATAATGGGAAATGAGGGCTGTCATCACTCCAAAGTTAGCCACTTCAGTTTACATGCCTGTAGCATGATAGGTTGAATCTGGGGTTATACATACTTTTGCCTCCCTTTAGGTAAAATTTCACTTTGCATTGTCCTTCTGCACTGTTCCTCCCTCAAAGACTGTCTCTGGAGGAGCATTAGGGCTCACAGAACAAATGGACATCGTGTTGACCCTGCAGACTTTCTCCATTGATGTCCTTCCCTTGGGTCTTTCAGAGGTGTCTCCCAGCGTTTGCATCCTTTCCAAGAGATGTCAGTGCTATTAATATTCCTGATGATAAACTCCAGAGAACCAAAAGCAAAACTCCGGCACTCTGAGAATAGTTCCAATCCCCAAATATAGGGGATTTTCATGAATGTATTTGCCACTTCCATTACTCAGGGCAGAAATACATTATTGCATGATGTCTTACCATTTTGTCATTGCTCACTAGCTGTATCAAAATATAGTCTAAGCAGTTATCCCTGTATTTCTGATTAATATTACAACAACCACTGACTAATCACAGAGTCAGCAGTGAAAACTGCTCTAATCGTTATCTTTCTGACTAAGTAACTTCCCTGTTATTTGTGGTATACTGCAGATTTTGGCGGGTGGGTGTTCTTTTTTCTTCTAATGTTAAATGTGAGATTTTATCCTCAAAGGAGTGATTATCTCAGAGCAAAATTGGCAAGGTTAAACACTATCTATAAAAAAACATTCAGCAGCGTGCCATGAAATGAATTACATAATATATCAGTCATCTACCTGGCTTTTGAAAAAGCGTGAATATGTGTTTGTTCAGTCTGGGTGAGTATTTTATATTAGGCTTCTTTTTCCATGAAGGTAAAAATGACCTTGGTTATTAGAAAGCGAAAATATATTGAACCAGATAGAATCAACACAGTTCCATTTCATTTAGTCCCCACTAAAATTGAAAGAAGAGGAAATATAGATTGAATTTATTTTACTATATATTGCTTCATTTGAACTTTAGTAAAGCATTAGCCACTAAGGAAAACCCTTCTTCCACCTCTCTTCCATAATCTCTTACAGATGCCACGTTAAGGAAATTGCCTTGACTTTATTGATTCTTTGCTGTGAGGTTCAAGTAACAGCTGGTGTGTTACTGGGGAAATGTATGTAGGCTGTACTATAGTTACCGGAAGATAACACTTTGACCTGGCATCACTGGGTAACTACTTCTGTACCTATACAGAAGAATAGTCCCTTACACTTTAAAATCACAAATTGGTACCTTTTTCTCCCCTAAGATATAGAATCATAGAACAACCAGGTTGGAAGAGACCCATCGGATCATCGAGTCCAACCATTCCTATCAAACACTAAACCATGTCCCTCAGGACCTCATCCACCCGTCCCTTAAACACCTCCAGGGAAGGGGAATCAACCTTCTCTTGAGGACCCCGTTTTCAGCAGCTGTATCATACCAATCTAACAATGCAAGATACTCATTTTACAAAATGAAGGAAAACAATATCCTGCCAAGTTGGAAGGGCATAGGCTGAACACCAGCTGCTATATTCTGCCAGGCCATCGTCATTTTCTATTAGTTCCTTTCCAGAAATACTTTCCTTGCAATTATTAAAAAATGACCCGTCTGTGTGCTACTGGCGTCTCATAGCTCAGTCATTCTTCAGATGGAACTTCAGACACAGCCAGATTTAAATTTCCTGTTAAAATAAAGAGATCGGTGCACACTCCTTCTTCTTTTTATTTTGATTTTTACGATTAATTGGAGTAAAAACATTCTGGGGAGTATTTTCATCTAGCATGAGGCAGTCTAACTCTACTGGAGTCCACAGACGTACCCCTGTTCCTACCAGTTTAGCAGGTGGCCCTCCGAATGTGAAAATCTACATTAGCACCTATTTTGTAGGTGATAATTGTTGCTTAAGTACTGCAAGCCCAGGATATTATCACTAGTTCTAAGCAACTTCACAGTGGGTCAAAGTCATCACAATGCTGAAGAGCTGGTGGCACCTGTTCCAACAGATTCAAGGGATTCCACCTCCCACGGTTTTCCTCAGCCTCACTACTCCCCTCCTTTCTTTGTCTCCTCTCTAGAATGGTCCTTTTCCTGCTTCCTGAGGGGCTGCACACTGCATTGCAGAAGACAAAATCCTTGTTGGGAGGCTAATGACAGGGCAGAATGAGAGCATGAAGCACCCAACCTGCAACTTGCACAGTGCTTTTGGGGATTAGTATAAATCTTTTGCCCTTTTTGGCCAAAATAGTCCAGACTGGTTTGGGAGTGGGTGTGTGGGGGTGTGGGGGTGTGTGTTTTGCTTGTTTTTTTTGTTTATTTGGGGGGTTTGTTTGTTTGTTTGTTTTTAATTTTGAAACGTGCAGAAGCATCTACAGTTCTTTACTAACCTTTTCTACGTCACATAACTTTGTTCTTCTGCATAAACTCCTTTTTAAACACACTTAAAATTCCGCTGGCTCTCTTGATGTCACAGTGTCCCCCACAATATCTGCTCCTCTGATCATGGGAGATCTCACTTCTTATTTGAAAAAATACAGTTATCCTTCACAACTGGAAGGAGCTATGGCCTGGATCTCCACCCTTCCTTCTGATTTATGCCACTTCTACTTCTCTGTATTGCTTTTTAACCCAAATTCAACTTCCTGCAGTTATTTCTTTATTTTAACTCATAGGGTTTTGGCAATTTGGCATAACAACACTGTGCCTAAACTTTCAGAAGCATGTTTAGTTGGGATTCATGCAGTTCATGGGTCTTCTAGCGAGATGGGCTATAGGAGAACCAGGAGGCAACAGACTATGTGAGCCACACTCCCTGATGTTAGTTGTCTGGTACTTGTTATGTCTTAATTCAGGGTTTGAATTTACTCTGGGGATGGATTTCAGTGGGATGAATTACAGTGCAACATTGCATAGGTATACTTCCATTGGACGCGTCTCTGCAAAATAAATATGTTAGTGGTATAAAATCTCCTAAGGGCCTGATATGAAATTCTTCCATTCATCAAATTATGGCATCGTACAAAGCATGGCTGACCCAGCCCACTGTCAGGGCCAAATTTAATGGCAGCATATACAGCAATGTTATTTAGACACTGCTGTCCTCCTTCCCCTCCTTTCCTATATATCATGCTTCTCATGATCTCTAGCTGCATGCAGCCCTACCAGAGCCTTACGACACTGAAATCTCTTCATATGAGGGCATACCCCAATTAATTACCTTTTTCCTCTGACTGCACGAATGGAAATCTCTCCAGGCTATTATAAAAGAAAGGATTATTTTGAAAGACTTTTTTTTACAGCTGTCTCAGACAATATGATGCAGCCTGGAAGCAGGAGAGGGATTCACTATTGGGTCACCTGGTGTGCCCTGGCACTGCTGCTGGTATCATCATGTCACCTTACCATAGAATCATGGAATAACCAGGTTGGAAGAGACCCACTGGATCATTGAGTCCAACCATTCCTGTCAAACACTAAACCATGTCCCTTAGCAAGATGTCCACCCACACCTTAAACACTTCCAGGGAAGATGAATCAACCACCTCCCTGGGCAGCCTGTTCCAATGTCCAATGACACTTTCTGTGAAAAATTTTTTCCTAATGTCCAACCTAAACCTCCCCTGGTGGAGCTTGAGGCCATTCCCTCTTGTCCTGTCCCCTGTCACTTGGCAGAAGAGCCCAGCTCCCTCCTCTCCACAACCTCCTTTCAGGTAGTTGTAGAGAGCAATAAGGTCTCCCCTCACAGCCTCCTCTTCTCCAGACTGAACATCCCAGCTCTCTCAGTCACTCCTGGTAAGACTTGTTCTCCAGGTCCCTCACCATCTTTGTTGCTCTTCTCTGGACTCTCTCCAGAGCCTCAACATCCTTCTTGTGGTGAGGGGCCCAGAACTGAACACAGTATTCGAGGTGCGGTCTCATCAGTGCCGAGTACAGAGGGAGAATAACCTCCCTGGACCTGCTGGTCACTTCTGTGGTACCTCTCTGCCCCTTGGAGCAAGTGCCTAGCAGGAGGCTGGCTAGCTTTCCTTAAAATCCACTTTGCCTTCCACTGTTACCTTAATACTGCATATTTGAGGTGTTTAGATGAGACATGACGCTGCACCAAAACTCTCCCTGTATGGCTTTGTTCTCCTTTTTCCCCAAACCCTGGATGACTTTGAAGAACAAGGAACCCAACTCCGAATGCTGGGCCTACTGTGGGCTGCCGTATTCATGCACCATTAGATCATGTTAATATTAGGTATAATCCAGAACAAATCCTCTTAGTGTCACTGGCACTGTAAGAGTTGTTATAATTGCTCATAGCTTAAAACAATTCTGCAGCTTTTCTTCACCTCTGCGAGACGGTTCTAATTAGAGGAAAGGAACTTTTCGAACATGCGGAGTTTCTATTTAGGACACAGCCCCATCCTGACAACACACTGTCAGCCCTGCCGAGCAGCTGGGAAAATGTCCACTCTATTACAGAGATGTGACAAAAACAGAGGGAGGAGAAGAACGTGTGTGCTCCAGTTTCTTTCAAAGTCTTTCAGAAGCACCTCCTCTGGCAATGATTTTGTTCTGCCTGACACTGCGTTCCCAGGGCCACATGGCCTCTTTTTGCGTCATTCATTTTTCAAATAATGTTCCCATTTCAGAAAGTTGGAGGAAAGAGAGAGCAAAGGAATGAGAACAAATCAAGTAGCAATGGGCTTGCAAATGTGCCTTTGGCTGGTGGGGAGGAAGGGTTTCAATTGACTTGGGCAACCCCCATTACTCAAAAGCAGAGGTGCATGGGGCGGAGGAGGCCGTGCCCAGCAGGTGATGGCAGGCAGCTTCCCATGCAGTGGGGTGATGCTGAGTGGCTTTACGGTAAGCCAGGTACTTGCGCATCCTGTGGCCGGGAAGGTGGTTGGGCATGCGAAGCACATGCTGGGCAGCAAAGCATTAATGACCAAGATAGATGTTTGACCCTTCAGCCAGCTGGGAACACATCCAGTGGTGTCTTGGCTTGTATCAGAAACAGTGTGGCCAGCAGGTCCAGGGAGGTGATTCTCTCTCTGTACTCGGCACTGATGAGACCGCACCTCGACTACTGTGTTCAGTTCTGGGCTCCTCACCACAAGAAAGATGTTGAGGCTCTGGAGAGAGTCCAGAGCAACAAAGATGGTGAGGGACCTGGAGAACAAGTCTTACCAGGAGTGACTGAGAGAGCTGGGATGTTCAGTCTGGAGAAGAGGAGGCTGTGAGGGGAGACCTTATTGCTCTCTACAACTACCTGAAAGGTGGTTGTGGAGAGAAGGGTACTGGCCTCTTCTGCCAAGTGACAGGGGAGAGGACAAGAGGGAATGGCCTCAAGCTCCACCAGGGGAGGTTCAGGAAAAAATATTTCATGGAAAGGGCCACTAGGCACTGGAACAGGCTGCCCAGGGAGGTGGTTGATTCAGCTTCCCTGGAAGTGTTTAAAAGATGGGGTGGATGAGGTGCTGAGGGGCATGGTTTAGTGACTGATGGGAATGGTTGGACTTGATGATCCATTGGGTCCTCTCCAACCTAGTGATTCTGTGATTCTATGATACTTCCATCCCACCTGTCCCCCAGTGGTTACAGGTGCACATGGGCAAGCAATATTAAGAGCAGTGTGACTTGCATGCTCTGTGCTCACAAGAAACCAGCTGCTTGGGTATTGTAATTACTTATTATTACTTAAGGATGCTCTCCACCACGCTCTTTAGCTACCAGTGATACGGGGCTAGATGGACTAGCAACTGATGACATTTAGGACTAACAGGATAACAGTTGTTTTTAGCAATTATTCAGCTTGAGATAAGCACAAAGAAGGGACTAACACTTTAGGGGTGAATGGAATAGCAATAATTTAGCCAAAGCAACTGACACTTAAAGGACAGCAGAATAGAAGCTGCTCACACTGAAAGAATACAGAGGATGACAGTTGCTTAGCTAAAGCAACATATTTCTATAAGCCTTTATGTAGGAAGGGGGTCTGTTGCTAGATGATTGCTGATAAGCTGGACAAGTTATCTGGAACTGTGATAAGAGAACTTCATAAGTTATAGTCATGATTCCACATTTCACCAGGGCCCC
The DNA here is from genome assembly GCA_033558105.1 of Coccyzus lansbergi. NCBI lineage: Eukaryota > Metazoa > Chordata > Aves > Cuculiformes > Coccyzidae > Coccyzus > Coccyzus lansbergi. Next base: position 503,979 of record JAUMJK010000184.1, on the reverse strand, counting down.
TGATGCCATCTGTGTTTTCCCAGGTGTGAACCGATACCAGCACTGACTTTATGCTGAAGGACCGGGCAGCCAGAAAGAGCATCTGTGACACCTGAGTATGCCTCCAGGATAACAAGGGAAACCTCTTGTTGTAACATCATTGTTTTGCAAGAGGTTCATCATAACAGACTAGTGTGCTGTAAAAAAGACTGGCAGAAGGAATGACCATAAATGTGCCCCTGGCACTGATCCGATATGGCCTTTCAGAGAGCTCAGTTTGAGACCAGCTTTGCAGTAGAAAGGTAGAGTACATGGGAGCTGAAGCTTTATTCCAGGCTAAAGGGGTGATGTTTGAAATGGAGGTGCCTCCTGGGAGTATGGAAAACAAGTGTGTCAAACATCAGCTGGTCATTGATTACAGAGAAGAGTGGGAACCAATATAGCAGGACACTAAAGCCAAAGAAGAAAAGTCTGTGTCCACCAATACTTTCTCCCACTTCTTGCTGCAAGCATCTTCTTTCTCTCCCTGCCTCGCCTGCCTGAACTACCTCTGCACCAGTTAAATTCACTAACACGGCAAAATAAATTTTCTGCCAAGAAAGTGAGCTGATCTGCTTGAGTGAAAGACACAGCGATCCTGGAACTAGCAGGACAGAGGTGTTTCTGCACTTGCCAGCAGGGATAGGCAGGGTGAGGAAGAGGAGTGGGAGACAGTGGAAAAAAACTCCCCCTCTAGTAGAAGCTCAGCCTCAACACATACACAGGACAAACAATGCACAAGTGAGCAGGTACAAAGTAAACAATAAAGGCTCAGGGGTCTGAGATCCAAAAATCTATCAAAGTTTTTTGCTTTCTTTTCTTCCTTCCTTCCTCCCTAATCCACCCATAGTAACAGAAACACAGGAGGAAATGAATTTCAGGAACTAGGTCTGGAGAAGAACACACACTCCTTGCTCCCTTCTGTTATGCTTGGCTCAAATCAGACGGACACACCTGGCTTTCCAAACAGGCACTATTTATACACCTCCTTCCCCACATGGTATGATCCTCTCCCCACTACTTCCCCGCCTTGTCTGCTGGTAACCTGCCAGGGCACAGTGGACAATAGATCCCGATGTCATCTGTCCCAGGCAGTGGGCTGGCTTCAGACAGGCCACTTTCTGCTGCCATCACACGTTAAGCAGCCAGTCCATGGGCTCCCAGCACTGATTTTGCTTTGCCTTCTCCAGCTTTGATTGGTGCACAGATGTGGCTGATGTAGCTGCAGCTACAGCTGCATCTTCCTTCTCCTCTCTCAGCTGTCCTGGGAGCATGGGAGGGAACTAGTTTTGTGGGTGCTCCCTGCTTGCAACAGCTCTCCCAAAGCTTCCCTTCCTTTAGTTCCCTGGTGCTGGGGCTACTCCCCAGCCCATGGTACCTTCCACCCTTACACGACTTACAGCCAAGGTAAACCTCCCCAGATGTGGATGCTTTGGGGGCATCATGGTGATTTTAATTCTATGCAGCAAATTCTATGCAGCAAAAATGGTTCAGGTAACTCCATGCAACAAAAAGAAGGAGTTAGACCTGGAAATATAGCTAAAAGGGGACTGCAGAATAGGAGCAGAAGAGAAAGAATCATAGAATCACCAGGTTGGAAGAGACCCATCGGATCATCGAGTCCGACCATTCCTATCAAACACTAAACCATGTCCCTCAGGACCTCATCTATCTGTGCCTTAAACACCTCCAGGGAAGGTGACTCAACCACCTCCCTGTGTGGCCTGTTCCAATGCCCAATGACCCTTTCCGTGAAAAACTTCCTCCTAATCTCTAGCCTAAAAAGAAGCAAGACATAGAGGTTTTTTTTTGTGACCAGCAACTGCAGTGAAGACATTCATTAAGAAATTAAGGCAGGTCACTATATAAACTGCGTGTCCTGTGCTCAACTTCTAAGACATCATTAGAAAAGCCGATTCAGCCTCTGCATTGCAGCTGGTCCAAAATCAGAACCTAGCTGGTGGATGGGCAAATTCTGCTTGATATAGGAACTGAGGAAATTACTATGGGGGAAATTAGAGTGTAAACCTGCAGAGCCAGCACGTAGTCAGCAGTATGCGCCTGTTCCTACCCTCTGGTACCTGCAAGGTGACCTCCTCAACAGTGGAGAGCAGTTCAGTTTAATAAACCAAACCGGAAGTTTCAATCACCTTGCCTTCTTCTTGCAGTGATAGCTGGCACTAAAATGAGAGTGTAAAGAATAAGCCAGCAAATTAAAATGACCCAGCTCTATGGTGTTAAGAAAATCAGCAGAGGAACTCTGATTTGCTGAGATACAGACCACCCTCAGGTCCCAGCAGCCTCTGCAGGGCCTGAAAGAGTGCCATGATAGACAATGAATGACTGGCTTTGATTTTTTTTGGTTTTTTTTTTTTGACATCTCTGGAGATTTTTCCAATAACTTGTAAAGAGTTTGCTTTGGTAAGAATTATTGGTAAGGGGGAAGGGAGGTTGAAGATGGCCATGTTGGGAGATGTATATTTGTGTTTGCACCAGGTCTGTTTCCATGCACTGTCAATGTGCCAAGCAAGGATGTCCTCTTATTCTCTTGCAGCTGAATATTTTCTTCCTGAAGTGCACCCTTCCCTCCCAGCTCCCAGCATTTCTCCATCTGTGAGGCAATGGATGGTATTAGCCCAGAGAATGGTCCCTCCTTTACTTCCTCGCAGTCTTGGCTCTGAGCTCAGCTGCTTGCACCATATAGTCTGCAAGGCAAAGACACACATTAAAAACATTTTTTCAAGTGGCTCTGTCATATATGCCAAACCAGACATGCTGGTAAATGAGGGATGATCCTTTCCCTGTGATGTCACAGGAACTTATATTCAAATTCATTTGATAGAAACAAATGTGCTTAAACTTCTGCAGATGGGAGAAGGCTGTCTCTGAAATTATTTCCATTTTCAAGGTCAGTAAGGAAAGAGTTGGTCCATGATCCTTGGAGACAGCCTCCAATCAGAGGAAACAGCTCCCTTGTCAGACAGCTCTTATCTGCATAGTCCTCCTCTGCTATTTGCTGTGCCAGGGGCTTCTTGTCACTTGACGGTGAGATATTTTCATCATTCCTCCAGCTGACACCCTTTGCTTTCCCTCTTCACTGGTGCAGAAATCCACACACCTAATAGCAGCAAGGGGCTAGCATGCGTTTAAGCCACCTTGGGCTCTTTCTCATACAGTTACCATGTCATTTTTCCAGGACAAATTTCATGTACATCTTGCAGCCTTTTTAGCAGTCTTCCTGGCAAATAAATACATTGATTTTAATAGCCACTTGAATTTGACCCAGAGGAGAGTGATTAGTCTCTTAATGAGCTATGCAGTACATATTCTCTATTGGCTAAACTTTGAGGGGCTTACTCAGGCGAATTGCCACAGAGGCTGAGGCTATGTAAAGCACTTCCAGATGTGGCCCCTCCAAATGAACTGAAAGACTGAACATCATTCATTTCAGCACTGAGAAGTAAATACCCACATAGCACACTGGCTGATTTGTAACCTCTGATCTTCCCTTCCCTGACCCCTCCTGCCCTAATTGTGAAGAGAATGGTGAAGAAGCACCATGGGGAAGCTGGTAGGATGTTCTTCCAGCTGCCAGTGCCTCCCTCAGCTTAACTCCCTGCATCCCTGGTAGAGACGTCAAAGAGTTTCAAGGAAGGAAATACCTCCCCACGCATCCCTTGGGAAACCCCAGAGCGATCAGTCTGCCCATGCCAGCCCATTCTGAGAAGGGCTGCAGAGCACCTTCTTGGCTAGGAGCCAAGCATCACAAACACCCTAACACTGCTGTGGAGCGGTGTGTGTACATGCGTGTAGGTGTGTAGGCTAGCATGTGGTTCCCATGGGGACGAGACTGTAATTTCCCATGGATTGCTCACTTACTGCAGGGCTTTGCAATTCTCTTCTGTTTGTTCTGTCACAGTAAAGGCAGCCTTGGTCTCCCAAGGGGAAGAGGATGGTCAGTGACAAACATGCCAGTGATGAACCTTAGACTGACTTCATCTCTCCCCACAGGAATACTCCTCTCCCATCTTGCATCAGTGATACAAAAGCTGCCAGATACCCTGTCTCAATTCCTTCCATAGCCAGTGGTGGGAGGTGACAATTTCAGGAGACAGATTATCCTCCCTGCCATCCTATTAATTACTTGCTTTTTGATGGATTTGCCCCAGTAGATACCTCCTTTTCCTTCCATTGGCTATAAAGTGAGGCTACAGAAATAGTGTAGACTTGAACACCTCTCCTATAAGTAAGGCTAAGAGAGTTGGGCTTGTTCAACCTGGAGAAGCGAAGGCTCTGGTAAGACTTACTGTGGCCTTTTAGTATCCAAAGAATGTTTATATGACAGATGAGGACAGACTTTTTTTAGCAGGGCTTGTTGGAATAGGACAAAGGACAATGGTTTCAAACTAAAAGAGGATAGATTTAGACTAGAGATAACGAAGACATTTTTTTACAATGAGGGTGGTGAAACACTAGAACAGGTTGCCCAGAGAGGTGGCAGATGTCCTACTCCTGGAAGCATTTAAGGTCAGGTTGGATAGGGTTCTTAGCAACCTCATCTAATTGAAGATGCCGCTGCTCATTGCAGGGGGATTGGACTAGATGACCATTAAAAGTCCTTTCCTTCCTAACTCACTCTATGATTCTATTTTATGATTCCTTCAGACTGCTGAAACTGTGCAAAGAGAATATTGCTACCCCTTCATTCTACTGCAGACAGTTTGCCACCATTTGGGTCTGTTTCCTTCATGCAAGCAGGAGGTCTGGTTACAGGGCGACTCTCACACTCTTCGTGGTACGATTACATGACACATTTTCAGAGGAAAATCCATGATGTCCTTGTTTTGCCCTGTGTCCCCTGCCAGTTGCTCTTTATACCATTGAGAACCATCTCCAGACACACCAACACTATGCAACGACTCATCAGAGGCATCCATCCATCCATCCTCCATCAAATTATGTCATGCGTGTCAGATCAGGCACTACCTTCAAGGTCTTTATTCTTTGACTGGTCATTATTTCTTCCCCGAAGCATATAGATTTGAATGGGAGTGCTGCTGTGTCCTGATGTGCAGAGAGTGAGTTGTATGGAGGGTGGCAAGCTGAAGTGCTTGGAGTGCTGTAAGATGAATTGCTTTACCCTAAACACACATGGGAAATGAATTTACATACTACAGTCACTTTAAACAGTAAATTGCTTCAAAATGCTAAAAGGCAGAAAAGTCTTACAGTTATAAGTCCAAAACCGTTGCCACCTGGATCAGGGCAATCCCAAGCATAAGTACAGGCTGGGCAGAGAATTGATTGAGAGTAGCCCTGAAGGGGTCTTTCAGGTGCTGGTGGATGAGAAGCTCAACATGAGCCAGCAATATGCGCTCACAGCTCAAAAGGCCAGCTGTATCCTGGGCTGCATCAAAAGAAGGGTAAGCAGCAGTTTGAGGGAGGTGGTTCTCCCCCTCTACTCTGCTCCAATGAGACTCCATCTGGAGTACTGCATTCAGTTCAGGAGCCCTCAGCACAGGAAGGACATGGATCTGTTAGGTCAAGTCGTGAGGAGGGCCACAAAGATAATCAGAGGTCTGGAGCACCTCCCATATGAGGACAGGCTGAGAGAGTAGGTCTTGTTCAACCTAGAGAACCGAAGGCTCAAGGAAGACCGTAGAGCAACCTTCTAGTACTTAAAGTGCGTATACAGGAAAACTTGGAAGGAGGACTTTGTCATAGAGTGCAGGAATAGGACAAAAAGTAATGGGTTTAAGCTGAAAGAAGGAAGTTTTAGATTAGGTGTTAGGAAGAAATTTTTTCCTATGAGGGTGGTGAGGCATTGGAGCAGGTTGCCAAGAGAAGTCGTGGATGCCCCATCCCTAGGAGTGTTAAAGGTAAAGTTAGATGAGGCTTTGAGAAACCCGATCTAATGGAAGGTGTCTCTGTCCATTGCGGGGGGGGGTGCATCTACATGGTCTTTAAAGTACCTTCCAACCCAAATGATTCTGTGGAAACCCCTGGTTTTGTATGCAATCCTGACAGGCTTGCTTCATTAAAAATGAGACAATATTATTTACCAAACATGGAGACAAGAGAGCAGAACAGGATGATCACTGGTTTTAGCAAACCCAGAAACAATTACTGCAAAAGCTCATATTTTTCACCTTGGAAACACCTTGCAGTGTTGCAAGGGATTCTGACTCTTGTGAATCTGTCTCAAGTACCAGTGGAAGAGGCACGTATTTATATTGACAGGCCCACAAAAGTCTGAAAACATGGAAACAGACTGAAATATCTCACTCCTGCTACACTTACAGAACTGTTTTAATACTGAAAGATACTAAGGAGAAATGGTTTCTCTTAAGTTTCGATCACATCGTATTCCTATTTATGTCATAATATATTTCTACATTTCATATAGCTGCCTGCATAGCATGCACATATAGCAGAAGTTACCTCAATGTATCATAACTCTACATGTGGTATAAACATGACAGTTGTACTATAAAGAAGTACAAAATATTCCACATATTATTCTGTAGTACACTGCGCATCCATTTAACACCATATGTAGCTTACATTTTATTGTCAGACATAAGATGTAATCTTTCACAGTTCATGCAAGCAAAAGTTACAGGAAAGAAAACTGTGAATAAAGGAGACAAATATTCAGTAGTATGGTCATAGCACATTCAAGAAAATTACCCATCCAAAGTGCTTCCTACTTATGTCACCAAAGGCAGAGACAAGGTTATTTTTTTTCACTGAGTTGGGGCAACTTTTGCTAGGCAGTATCTGGCCTACACGGACACATACCTTTGCAGATTCTTTTATGAATTTCAAAAGGACTTTATAAAGGACGTAGGATCTACATCTGTGACCCAGCTGCAGCACTGAAATTATATTCAGCTGCTGGCTCTTTGCTGACCATGCCAAGGTGGCCTCTCCAGCTGCTCTGCACACACCATGAATCCAATAGGGGTTACACACGCACAGCAGCCCTGGTGCTGTGGAGGTCTAGGGAATGCACAAGAAACTAGAAGAGGAACTAAATTTACCTGTCTTGGACTTCCAGGAAGTCATGTTTATGACTAGTTTTGAATACTCAGAAGCTTCTTGGCACTGATGGAAATATTCATGAATCCTGACCATCTTGTTGATTTTTGCTCACTCGCGGAGCCTTTAGCTCAGTTGTGGAGGGTTTGATGCAAGTGCTTTGCTGAGGGCTTCATGCATATATGCAAGTAAACTATGTCTTAGGTTGTTATTGGTGCAACACCAGTAGCTTGAGCTGCTATGGATGCAATACCAATGTCATCAATGACCATTCAAACAAGGGGAGAAATTAAACCAGCACATCTCATGACTGAAATCATGATTGACTAACAAATTATTTGTGTGCCAAAATGGCTAAATTCCCGTTCGATCTTAAGAAAAATAATGAGTACTACCAGAATTCAAAATGAGTTTCTGCTTTTCAGACTCCTGTAATAAATCAGCCCCTTCCTCCCACCTTAGAAAGTCTGATCTGTTTCCACGATTCTTCATTGTAAAGAGTTTGACTCATGAGCTAATGATACTTCAGGAAAAAGAGAATATAGCTATTCTTGGTTTTCTCTAGAAAAAATTCTATGGGTCATTGCAGCTTTAATTCAGAATTGTATTGACTGATTTCTTTCTGCATCCTAAGGAGTTGCTAAGCAACATGGATTCTCTCTCACTATGCATTTGTCAAGAGAGAAAAAAGTGGGAAGAAATAGAACAAGATTCACCTTCTCTAATATATCTATCAAGCCACAAAGTATCACTTATTTCATTCTTGCCCAAAGTTATACTATTGATACATTATTCACTTCCTCAGTGCTGTAGCTGGTTCTAGAGTCTAAGTTCAAAACCAATAAAAGTCTCATTTTTGCTCTCGATGGTAATGCACCATTGAATGACTGCTTTCTCTCATAAATGTGCAGTGTCCCATCAAGCCAAATTCTCAGGAGGGACAAAGGACTGTGGAAGGAGGGTTCCACTGCTCTTTGCCTGGAGCTCTCGGAGGTCTTTAGAAAAGGTGAGTCATTCCAGGCAGCTAGTACAGCCTGAATGTTAACATTCGGGCCATACAGACTTACTTACTTACGGCTTGTGGGCCACTGCAACAACAAAATCGATCGAAGAGGCTATGGCAATGTGTTGGTGATTACCATGATAGGCACTGTAGCTTGTGTATTCAACGTAGGCAGACTACAGTTTCATGGCATTGCAACTTAAAAGGTCTGTCAGAAGCCTGCATGTGGTCACCAAGCTTATTCTAAAATAGAAATACTCTATTTTAACATCTACAGACCCTCCAGAGTTTATGGATTTTCTTATTGTCTTTCATCTTTGGCAAAATGATTGTCTGCTGGGTGGTTCCCTATTACTCTGCAATTTTTGTGTCTATCTCTCTTCAGTAAGGAGAACCAGTATTTGCCACCTAATTAGTAATTCTCTTGCTCTCCCAAACTTGTACTGAAAATAGATTTGCACAAGCAATAAAGAGATACTTTTTTGGTTGTTCCTGAAAGATTCAGATATAACTTGGAAGATAGTGATGTGAAACCAAATTTTCTGGTCCGTTGACTAAGGAAAATTGGGAGGAAGTCTGTTTACCTTAATGTCTTGATGGCATATATAGTCAATGAAGTCATTCCTGATTCATTATGGTATAACTGAGGACAGAATTTGGACCTCTACTGCACTTCAAAGCCAGTTTTCCCCTCCTCAGAAGCATCTTTTTGTGACTTCAATTGACAACGTATATCTGAGGGCTCTCAAATTGGACAGCAGAAAAGTGTTATTGATTGACTTTCCTCCTATTGCTCATAAAGTATGGTAAGTTCTGATTCTCCTAAGTAGCCTTTTGAGGGCCAAAACCAGCAACTCCATTTGCTTACTCTGAAAGAAAAATCACAGTAAGTTTGTATTGAAAATTGTAAAACTGTATTTCGGAAATTTTGTCAAACGGTGGCTATGGCCCACTGTGTTTTGTGTGACAGTTTAACTGCGAGATGTGCACTATAGCTTCCGAAATGCATTCATATTGTTAAATTGGTTTATTTCAAATGTATTTATAGCTCTTAATATCTGTGATCTGTTGTTAGTCTCACACAGAGTTTTATTGCGAAGCACACTAAGTAAAAAACATCGTGTTTAATTATATACTGGGGGATAGATGGTGTATGCATACAAAATGTATAATCACAAATACGTACTCCAAGCCCATAACTATAGAAATTATCCTAAAGTGAGTCAAGAAACGGAAGCATTACATATTGCCCCATGTGTAGGAACTTGAAGGTCATCCACCACTATCCCCGCGGTGTAGTGGATGAGTCACAGATGCAGTTTGCTGGTAGCAGTTCACTATTTCCAAGTTCTCTGAAATTCTTTGAGGTGCAAGAAACCTCTCCAGATTCCTCTCTTCAAGGACTGTAGGTGGATTGAATACACATATAGTTCAAATGCAATAACTCTGCATACTGGGAAATTCCACTCCCAACCAATAAATAACAAAACTTTTCTGAAAATTTGCATGTTATTTCTACAATCTCAGCTCATTTTCTTATGTTGAAAATATCAACGCAATAGGCAACTCCAAACTCCACTGACTATGCTGTTCAGTTTACAGATCTAGTGCTTATTGCTGTTCTTACGATCCACTCTATTCTCAGTGAGTCAGAATACTCATATGAACAAAACCTGCTGAAGTGACTTTGGGATGGGGCCCTATTTATTAAAAATACTGAATTCTTTTTTTCTTCCTTTTTTTTTCAATTAAACTGACTTGGCCTGTAGTGTGCTGGCGATGCACCTGAGTCATAGCCTCTCTCTGTGTGTGTATGTGTGTGTGTTTATATATAGCTCACTGTATTTATAGCCGTGAATCTCAAGTCTTGTACAGCTATTCAGTGAACAAAGCAAATTGGAAAAGCACCTTTCTTAAGCAATAAGAAGACGTGCTATCAGTGCCTTTCTGCACAATTACTGCCTGCCTCAGGCACTGCTCTAAGGCACAGAGTCAAAGGTTGGCTTTCTCAACCACTCAATAAATACTTTAAATCTCATTGCTATTGCTACCTTGAAATGAAAATGGGGGAGGGGGGAGGATTAATAGGTGTATGTTCATTAGGATTTGTCACTGAAATTCTTTTCTTACTCAGATCATCCTCCATTTGAGAACCTTAGAGCTCTTTACAAATGTTATTGAATCATATCTCAGCACATCTGTGAGACTTATAAGCCTGACCTTGAAGTCAACAGTTGTCTTTCCACTACTGTGTCTGGAATTTGGTTCAGTCACTAATTTTTAAAAGTGTCTGAAATTTACATGCAAAAAAATGAATAAATAGGTTAATTGACTTTGCCAGGTTCATGCAGAACAGACAAAGAAGTCACTCTTGGGAACAGTGAGTATGAAGTTTCATGGTTCAGTGCTACTTGTTGAACACCTTTTGCTAGAACTTGAATTAATTTAAAATTCAAACGTGGCACTAAAAACTATTCAAATCTTAACTTATTCAGAAAAGTTTTCCATCACTTGGAAAAATGACTGTTGATATGGGTTTCTGAATCACTTCCGTCTGGTGGAAATGATGCTTACTACATAGCTGGAAGGGGGGGGCCTCAATACAAATCCTAAGCAATGCTGGTAGTGTTACTGGTGACTCAGTGGGTATCTGTCTTCTCTCTTGAGAGCCAAATTATGATTTTACACAAGACGATGAAGCAGGGTCTCTGATCCCTCCATGGATGCTGGGAACATCCTAGCTCTTCCCAGCGAATCCCAGTGCATTCCAGTTCAGCAGGAAGGGGATTTGAGCTGCCGTAGGGGCATCCCCTAGGGGTGCTGGGGGCCTTGGGAGTTGAGGGGTGGGCGGGGGGCGGCTGGGAATCCACAATCTCCCCTTTTCCCCCCATCACCCCCATCTCCCCATGGATTGGACTCTGTGGCCCGGTGGGTCTCTTCCAGCCTGGTGATTCTGTGGTTCTCTGGTTCTGGGTGTGGAGGACCTGGGCTCTGTTGGAGACTCCTCCCTCCCCAGGTGTTGCTGCTTTGCCCTCTCCAAGGGATCCCTTTATCTTTCCGGCAAAGGCCAACAGCCTCTAGCTGTGCCCAGCCGGGCTGTGGGTGAGGGATGCATCTCCTGGGATCACCTCTGCCCTGGCTTCACTGGTGAGTCCCCATGGCACACCCTGCATCCCACGGGAGCGTGACAGGGGGGGAGAAAGGCTGGGGGGCCTGGTGGCCCCCCAGCCAGCTAGCCAGGCAGGTAGGAATTATTGGGAGGGTTGGTGGTTGCTCTGGTTTCACCTCTCAGTGGGACTGAGCCCCTCTGTGTGCCCTCGGGCTGTGAGGGGTTATCATTCTGGGGTGGGTGAGGGTCAGTGGTGGGACAGAAGCCCTTTGGAATTGGGGCTCCTTTCTTGGTGAACTGGGGGTCCTTGTTGTGTGCCTTCTAAGGGACATGGGTTAGTGAGTGACAGGAAGGGTTGGACTCTATGATCCAGTGGGTCTTTTCCAACCTGCTGATTCTATGATTCTATCTCCCTCTGTACTTGGCACTGGTGAAGCCACTCCTTGAATCCTGTGTTCAGTTGTGGGCCCCTCACCACAAGAAGGATGTTGAGGCTCTGGAGCGAGTTCAGAGAAGAGCAACGAAGCTGGTGAAGGGGCTGGAGAACAGGCCTTATGAGGAATGGCTGAGAGAGCTGGTGGTGTTTATCCTGGAGAAGAGGAGGTTGAGGGGAGACCTCATTGCTCTCTACAAGTACCTGAGAGGAGGTTGTAGAGAGGAGGGATCTGGGCTCTTCTCCCAAGGGACAGGGGACAGGACGAGAGGCAATGACCTCAAGCTCCGCCAGGGGAGATTTAGGCTGGAGATTAGGAGGAAGTTTTTCACACAGAGGGTCATTGGGCATTGGAATAGGCTGCCCAGGGAGGTGGTTGATTTACCTTCCCTGGAGGTGTTTAAGGCACCGGTGGACGAGGGGCTGAGGGACATGGTTTAGTGTTTGATGGGAATAGTTGGACTCGATGATCTGATGGGTCTCTTCCAACCTGGTTGTTCTATGATTCTAAGAGTCTCCTGACTCCTGGCCTTGACTTTATGCCCTGAGATTCCTCACCTCTCCTGGGGACAACACACTACCATAATAATCTAGATCTAAAATCATAATGAAACTCCCTCGCCCCCTACTTACTGATTCATTTGAAAGGAACCAGCTTTCTGTACTGAATTTTAAATACATCACTGGAGGTATGTCAGCATGCCCCATTTCCTAAGACACTAGCTACTCTTACGAGAAGCCTTACAAGCCAATGAGAAAAATACTCCATTCAGTCCTCCTATGTCAGATTTGAAAGCTGAAGGAATTTTTCTGAGACTTAGAAACAAACAAAACCAGCAAAATGTGGGAGACACAGCATGAAATACTTCAGTTTAATGGGAAAGAAATGGACGATATTGTTCCCTTTGATGGCAAAAGAGGAAAAGATAAACTACTTTACAACTTTATTGGTAATATCTGGTGGCACCTGCACACTGTAAGCTGTTATTAGACAGTACACCACATAGTAAAAAAAAAAAAAAAAAATCACTGAAGCGTTTAACACACCCTAGTCATGTTTACTGTTTTCTTTCTCCTTCTCTTAATAAGTTCCAAAATGTACAATGATGTAATGAACACATCTCATTCCCTAAGATTGCACTGTGATGCAGACCTTACCCCCAACCTTATATTTTCCCCCAAGCAGAGCAACTCTACAGAAAATACACAGTTCCGTGACTATACAGCATACAAGTGTTTTGATATACCATGGTTTTGCATCAAAGAGAAAGTTTGACTGGTTTTTAACATTCGTTTATTTTTCTACTTGCCAGCAACCCAAATGTTCTCTAGAAGTCCCCTGTAAACTCCTAGAGAAATTTCTATCCTGTAAGTTAAAAGATAGAGAAACAAAGGAATCTATTGTATTTTGGCTCCACCAGGATGTCAAGCCAAATTTCTCAGAGTCTAAAACCTGCTATGGAGCTTCTGCCACCTCTTTCACAGTAGATCTAGAATGAGCATATCTCCAAGTTCTTCCTTTTTGAACCACTCAAAACATCAAATGTGTTAGGTAGCTGATGAATGCATATTACCTTTTTACAAAGGGGCTTGCAGAAAAGAGACGTTAGGAAAAAAATTTTCATGGAAAGGGTCATTGGGCACTGGAACAGGCTGCCCAGGGAGGTGGTTGAATCACCTTTCCTGGCAGTGTTTAAGGGATGGGTGGACAAGGTGTTGAGGGGCATGGTTTAGTATTTGATAGGAATGGCTGGACTCAATAATCCGATGGGTCTTTTCCAACCTGGTTATTCTATGATTCTATGGTTTGTAGGATCCCACAGCAGCTTTCCTGCATGGGATATACCCTCCAAGCTGAACTATAGCTGAGTCAGAGTGGAAGGGCCCAAAGTCATCCCCTTGACTGGGCAGCAGGAACTGTACCTTCAGCTGATGTCTAGTGCTGCGACTCCACAGCTTTCAGTGCTGTTTGCACAGAGGCAGGGTCTGTGTCTGAGTCACTGACTTGCTGCAAACACTTCTTACTGTCTCGGCATCAGGTTGCCTTTACACCAGCTTCTCTAAAGGATGCCACCATGAAATTATATTAATGAAGATTTTTTTTCAAAATCACATTAACTGCTTTAGACCTATATTTTGGTAATAAGATACGAACCGTATGATTTATATAGTAGGTTGTTTTAAATATACTGGAATGCATATCCACTCATGTATACGTTTGTTTCTAGGCATAAGTGTATCTGTGAATGTGCAATGTATGCACTCACGCAGGTGGCTCTTGTTTGTTGGTGCACAGACTCATCAGCATATCAGGAACCCACTGATGCTGTGTTTTATTGCTTGGATCTCTCCTCAGCTGACAGGTGCATCCCAACACAAGTGGGCAGAGAGTTTCCTGTTGCTTCTGGATGCAAGGGGTTTCTTTCTAGTTATTTATCCCAGTTTGAGACTGGAATAATCCATTTGTTTAACAAATCCTGGTAGAATAGGTTCATATAAGAGGGTGCTGTGAAGGACTAAGACTTTAACATTCAAAAAAAGCATTGCATTGTTTTGGGCAATGCAGACCTAAATGCATTAGGTGATTCTCCCTCTGTACTCAGTACTGGTGAAGCCGCTCCTTGAATCCTGTGTCCAGTTCTGGGCCCCTCACCACAAGAAGGATGTTGAGGCTCTGGAGCAAGTCCAGAGAAGAGCGACGAGGCTGGTGAAGGGGCTGGAGAACAGAACCTATGAGGAGTGGCTGAGAGAGCTGGGGGTGTTTATCCTGGAGAAGAGGAGGCTGAGAGGAGACCTCATTACTCTCTACAACTACCTGAAAGGAGGTTGTGGAGAGGAGGGAGCTGGGCTCTTCTCCCAAGGGACAGGGGACAGGACAAGAGGGAATGGCCTCAAGCTCCACCAGGGGAGATTTAGGTTGGAGATTAGGAGGAGGTTTTTCACGGAAAGGGTCATTGGGCATTGGAATAGGCTGCCCAGGGAGGTGGTTGATTCCCCTTCCCTGAAGGTGTTTAAGGGACAGGTGGATGAGGTCCTGAGGGACTTGGTTTAGTGTTAGATAGGAATGGTTGGACTAGAAGATCCGATGGGTCCCTTCCAACCTGGTTGTTCAGTGATTCTGTGATTAAGTGGCATGTGTCTCTGCTACCTACTTGTGCCTACAGCTGCAGATGTGAGTAATGGTTGCTTTGGTTGCCCTGGTACATCTACTGTTTGACCATTGTGTGAAGCTGGATCCAAAGTCCTTTGAAGTCAGTGGGAGTATTTTCACCAATGCTGCTGGTCTTTGGCTTCGCTTGATGCATCATTGCAATCAGAACAGAGTTGCAGAAGGGAAGGGCCACACTGCCGTCACCAGGATGGATGTCACCTCAAACTATGGGAAAACCAGCACAGGGAAACCAAAGGAATGACTGTCATGGAAATTTTCCCAGAAACAGAGTGTTTATTTTCCAAAGTTTTTGTCTTTGGGATTTACTCTAATGACAACTTGAAAAAAGAAAAAATGCATTTATGAAGAAGGAATAAACTGAAGAAGGAAATGTTGGATCTTTTTCATCTCTCTCTGTGATGAAAATAATACCTGATTTTCTTTTGTAAGCTTTGCATGTGCATCCTTTGGAAGTCAATTCACCTGGCATCTAAAGTGACTGCTGCCTTCTATCTCTGGCAACCCAAGAGAGGAGAGCTGTCAAATTTTTTTTCTCTCCTGGCCTGCAGAGATCCCTCAGCCTTTTTAGGGGCTGTTGGATGCTCCTCACCCAACATTTCTGTGCAGCTGGAGAACCTAGTGAAGACTGAGGGAGAAGAAAGAAGACCCTTCTGAACTGCGGTATAACCGCATATCTGGGGTGTTGTCCCATTGGAAGCTGAACAAACCTCCTCATAGCTTCTTGTCTAGGGGAGCACTGGAAAATCATCAGCAAAACTCAGTGCAGGTGTTCCCAGGTCTTGCCTAGTGTTCAACAATGATGTGTGCAATCCTTCTGTCAGCAATAGAGAGCAAATTCTGAAAACAGAAAAAGCACATCATTATAATAGAATTTTTTTTGTTGTTTAAATGCCTACCTTTTTGCTTGGCTTAAAAAAGGCTGCTGCTAGTGCCCACTGGGCTCTGGAAGAGGTATAAAAGTGAACATTTTCCCTCTGATGATAGGAATTTCCATTTGCTGTTATCCAAAAACATTGTGCTAAATTAGAAGGTGTAAGGAGGTGGATTCTCAGCTCATGCAAAGCTACCTCGTCCTTTAGCTTTAGTGAGGTGGCAAGAGTTCACATCAGCTGAAGACACTGCTTGAGCTTAGTTGGTCTTATGGCCAGAGCTCATTCCCTGACACAGGGGGTGAAAGACACTCTTTTAATGGCTGTTGCGAGTGACCTGCCATGCCTTGCCATCTGGGCACAGGCTAAAGAAGGGGATGTCCATGCACTTCACCTCTGAGGCCAAAGAGAGATTATATGCTGTAAATCTTTGCTCTACCAATGCATATTTCTCAGTTTATTACACTGATGGGTAATGTTTGTGATCCGATGCCACAGCCTACACTCTTTGCTTTCAGCTTGCTTTAAATGCTTCTGTCTTTTGATTAACAACAACAAAACTCTGTCAATGTTTGTGGTATTCGGCTGCCATTCTGATGACAACTGCTGTGCATAGATTTAATTGAGAAGGTGGTCTGGGTGCTTCAGCTTCCTAGAGAAAATGACTGATATATCACATTTCGTCATATATCACTTTATCATGACAGGTGACAATATCAGCCACACTGACTACTGTCAGCATCAATGTAATAGACAATAACAACAGCAATAGGCTATGTCCTTAGGTGAAGTTTCAGTTTAAGGAATATGGGTGAAGTAAGTCATTTGTTAGGTGGATCGGTTAAGATCATAGTGGTTGAGTGAAAGATTTCAGAGAAGAAAAATAAACCTGATAGGACATTTCACTCAGATCCTCTCTTAGTTGCTTTAGGAGCTGCCCTTGCAGGATGTAAAACAGACCCCCACGATAGCACAGGGGTCTAACTATAAAGACATGCACAGATCAATCAATGTAGTCTCCATATTTTGCTCTACATGTCCTCTATATTTTTGAACTATACTATATTCCTGATTTAGCAATGGATCCAGGGAATTACTTGGGTAACTCACGTCGCCCCCCTGCCCTCACTGGGCTGTCATTCCAGGTTGCAAACTGACTTTCAGTTCGCTCCAACAGCTCTGCCACGCTGCTCAGGAGAACGGGGGTCCTTGTGCTGCACTGAGGGTCCCTGACAGGCACATCCCTCCTGGCCCTGCAGAATCTCATGTGTTCAACCCTCAGTCATGCCAGGCATCTCACAGGCCTTGGTGAGTTTGCTCCCATGTGTAATTGCAGCTCACTTCATCAGGATTTAACCTCATGGCCAAACATACTCCAATTCTACAGGGACAATCACTCAGCCAATTGCTTTGTTTTGTGGGCAGCTTCAATCATGCCAAATAGTGGCTGCAGAGACTCTGGCTATTAAATGCTGGCCCTGCCTGTTTTTTAATGGATAGGTGGAAGAAGACAGCCTGAACTAACTCCCAGGGTACCTTTACTCTACCACACTATGCTATCTCCCATTTTCTGCCATTTGTTCTTTAAACCTTTTCTCAGGTAGTTCATAAAATATTAATGTGAGTGGTCCCAGGAATTTCTCTTCTCCTTTGCTGTAAAAAAAAAAAAAAAAAAAAAAATCAAACCTCCCCCCCACCTTCTCTTCAACCAGTGCTTTCTTTTGTAAAAGAAATATTTTATCTAGCCATTGAGACAAAAATTTCTGTTTTCAAAAACAGGAAGAAAAGTATAAACACTGTGCAGCCAGAACAAATAATGGAGGAGGTTTGCCAACCGCATTCCTAAACGCACATATACAATGTCTGTGAACAAAACTGTCACAGCCCATGATTCCTGACATTAAGCGCTGTTGCACCATTTATTTTAGGCTTAAGATTTATGAAAGATTGATGATGATAAAGACCTACTGCTAGTTCTAAGCAATCTGGGGATCTCTTGCAATTTAGCAGCTGTCCCCAGTGACCGCTGAAGAAGAACAGAAGAAGCCAGAGCAGTGGATGCAAGGCTTGGCGAGGATACAGCCTTTCAAGCAAAGCTCTCCTCTCTGTCCCACAGATCCCTGGTGTGCTTCCCAAACTGGGAACCTCTCTCTATAGGAGTCGAAGTTTTGCCCTTGCAGCAGAGTCTGCAGCAGAAAAAGACAGGAGTATTCACCAGAAGAAGAGCACTGTAGGACTTCAGCGGATCACTCTGCAAGGGTGTGAGATGTTCAGGGCCCCAGCTGACCCCACAGCAGCATCTGCACATCAGCTCTTGTGCCTGCATTGCAGCATCCTAGGTTCAGCCCTAGCATGGAAGTGCAAACTCCCGAGGAGGGTGACTTTTTTCTAAGACGCCAAGCTGAGAGTTAAAGCAGCAGTGAGACCGGTAACAATGGTCTCAAGGAAGTAACGCTGGCAGAAGGACAGGCACAAGTTGCAGAGTTGCAGATATCGATATCCAAACTGATCAGTAAATGCAAGTCCAAACCCTTATATACTTTATCATCTCCTGATTTCAGCTCTATTTTCCATTTCCATTTTCCATTTTCTAGTTTCCATTCAGACAAAGCCACCTATGTTTTCTGGGGCACGGCCCACTCTCAGTTTTTCAGAAGGGGCCAAATATGTGAGGGCAGGCTGGCATGCAAATCAGGCACTCGTTGCCCAGTCTCACCAGCAGTGTATGTTGCAGCCTGTAAGGACTCTCTCTGCTCACATCAAAATGCTTTGCAAGTGATGTGGTCTCTCTAGCCCCTCCATTTGCCCTGTCAAGGGGTTTTGTACCACATTTACTACGTTGACTTGAAACCTACGGAGCTGTAATAGGGCTTGGCATTGAGGCATCCCAGTAATATTGGCATTGGTTACACTTAAAGAAAATCACAGTTCCAAGTGAAAAGTGTCAGTGCAAAAACAGTGTGAGGATTTGGACTGTCACATTCTCGTCTTTTCATTGTTTTTTTTCTTAAATTTTAATTTTCTCCTTTATTCCTGTTTGCCTGCCCCAAGTATAACTAGGCTGTCCCAGCTAAGCTTGGCCACTCTGGGAGGACAGCTGACACGACTGTGCCCTGAAGAGCATTGTGGTGCCCACTGCCACTACTTGACACGCAGCCTGTCCTGCAGGGTGCATCTGTCCTGCCACTGAGTAGAGATGTTGGTGCTGTTTTAGGGACATCTTTTATGGAGTTTCCTGTCAAGCAGTGCTAACAGTGCTGTTGAGGTCAGCTCCTGGGAAGAAGATGGAGAGGCAACCATCAGAGGCACACAAGGCTATTCAGTGAGTCAGAGCTCAGGGGAAAAGTCAGAGCGATTTGTTTGAGATGGAGAAGTTTGGGTTTGATTTAAATGCCAGAGAAGGGAAGAGGAGGATATTTTGAAGTAACTAAGAATTAAAAAAATAAAAACTGAGGAAAGAACCCTCATCTGATGATTGTTTAAGGCTGCTCAAGTAGTCCTGCAGGCACGAAAACGAAGAAAAGTTGAGCAAGTGCTCCCCCCACGCTCACTGGCAAATTGATCCATGTTCTCCGCTATCATTTATGTATACATAATAAATATTGACTCCTGTCCTACTGCAGGACTTACATAAGTGCTCCAGACATATCTCTTTGCAGACATTATGATCTGTGTCTTTGACTCTCTGTACTAGTCTCATTATAAATGATGAGCCAATAAATGCTCTTGGAAAAGTTTTTACAATGTTTTAGTTGACATTTGGGAGCTTCAAAGAATCACATAGAGCTGCCTTCAATCTATATGCACTGCTCTTCATTGATTAGGTGAGCTCATTGATTTCTATCAAGATCAAAGGTAGAAGACAGTTGGTGGAGAGGTTAAAAATAGAGAAGACCTGCTAGACCCACTTGCCAGTTGCCTGCTACAACAGAAGATGCTTTTCCCATGCAAGAGGCAGTAAAATATCACTTCCACGTTTATATGATTCCAGAAATGGTCTGGACATGTAGGAATGGGGTTCCTTCTTGCAGCGCTGGCAGCGCCCAGGGTCAGGAATTGTATTCTGCATTTTCGCCTGCCGTAGGCCTCAGGTTACTTCATCCGCATACTCCTGCTCATCCCTAGTGCTGCTCTTCTCTTTTGTCAGGCTGCCCAGCTGAGCATCATTTTACTGATCCCCTACTAATGAGGAAACTTCAGCTTGCAGGCAATGGGTCTGTCCACAGGGAAATATACGAAGTCATATTGGAATAAATCAAACGGGTCTTACGATGGCATTCCTAGCGAAGTTGAGCAGCAGATGAATTGAGGAAGAACATAAAAAGTGTAAGTGAAGAAATAAGAGCCTTTCCTGGTGGCATCTGGCAGTCTATAGACACCTCCTGAGCTGTCACTCACGTCACGAGCTTTGAGTGTGAAAGCCTTCAATAGACCTTTTTCCCATGAGTTTGTCTTACTTCTTTTGAAGTAATTTCTAGTAACTGTTCAGCCCAAACAGGTGAGATGCATTCTGCCTTTACATTGCATTCCAGGCTCCTGACCAGTTTGTGGCCGCTTAGTATCCAGTATTTTTTCTGAATACCATTGCCGAGTATGTCTCTTTAGCCAATATCATCATTTTGGTCTATTTTCGCCAGCTCTGTTAACTAGCATTTTTTTTGAAAAGAATGTCTTTAATTGGATCCATTTGAAAGGATATTAATTTTCTGTCCATTTATTCAATCTCCCATTATCCTTACTGGGGTTCACAACCCCTCTGAATCCGAGTGGCATCAATGAATACAATTAATATAGAGTACACATACACTCTCAGATCATTAGTGGGAATGTTAAATAAGATCAGGTCTGATATTGATCTCTCGAGCACCTAACTTTCCAGCTATTCCCCATCTAACTGTGTTGATGACTAATGATGCTTTCTCCAGCTAGGCAAATGAGGTTTTGGCTTACTGCCAGTCCCCAAAATCAGGAGAAGGCAAGAGAAAAGTTGGTTTCAATCATGCTGAAAAAGAAAGAAAATTCAACACTTTCCAGTGAATCATAAAATCATAAATATTCAGCCTGGATCTGATGGCTTTTTCCTTACTCGACATGGCAGTCTCCATTTTGTTTAAAAGAGTCAATTGTTTTAAAATTTGCTTAGCTGCACATTAAAGGAAAATTTCTGAACAAAAAATAGTTTTGAATCAGAAAATAACGATGTTGCTTCCCAAATGGTCCAGTGGGTATTGGATTTTTTTAGGGTAGCTTTTTCAAGACCAAAGGATTTAAGAAAACTCAGTCAGTAATTAGAAAGTGTTACTTTATGGCTGGCAAATCTCCATTTTTCATCTCCTCCTTTAGCCATGGAACACTAGTAATAAAATTTTATTTGAAAAATGTTATCAATTTCTGGTCATCTTAACACCAGGTTTTCATTTCTTTTATCATTGAATTTCATTTTTAATCTTTGTGGCATGAAAATGGGACAGCTAATTACAGTGATTTTTCTGAGTTAGGGAGCATTATTGCTCGCTGCTATAATTAATCATATTTATTGTAGCAATGCCTAAGAGTGCTTAACTGTGGCCAGAACTCCATGTCTTTGGGCTCAGAAGGAGAACAGCAGAGCAGGCAGAGCCTTCTGCTCAAAGAGTGAAGCTGGACACTGACTGTAAGAGGCTACAATTCACAAGAAGTTGGGCACTACAATAGGAGCAGATCTCATTTTTGGTGCCCTCCATTTTACTGCTTTACGGTTTATTTTTGCTAGGTTTAGTTAGAAAAGGATAAACTAGTTGGGGGAAAAAAATCGTAATATAGGACAATTAATAAGCCTATGTCAAAGGAGAGATTGCTGAGAGGTGCAGGTATGAATTCAAGATGAGCTCTAAAAGCTTGAGGTACTCTGAGTCTGTTCATTTTTATCTTTAAATAATGTGATATACAAATATGCTGTATTATTTCTCATTTTACATTTTATATTAATTACAATATTAGGAGAGAAAAAAAAAAAAAAAGAAGGCTGATAACATTTACTCACTTTCTGCCCACTCTGTGGATTTATTTTTACTGTCTCCAGAGTAATGTCCTCTTCTGCCCTGTTGTCACACAGCTTTGTTTCAATTCAGAGGTTGTGGCCCCTGTTCTTAGAGAAAGCTCCCCTCTCAGAGCTAAAAGAGCTTTCCTCAGCATGGGAGCTGCCTGTGGGATGAAGCACTCAAGAGTGGCTGTACACCAACTTTGTGCTCATCGTTAGGCAGCATGGCCAAGCTCAGAGTAGCCCCACGGTTGCTCTGCTCTCTTTGGGGCTCATAATGACCCTGAGCCACTCCAACATGAGGTGTGGCTTTAACCGCTACCACCTCTCATCCTCCCATTTCTGCCAAAGTCCCCTCTCTGCCGACAGTTCAGAACAGCCCTTCTACACAGGTAGGGCAGCTTACAAACTTGCAGTCTCAGACCTTCTTGCGAACAAAATCTAGGACACCTATGTCTCTGTGCAAACTCCTTTCTTCCTCAATGGATGTCAGTGGACCCCATCTTCCTAAGTAGTCACTGCCTAACACATGCCTGCTCCTCTCTACAAAGACTCCTTGTTTTTCACTGATGCCCCAGTTAAGACCTAATGGGTTATAAAGCTTCAGATAGAAAAAAAAGCAGCTGAGGGTGCTGGAGCACCGTCCCAAATGGCAGAGCAGAGCCTGATGATACGTATCCAGAACAAGAGTCCTCAGTATCTGAGTATAAAGGAAAGGGAGAAGGAAGATGCTTATTAGACTGAAAGGGAGTTCTGTGCACAGAAGAGGAGCGCCCTGTGGCCCTGAGGATGTAAAGAAGATTTGCTAACTTTGCTTTGCACTATTAATGCAGATAAGGAAGACTTTCAGTCTCCAATCATAAGTCGGTATTATACAGTATACTCCCAAAGGCCATAATTACTTCCAGAAGCAGAAATTTGAATGACCCAGATAATTAGTTCAGTGCAGCTGGTCCAAAAATTATTTACATAAAAGCCAGTTTTACTTGAGGGGGAAGAAAAACAACCTTGCTACCGAAAGCAAATGACCCAGTTAGCTTTGTGCAATGAGTCTGAGGAGGCAGAGCACTTGAGTGGCAACACGGTGGCCTGTGCCATCGTTTCTTTCCCCTTGTTTTCAGAAGGCAAACACCGCACTGCCAGTTCAGCAAACAAACCCATCTATAGATAAGCGCGCAGGAGGGCCGTGAAGAAACAGGAAAACTGCATTAATTTGATCTTGTGCTTTCTGCAAGAGTCACTCTCGGTGAGACACAAGGGTCTATCACAAGCAGAGGAAGAGATTTCCCTTGCAAAGGCTCAGGCACCTAGGGAGCAGTGCTCCAGGCTCCAAGGTAGCCAGTGTCAGTTCTTCCACACAGGGGACTGAGGCAGCTGGAAACTAATCATTGAAGTTATCTGGATTAATTTTTAACAAAAACCACTTCCGCCACTCAGCTGGGTGGCAGCAGCAGCACCCGGGAGGGGAATGCCCAGTGGCTTTGTGGTTAAGGTCTCAAGGGGCCAGTGCTGATGTTTCAGAGGCTGCCCTCTAACCTGCTAGGTTAGAAAGGAAAGGAAGGGTATGTTTTTAGAAAGCATTTAATTTTAAAAGCACTTGAATGATTCAGCCCTTTGCTGGTGACTCTGTGCACTCTTAGTGTGAGCAAATGGACACGCTAACCCCTGCCAGGTTAACCGCTGCCGCTTGTTTACAGCAGTCTCCTGTGTGGACAAACCCCGAGTCTCAGCTCTGCGGTGCCCTGACCCCATCCTCAGGGTCAGTTCTCCCATCCCTGCCCATGATTTTGCCCTGCAGGTAATGCAATGGTGGCTGTCCTGCTGCTGCTTCCATTCAGGGACCCCACTGTGGCGTCACCTCCCACAAGCACTGTGAGGATGCACCAGTTGTTGCTTTACCATAGACTGGGTCGTGTCGTCCTCTGCCTATCTGTGAACCAAGACACTACCACAAGCACAGCAAAACCCGGAGCTATAAGCCTTGCTAAGTGTGAGGAAGAAGGAAGCCTGAGCTGTATGTTCCTATTTACTGTGTGTTGATATCTTTGTCAAGTATCCCAAAGGCCATCCCTTTTTATTAAGGCTGTGACCACTGCAGAATCAAACTGACAATCCACAATGCAAATATGCCAGGAAAGGTGTCTGCTGTCCCTGGTATGCCACAGGCATCACCTGGCGTCACCCCTCCTTAGCACTCCCTCAAGGCATAGGTGTTTTTGTGCTGCTGCTTCTCAAAAACTAACTCGCTCTCAGAATAGATCTCTCATTCCCTCGAAAGGCACAAAAAGACAAACAAAATCTGTGAGAAGCAAAACAGGGTAACAATGATCTTTTGCATTCAAGAGAGAACATAAACATGTTTACTTAAAAAAACCCAAATTGTTCTCCTAAAATGTTGTAAAATGTACAAATAATGGTAAATTGCTGTGTGTTTCACCAGCGCCACATTACTGTTTGCTATTAAGTTTGCTATGGATAGCACTTGTTACTTAACAGCATAGTAAATAATCAGATAACATCCCCATAAAGAGATTGGATCTGATTCACCTCCCACTTACACTGCTTTTATGCTAGTACATGCCCATTGACTTAATAGGGTTAATCTTGATTTACAATAGTGTAAATGGAAAGGTGAATTAAAGACCACAGAAAGCAAGTTGGAGAGGATGCGATTTGCAGTGGGCTGGATCCTGACTGCAGTAACACACCCCTAGATGGGCATTAGCTCCACCAACCAAAAGAGCTGCATAGCTGTCAGGGCAGAGGAAATGGAAATCCAGGCCCTGCTGTCCTTTGTTTGCAGGGAATGTGCACATCTAACATAGCACAGTGTGCCAGGTTCTCTTCCCTTTCCTACACACTACCCTTTCTCTATGTGTCTCAAGGGTGTAGGAAGCACTTCTCTTGCATAGCCTGAACACATGGGAGTCTTCATGGTGCGCATGCTGGACATACTTTGCTCTTCCCTTTGCTTAAATGCAACACACACAAAGTCCTAGGGGCGTATATTACATGCACAGAAGCCTGTGAGACAGAAATGAGCCGATGACTTCTGAGGTGGGCATTCACAAACCAGTTAACATCAAGGCTAGTGCCAACTCTAGTGTGTACATCTCTACATGTCATGCAAAATCAAACATAAATCAGCCTTGCCCATCAGTGGAGCTTATTCTGGTTCGTGACTTCAGTGCTCCTGCCCCCAAAATCTAGGCAGAGGCCATTGGTGCAAGCACCTTGTAGATATTACTGGTCAGGCAGAAGAGCAACTCATATAAAGGGGTTGGGGCCAGAGGGTGGTAACTCCTGGAGGAAAAATAAAGTGCACAGAAGAGTGAGTAGCTTCTTGCAGGATTGGAGAGTGGCTGAGGGAAGAGTCCTCAGGAGCATCTGGGTAAGTAAGAAATGCCATTGTGCCCAGGCCATCCTGATTTCCCACTTGTTGTCTAGGGGGTCCATTGGTGGTAATACACAGCAGGATGCTCACTTGCATCTGTCTCTCTCCTTTGATCATGAGAACCAGATCCTCAGATGCTGTCAAGCAACAGTGACTGAGCACAGAAGAAGCATGGCATCTCCCACGGGCAGCAGAACTGGTCCTCCAGAACTCCTCTCCCAGAGTAATAGCAGAGTCTGTGCACTTGGACATACCTCTCCTTACATTTCCTGTTACATAAGGGTAATGTTTCCTCTCCTGGCTCCTTGTAACCCTGTGCAGCATGGGATGCTCGCAGCAGGAGAGGGTGCGTGACAGAGGAAGCAGGATGTGCTTCTCTATGGTCCTCCCATCACACCCCCATGCTGGGGCTGCTGACGGAAACCACTTCTCTTCGTGGCCTGACCTGGCTCCCAGTCAGAGTGGAAATTACACTGCTATAATGGGTACTCCTGAAATGTGTCAGTCAATCGGAATTGCATGTTAAGCAGGTGCTGAAAACGATGGCAGGTTTGATGATTGCTCTGCACCAGGACTGCAGCTGTAGTCTGGCGAGCACAAGGAACTCCCAGGTGGACCTGGGGAGCAGATCTAGACTTTGCTTTCACTCCAGTTGTAGAGACAGAGAGCAGCAGGTGCAGAAATGGAGAGCAGCAACTGCTTTTCTGATAAAATTCTTCCTGTCTCGCAGCAGAAATGAATTTGTCCCTCTGGGCCAGCCAGCTGCTCCCCAGCGCGGGAAGTTCAGGAACATCCCTGGGGTGCAAACAGACATTTCCAGCAGCAACAGAATATACATAAACATTTTAAAAGATCATTTTAAAATTCCACCTCTCTTCCTCAGCTTCTTGCCACTGTTCGATTTCTAAATGAGTGAGATTTCTCCTGTGTTCATCTTCATACATATATATATACACAGATAAGCACACCCACCTCGTACACAAAGTATTCCCCATCTTCAAGTCACAGTCTCAGCTGAGTACAGAATTAGATCCTGTCTCCACTTCATAAGGTTGCCCTCTCTGTTAGTTTATATAAAGCCATTTCTACACTGAAGGTGCTGGCATCTCACATCCCTGCTTTCTGAAAGCAGCAAGCAGAGGAGTTAAGAACAAAATAGTGGGGGTGATGGAGGATGTTCTGTGTCTATTCAGTAACATGAAACGTCCTGGAGTTAAATACTAACAAAATATTCAGTGTTAATGTTTAATATTGCTGGGAACTTGTCACCTCTACTTACTGTCTTGGAGCTGCCACTCTCTCACAGACTCCCACGTCTGAGCTCTGGGCCTAACATGCTTTCCCATTTTATACTAGAAGGTAAAAAAGGAAGAGCTCAGAAGTAGTGAGAGACAGTGACTGCCTGGGTTACAAAGCCAGGCAGGGGTTTTTTTTCCCCTTTCTGTTTGCAAAAATAAAATTACTCATATGACAGAACTCTTAAACTGCTGCTTTTTCAGGGGTTACTCTTTTGAAGTGCCCCCTCTCTAACCTCCGTGGGATGCTCTTGGATGTATGGAGATTTGCTTTGCTGCACTGAGTAATCATCCTCATCTCTCCTCAACTCCCCCCTCACCCCAGCCAGAGCCTGGCATGGCCGTTCCGCAAATAGATTAACGATTACAGAAATTGCATGATCCAGTGACAGAATGGTACCTAAAATAACACAAATTAAGACTTTCCTTGCTAGGCTTTAAAGCAGACTCAAGGCTGACTTGCAGATGTGAAGGCCCTTTTAGAAAATGCATGGATGCCATCTCATAGAGTTTGTTGGCAGACCAGGGAATGTTTCTCGGTGCAGCATGGTGCCATTCCAGGCATCTCCTTTTCACTGCAGGAAACTCAGGCATGAAAAAAAAAAAAAGAAGTCAAATCTCCTTGCAGTCAGTGGAAACACCGTGCATCACACTGCAAACAGAATTGGGCCATCCTGCCTGTCTGCCTGGTTTCTGTAAAACGCCTTATTATCCCTCTAGGCTGAGTGGTTAATGAAAATTCAAACTCTTCTAGATTATTCCAGTTAGGAGGGGAAATGAGTGATGCAGTCAGGTATCTCTGTGGCAATTCTGTTTATTTGGAAGGCGGTGCAAACCCTGCTTTTCTAAGCATAGGAAGAAACAAAGCCAAAAAAAGAAAAAAAGATAAAAAAGAGATCATTTTCTTATCCTTCACTGCAAACATGTTTTGGTCAATGCTCTGACCCCAAAGTGACTCCACGTAATCAACAGACCCTGTTCAAACTTTCTTCTGCTTCTGTAAGCTCTCTTATTCCCTGCACACCTTTGTTTTTGGTTTTTTTCCTACAGCAACAAGGATGCTCACCACACCCCTGAAACAACACTCAGCCCAGGTCTTGTGGCGCAGGACAAATGAATCCCTAAAAAAATACCCAGTCTGCCTTTTGCAGAGAGAGGAGGAAGGATGATGACACATGCTTAATGCCTCTTATAGCTATTTGAAACAAAAGGTGCCTCTAAACTACCTTTCCCACTCACCACCTTTGTATAATTCCTGCAACTAAGACTTTCAGTTAAAAAAAAATTCAAAACAGGTAAATTGAGATTTTTGTAGAGTTCAATGATGAGATCCATTAGGCTTATAATACGTAGTGAAATGTGCTGTCGTCTCTCCAAGACTGCAAACAAGCGGTAGCTGCGGGAAGATTGTAAACTACCTCTGTTGTTTCCCTGCCTTTCAGCACCACTTCTATTCTGAGGGTGATCCAAATGCCACTTTACTACTGATCATTTGGATACAAACGTACAAAACATCCAGCAGGGTCAGATCAAATTGCCCAGAAAGCTGTTTCTGGCAGCCAGCAAGAGCAGATGATTCAGGAAATGTGCAACAAAAGGGCAAATTCACACTCATCTTTCCTCTAGCGTAAGCTTCCAGCTTCTGACAAACTGAGCTGAAGGATGTCTTCAAATTCTTGTATTTAACATCCCTCAAGAGTCTTTTCTGATCTCAATCTGTGTGATCACTTTTTGATTGCATTTGGCTTTTGGCCTTCCTGGCAACCTCTAGCAATCAGTTCCACAATTTAATCACATGTGTGCGTTTGAAATTTACTGCCTGATCAACCAAAAAAATGCCCCAAGCTACTGGACACCAAGTAAAATGGTGAGAAATAGTAAATAACCATTCTCTGTTCATATTCTGCATGATATTCATGGTTGTATTCACGTTTATCGTATTTAATCTATCTTACCTCCAAATTTATGCAATAAAATTTTGAACCTATTTATACCTTTGCCATCTAAATATCACTGACAGTGACTTCCCAGCATAAGACTGTGCTGATGAATTCTTTTGATTTGTTTTAAATTCACCTCTCGATTAGTTCACTGGATATCCCATCTTTAACTGTAAAGATGTTTATACCTTCTCCAGCCGTTTGTGTGTTCACAGCACCCTGCTGTAGTCCACCTGGCCTCAGTCATCTCTCTCTGTACTGAAGTGTCCTGTCTGTTTAATAATAGGCTGCTGCTAAACTTAACCAATGCTGCTGGAAAAAGCAATGAGCGTAAAGGCAGTTTCTGTGGCTGTTCTCAAGGTTTCATCTTCCTGTTTCGTTGACCTTAGACATAGTGTCTTTCTGGAGAGTATTTAGGTCACAGGAATGCAATATATATGAAAAAAAATGTGAAAGCCTGTGTGAAGTATATTCTAGATATTTTGGGGAGGGGAGGAAGTGAATTTTATTTGCATCTGTAAGAAACAAGACGTAAGAAACGCATTCTTAATTGTGTGCAAAAGTAGCACATACACAGTAGTGTTAGGGACTCACCTGAAATAATCACAAATCTTATTTTTTATTATTAAATTTGGATCAGAGTTGGAGCTGCACTATATGTTAAGGGAGCTGACTATTTTTTTCTGTTGACATGTCTTTAAAACAAAGCAAAAGATAGAAAATGGAAAACATGAATCACTGGCTTGCAAACAAAAAAGGAAGGTTAAGATGGAAAAGTTTGAATCAAAACATACTCAGAGACGTAGTGTGAAGTGTACATAGAGAAGTTATTAATCTTTCTGGAGAACATGCTTATTAGGTAGATAGATGCAGAGATTATATATCAAGTATTACACAGTGACTCAAAATAGTTCTAGATCCACCCACATTAAATTGGAAGGACAATAACATAATGCCATGAGTTCTAAATATATTAACTTCCATGGAAATGTTTATGGAAATCTTACTTGTGGAAGGATTATTTCCAGCACCAAGAGCATTTTGAACAGAATTCCAAAACTCTTTAGCTCTTTGTTCATAGATATTTTGCTAAAATTTTCAGTGTGTGCTTTAGGTCTTAATATAAAACAGGGACAAATATTTTTCTGAAAATTTCCAGGAGTCACCTAAGCCAATACATCCTAAGATATGCTAATAAATTAGAGAAATTGATGGTGTTTACTGCTATTTCTGAATTAATGGTGAAAAATCAACATTAACATTGTACTTAGGAGTCCAACTTGTGCTAGCGCTATAATTGGGTTACAACAGATCTACGATTGACGTGAGTGCCTTGAATTTCTTGATGTGTAATTGCTGACTTCACAGTTTTCATGAACATGCATGACTTCATGTTTTCTTCATGAATTGCTCTCAGTAATGTTCTCTTGAGTATCCGATCACCCAATATTTAGTGCCTCCATTCCCACACAGCACTGGGTATGCTTCCTGGCTATGGGATGCAATCTTTAAACAAAGAAATAGAGACTTGAAGGAACCACCTGAGCTCCCTCAGCAGCGAGAGATACCTCCAGCAGACACATTGTCCCACCCTAAACCATGTGTCTGTGGGGGTTGGCCTAAAGGACCACATTTGGCTTAGGCAAAGCTACTCCATGATTTCAAACACAGGTAGCAAAGTAGATTTCTCATGTAGAAAGTCCCCAAGGGTGTGGATTTAAGATGATTCATTTAGAAGAGTTCAAAGGGCTATGTGTTCCTTATTTAGCATACGCTGGTTATCTTGGGACTTGACTTAGAGTAGAGATTCTCGTGCTTCTGTTCCTCAAGGACACAGAGGAATGGCTGCCGTTCTCAAAATGAAGCATATTGATAGAAGAGGTATAAGCAGATGGGTTTTGTCTGGTATCTCTCCCGATCCAGTATCAGGGAGGTTTCTTAAATGATCCCAAGAGGCCAAGATTGAGACTCAAAAGAAGTCAGATGCCATACAATCTTTATGTTCTGGAACAACAGATAACAGCGATGGGACAGAGAGGAAAAGAAAGGAAAAGTTAGAATCCCTAAGCAAGAAAACGGTAGAAATGCAGCTAAGTATCACCACCACAAATCCAGCAATGTCTCATCGGATAGGTCTCGGTGCAGGTGATGATGATGACATGGCCACTGAGTGACAATGATGCTCCAAGCTCCAGGAAGACCGGGTAGGGCACATGCAGCAACATACACAAGGTCAAGTCCACTGAACAATGAAGCAACCGAGCACCCCGAGCCCTCCGAGCAACGAAGAAGCAGGAGACCTCCTATTTATCACCCCAGTCCCCATGATTTCCCCTAACAGTCCACCCATTTCCGGGAAGACATTGTCCTCCGTGCACACATGCCCAGGTGTTCATGGTGGTCAGCTTGGTAGGCACCACTTTGGGTGGATGTCGTGGTTTTTCCATTGGGCACAGTTCATCTCTGTGGTTGACAGCTCTTATGAGATCAGCTCTTCATTGCAATAACAGTCTCTTACGAGACCGTTGTGGTTGACAGCTATGTTGAGCCAAAGCAGTTCAATAATGGTCTCTTACAGTATCTTCTATGGTCCAAGTTGTTTCCCACAGCTGGGCTGGTACAAGGTAATAGGCTGTGAGTTTGGCAATTGGGCAGATTGGGCAGCACCTTACGGTAAGTGGGCATAGAGCGGTCTTCAATCTGAGCAGCAGTGTTTGTCCTCAGATATGTTAGCACTGACTAGACAAAAGTGGTGGGAATAGAAAAATAGATCAGACCTTAAAAGCAATATTTAAGCTGCGTAGATATTCTTGTTTCAAACTGTGAGACACTTGCTTTATCTTTGCTCTGGCCCAACCCTTTTCCCCCTTTGAGAAATAGTGAGTATTGTCTATAAAACACAAACGTTTTGGGTTCTGAGACTCGTGTGCATTTAATAGCCCACTTTCTGCCAAAAACACATCAAATTTTGAGCGACCCAACTGAAAGCCTGAGGAAAAACCTAAAAGGGATGAAAAGAAGCCTTACTGAACTTCAACAGTGTCTAGAAGGAAAGCTCTGGCACACTTGCATTGACAGGCAGTTACAGCCCCTATCAGTCAATGCTAAGATGCCATGTGGAGAGAAATATCTCCTGTTACACCTACGAATGTGTCAGTGACATATTTGAAGCATACCCGTCACCAGAGGACACAAGTTTGAGAAGCATTTTGTTTTGCAGCAACAAAAAAGATAGATCATTGCAAAAAGATTGCCAACAGAGCAAACTCTGTGATCAACCATAGCCTCTGCGTGGAAGATCTAGAAAAGATACAAAAACCATAGGAAATGAAGGCAAAAGGGGGAAAACCCCTGCCAGATGGAGTTACCAGTAATTTTGGAAGTAAATGTTCTGGGGAGGAACAACTGCAGGAGAACAAGGAAAGAGTTACCAAGGCCATTGAGTGAGCAAGGAGGATGGTGCAATGAAGGAAGGATGAGCTGGACATCCCCAGCTTGCTCTCCTGCCTCTCCTCTGGGTCACAGGGTGTCCTTGGGGAGGCCACAGGCCACGCACACTTTTCTGTACACCAGAAATTGTGCTGGTGTTCTTTGGGGATAGGATGGGGTAAGCATGCCACAGCAGTCCTCTTCCTCTCAAGTATGGCATGGCTGCTCTTGCACACGTGGTTCAAGGATTATTGATTCATTTTGAGGCCACTTTCCTATACAAATTAGACTTACACAGCCTGCCTGAGCATCTATCCATTAGCCTCCCCTGGCAATTTTTGTAGTCTTTTGTCTTCAGGCACATTGACAGAGGGGTGAAGTTTCAGAAATATCTCATCCCTATGGGTTTTGTGAAAATAAAGGACTAAGTAGAGAAGAGAGACCCTCTTTGCTTCTCCGTTGAAGGACTGACTGAGTTTGGCTGTTATTAGGCATCAGAAATCCACACGGATGAGTCCCTCCCTGGGCTTCATTGCTTCTGCTCTGCAGGAACTCACTCGTGTATTAACTGAATTTTCTCTTCCTTCCTTTTATAAAGCTAGTGCTCTACTGTAACAGGGATAATGATATATTTTGCTTGAAATAGGATGCTTATAAGAGCCTAGCTTGAAATAAAGACTATAAAAATGTAATGTCTAGCAATTGTAATATCGTCCATGGAGTAGGAGAGAGAGTGACAAACAGATGTATAGGTTGGTAGACAGACAGATAGATTTCTTAATTGAACTCTCTGCTTGGCTGTATTTCCTTTAGGCAAGTACCACAGGTGACTAACAATAAAGGACCATAAGGAAGAGCATGTAGGGTTTTTTAAACAAATTTAAGTTATCATAAGCAAGCTTTTACACTTGCATCAGCCTATACTGAAGATCCCTAAATAACTCAAAGCATTCAAATGGCCTAACATTAGCGAAGTGACATTCTCCCCACAGGTGCTTAAAAGTAGAATATTTCCTCTTTTAAAATACCAATAATATTTCATTTCTCTGCTCCAGAGCATTTAATATCCTATATAAATCAATACCTACCTCACTATCTATTGATAAATGAATAATTACATTTCTGCCTATCCCCAGACACTCTGAAACCATTTATTCTAGTAATTTAATAGCAAAGCCGTTATTGAAGGGGAAATTCAAGCAGACATGAATACATAAAGCCAAAAATAGAGAGCTAAGCTAAGAACTCTGCTATAGTAACAGTCTATTCTGAAGCAAGCTGCATCTCACTTTCCCAGGAGATGTAGTAGGTATCTCTTCACTTTTCAAAACAATAACTGGTACAGTAAAGCTCAGTCAAACAAAGCAAATTTTTCACTCACTTCGCTATTCACAGCCAACATTTGAATGCAACAGGGAGTCCTTGCTGGTCTGATCAAGAACTCTTCTCTCCCTCTCAAAGGACTTGAAGTCCCAAAATGTTCTCGAGCTGGAGCCTCTGTTTGAAAACGAATTGTTTAACAAGACCCATCTGTCCCTATAGATAAACTTGTTCATTTCAAATGAGTACTCGACTTTTGAGCTATTTTGAATGGGCCTACATCTGGGAAAACTGAAAATATCTATCTTCACCCCACGGAAACCTTAGTTTACCTGCAGCAACAGCATTTCCCTTCCCAGCTCACTGCCCTTTTAATGTCAAGTGCCTGCTGTTAGGAGACCAGATATATATATGCATGACAGAGAGTGTATGTGTGTGTATATATACACACAGACAGCACATAAGATTCAGAGGAAGAGCCTAGATTTGATAGTGTCTTGTTCACTGATATTAACACAATCTTCATCCTGCATCTTGGTGAAAGCCTGGGAGATGACGGAATTAGACTATGTCTAGGTCAAAACACTTAACAAATATTAATTTTATGAACGTCTTCCCCATCCGTACTAGATATATGCTTTTTGTCTGTAAGAAGGATGGTAGCTCAGATGACTTGCCAGAGTGCAGAAAGCAGAACGGTGATATGTTCTCCCAGCTCCCTATCCTATGCAAACCTGTTCTTCCTTCCAGACAAGCTGAGTATGTTTACCATGTCTCTACCTTTGTTTTTGCTCACCTTCCATCCCCACAGGGAGCCCTCAAGCACGTAGTTATTTGCACTTTGAACCAGAGCTTGCTTGCACAGCTATGATTTAGCTCTAGCTGGGACCTGATTGCTTTAGGGGAGGCAGAGACAAGATTGCCTGAGTGCCAATAAAGCTTCAGTGCCTTTGTCTACACGTCCCTTCGTTCACCCCAGCACTCCAGGTTCTTCTGCAGTTGATACCAAGGAACGGGTGAGTGCAAAAATTGTATGATCTAATGTAGACTAATGTAGACTGAACTTGGTTTTCAACCACAGAAATAGCAAAAGCCTTTATGCATATTCTGATGTACACCATGAATGCTTCTGAATATATAGATGTTTATTATGTCAGATTTAGCTTTGGGAGGTGCCTTGTTTCCTATAAGTGCTAGGTTGCAAAAAATGCTGACATATGTATGTATGTGTATAAATACATACGTCTGGTTCTCTGTGAAAAATTACAGCCTAGGATGGCTGGAAGGACTGCTTACTAACTAGCTAGTTATATACATCCTTAAACTGGAAAAAAAAAAAACCAAACCCTTTTAGCTATGAGTGTCTTTTAGCATTAACTTGACTAGTAAAGCCCTAAGTACACTGAAGAGAGCTGCAGCCATCTCAGGTTCCATCAAGTTTCCTCCTCACTGAGTGTGTGGTTTTGAATCCTGCTCTGCAGGTCTCAGCAGCCCCAGCAGAACAGGGAGACACGGTGGATCAATCAGATAGCTTGGTCTTTTGTTATTTATCTTTAATCCAAGCAGTAGCAGCAAAGCTTTGGAGTGTATGACTTGAACAGAGTCCATAGCAAATAGGACCATGATAATACAAGAGTCAAGTATTTTGCTACTCTCTGTGGTATCCTAAGTAAAAAGTATTTTTCAAGGGTGAATCCAAACACATCCTCTTTCTGTCATTCAGCATCCTGCCTGTGACAGAAGCAGGCCGGGTAGCTCTCACCCCCACAGCTTGGAGGCAGGTGTGCAGCAGCCCTTGAGTCCTGACAAGTACCATTCAGATCTGCTCCCACTTCGACATTGTCCAGCTTTGGGTAAGGAACTGGACAGGAAGATCCTTTCCAACTTAAATTACTCTCCAATGTGAAGTCCAAAACCTAGTTTAAGTGGAAAATGGGGTGACACTTCTCAGTTCCAGCATGGAGCTCATCCTGCTCGTTTTGAACCACACTGGTCTATCTGTGGCTCTGCGGCAGAAGAGGAATAATACCTAGTTTGCAAGGAAGGAACACTTGGTGCCAGGAGACTCCCGAGTAGCTCAAGACAGCTATCTTCTCTAGCATCAGCAACCACATGGATGGAAACAGAGTTAAGGGAATTTCAGGCACAAATGCAGCTCCACTGCTTCTCTTCTTTGGGAGGATGTAGCAGGTCACATCTGTGCTGGGTCCAGGCTATGAGACTAGGAGAGCTGCTAGGAGGCTTTGTGAGGATATAGTGCTCCAGCTGCAGAGGGCAGTTTGGCAGGGTAGGCACACCTGGCCCGTTGTCAGGAGCAGGAGTTGATCCCAGTCCAAATCCACTGTTGAGATAGAAGATCAAGACTAACTCTGTTTACTCAGAAATCACCACACTGAACAGATCTGTCTGCTTGTGGAATTTGTGCTAGCTTGATGAAGGAGCTGGCTCCTACCCTCAGCTGAACTCTCATGGTTCAAAGTTGTGCTGGCTTTTTTCTGTGTCCTTTGGGGTGAAAAATGTCTTGCAGATGCTGCTTATAATTAATTCCCCTATGTTTCAACATTGCCCAGATGAATGTCACCCAAAGCAGTACTCTGAGAGACTGCAATCATGATTGCCAATAGCCAGCATCCCGTCTAAAAGGGAAAAGCCACAGCATGGGACTGAGAGACAAGCACTACATCCTCTGGCAAGTCACCCATTGCTGGAAGGAAAAGACTTCATTCCCCTAGACCTGTGTTTTCCATGCTGAAAGAAACTTCCATCTAAGTGCATCCCCTTCTGATGTCATCAAGACATCAAGATGGCACGTAGAAAGCACTGGGTGAGCTGACATTTCCTTTCCATAAGTGCCCGTGTTTAATAGCCATGAAATTTTGGCTGGTCAGTAAAAAAGGTGGAGAGAAAGAGAAGGCTTCATTACCCCTTGGAGGAATCTGGGGAGGTGTTACCAAATACCTGTGTTTGGCCTGACAGCTAGCAGTTCATCTTTTTTCCTTCTTTGGTTTCAGCAGCCACCTTCTGTGGAAGTGGATTAGGCTGAAAAGATCCCACCTGGAGAAGGAAAGGAAACCTGAGGAAGATCACATCCGAGGATGGAGGGAGAGCTGCTGAGGATGATGTTGCCATGAGAATATCGGGGCACGAGTGGGGAGAAGGGGCAAGGAGCAGAGCCGTGAGTCTGCCCTTTCTCCATGCTGATCCTCAGTGCAGAGGGTAGTGAGAGCACAGTACAACCACATTGCAGAGATGGGACACACCTCACCACCAGGTAACATCAGCTTTTTGTGCTAAACCTTCAGGTTATTCTGCCTTGTACCACGTGTGGCGCTTGGCCAGCTGGCAGGAAGAAAACACCAACAAGCTTGCAAGGCCTCTCAATTAACTCTCCCCTACAACTCAGGAATTGAGACCTCAGGGGTTTTACTAGTGCATCAATTTTTGCATATTATACATGAGATGGGCTGAAATATTTATTTCCCTTCTTCTTGATTAGTATTTAGCACACAGGGAGAATCTGTTAATTTTTCAGGCTGACCTTGCTCAGGATGGGGTCTTGAGACCAATCCTTTACATGTTGCCAGTAGCACATATATTATACTTGGGCTCAGTAGAACTCTTTTGAGGTAGCTGGTGCACAAGTTCACTGCAGTATTAGGGCTGATACTAGCCATGCAACAAAAGCCTTCCTGAATTTTGCACATAGTAACCTCACAAGATGAAGACACTCTTAAAAGTAAATTGAGGCTCTGCCCTTGTGAAAATAAATAAAAGGCCACTTTTTTTTTTTTTTTTTTTTTTTTTTTCACACAAAGGGTCATTGGGCATTGGAACAGGCTGCCCAGGGAGGTGGTTGAGTCACCTTCCCTGGAGGTGTTTAAGGCACAGGTAGACGAGGTCCTGAGGGACATGGGTTAGTGTTTGGTGGGAATGGTTGGACCTGATGATCTGACGGGTCTCTTCCAACCTGGTGATTCTATGATTCTATGATCTTTGAACAGCAGTGGTGATATGTTTTATTTGCACTCATTTACCCTGTGTCTGGGAGACATGAATTCTCAGTCACTATTGCTACACAGTCTTAAATGCAAAATAAATAGCTTCGTGTGAATGATCATAATTGTTTTAAACCAGAGTCTAACTATTCAACTGAGAAAGGATGGTAACAGCTTTGAAACAAAAACGTAGCTCAAAAGGGAAAGAGAGATTCTAGTTCTTGTTTTCCATTTTTGCAGGTCTCCCAAGCTCCCTCTCTGAGTCTGTGCAGTCCTGGGTAGATTGTTTCCCTGGCATCTTGCTCCTTGGGGGAACTATAAATCCTAGTTCATTCTCATTTAACTGCAAGGTTCCCCTGTTAAAACCACAGCATTCAGGCTGATTCAATAACGTTTGGCCCACTGTTTTTTAAGAGGTTGCAGAGCTATAAATATGTTGTTTCAGGGAAGGACTTAACTGCCAAGAACAAGCAGCTGATATTACATTATGTTATTAGATTCAGGACTAGAAAGAATGGAGTCTAGACATTCCTTATTAAAAAATAAGATATTTTACTTAGCATTTGATCTCTGTGCTGTGAAATGAAAAATAAGACCAGTAAGTGTCTAATATGTCAAGACCCTCAGCCCCACCTCAAGCTTTCTGCTTCCTCAGAGTTTTTATACAGGTTGATGCATTTGATGACGTGGTTCCTGGAAAAAACCGCTTAAGATAACATTTACAAAGTTTATAAATGTTTTTCAAGGGGCTCCATATCCACTTATGATACAACATGGGGATTTCAGGCAGAGGCAGGAGAATTTAAAAAAGTGTAACTGCAATAGGGAAGGAGGAGAAAAACTTTGCTTCTTTAGTTGATGTAGTATAAATACCTCTTCTCCTTGGTCATTGGTGCATAGTGCCTACAAAGAGCTTTGCTGCCTGTGCACCTGGCTGCATCTATTGTGAGATGCACTGGGATTCCAACCTTGCAGGTTGGCAAAGCCCATGTGAGTCATAGACATCACAGATTCACATTTCTGGTTAAAAAAGCCATGGTGATTTTCCTGAAGAAGTGGGGACATTTTCCTGGTCAAATCAGTTTCTCCCAGCATTCTGCTACGGAAACTGTCAGCCTCTGGCCTGAACAGGCACACATTCTCCTGGGTGGAAAACTGGTTGCCTGCCAGGCCCAGAGAGTGGTGGGAAATGGTGTTAAGTCCAGCTGGAGGCCAGTGACAAGTGGTGTTCCCCAGGGCTCAGTGCTAGGTCCAGTCCTGTTCAATGCCTTCATCAATGACCTGGATGAGGGCATTGAGGGTACCCTTAGCAAGTTTGCAGATGACACTAAGCTGGGTGGAAGTGTGGATCTGCTGGAGGGTAGGGAGGCTCTGCAAAGGGATCTGAACAGGCTGGAGTGCTGGGCAGTGTCCAATGGCATGAGGTTTAACACGGCCAAATACCGGGTCCTGCACTTGGGGCACAACAACCCTATGCAGAGCTACAGACTAGAAGTCTGTCTAGAAAGCTGCCAGGAGGAGAGGGACCTGGGGGTGTTGGTCAACAGCCGACTGACCATGAGCCAGCAGTGTGCCCAGGGGGCCAAGAAGGCCAATGGCATCCTGGCTTGGATCAGAAACAGTGTGACCAGCAGGTCCAAGGAGGTTAATCTCCCTCTGTACTCTGCACTGGTGAGACCTCTCCTTGTGTGCAGTTGTGGGCCCCTCAGCACAAGAAGGACATTGAGGCTGTGGAGTGAGTCCAGAGAAGAGCAACGAGGCTGGTGAAGGGGCTGGAGAACAGGCCTTATAAGGAATGGCTGAGAGACCTGGGGTTGTTTATCCTGGAGAAGAGAAGGCTGAGAGGAGACCTCATTGCTCTCTATAACTACCTGGAAGGAGGTTGTAGAGAGGAAGGTGATGCCCTCTTCTCCCAAGTGACAGAGGACAGCATAAGAGCGAATGGCCTCAAGCTCTGCCAGGGGAGATTGAGTCACCTTCCCTGGTGGTGTTTAAGGCACGGATAGACAAGGTGCTGAGGGGCATGGGTTAG
Source organism: Coccyzus lansbergi (assembly GCA_033558105.1). Taxonomy (NCBI): domain Eukaryota; kingdom Metazoa; phylum Chordata; class Aves; order Cuculiformes; family Coccyzidae; genus Coccyzus; species Coccyzus lansbergi. The sequence goes on along the minus strand of JAUMJK010000184.1, from coordinate 464,910 downwards.
TGTTTGATAGGAGTGGTTGGACTTGATGATCCAGTGGGTCTCGTCCAACCTGGTTATTCTATGGTTCCATGATTCTATGAAATCACCACCATCACAAGGATGTTGAGGGGAATTGTCAAGTCTTTGCTCCCCACTTCTGTTGGAGGCAGGCAAAACCCTTCCCACCCAAGCGCAGCACATGCAGGATTTGAGAAGATAAAATTTCCAAAACAATACTAGGGGAAATAAATGAAAATCAATGAAAAGCAAAAATATCCAAGATACATGTCTGACAGGTACTGCAGGCTTAGACCCAACAAGGCATTAGAGCTCATGAGTTCGTAGTAGCAGAAAGAAAATGGAACCTTTCTGAGCCAAAAAACATGGAACATGCTCAAAATAAGCAAAATGTTCTTGAATGTCTCTAGCCAGCTTATTTAATGACAGTGAAGCCACACACATTATTCTGACTTCCACAAACACAGCACTGGTCCCCATCACCTCCTGCCTCAACTTCCAGCAAACTGTGGCAACGCGTTGTCAATACTCCACACTCCAGGGATCAAGGAAACAACATTAAACAGACCCTTTCACCTAAAGCTTGTCTTTTGGTGGGTTTGAGAAATCCACACCTCTTGCTGCAATTTCAAACAAAACTGGTCAGATGGACCAACACTTGAGGTAGGGAAGCACCTCACACAGCTAACAGGAGTCCTGCCAGACCTGGTAAACTCTTTGCCTCTAAGAAGGGAGACCTCCAATTACAGCTATATTTCAGACAAGCTTTCTGCTTGCCCTGGTTTTTCTTGGGATATTCTGATGGAAATCAAAGGATAATACATCTTAAAGAACCAGATTTGGGCTCCTTGTTTTCATGACCAAGACCCTGCTGCCCCATAAAAATAGCTTACTACCCTGTAAATACTCCAAAACTAAGGCTCTAGTCAAGAGATGCCTGTTGTTAATACTTTAGGCAGATTGACTATGTCCTACTTCATGCTTGCTAGACTAAATGATTATCAAGTTTTAAAGCAACCAGTTTCTCTAGTCATATTTTATTCTAGAAAGTGGTTATCAGTTCATACCTATGCCTTATTTACACTAGAATTTAACATCATGCATGCAAACACATGCTAAATGCCTCAGCTAAAAAAACCAAGCAGCAGCATAAATTAGAACAACTTCATCTTGACCAGAATATTCCACACCACTTTAACTGTAGGATGATGCCATCGTGGTTTCTGACTTATGAGAAATGGGTGCTGAAGCAGCACAGATGAGATGTGTGTCACACAATTGAGGCAGATATTCATAGAGAGCACTGCGGCATATATCCCGAATATTTTCCCCTGTAAAGGTACAGCGAAGGGGACAAGCTGTGCTTATGTCTGCGTATGACATGCCAGGCAAGGCATGGAGGCTCTCATGGCAACAGGAGGACCTACTCGAGTAATAAGAAATTCCACTTTCCAGAGTGTTTTCTACTTAGCACAGCACACGGAGGCAAAGCACCTAATCCCAGGGAGCAGAACTGACCTGATTACTGAAGGAAGACCTTGTCTACCCTTGGTTGCCCATGGTTTTTCCTGCTCTGGAATATACTTGGTTTAGTGTTAGATAGGAATGGTTGGACTAGAAGATCCGATGGGTCCCTTCCAACCTGGTTGTTCTGTGATTCTGTAGAGGGAATGGCCTCAAGCTCCGCCAGGGGAGATTTAGGCTGGAGATTAGGAGGAGGTTTTTCACGCAGAGGGTCATTGGGCATTGGAATAGGCTGCCCAGGGAGGGGGTTGATTCCCCTTCCCTGGAGGTGTTTAAGGGACGGGTGGATGAGGTACTGAGGGACTTGGTTTAGTGTTAGATAGGAATGGTTGGACTAGAAGATCCGATGGGTCTCTTCCAACCTGGTTGTTCTGTGATTCTGTGATTCTGTGATACTTCCAATATGTCACATAAACAGGCTCTGTATTTCTTCACACTCAGAAATGAGCCACGGGGACTCAGGGAAGCATTCCCATCCCGCTGATGATGTCAGATGAGATATCCATGTGCAAGTATCACAGTTTCATATAAATGCAAATCAAGGTGCCAAAGACGAGCACAGCCCTCTGCCTACAAAATACACCTGTGTGAGTATTCCAAAAGCCAGGGCTTGCTCATGATGTATCTACAGATAACAACTCAGCCAATTTGACTATATCTTAATGCTTGTCAGATGACATGATTATTGCATCCTAGAGAGCACATTTATCTCCCTAGGCCAGAGATCACCAGCCCAGCAAACCTGTGGTTCCCACACATTTAGAGAACTGTTCCCTATTCTCACAGTTCACCCTCTTTCTTGCCCAAACGCTATGAAACCTGCACCTGCAGACAGGGCGGCAGAAGGTGCTTCCCATTGCCCTGTGCCTGCAGCAGGTCCTGGGTCATAGTTTTGAAACATCTGAGTCTTCACCAGGAGGCTGCTCACCCCTTGTAGCTCTAAGCTTCTCCATAACACAGCAGAAAGCTGAAAGCGCTCCTTTGTCATGACTCTCAGTGCTGTATTGAAGAAAGCAAACCCACCCTGCTTCACAGTCCTTGTCCTGGAGATCGTCAGACCTGTCTGATCCTTCCAATAGCATCTCCAGAAAAGGCATTTTCAGCAGTACCCGCATATAAGGAGAAGCACAGAGCGAGCCCTTCTGCCCAGCAGAGAAAGTCTCAGGAGGCTGAAAATGTAACCAGAGGTGGCTGTGAGCATCTTATCTGGGATGCCAGCGTGTCGCCTTTATAAGCAGAGCCCTGTATTATCAGAAAAAGAGGCTATTTTTGGCTTCTTAGCTCACCCTCTCGAGCGGTGGGTGACCAGTGCTGCAGAGGCTCATTTAGGAGTCAGGAGACAGAGAGTCACAGCAAAGCAGCTGGGGATTTCCAGGAACACCGGGTCACCCTGCATCTGCACTGGCCTCTCTGTACACTTCCAGCAGCAGAGCAGAACTGGCTTGGTGGAATAAGGCAGGTGCCTTTAAATCACAGTAATTTAAAGTATTTTTGGCCTAACCTGCTAAGCTACTGGCTTATCTGTTTTTATCCCTTGCACTAGAGAAGAGAGGGAATGCAATAGGGATGAATAGACACAGATTATATTAGTTTAATACATGTAATAACATTCTTATGTTACGTTAATACTTGTAATTACATTCAATTCTGCTCAAAAAATTAAATCGTTTACCACGTTTCTATGTACGTTGCACTAACACACACCCTCCCAGCTAAAGCAATAATTTATTCTTTGACAACAGGAAACAGTTGATAAAAGAAAACCTCTTTTGTTTTGGATTTACAAACCATTTCCCATGTGTTATGTTTGCTTTGGCGGTATCTCTGGCATCCGCTCAAGGAGGGGAAGGCAAGGGTGTTGCTCAAGACACAAGACCCCCAAACGCTGTTACTCTATTGTCCTCTGCATAACGGCAGCCAGGATCCTCCTGAACATTTTTCTTCCTCCCCAGAACTTTTCTAAGATGTCCTAGCAGAACTCCAGAAACTCTCTGGAAGCACATCACAAACTTCCCAGGAATACACAGGCAAAGAAGTTTGTAGTCTGGAGACTGAAGGAAAAAAACAACAAAACCCCCACCGCGATTAGCCTAGGCATGTTATTCTGCAATCTTTTCTTTTGTGTTGGTGGGTTTATTTTCTAAAGAAAGCCCTCCTCAATGACTGGCACCATCGTGTCACTGTTGATCTAGCTTCCCTTCCTCTACCTGTAGAGTAAACCTCCATGCATTTCAGGTTGTGTACGTCTCTGCTGCATGGGCAGGCGAAGCCTTGCAGTTGCCTTGTTACAGCACCTTGGGTAAGAAACCTCTCGCCGTGTGCTGAAGTTGATCCTGTTCTCTGGGCTCCCAGCATTGGGTAAACAAGGTGGGTCTGTGTTTGAGGAGCCTGGAGACCGTCGCCTTGGACAAGGCTCATGAAGGAAGGGAAAAAGGATTTCTTGTCTTTTCTTAATTACGAACAGAGAGGCTTTGAGATTGCTTTTCACTTTGGTTTCTACCTGAGGAACAGAGGTACTGCTAAGTCTTGTGTTGGTGGTTTTGTTCTTTCTTCTCCCCTGGAGAACCCTCTCCTGGAGGTCTCGGAGATGGGAAAAAGAAAGATATTAAATCTTTTCTGTCCAACAGTCCTTACAGCCTGAAGAAGGGCTCACAAACCCTACACTTGTCTGTGTTTTCTGGTTCTCAAAGAAGGTCTTGTAAAAGGTATAACTTTACATGCAGGCAGGAACTGTCAAAAGGTTCTGCTAAAGCACTTTTATTTTGAATATTGTGATGCAGTGATGAAGTAACTGCACTGTGTATTTAAAATTGTCTGAGATTTCCACTGTAGACCTTAAACACAGTGCTAAATAGGGCAAACAAAAATAGCTGTTACTTTGACAAGTGCTTATTTAAAGCCTGTTTTGTCAGCATTGCTGCCCTGGTTATGACAGGGAAGTTGTCTAGAAATTGCATAATTACCAGTATTAAAAGCAATAGCAAAACAGCACCACACGATTCAATAAAGGAATGGATCACGTTTGCTGTTGCAGCAACTCCATCTGAAACCATGGCCTCAGGAAAATGCTGCACTGCTGCTGCATCTTGTTTGGGCTCATCCCAGGAGGCTGCCCTGCCCTCTGCACCCAGATCGCTGTACCAGGGGAGGCAATAAGGACACTATTTCCCATTCACCCACAGGCTCATGAGAGAGGGCAGCATTACTGCCTTTGCTGCTTTTTCTCTAAGTGTCCAGCACTTGTCACCAGACTCTTAATGGTCTTCAATACAATAGGAGTGGGAGGTGGAGAGTGAGGGGAGGAACAGTTTGAAACAGTTTGAGACGCTTTTTGCTCATAATGAAATTTGTTAACAAGTTTGGCACCTGAGCTTCTGTGGCATAAAAGAAAATATTCAGTGCTCTTTCTCTCATTCCCCTTCCTCTTGCCTTGCCTTTCCTCATAATGGAAAGGAGGAGAGAGAAGGTGACCAGCTCAGAGATGTTTTTTTTAATCATTTGATCTCACAGACTTTGTGCTGCTTGTGTATCACTCGTCTTCCTCCCAGTCTCCAGGGCACTTTCAGATAGCTTGTCCTTCCATTTTCTGTCAGCTCAATAGGTCATTGGAAAGGCCTAGATATGTGATCGTTTTTCCAGTCTAACCACAAAAGGAAATTTTGCAGCAAGCTTCACATCACCTTTCTCTTCACATCACCTTTCTCTTCACCTCTTTCCGTCTCAATATTTATTGCATGTATCAGGGCAGGTTTCTATGTACAACAAATCATTACATGTGTCATGCTTATCTGCATCCAAACTCACTGTCAGTCTGCTCTGTATTTTAATCTAGATCATTTACTTTCAGGAAAAAAATGTAGGGGAACTGAACAGGAAGATCTGTCCATCTGGTGAAGATTCCTTCTTGCAGCCCTTCTTACCTGGTGTCTCCCTTGGGAAAAGAAACAGCAGAGTCAGGAGCCAGGCATGCTGAGGATGACAGATGTGCATTTAGCATCCACCAGAGAAAAACCCTCTTTAAGTAACTTGGTCAGCATGACACAGATGCAGAAGCAGGTATGTTATCCAGTAGTCAGATTCCTAAGGCACCATGGAATCTTCTCCTTTCTCGTAACCTGCTGCCTCATGGGCTGCATGTCTTCCAGCTACAGGAGCACTTGGGATGAGGACCCTACAGCCAAGGGCTTTCTTCGTAACACAGTCTCCATTAATTTAACAGCAGCATCCTGTGCACTACATGAGGATGGGGACTTAGGGAAAAAAATTAGCATCATCATTTAATTAAAGATGGATCATAATAATAATAAAATCTGCACGAAGACTGCTCTGGGATTGTGAAGAAAACCTCGATTGTGGAATTCTTGCTATTTGACTTGGTGTCTGGTGTTTCCATCTCAACACGATCTTTTTAGCAGCTTTGACATATAATTTCCTGTTCTAAAAAAAAAATCAGGGAAGACTGAGGTGTTATCATTCAGCTTCACACTGACACCTGTATGTGTCATCGGCAAAGCCGAAATCTCTTCGATCTGAGACTCTTCTCACTTGAAATAAAGGATTAACTCAGAGCAATGATAGGTTGCACTCTAGCCTGCTCACTGCAGGCCAAATATGAGGGAAATCTGAGTAAAACACCCTCCTCTGTGGCGAGCATGTGCAAACTGCAACTTTTCAGAGGTCTAGAAATTAGGTACATTTTTTTTTGACATTATGGTGATATCAGACTTCCTGTCCCTGCTTCAAATGAGGCACACTAGCAGTGCTTTCCAAAGACAATGTTGCCAGCCTTTTCTTTTTCCATGGGTGAAAACTGGGTAGGTTTTTTTTTTCATTAGGTTTGGAAGAGATGAAATTTTTCAGCTGAAACTACTTATCAAAAAAAACCCAAAGCCAACCGCAAAGAACAAGCAGCCATGCTTTAGAAGACAATGTCATGTTGAACAGCCAAACCCTGACAAAAGTTTCACAAAGCTGAAAACAGGACCTCCTCATCTGAAATCCTAGATGCCTTTAATAATCAAAGTGCTCTTCAGTCACTCAGGTTTCCTTTGGCAGGTGCAGGATAATCCTCCTCACTTCTTTCAGCAAAGCCTTTTAGACCTAGTGGTGAAAATGAAGGAACTGTCATCATCACCAGTCCCATCTATGGCGATTATTAATATTATCTGGAAGAAAAGCAGGGCTTTGTTCACACACAGGATTTCCTAACAATGAACCTATGTATGACATCCCACGCGTAAGAGCAGAGCTTCCCTTTCCAACTGGGCTGACAACCACACTGCAGTCAAAGCTCTCCCTCATGGACAGCACTTGTGAGGCAGCTGAAAGTGCTGGAAAATGCACTCCAGCATCGATGTGCCAGGCATGTACACAGGGCTCAGCCCATCCTGCCACAAAGTGCTTTGGGAACACCTTCATCCTGCTGGAAACAGCTGCGCTGGGTGCAGACAGCAGTGAGACTTGCCCCTCCACCTCTGCCGGCATCCTAATCACATACCAGGAAAGACTTAAAACACTGTCACTTGCATTTCTCTTGTAAAGCAACACAAAAATGGGTACAACAAATATAGCAGCACAAAGCACCTTGAGAGCAAACAATCCTTTGTTTGTAGACTAACAAACACGTCTAACGCTGTTTTGAACCAAGATGATTCAAGTATTTTTATTTTTGTGGCTCCACAGATCCCTTGCTTTCTTTACAGTACTTTTAAATCCAACAAAACAGAGCAATACTGCTCAAGTTCAAACTTATTGTCATTGTTGTCATTTTATTTCCATGAAGTTCAATGCTGAATATTATGAAACAGCTTAGGAATGCTGGACGTAAAGGGAGATTTCCTTTTTTCCTCCTTCAGCTGAAATATCTTTTGGCAGTAAATCCCCACCGGAAATGTGCTTTCCCTGATTCCCTGGCTTAATTAGCTCAAACAATGTAAGATATGTAACACTGACCACCATGGGAAACCTGATAACAAAGAACAGTGATACAATGCAAGCCTTTCAAACAGATGCAGCCAGTACCCTGCTAAGACAAAAGTGGATTCAGTGTGGTGTCAAGCCTTTTCTTCCTCCTCTGCTGCAGAAGACACTAGCACAACCGTGAGACCAGTTAAACTCTGCCATGTTTTTCCCTGGTAATGATCTGAAATTGCCAATTCCTCTGTAGTATGCAGGTCACACACTAGCATTTTCGACAAGGAAGAAAGAGAGACTAATGCTGCAGCATCTCGGCACTCAGAATGCATTCTCCGCTATTGCCATCAGGGAAAACTAGGTGAAAACTGACCCCCAGACTGGCTGCTTGTGTGGAAACGAGTAGTGCTCCTGGTTGGCGAGACTGCAAGGCCTCACATGCTCATTTCCGAGAGAGATGAAACTACGGTTTCCTCAGGATTTCTTCCCTGGGGTGTATCTTGAGCAGACCTAACCCTCTACCCTCACCAAGCACTCGACCTCACCTCTGCACCATCCTTCAGCAATGGCTTGTGCAGATGGAAGGGGAGCAAGAGGATGTGCTAACTCTGGCTTTAAATACCCGTTGTCTTCATGCCTTTCCTTGCTGTGTCACTGCTATCGCAACAAGTTCTCCGCTGCCACTGGGGCACTGCAGTAGCTGAAAAGGTAAAATAGACAGTCGCAGAGTACATTAAAGTTGATTTCCTTCAGTATTATTAAGGAAGCCAGAGGAACAAAGATGCAGTAGGCTTTTGCCTGTTTTTACACTTACAGTTTAGAGTTTCTAAGTTTAGACATATTTATAGATTTTCATTTTCTTTTACTGGCATTTGAAGCTTGAGTCTTATAACTTCTGTTCCCCAAAATACCCTCTGGACACTAGAGAACTGGCAGGATTATAATGTCACAGGGACACAGGTAGAGAAGTGCAACTAAACATAGTCAGGAACAGGGATTTCTTAGTCAGAGCATTTATAGCTTGTTGCCTCTTCTATTTTGTTTTGTCATTGCCTATATAATGCAAATGCCTTGCAGGAGAACGACAAAATTACTTTGGCCAGGTTCACCCATCAGAGCTCTGTTGACTCAGCAATGTCCATTAGGGGTGTGAAACTGGTCAGAGAGCTGACCTCCACTGGTGCCTGGTGCTCTGCAGCCAGTCACAGCGGCAGGGCTGTGCTGTACTGTCTCAACTTGTTTCACTCATGCATGGCTCCAGAACCGTATTGCCGCTGAAGGCGTACACCCTACCAGTGCAGCCCTTCCCATAAATGCCAGGCCCTTCAGAAAATTTGAGAAAGCTCTAAATCCAGAATAATTTCTCCAGGAGGGCTTCTACACAAAACAGAGAAACAGCAAATCCATCTAGTTCAAAGTCTAATGATTTGCCTATTCCTAATACGATAGGAAATGTAGTTAAGAAATCCTGACAACCATCTCTTGGGCTTCTTTGTTCATTGTGAAGAAACAAAGGTCACAGGCTGAGTTTTCTTCTGTGGGATGCCTTTGATGCATGGGTGTCATTGGTGCACCACAGGGTCCCACGTAGGAGGTCCTGTTTGATCCAAGTCCATAGCTGGCTAGCTCTTTTTGGCATCTCTGGTTATCACATTAGTATTACAAGGCCAGTTAGGACATGAGGGATCTGTTAAACAAATTAGATTCATCCCTATGGCTCTGCTAAAACTCAGGTGCTATTCTCAGCTGGGCAAAGCACAGACACTCTAGCCTTATTTATATTAATGTAATTATAGATAGGCTGATATTGAAATGTGCAGCTTTCATTGGAGGCAAAATAAACCTAAGCTTCTTCAGTGATCACTGCATCATGGTTGGTTGGTTTTTTTTTTATTATTATTATTATAACCTACATGCTAACTCTAGACCATACTTAGAAAATGTGGAAGTCTCAGTACTCAAATGTCACTCATTTTCCAGAGGCAGCACTTCAGTCTAAGGATGGCGGCGGATTGGGGAGGGGGGGATGGGGAGAGGAAAGGGGGAGCACGCAGGGGGATGGTGGGTCAGTGAGCAAATCTAAGAAGCCTAAAGAAATAGTAATATTGAAATATCAGGAACATAAAGGAAATTACAAAATCCACCATGTCTGTCTTGAGTGCTAGGCAGCTACACGTGTTCTGCAGCTGATTCTCCCAGTCAGTCCCATACATGGCTGCAGCATCATATGGTTGGACTAGAAGATCCGATGGGTCCCTTCCAACCTGGTTGTTCTGTGATTCTATGATTCTATGGTCACTTATAAAAAGATCTCCATTCATGAAGTCTCACAGAGCTGTTATTAAATTCTGTTTACTAGGTATAGCTGTGCTTAATTTCTGCCTATATAGTCCTTGGTTTCAGCAGAGATTTTCAAGATATTCTATTATCACTGTAATTCTGGAAACAAAATTTGTGTGAGAAGACAAACATGCAGAGCTCCTTCTTCATCAACTTTTCCAGCCAGGCAACCAACTACGACGGCAGCAGAATAACACCAAAACCCTGGTTTTACGCAGAAGAGCTGGTGTGAACATTTTCTTTGGTTTGCCTCCAGAGGGGATAAGAGTCTTCTTGGGTTTGGGGTCTGATTGTTCACTGTTTTCTCAAAAAGAGCTCCCCCAGGGCTCAGGCAGAGTTTGGTTTGTAACTTCTGAGGCTCTGTATCTGGAGATCTGCCAAGCCTCTGCCTCTAGGGGATATACACTCCCATGTAATGGGAATCTACCGCCCCCACCCCACACATGCACATAGTTTCAGGCAGGAGATACCACTTTTGGGGGGAAAATTACTGCCACACATGTACACAAGTGTTGTGTATGAGCACATAGCTGTAAGATACATCAGATGTAATGGGTATGCAGCAGACGGCTGGACACATATTGCACAGTAAAACCTCTGCATCCTACTGCTCACATGTGGGGTGGCTCTGTACCTCAAGTTCAGTGAGCTCATCTGGGCCTGGTGTGCCTGGAGCTGGTGAAACAGCTGACCTTCCAAATCACCGCACAGCACTCTGTCATTGTCACCAGGCTTCCCATGTACTTGGCCTGATGACTCAATTAAAGCAAGATTTTCAGACTGTTGCCTGCTGTTTTGTTGGCTCAAGCTCACTTAAAGAGACGTCTCCAGAAGGTCAGCTTGGGAAGGCAATGAAACACAAGCCAGAAAAACTTGTGCTTGCTTTGAGCGCTTTCGTCAAGGTAACAGAAATACGCACAGGGCAGCTTCACCCCTGTCCAATTCAGCTGGGGAGAGTCAGGGAAGAGTTTGGATACCTGTTGGGCTTATGGTAAAAAAAATGCAAAAAATGGGCTCCTGAACTAATATATAAGCATTTTGCCACTAAATTACACGATGTGATTCTGCATTCAAAGGAATTCAAGTTGTTTTCTTCCTGAAGTCTACAAGTAGGAAGTAGCTAAAGGAAGACAAACTCCTTGAATCATTTTAACTGACTTGTTTTATTGGGGAAACTGGATATTTCAGTACTTTGGTACTTACAATCTTGGATTTATAGAGAACAGTCAAAATGAAGATGTGTTGCAGACTTACAAAGACTATTTCTGGATTCACATACACTTTTCTTCACTTGCTATACTTCTGATCCTTATTACCATGCAGCCAGGAAAAAGTTTGTCCTGCTGGAAAAAATGCAGATAGCACTAAAATTACTCAGCAACTGCTTCTCTGATTATAGCACTGCAGCACCAGTGCTGCAGGAGGTGGTGGCTGGTGTAGGGCCTCTTTAAAATCCAAGGGCCTAGCTGAACTTTTTTTCTCACTTATCCCTAAGGGAAGCCTAAGTTTTCATCAAATTGTGTGAATAAAACTGAGGCTGTAGGATGTTGCCAAACCACACATTTGTGAAAACATTTAAGCATTTTTTAGCTGCCATGGACTGTCTTGAAATTTGAGCATGTGCTTGAAATTCTTTGCACCGTTGCGTTCTTGGAGGTCAGAGTATTAGTAGGGAAAGTGTCCAGAGAGCAGTACTGATCTAGTGGGTCTTACACACTACATTGAAAATGTTGGTAGATGACAAAGCCCTTCGCTGATTTGGTGTAACTGATGAACAAAACCTCGCTCTCCATTTTATCAGTTAACATTTTGACCAACCCATGGTCACAAGATACTGACAAGAAAAACTGAAAAATAGATTTGGTGAGAGCAGGGTCCTGGGCCATTAACGTGCTCCCTGCAAACAAGATTTTAAACCTGAGTGGCACCTCAGCATGGACTGGAAGATGGACCTGTGCAAGCTCCACTTCCCCAGATCAGATCTGAAAGCACCGTAGGAGTCGCTGCTTTATGGCATAGTACTGATGTCTGCAGACAGTAACTTTAAATATTAAAGTAGGTCTCTCATTCTAATTCACGGAGTAAATGTTGTTATTGCCTCCCAGCTGTTTGTTACCACCCATCTGCTGGGCTATGATCTGACAACAAAGTCAACAGGAGGGAACTTATGTCTCAGCCTCAGCCATTATAATTTACAGTCTAGCACCTTAGCTTGAACCCTCCTTACTTAGTGTCTTAAACTAATACAAACTGGAGTGGCTGAGGCATGGGGACGTGCTCCCTACTACTACTTCAGTCCCAAAGGGGTAATTGTCCAATGCAAAAGTCCTTTGCTCATGTAGGGTAACAAAATGTGTGTAAAAGGCAAATTATAAAGTTCACAGTATTTTACACCCAGTCACTGCCACTCACTGATAAATAAAAGCAAGAGTGACATGCGCTCTACAGCAGCACTCAGCAGGTAGCCTCCCATTCCTCCCAGCTGGGTACTCAGCTGGAGCCAGACTCCCGTGGGCTCCCATCAGAGCTCTGCTACGAGCCACAGCACCAGCTGCTGAAGGTAAAGCCAAACCTGCAGCAGCAGAGGAGACTGCAGCATCTGGAGGCTGCTGCCCCTGTTCTGCAAGATCCTACCTCCGACCATGGCTTTATCCTAAATTGGTCCAGTTCAGATGTGTTAGTTCTCCTTCTCGGTCAGACCCATCTCTCATGTGCTCCCACCCACGATGTCCACAGTAGCACTGCCCTATGTTTCCAAGCACTGGGCTTTCTCTTTTGCCAGGATATTTTTGCCGGCTGCCTTAAAACATGCAAACTCAGGCCGAGTGCGCCATGATTTTGGATGCTGCCATGCCTTTTGCAGCTATTATTACAGACTGGCATAGAATTCTTTTATTATGAAATGTACATTTGGATTTTTAATGTTCTTTCCACTTCCCCATAACAAGCTTGGATTTCTAGTTTATCACTAGTTTTATTATTGCAGTATATATTTTATTATTGTTGCTAATTATTACTTAGCTCTATTGGTTATTAGGTTCTTCACTACGTGGAAGCTTCCATGTTAGATCTGGTCTGGATAAATATTAAAAGATTTGGATAATTTTCAAAAAAATTTGAATATGCAAAGTTGTCTGTGTTCCTGGAAAGGAATGGCAGTTAGCACATGAAAGAGGAAGAATCAGACAAAGTAGGGCAAATTAAAGTACAGATTCTGGTACTTCACATCTCTAGAAGAGACACAGCATACTCGTGAGCCTGTTTCTGCATAGCTTGTGTCAATTTAAAGTGTTTGTGTTTTACCATTCCCCTTTATTATCAGGCTTTCTTTAATGGTCAGCGTTAGACATCTCAAGCAATGTGAGCTAATCAAGTCAGGAACTGCAATTTTTGGAGTTGTATAATGGATTATTCTCACAATAGCATTCACACAGTTTTATGTCACCTCAGACTCTGACTGTACTTAGAGAAAAAGAAAAATAAATCAATTATTTAATCTGAGTCTAGTAAAAATCTTCATTCAGACATCTGTGTAAAACCTCCTCTACAGAAAAAGCTGGGGGGGAAGGAAGACCCTTGTTGGGAATATTAGAATAAAATACATGCTGCTGGTCAACTCTGCTCAGCACAGTCTCATTCAACTGTCCTGGGAAGAAAACTGACAGTGTTGGACGCACTGTAGACAATGGCCAAGTGTTTGCCTCTCCATAGCCAAGTGTCTGGGTGCCTTCATCCCCTCCATGATGAACCCCTGCACAGCTGGACAGGGCACCCACCCAGGGCAGTCGGGAAAAGGGAGCAGCTCTCCTCTTACCACCCAGTCTGGGCTTGGGTTGGACTTCAGCTGGATTTGGTCGTGCCATGGTCACACCAGGTCCGGCCAAACAGAAAGCTGTCATGGCAGCCTAGACCCCAATAGCACACTTGGCTGAGGATACAGGTCTACCCCAGGAAGAGACCTGAGGCAAACAAAACTGTCTGAGGGCATCCATACATTTGGACATATTCAGGTTTTGTATCAATTTCGTTTACTGTAGAAGAAAATGGTTCACGAAAACTGCCAGTTTAAAACGCTTTTTAGTAAATAAGTTTGCACCAAACATTTACCAAGATCTAGCATAACCTAAGTGTAACTCCATAATTTCCTTGCAAATTCTGGATTTATTTTAGTTATTTCTGCATAGGAATGCCAAGTAATTAACAGCACCATCCACTGAAGTACAAATGTTTATTTCACAAAATGCTCAAGCAGAACTGACATCAATTGACCATTTCAAATATCCTATAGCTTTTCTAGCTTTTTTTTCCTCCCGTGCTTGATTCTTAATGCTGTGGAATGCTCCATACCGAGCAATGCGTGCACGGAGATTATAAACAGTCACAGTGTGGTTTGCTTGCTGATATACAGTTAATTCAGTTGTCTCTTTCAAGTGAAGTTATATCCTTCCATCTTTATATAATGCCTTTGCATAGGAACTAAGGACTTGTATCAGGTTTATTACATGAGAAAAGGCAATCCAGTCCAATGAATTAATCTGAAGTAGAAGAAATTTTGGTGCCAATAACATCTCTACCTTCTAAAATGGAGCTGAAACATGGATTATTTGTGTTTCGCTATATCCAGGCAAAGCAGCAGACTGTTCAGTTTCACAAGGGCAACTTTAATGAATTTTCCCTCTAGGTACAAATGAGTGGAGAATTTTTCCCTGCATGGCAGATACTTTCTTATTCTGCGGTACTTCTGTAACCAACAACATCTGCATACCTTATTTCAGCTTTTGCAATAATTGGACAAAGTAGATTTCCTCTTCAGAGAATGTATGATTCAATTGGATTTATTTTTTATTTTACATCAGTGGTAAATTTAGTTCAAAATAGATTACATATAGCACAGCCCAATATAGCACCCTGAATCGAAAATTATTTGTAATTACTAGACTAGAGTTTTCTCCCAGTCGGTCCTACACCCATCCTAAAGAGTATTTCCATACTTGTTTTCATTGAGACTTAATTATTGTACATCCTAAATATGACATCTTCTGCCTCTCATTTGGCTATGAATAAAGGTTTGAAGGATCTCCCTTCTGGGTTATTAAAGAGAAGATTTTCAATTTATAAGCTGTAAACATTTGCGAAAATATTTGATCTGAAATAATACATTGTACATTAAGCTGTAATTAATAAAATTTCCATTATTTCTGTGGCTGATAGTAGAAGGATGGAATGTAAATTCAGACATGTTGGTTATTGCAAGTTCCTTCTTCCTCCTTGAAAATAAATGAAAATGAAATCCATAACATATAACCCACATTTAGAATTGTGCTTAATAGCTGATGACACGATATGACCTATGGGAAGACAATAACAGAAGGACTCTCAACTTGAAGAAATTCAAGCCAGGACATCTAGGGAAAATAATCCAAAACTCAGTTATTCCTCGGAAGGGAAAATGAGGAAAGTAATGCTGAGAGAAGCCTGAGGGTGATAGCAAAGAGTGCATTAAATGTGACTGAGAAAAAAAAAAAAAAAAAGAGAGAAAAGGGAAATTTTTGGCTGCAGATTCAAAAGACATCACCTCCTAGAAAAGGGAAGAAAATATTCTACTCCATATGGCTTTGGTGTGACCACACTAGGAATACTAAATTTACTCCTGGGTACCTCATTAGCATCTAAAAGGGCAGGTTCAGTGGAGAGCTGACAATAGTGTCTAAGGGGTTGTCTGGAATGACTTTTAAGGAAAGATTAAAATAGTTTAAGGGTGGGTTGGGGCATCTTTTATTCCCATGGACTAGCACTTTAATTCTTATCCCATCCTTTCCCCCTACATTTTAACAGGCCTACTTACAAAGCAAAATATTATGGGCAAGTGTGTAAAAGTCCGGCCCTAAAGATATATGTATTGGCTAAGCAATGAAGAGGGGAAGCTCCAATAGTACATTGGAAGGGTTATTAACACCAGTGAGCACAACTTGTAACATGGTGTTATTTTTAAAGGCAAAAATGAAAAAGGAAAAACTTATTGACAGATCTGTTAGGGTATTGATTATACTCATAAATGAAGTGATGCATCTCTTGATACATTTCTATGCTTGCAAAGCACAAGCAACTGTACTAAAGAGAGCGATCCTGCACTGGACAGGAGGTAGTCTAGATGGCTTAGTGGGCCTCTTTGTTTCTACTTACACCGACTTAGAAACTTTCACAAGAGACAGGGAGGTACAAGACAAT
The DNA here is from genome assembly GCA_033558105.1 of Coccyzus lansbergi. Lineage (NCBI taxonomy): Eukaryota > Metazoa > Chordata > Aves > Cuculiformes > Coccyzidae > Coccyzus > Coccyzus lansbergi. The sequence goes on along the minus strand of JAUMJK010000184.1, from coordinate 448,908 downwards.
CTGGTAATAAATATGCACCACTGCCTGATGTATTATTTGGCTAAAGCCCAGATAAACCCTGACGTACACCTCAGGGTCTCATAATGACTCCAGTGCTAAATATCTTACAGTCTCACCTCTGCCTGGCTGGGGCAGCGAAGCATTACACAGTATAAACAAGAAATCAGTCACTAATCCTGAGCTATAGTCTCTAATGATAGTGTTAGGGAAATTCTTTGAATCTGCTAGAAATACCATTTAGATCAGCCTTGTGCTGGCTTCAAGCCTACTAAACACTCCTTGGGATTTCTACGCCATGTCCTCTTCCAGCGGTATCTTCCCTTTTCTCCTTACCCAGACCTAGGGCTTCCATCGGATAGATCATGACCACTTCAGTTAGGGGAAAAAGTTCAGATCCACCCTTGATACTGCAGACATTCAGCAGCGACAGTAGGTATTGGCCAAGTAGGGCTCCTGTGCTGACCTTGCAGTCCAATTGTAACCCAATACAGGATGCTCATCACCTTTCCTAGGATGTCCTTACTACACCAGTGCTCAAGCAGGCTCTGGTAGCACCTTCTGTGCTTTGGCAGAATGGTTTATTTTCCCTTCATAGGTCATTAAATCTCTATTGATTTCAAGCAATTGGCTCTCTGCACTGTGCAGACTTTGTTATAAATTACTGACAGGGGATCCATCAGTATATGGATCCATCCAGTGTATTTAGCACTGAGTTTTGAGTGTGAATTTCTCCCATTGCTCTTCTCCCCACGCAATGGCAGCAGTAGTTCTGCTTTTCTCCAGAGCTGAGCACAAGTAATTTCCTTAGCCTGGACTCTTAAGGACAAGACATATCAAATCAATTTTTTTGTCCATTCTCTCAGTGCAAATCTACATTCCTCTCTACCTAACCTACCCCTCTCCTCCGCCCCCCGAAAAATACATCCATATTTAATTACTGTCTTCCAAAACATGCTAGGAAGAAAAGGCGATAGTTCATCTTGCTCATTTTTTAACAACTTTTGAGGCAATGTGACAGTGTCTCTCAGCTGTGAAATTACCTATACTGGGAAACTTTGCATCCGTAAAGAAGTTGGTCCACTCTAGGAAATGGAAATAGTGCAGCAAGCTTTTTATCTTTTGGTTTTCCACAGCCCTTTCTGTAGCAAAAAGCATGTTGTCACTGCAGCCTTTAAGCCTCATGGAAAGCGCCTGCCACAGATAGGCTCAGGCCTAGCAACCAGCATCCTCCAGGGTTTACTGCACCGATCAGCTTTACAGAAGGATCCGAACTGAGATCTACACAAGTTTAGATCAAGTTTGGGTCAACCAACCTGTACCAATCTGACAAGAAGTCTTCCTATACTGTTTGTCTTCCAGGGACATCTGAAAACATTTCTGTTTCCTATCCCCAAACACACATTTAGTATGAGAGGTGGTGACAACTTTCCCAGTGTTCATCCTTAACTATTTCTGTCATGTTTTCTCTCCCTTTCATCATCTTCCCAACGTAGAATAGTCTTACTATTTATTTGTAAAAAGTGAAGAACAAACAAGGTACTTTACAAACAGCAATGAAGAAAACTGTTTTCCTCAACAATGTATACTTCTGCCATATTCATTTTAACACTCTGCTTTCTCATATTCTTCTTATCCTCACTCACCACAGTTTTCATGATGGCAGCAAACAGTGCAGAGAGAAAAAAGGATAAGCACGGAGAAGAATGAGAAAAAGACAGAAAAACATCTGGATTTTTTTCGGAGATATTTATTAAAGTAAGGGTTGTGGGAAGATAAACATAGTGTACTGATTCCATACAAAAAAAAAAAGTAGTTCTTCCTTTCTGAAGCACAAAATCTGGTATCTTTGAAGATCTCTGCATGTACAGAAATGCAGAGGATTGGAAGGAGATGGAAGAATAAAGTTTAGATTAAGAGTGAATCATCAGAGCTTGAAGATCCACAGCAGAAGGCAGAGAAGAGCTTCCAAGATGATCCGTTGACCAGAGATGGAGATGCAGTTACCACTTTGCAGGCAGCAATAAACGTCTTGTTATCTTGGACAGTGGACTCTTTTATAAAGACACTGTTGCTCTGCAGTGGGCTGTTTTTCTAAAAAGAGAGAACTTTTCCCTGGAGCTTCCTGGACATCTGATCACCCTTTCAGAAAGGGACGCTGGGAATTTTATTACCATTTGGACAGAAAGCAAAATTATGCAGACTGGATTTTAGTTTAGTATTGTGTTACAGTAAGAACACTGGCATCATCCTGTGACAAACGTTACATCATCCCCTTAACCAGTAATGGTTTTAGTCTATATATTTCCCTAGACAACAGACATACAGAGCTTTTTACGTTTTAATGTCACATGAAATATTTACTATCTTTGCTGTCTCTACAAAGGTAGTCAGCCCCTCCAATGTGAGATGGCAAAGGTTTGTGCTTACTTCAAGTGGTTTTCTGTGTATGTGTTGTATAAACACACATATATAGGCATATACCAAAAATCACACAGAGACCTGCTACGGGAACTGAATATATATAAAATTATTATAAGTACTTGTCTTTCACACCCATCCTCAATGTGTGTGAATGCCAGAAACCAGACATGCTGTTCCAGACTGGACTGATGCAAGGAATAAATATATTGCATTTATGGAAATCATTAATTTTCCTTGTCTGGAAACCTCTTGAATATAAATAATATTTTCCTCTATAAATTTCAAAGCACTGTCCTAAGAATGGGTAAGAATCATTATCTTCATTTGACAGTTGGAGAAACAAAGAGCAGACTGCTTTAAGCAGCAGTCTAAGGTCACAGGGAGTAAATGAAGTCAAACCTCATCTCCCAAGCCTGACTTTCCCTTGAGAGAGCATAGCAGAGAGCACACCACTCACAACTTTATCAGCTGAAACTCTTCAGTGCATATGCTAATAGTATTGGCAACTCTGAGCCTTCACAGATCAGGACTGAGGTTTCAAATGATCAGCAGATTTGCTTTAAATGTATAAGATTAAACCACCCAAATAAATACACCTGTATTTCTTCTATTCACCTTCTGTTATCTGAGGCTTTGAAGTGTGTTAGGGTAATGGCTTCTAGGTATTTCCACTATCAAAAGATCCAGACATCTTTCCTTAAGAAAGGGGGAGTGGGAGGTGGGGCAGTACTAAACAAACAGAATTAAATACTGTAAATAAAATCTGGAGAGTTAGCACTCTCATATCTATTAGAGACCATATCTATTTCTGGCACATGCTGAAGACGGCTCTCTGCATAAAATGATCTCCCCACATTACCCCAAAAGCAGATCTTACTTCCAGAGGCACAGTAATTCCTGGTGATGACTCCTGAGACTGGTGAATGTCCATCATCACTTAGGTTTGGATCCTCCAGACCTTTTAAAGGGCCCGATATCTCAGAGCAGAGCGCAGAATACACTGTAGATCTTGTGGGTCTTTCTGCCTTGTTTGAATCCAGCAGCCAATGTGGTCAGAGCACAACAATTTAGAGCAGGGCACACCCCAGCACTCTTTTGCAATCAGAAGTAATGTTCTCTCCCCAGTATAAGCCAATTCCTCTGGCTGAGGTTAGTAACACAGGAACAAAGATGCCACACAAAGCAGAGAAAGCAGAGTGCTGGTCCAGCCTGCACGATTTTGCTCAAGATTTGCTTGTGGGTTAACTCTGTGCCATAAAGATTTACATTAGATACTGTTTATCTGTACCCTTCTTGATTCATGCCAGCTGAAATTCACAACTGAAGCAGTGGTGTTCTTTTAGGGCACTTTTTTTCCCTTCTTAAGAGCTGTCTTTTTCAAATGTCTCCAAATTAGACAATCACTGGGGGCACTGATAATTGTTTTCCTTTTAAGTCAGAGGCACTATTTGCTTTTTCGGTTCCTCAGTTGTTTTATCTCTTATTATGTTGAATCGTTTTGAAAGCTATATCTTCCATTTAAAAGTCATATCCCATTATCTAGGAGGGAATTTGAAAAGGTCAGTGTTAAAAGAAAACACAAGCTAAAACAACCCCAACACTCAAGCCTTCAACACTAACTAACCCGGGCGATATTGAAGGTTAATTAGACTTTAAGAAAATGCGCAGGCAATACATGTGGTATGCTACTGATAAAATGACATTGCTTGTAATAAATTAAATTATAGTAGAACCTCACAGAGGCACCAATCATGTGCAAACCACTGGAAAAAAATTAATGTTTAGTCAGGTTGGGATCTCTTTAAGTTAACAAACAAAAGAATACAGTACATACTGGTGTTTGGCCTCCAATAATCGCAGTTCAATTTTACTCAGTCTTAATGCACTGGCATTTACATTGCAAAAATAACAATTGTAGGTGCAGGACAGCACTAGAAATATCTGGGTGGTCTCTCTTTTGGAATAGACATTGTATGTGCTGGAGAGAAGCACATATGGATGTTCAAAAAACGGAAATAATGTTAAACACGTTATCCAGTTTTCATTTGTCTCTCAAAGTTACAATATCGCATGCTGGTGCATACTTGCTGTAGTGTAAAAAAAAAAGTATAGTTGTTACTGAATCGCATTTTTAGCAGAAATATTTGAGTGTGTGTTCTGGATTCTATATGGGCATGTAATATGCCACGGTAATAAATAAATCAATCTGATCTGAGAACCTGGACCTTTTTTTTTTCATATAACTTGTTGACAGACTCTGGTAAATGCAATTGCTCAGATTTCTTCATGCTGTAACCCTTGGAAATGTTACAAATGCTTTTATAACAGTAAGCATGAAGACACAGCACCGCACAGAATCCATATTGCTAACATACGAATGGCCTTTAACGTCTGCAGCTCCTTTATGCTCCTCTGAAAGAAAGACATGAAATGCATTTGACACCAGCACAGTTTCATTAGCTAAAACTTCACTGCTGTTAGCTATACATGATATAGCAGGCAATCCTCACCTTTAGAGGAAAATGCAGATCTTGCCTATTTGTCTTTGCTGCTTCTGAGAATTCAGAAACCCAAACAAACAAAAATCATATTTGAAAGAACTGGAAGGAGAAGAGCTCAAAACCCCCAAAGAACAGTTAGTTCTATATATTCTGGGTTGCTAGCACTTGGATATGTGAAGGTATATATTTCTTGAGAACATGCTGGTAGGCAAAAGTCATAGATACTCCTAGCTACATAACCACAATGTGAATACGGTTCTGCAAAATGCTTAATCAGAAAGAACAGGCAACACAGAGTCATCACAATTTTAATTCAAGCTTTTAAAGAGAAGGCATTAAAAATGTCTCAAACCAGATAATGTCGGCTCCTGTTTAAGTTGATCATTAAACTTATTCCATCTGTTTGGGTTTGCAGCCCTGCCTGACTCCCTCTGAATAGCATCTGATGCACGAAAGCATTACAGAGGCAGATCTGTCCATACCATGATCAAAACACACAGAGAGATATCTGTTTGGACCGTTATGAAGGATAAAACCACATTTTCTTCCTTTGCATCTCTTCAAAACAGAACTGAAACCTTAAAAAGGGTATCCCTGTAATTACAAAACGGAAGAAAACGCTGGAAGTTAGAGCACGTCTTTTAACAGTTTCCAGGCAGCTCGTATCAGCCTGGAGTAAAGGAGGGTCTGGTAAGCTGTCTTCCATCTTCTCAACTATTCTTATCTCTAGTTCTGTTTCTAAGGTCAGTAAAAACATACAGCAGTGATTATGCAGGAACTAGCTCTGAGGGATTATGCTATTTGTCAAAGTAATAACAGTGAATTCAATATGCGTAAATCTCTTCTCCTTGTGCAGTAGAGCTGTGCTCTGGAATACCAGTGGGATATTGATAGGAGTCATTTCCTAGGCAGCATACCTTTGGGGGAAGTTTGTGGCTGATATAATAAGAAACCCAATTTTCCTAAGAACCCACAAGTTGCAAGGGACAGTCCCATAGGTCCTTTCTACTAACATAAACAGCTGAGTTTCTTCACATTTTTATCAGTGACCTGGAAGAAAATATAAAATCCTTGCTGATAATGTTGGCAGATGACACAGAGACTAGGGGCGATCAAAGAAGAGAGGTCACTCATGAAGGGCGAACCATTAGTAAGCTAACAGCATGGTTTTAATACCCCCTGATGTAACAGTGTAAAAAGCTATGACTGTAGGGGGTTGTTACAGACTTGGGGACTCTGTCCTGGAAAGCAGTGACATCCTGGTCATGGTGAATAGCCAGATGCCAGTCCAGAGGGAGATGCAGATGACAAAAGACCAAGTTTCTAAAGCAAGGGTAGGAGAACCCTGGAATACAGAGGGGTTTTTTTTGTATTTTGGCACCAGTACCTACAGTGAAGCCTAAACCCATCTGTGAATAACTGAACCACCCTGCAGGCTCAATATATGAAACAAACTTGTCTGTTGGGTGTGATTCCACTTGTGGGGAACTCTCAGGAAGAAGAAATTTTGGGTCCATACAACTCTGTGGTGGGGATCTAGCCTGCATTTCTGTGGGTGAGTCATACAGACGTGCCTCATTCAGACATGACCACCCATGCCATGTGCCTTGGCCTCTGACTCCTGGGATCTTCCATGAGGTGTGGCTTTAAAGTGGAAGGGGGAAAATTTAGACTAGACATCAGGAAGAAATTCTTCACAATGAGGGTGGTGAGACACTGGAATAAGTTGCCCAGAGCAGTTGTAGATGCCCCATCCCTGATGGTGTTCAAGGCCAGGTTGGGTAGAAACTTGAGCAGCCTGGTCTGGTGGAACATGTCCCTGCCCATGGCAGGGAGTTTGGAAGTAGATGATCTTTAAGGTCCCTTCCAACCTAAATCATTCTGCGATTCATCATAGGCGCTGCCAGAATTTGGACTGTACCAGTGAGAAACACCAAGTTGTTGTTCCACGGTGTCCCAGAGGGTGCCACATGGGTGTGTGGAACTGGTCAACAAGCCCAACTGCTTTAGATTACCACTTTGTCTTTAGCTCAGGCACAGTCTAGATGCAGCCACTTTGCCACATCCAGGTGTCTGTAGTCCAGAAAGATGTCAATAAGTTATAAAGCACAGCAGGTTTGAAAATTTGCCTTAAATTTGAAAATGAAGGACTGGATTTGATCAGTCTGTGAGAGCAGAGTTTCATATTGGGCCATGTGATACAGAAGATGGAGGTGTAACACCATCCAGAAGCTGCAAGTTGAAATTAGACAAGTTCAGACTAGACTTTAGACGTGCTGATGTTTGACTACTAGAAGAACCACCCAAAGGTTTTGCTGGGTTCCCTGGCCTTGGCAATTTTAAAATTGAGAAGAGGTTTCTTCTAGAAGAGGACCAGAGGAGCTAAACAGCAGTACCTCTGACCTCCTAGTCCGTGACACCATGAAGCCCACCCTGAGTTTTCCTTTCTCTCATGCATTCTGAAATTTTGATTAAGTGGGGACGCTCCACAGGAGCATCAGTCAAGCTTCTGTTGACTTTCCTTCCAAACTGGATGCTTCAGAGCATAGCCATAGGCTATCTTGGAGAGACGCCAAAGGAATTCAGTTCCTGTGTGTTACTATGTTGTTGGGGATGCCCAGTGAATTAAGGTAGGCCTGAATTTAGAAGTCGAGCCAGCTCCCTTCCATCAAACAGACTAGAATTAGTACTTCACACTTGAACAAAGATTAGTCTTCCAAAAATGTTGTTAGGAGGAGAGCCAGAGAACCAAGATGCAACTATCTGAGGGCTCCCCCGGAACTGGAAGGGTCATTTGGGGATGGGTATCCAACAGAGGCTCACCTAATAAAGACAGATTGAGATGGCAGTGTACACAGGAATTTGGTTGTCAGTATATGAGGCTTTTGGAAAGCCTGGAAGCTTACACAGATATTGCTTGTTATTTTACAATGTTAATGTGGATTTCAGGCTCATGAAAGACGTGAGATTGCTGGTGAAGACCTGTCTAGCCACACATAGGATCAGCAAGAAATTCAGGTTCTTCCATCCCACTCAGCCATGCTATGGAAGAAAGACCAGCTCCTGGTGAGTTCTGATCTTTATGAACAATTTAGCCCCCAGGGCCCTCTGATGGTTTACTCCACCTTTGATGCAAACTTTGCGATACAGATATATGTCACTTGGAAACCAGACTGGTATCGGTCACTTATTTCTTTTTCCTTATTTTCCTCCTAACAGATTCACCCACCATTTGGTGCCCCTCCTGAGCAGCTTGCACCTACAGCCCAAAGGATTGCAGCCTGAGTATTTCAAGATTCTGTTTCTTACTGTGACATTTGTTCACATTAATTCAAGATAGGAGGAAAAATCAAGTTGTTTGGGGGAATATTTTTTATTTTATTTTTTACTTTTGCTTTTATCATTAGAAAGCAACATACGTTGGTTTCTGGGCTGGATGAGTCAGATGGAGCTGGATAATCCTTAGCATTGCGTTAAAACACTGCATTAGACAAGAAAATAAAACACTCGTGTAAACATCTGATTTTAAAAAAACCCCAAACACTCATTGGTTAGAGGCTGACAGAAATTATTAGCAATAAGCTCTTTCGCATAGAAATAGGCTTATTACCATGCATTTGCAGCAGCTGGCATGAGCCTGGCGTGGTGCCAACAAACTGTGTCCTGCAAACACCATCTTTCCACTTCATCCTAGGAAGAATACCAGCAAGACAGTGTTGTATTCTCTTCTCAGTCTCTGCAGAATACACTTCCACTGACTCCTGCAGAAGTTCTGTGTGCATGTGTAATGAGTATGGTCGGAAAAGGACCATAAAGTCAGTTTTGCCTTTTCAGCTCTGGCGGACCCGTGAGTAAGGGCTGTGGGCTGCTTTTAAAATATGGGGGTAAAGAAGAGTTGGCGGTTGTGTTTTGCTACATCGCTGAAAGCTAGCAGAGGCCACTCAGGAAAGAAAGAATTTATTAATCACAAATCACAGCCACACAAAGCTCCTAGATCAAATCAGATTTGTTAGGGGATGTGGTGGTTTTGGATTTGGAGGTTGGGGTTTTTTGGTGTTTTTTTTTTTTTTTTTTTTTTTAAATCAGCAGAAAATTACCCTCTGCATGATGCATCACATGGCCTTCAGCTCCTGGGTCTGCCCACACTTGGATGTTGAAGCACATTCGTGGTTTGCCGAGGTCTAGCTTTGCTTGCTTGCTTTTTTTGTCCAAGGACTTTTCTATATGATTACACTCTAGAAGTGTGCCATGGATTACATAGTCCATCACCAGGTTACAAGGAGAGAACACAGGTCTGCATTTAGGAAACCATCCTTAATCCCAACAGGAACAGCTTCAATCATTCAGCCTTCAAACTCATCCATAATTGACTCGGTTAAATGTAGGGACAGATCCTGCAAATGTCAGGGACTTTCACTTTCCTGGGAGAAAAAATGCTCATAATTAAAACAGAAGCAAAAGAACCTGAAACACTTCACAGGATTGGGCTTCAGGTATGAGAATGACTTGGTTTTGTAACACAAAGCCAGGGATTTTTGTATTTATTCTAAACGGCCATATTATGTAAGATTTTGTCAACTCCTTAGTTTAATGGGGTGAAAAATACTGACTATAAAGAAGGTGAATGAAATAGCCTGTGAGGCTTTATGGGTAACACAAAAGCCACTATTGAAACAACGATCCCCTTACAGCTGAAAATATTAACCTCTGCTGAAGAAATTCAGAAGTCTTGAACACGAAGCTCGCTGCTCAGTCCAATTTCAAGTCAATCAAAGGAAGTAAAATACAAAGGGAAAGGTCATGTTGACTTAGTATAATCTTAATGAATCTTGGCCCTCTGTTTTGCGTTTCCAGTGGAAACAAGAACTCAGTGACTCAACCCCTTCCTCTCTGTGCTGTTTTCAAATGCACAGGTAGAGGGATAAGCTTTTGCTCAGCTCAGCCCCCAAACAGCACTGTGCTTCTGTTTAAACAGAGCCTGAAAAACAGAGCCTTTTTATTTTTAGCAACGGTATTTACTAAAAGGAGCGGTTGTGGACAAGAAAAGCCACTCATATTTGAATATGAAACATTTCCAGTATTTCAGGTGTGAGGGGAAAGGTAAGGAATTCAGGAGTCACAACCAATAAGGAAAAGATATAGATGGATTTCTGGTCAGGGAATATTTCTTTGCCTCCCGAAAGCACTCACCCTGTGCAAAACCACGGTAATTTTGGCACTGCCGCAGCTTATAGGTGTACCAGGAATAAACCAGTGCCCGGCTGTGTAAGGTACTGCACAAACGAAGCCCAGCAAGACAAACTTAAATCTCAGAGTAGCTCACAGATGGATGCAGATAGACATACAGGAGAATGCAAGGAAACAGGGTAATATAACATTTGAGTCCCTCTTTCAGATAAGCAGTTACAATGGCTTTAGCTGGGCTAAAGTTAATTTTATTCATAGCTGCTAGTACAGGGCTATGTTTTGGATCAGCACTGAGAACAGCGCTGATAATTCAGGGATGCTTTCATTACCGCTGACCTTACATGGAGTCAAGGCCTTCTCTGCTTGTCCCATCACCCACCAACGAGTAAGCTGGGAGAGCACAAGGAGCTGGGAGGCGACACAGCTGGGACAGTAGACCCCAACTGACCAAGTCATATGATGGGCATGGTTTAGCATTTGATAAGAATGGTTGGAGTCAATGATCTGCTGGGTCTTTTCCAATCTGGTGATTCTATGAGTCTATGTCATGCTCAGCATACAAAGCTGGAGGAAGAAGAAGGAAATGGAAGTGTGCAGAGTGATGCTGTCTGTCTTCCCAATTAACTGTTATGCACGGTAGAGCCTTGCTTTCCTGGAGATGGCTGAACATTTGCCTGCTGATGGAAAGTAATGAATGAATTCCATGTTTTGCTTTATGCACATATGTGGCTTTTGCTTTACCTGTTAAACTGCTTTTATCTCAACCCATGAATTTTCTCACTTTTATCGTTGTTGCCCCCATCCTGCTGCAAGGGAGTGAGCAAGTGGCTGTGTGAAGCTTAGCTGCCAGCTGGGGTTAAGCCATGAGAACAATGAAAGGCAAAAGGACAAAAAAAAATTTGTATTTTTCTTAAAGCTGCTGCTCCCTCAGTCAGCCCAAGTCCTCCCATGATGCCTAAATGAAATAAAACAGCCTGTTAATAATGCCTGTGCAGCACTGGCAGCCAAGGACGGAAGCCTGGTGAAAGACAAATGGTTAAAGTTTACTAAGTAGTTACAAACCACCAAAAACAGGTCTTCAAACAGGAAGTGTCAGGCAAGCCCTTAATAACAGGTAATATTACCAGCCTCACCTATAATTATGGTACTTGTCTCCCCACCCTCTGAATGTCACTTGTTTCCATCAATTGCAGGCTCCGCAGAGCACTGGCAGTGCCTCGGCAATGTCTGCACACTGTCTTACAAAAACAGGGTGACTTTTTTTTTTGTCTGAGCTTTGAGGAGCTGTTGTGATATTAAATAATAACAGTACAAATAACAGCAATAATAGCAATACTAACGAAACAGGATGTTCAGCTCTGCCCACATTTAGTTATCCCGATGCTATCATATCCCATTACAGTTTGAGGCAGCCTTGAAAGGCTGCATGTAGAGGGAATAATGCATTGAAAGGAATACATTTACCATACATCACATAGTCCCCATTAGATTTTTATGATCGCATTACTATGTGCTTTGTCTTCAAATAGAGACTTTGCTGGCTTTTCCACCCATAAGCAAGAAAAAATACTTGCCACTCATTATCAGTCTCTTGGTTCAGATTTTCTCTCTGATGTACATCTGCTTCATTTTGGTTCTCAGTTCCAGCAGGATGTATTATTGTCACCTTTTTCTGTAACAATTACCTTATACTCTTGAAACTAGATGACAGTCAAGGTTATCACTATGAGTCTGAGACTGGTATGTACTTAGAAATGTTTTAGATGTGTAGAGATAGTTGAATATTTTTGTTGAGAAATTATTTTGGACATTTACTACCATATGAATTTGTTTTGACATTATTTTACACATTTGCCACCATTTGGATTAGAGGATTTAAAAAAAAAACCACAAACCCCTATATCAGTGCTTATTAACCAGCCTCATATGTTCCGCTGAAATAACTGCTTGCTCTGACTGTTTAGAGGAGTTCAATGACCATATAAATCATACGGCAAGTTTTACTCCTGCTGATTTGGTATGGTGATTTAATGTGCAAGACAGAATAAAAAATAATAAATGTATGGGATGAATTTTCCAATAAATAAAGGTTTGTGAAATAAATTAGGGAAGATATTGAGAGACTTAGTGCCTCAGTGAACAAGCTTCTGAGTACTTGTAAAAATATAAACCACAAATCACAGTAAACCAAGTGTGGTGCTTTGATTTGTGAAAATATGCAAGAATATCCTTTTAACTATCTGATCAGCCCTATACTGAGCCCTCACACTATCAAAAGGTCAGAATCCAAAAGGGTTAAGTATTGACTGACAAGAGGATGAAAGGAAAAGCTACAGAATGTAGGTGTATAAAGGTCTTCAGGGACATTCCTAAAAGTCAGTATCAGTTTTTACACTTCTTGCACAGGACCAGATATGAATTTCAAATAATGAATAGATTTGGATCATCTATACTTCTCAAAAATGTGAAACTCACATTTAACTGCATCCATGCCAAAAGCTTTTCTGTTTTCTTGCTCAAGCCCTTATTAATTTGAAAATTAATTTGAAAATTCATGGCATTTCATTATTTAAATTCTTTCTAATACATTTTAACCTGTTAGAAAAGCCCCTCACATTTTTGACCCTGTGATTCGTTCACTCACTCCCTGAATAACGCAGCCTAGGAGTTTACAAAATAACAGGGGTGAAACTGGCTAGTTACTCAGGAGTGACAAAATCTTAGAAATATGTTTGAAAACAAATAAAGCCACAGGTGCTGGCTATCTCCAGGAAGGGAGGGAGGGAGGGAGGGAGGGAGGGAGGGAGGGAGGGATGGATGGATGGATGGATGGATGGATGGATGGATGGATGGATAGATAGATAGATGGATGGATAGATAGATGGATGGATAGATAGATAAACAAACAAATAAATAAATGCTCTGCATAGCAAATGCAGCAGATAAGTGCATAGACAGACCATGTGCTTCTGCCCCTTAGTCTGGGTACAGCAGAACCATGGGAGAGGCTAATACTGCCCTGTGACATGACCCTTCACGGTGGCAGTAGCAGGTTGGGTGACTCACACGGTGAGGAGGTGACTAGAAAAGGCCCTTGGCAATCTGTGCTCCACTCTCCTTTTTTTAGGGGCAGCATGTTTTAGGAAGAGAGAGTTGCTGGCAACCTGATCCTCCCTCCGGTTGCGGAGATCTTCAAAGGAGATGGTGCTGGCAGCTGACGTGCCCCCTTCTCCTGTTGTTTTTTTTTCCCATTCACATTGCTGATCCCTCCCCCGACAGACCTCCTGATCAGCTCCTTCTTCCTTCCGCAGCACAAGCTCAGCCATATTCCAGTCCCTTCATACCGTACCCTTTGTCCTTCAGGAGGTCTCACCACATCGTTTACGTAGAAGAGCGGCTTCACTGTGCAAGTGCCATTAACCACGGAAGACACAGAAGTTGTGTGCCTCCTAAATGGAGCAAGAACCTGATGACTGAGAAATGCAAAGGCAAACACGGTAACATTGGGAGGGCAAAAGAAGAAGCTTGTGAGACAAAAATAGCTGCCAACCCAGCCCTCTCACCTAGACCTTCCCCAGAAACCATAGTAGTTTTGCCTCTGTGACGCAGTATTTCACACGCAGCAGACCCTTGCACAAGGGCAAGTAAATCTGCTGACAAAGCTGGCAAAGACCTTTCCCTGCTTCTGCTTCTAGGGGCTTCATTGCCCAGGATTAAGCCATTTGCCCAAAGACACTTTGCAAGCCATCCCCCTGAGCTGAAGGTAATGTGGTACAAGGAGACAGACAAGAGCCTGACTTGCCTGGTCCTGCAGAGGTGCAAGAGAAGAGCTCAGAAATTATGAACTCATATCCCAGCCCAATAAACTCCAGCCATACAATACCCATGGTCTGACACACAGCACAGCCCTCTCTGGTCTAGTGAGTGGGCTGCCTGGGGATGGGCTGAGGGATCCTCCAGGTGTGCGTAGCAGTGCATCCACATGCTGCCTCCCCTCCAGACCCGTGGATGTTGCTGGACAAATTATACCTAGTGACAATGCCGTAAATGGCAATATCTCTTGGAATGGTTTCAGTCAAACCACACTTCTCTGGCAGCACTCAAGGAGAAAGGTGGGTGGGAAGGAAAAAGGCAGAGCCAGCACAGTAGCAAATATTGACACAAAACAATAACAAAACATGATTGCAAAACCCACACAAATGAACGGGTGATTCCGTGCATGAGCACAGCCCAGGAAAGTGCTTCAGATTCATGCATTCATGTTCACGTTTCCAGGGCTGGAGAATACACTTGCAGTAACAGAACCTGTGTAAGCACAGGTTGCAGAAACTGAGATAAGGCAAATAATTTAAAAAGTAATTTATAATGATGCAGAAGGGCAGATACTACCCTACACAATAAAGTGCTAAAATGTACACTTGGGGCAGGGGGGAGGGTTGGTTTGGGGTTTTTAAGTTTTTAACGGTGGTGGTTCCCTTGGCCTTCCTTAACTCTCAATAAATGCTTTCTGGATTGGTCCTCAGTATGTGACAGGACGAGGCCCACGCTTACCATTCACAATAGATCTTATTCTTGAGTCATATTAGCTCATTAAAAAAAAAAAACAAACAAACAAACAAAAAAAAAACCACCTCTCCTTTGTTGCAGTTGTAAGCACAGTAATAAAACATTGTCTTTCATACCACCTGCATTGTATGGGTTGTCTTGCTCTTAACTGTCTACTTTTCTACAGAGCCAGCTATCAGATCTTCTCTTCTTCCTTTTTGTTCTTTGGTGAGGGAAGTGTTTTTTAATGGAAAAATAAACAGCTGCTTCCTCCCTGCCATTAAACTAATCAAGTGGTGTAATACTTCCAAAAGCATTTGCATATGTTTTCTTATTGAAGCCACCCATAACTCCCACCATGTCATGCTTTGTTGTTAAAGTCGCTGTTCCCCAACACACGCATTTGCCCTTGGTAGGGGTAGGTCAGTCATGGCTTCTCTCCCATTGTTCATGCTTAATGCCAAAAAGACATTTTGCTTGGTAGACAGCAGTTTTCCAGAAGAACCTGGTAACAGAGGCAAGAGACAGCATGGAGTACTCCACTAGCTGCCTAAATAACCTGAAAATCCCTCCTCAGCCCTGCTTTGGCTTTGAAGTTTTGATTTGGATTTTCCTATGGAGTGATGCGGTCCTGGTAACCTGAGCTAGGCAAGTGCTGAGGTACTTTAGTAGCAGAGACCAGTTAGATGGATGAACAAGTTATGAAATGTTGATCCAACTCCCCAACTGAAACCACCTGCCAGTAAAATTCAGACATCCTTTAAGAGCACAAATAGCACCCTGATTCTTAAGAAGATGATAGTGAAACACTTGCATGCCACATTTCTCTAGGTGGGGTCTGAGGGACAGAGCCTAAAGCAGCACTCATTTGTAGCATCAGCTTTACTTCAGGAGAACAGAGGCACCGGGCAGTGGAAATACCTGCACAGAAATTTGCAGAAGAACATTCACCCTGTGCTTCATATGCAGAAATGCTATGCTATTTACTCACTTGGATGATGACTGGGAGACACATTACCATGAACTATTATGGAGATGAATGCCTCAAATTTAGGAATTCATGTCCCAGTTGTTACTCTGAAACAATAGCTATGGACCTAGATGGAAGCAGAGCCCAATTAAAAACTTAAAAATCAGATCTTTGGAGTAGATGTGAAGGAGCCGTAGAAACAAAACAAGAAATTGATACAAAAAACCAGCATTAAAATCAAACCCATTTTCACTAGCACATTATATACACCTTTGCTTAATTGATTATATGTTTTCTTCTTCGGGTAAAAGGGATTTGAGACATGCAAATTCTAGCTTAGGGATGAGTTGTGCAACATCGAACTCACTCATGAGTAATCCAATTGACCTCAAGGAGACGACTCATGTGAGCAAATGCTCATCACCATCAAAGAGTGTTGCAAAATCGATGGGGTTTCAGCGCACCTCTCTATCTGCACCACCCTCTCGGACAGCCCTGCATCCATGGTGCTCCAACACAAGTGTTTCCTCAAGCTTCTCTGATCGCTACAAAGCTACGCCAAAACACAGAGGACGTGTGTCCTGTGTGAGGAATTAGTTTGATTAGTTCTCTTAGGATACAGATGGTACTTATTTTTTTTTTAAGATCACAGAAAGAACATTTCAAGGTTACTCTGTAAGAATAATCAATCTCTTAAAAAGCCCAAGTTCTCTAATTACATTTACGAAGAATTTTAAAAAAAGCTGTGTATGCTGTAGCAATGAAAAAGCTAGTAAAGTCAGCACAACCGAGCCCTTAATTTTGCTTTTTCACTAGGTTTCAGACAACTAGGTCTATGAGCAGTAAAAAAGAGAAGATGGGGGGGAACAGAAAAGAAAGAAAAAAGCACACAGGTAATTTTTACGTTATGGTGACGAAATGAAAACAGAACACTTGGCTCCATTTAACTTCCTGTATTTCTAGTCTGAAGAATGCTGCAAGATGGTACGGGTGCATGCCTGTAAGGGAACTACCAACCGGCTTCCATAAATACCATATTTACCAGGAAAAAAAAAAAAAAAGAAAAGAAAAAGAAAAGTAAAGTAAAGATCTCTGCTTAGTTCACTGCACATTATACAGGCCAAATTGCAAAGAGCTGTTGGGGTTTTTTTCTCTGCAATGAAGTAAATAGAAGTGCCATCATATACAAATATGCATCTGTTTCTAATGAGATGTTTATAGCCCCTGCCTTGCCAATTGCACATATGTAATACCTCCCTGAGTCAGTACCTGCAGAGGTCTGGTTAAGAGACAATAGGTGCAAATTAATGTATACACAAATATTATCACTTCAAGCCTGGATATGACTTTATTTTTAAATGCCACAGCTTTCTACTTAGGTTTTCAAATCCTTTCTTCCACTCTTTGCTGGTGGTAAAATTGTTCGGGGGACAGGACAAGATATTTATAATAATAGGACATTTCACTCTGCACTTTGTTTTAGCATGTGGGGGGGATAATAATTGTATTCAGACTTGAAATGGCTTGGGTTACGCAGTTCAGAGCACAAGCACCTGCAGCAAATTAATTTGTTGTAGCACATTTATTATCTCATAGCTTCTATTTAGGCTGCAGCTGTTGCTATTATGTTAATAATGTTTTTTATCACCACTGTATACAACAGGTTATGGTAATACAGAAATTTTGGGGCGTGGGGTGTTGGTTTGGTTTTTTTACAATTTTATTTCTTGGAAAGAAAAAGATAGGGAGTATATAGCACATAAGCATTGATCAAGCATTTAGCCCTGTGGTTTTTAGCTGATTTGAAAGAGAATGGGCAAGAGAAATTAGAAAAGAGTAACAATAGACAAAGATGGCGCGTGCAGAATTTGTGAAAGCAAAAAAGAAGAAGAGGTGGAAAAAAAGAAAGAAAGAAAGAAACACCGAACACCGCAGTGCTGGGGTGGTGAGTGTTCGGGTGGGGGCGGGGAAAATGCTGCAGTTTTCGTGAAATAATAAGGTGGAAAAAAAGGCATACAAAGAGTAGGTTTTTCATTGTCTGTAAAATATAAACACAGATGAATTCTGTCTTTGGTTTGTTCATGCTTTTCACTCTGCACAGCAGGGATGTTCTTAAGAAGTTGCCCTCTGCGAAATTTCACTAAATGGAAACCGTGGACCCTGCATGATGCGATTATAATCACACCAGCCATTCTTTTTACATAATTTTTTGTTTAAAATCCAGTAATGCTTCTTGTTTTTAAAACATATAGCTATATCTATACGCGCATCTAAACCAGTGCTGTTTTGTGTCCTTCCAGCAAAGTGCAAGCTGAAGCTATAACTGGCTGTATCCCATCCGCAAATCTCCATGGACTCAAAAACAATATGAAAATTTTTAGCTGACAAGAACATGTCTGCTGCCTGCAGTCACTGCAATAGCTCACCATGTTGCCTACTAACCAAAAGATCAAAAATTATCGATTTCATGGCGCTGCGTGCTTGGGATAGAAAAGCTACTTTAAAATTTGCATTATTTAAGAAATGAATTAAGAGAAAAGACTCATGTTTTAGTGGACTTCGGAACGTAAAAATGGCTTTATGTTTTAATCTTATCAATGGTTTGCTATAATTCTATTATTTTTAGCAGCTGGGGTTTGGAAATGATTTTTTTTTGCCGATGAATTTAGGATTTTGCCGCAGTATACATCTGCAGTCCCAGAATCCTCTGGTAAGATAATCCCTCCTGCGATGGGGAAACGCCTTTAACCTTTTCGTGAATGAAAAATATGCGACCATTTTGAAATAAAAAGGGGGAAAGTATGATGATTTCTAGGAGCCGGAATGAAATTTACTGTGAATTGAAAGAACAAGGAAAGGAAAACGTACTGTAATCACGCTGTGGCGTTGGGAGCTTCTAGCTGTTGTCTCCATTGCTCCTACCCTTTCTTCAGTGGTGTCCGTAAAAAAGCCTGGAGTATGGTGCTACCCGTATTTCAGGCGGATGAGAAATCGAGAACCAAGATGTTAAGAAATATAGTCTTCCCTTGCCAGAACTGCGTAAGTGCTACAGCTACTACCTCCATGCTGCAGGCTTTAAGGAAAATTTTGATTACCGGTCATTGCAATTCATTTGACCAGTGGATTCTTATGATGACTGGACAGCATTAGGAGAGCCAAGTGTCGAGATAGCATGAGGTGTTTACAGCTGCTGGGGGGGTTCAGCTAGAAAGGGAAGAGGAGATTTTTTTGCGGCATAAGGAAAACCCGAAGCCCTAGTCTGTGCACAGCCTGTTTGGAGATTTGTTCGAATGGAACTCCTGTGCTGATATTCTATTTTCAGACTGCAGAGTAACTAAGAAAGAGTGGTCTCAACAGAAAAATTGGGTCTTAATAATTCACTATTCTGTGTTTTAAGACTACATATGAGAATCGATTACTCAGAATAAGGAAAACCGGCCTAAAGCTATTGAAAGAAAAAGGAGAAATTTATATATCAACTACCTTTTTAAAGACAGTCTTCTATAGGAGTACAACTATATATATTGACAATTAAAGGGTTACAACTGAGAAATCAGGGGTTTCACGTGGACCCGAGTTTGATTATAGAAGAAGGAGGTAGGTGTCACACCTCTGCAACTGTTATTGTTTGTCTGTGTTTCTGGTTGGCTTTTCTGCCAAGATGCCTGAACACAACCATTGCAATTGTTTTAAATCAAGAGTAGGAGACCCATAATCATTAAGAGACAGGCATACAAAGAAATTTTAAAGCAAAACTTAGGTGCTGTGGCATATTTGATAATGACAACATTTTGAAAAGGATCAATGCTGTGGATCTCTCTTTACATGATCCTGCAATGAATTTTGACTATAAAGCCATCTTGATATTTGTTGGGTTAGTAGTAATTAAAGTATACGTATTGGGAGACGCAATGCTTCATGTTTACTCTGTTCCACTGCTTCACATTCCAGTAATCAGATATTCTGATAAGCAATGCCTCAGCTTCTAAATCAGCTGGAGATTTTTTCCAGTTTCTGAAACATACTTGTTATATAAAGTTGAATTGTAGGCATTCCCATGTACTGAATTAAAGAGGAAAACACTAAGGCATTTTGGATGCATTCAAAAAAAGAACACTGAGAGAAAAATAACTTTTTTAAAAATAAAATTGCTCGTCAACACAATTCCATTTCCAATGCTTGAAATAACATTTATAGACTACTCCAATTTATGTAATTCCAACTAGTTAACAAGATGATTCTGTATGTCCTAACTAATTTATGAAAAAATTTTAGGGTCTCCCTTTCCTTCAAGATGACCCAGAGTTAAAGACCTACGTAATTGTTTTCCTGTAATTTTTGAGAAAAGTGAAATCTCACCGATATTTTGAGTTTGGCTAATCGTTTCTGTCTATAAAGAACAATTTTCTTTTTTTTTGCTGAAACTGAGCCTGAAATGTACAGCTATTTACTTAAGCATAGCAAAGGTTCTGAAGTGTATTAATAAACTGTGATTCTCAAGTATGAGGCAGAAGTTACACTGATTAGTCCTATATCTCAGAGTGCCTAAATATTGTAAGCATCTCCTCTCCTTTTCCCTTCACTCCTGTATGAAAGTGAAAATCTGTGATTTTTTAATATATTACTACTTCACTTTGGTGGCAGGACATTCCTTTTATTTTTTTTGTCTTTTAACAGGATCAGAATGATGTACTTTTTGCTGACAAGCGCATATACATTTAGTCAGTGTTTGAAAAAATATCTGTAGTTGATTCTTGAATATGTTCCTAGAGTATGCACAGTTAGAAGCCAATTACGCATACGTTTTTAAGATCCATATGGGAAATCAAAGATTCAGGCCCAGAGCCCTAGATGTTTCTGTAATTGGTAATTTTGCTTTGTCCTTATATTATTGCCACAGCTACTCATTTGTGACTATGTTCCTTACAAACACAGCTAAATGCCAGGGTTTCAGAAAGAAAGGTGATCAACTAATTTCACCTTTAGCTGTTTGTTATTTTTAATTAATGGGCTTTCTACCATGTTAAAAATTGACTCTCCAAAAGCAGTGTTAAGGATGTTTAAAAAAAAAAAAAAAAAAAAAGAGGCTCACAAAAAGATTTAAATCATTATCTTTTAAAATTTAACCATGAAACTCTCCTTTGCACTGAGGATTTCTTACTGCAGTGATATACAATGGACATGGTAAGAGACTGCTTGACCTTTTGAAAAAAATAAGTCTGCAGCATACTCATCTAGCAAACAGCCACCAAAACAAACCTATTAAAAGTATAAAAGAGCTCTAAGGAAGCTTCTGAAGCTGCATAGACACACTCCATGCTTCTTGGCAGGGGGAAAAGAAAAGTAGTAGAATAACCAGACTGTTTGTGAATTTAGTCATGAAGCTTCGTACTTTAATATCTGATACAACATTTACTTGTTTTGATGGTGGACTGTAACACACTATATTTTAGAAAAATTAGAAACACAAAATGCATTTTAGAAACATTTTTATAATTGAAAGAACAGTAGAACTAGTCAGTGTTAATCATAATTGTAACACTTCCACTATTAAGGCACTAGTTTTCCCAGGGTAGGGCTTGGGGGTTTTTTTTAAGTTCAATTTTAAAAAACGGTTAGCTACCTGATAGCTAAAAATTGCAAAACTAATAGGAATCAAATTTCTATTAGCACTGCCGTCTAGAACTGAAAGCATCCTAACCACTTCAAGGTGAAACAAAGACAGATTTAAATAACAACAAACCATGCAAGAGTAAAACAACAAAAAAGAAACAAGAGTTTAGCATTATGTGCTAGAGGCCTTGTGAAATTCTTATATATATATATATATATACACACACACACAAAGTTGTATGTTTTAAACCTGTTTTTAAAATGGCTAGCTCCAGTTGTCCTCATCGCGTCAAAAAGAAAAGCAGTGCATAGTTCAGGGGCCAGAAGCAAAGACATGGGCTATACCCCTTCTGCTCCTGCAAAATCCAGGCTCCAAAAGCCCCATCCCTGCAGACCTCAGGGGGTGGGATGGCACACAAAGAGACTCTGAAAGGTATCTGGGACCATGCAATGCGTCGAGGGTGTTTGACTGATTCTACCGTTGTTATCAAGTACCCAATGGAAATGCTTATAGCGAATTTGGTAATAATGCCCTATAGAAACAGCACTTTGAACTTATATAGTACCTTTGATCCAGGGAACTAAAAGGAGGGCTCCGTTATTGTTACTATTCCCATCTTACAGAGAGTGAAAACGAAGCAGACCAGATTTTCCCAAGGTTGTAGATGAAGGCAGCTGAGGAAAAAAGAGGTGAACGAAGAAATTAACTCTTCTACCTGAACCCTTTATTTTTAGTTAATGCCCAAACCAGTCTCCAGGCATACTTTCTCTCTTACCATAAACTGGAATCAAACTTTCAGTGTCAAGAATGGCAAGGCCCTTCTCATAGCTGCATCAAGTAACTCCCCTAGAAGGTGACGAGCGTTCACAGCCTCCTGACCCTGATCTAGCAGGATTTTGCCACCTCTTGCTGATAGTTGCCCTCATTCTTGCTCTCCTTTTGGCCAGCGTGGACAAAACTTGCAACTGCTGAAAGAACACAGCACAATGAGGAAAGCTGTATTTCTCGAACCTCCAGCTTCAGGGTTGTCCAGGTGGCATTTCATTTCCTTCCTAGTGGAGACTTGAGGTTGCCCACTGCACAGGGAGGCAGGCGGGTGGATGACTGCTATGTGCCCTGAAAGAGCAAAGCAGAGTGGGGAGGAAACAAGGATTTTAAATTTTTTTTTTTTTATCACCACTGTCTTCCCAGAGATGCTTTAGTAGTGA
Organism: Coccyzus lansbergi; assembly: GCA_033558105.1. Classification (NCBI taxonomy): domain Eukaryota; kingdom Metazoa; phylum Chordata; class Aves; order Cuculiformes; family Coccyzidae; genus Coccyzus; species Coccyzus lansbergi. Next base: position 426,462 of record JAUMJK010000184.1, on the reverse strand, counting down.
TAAACTTAAGGTCCTTCCCCTGCACTCTCCCCACTGGGCTGTGTCCCTCTGCCACCCATGTCAGGTCCACCTGTCCACCTGCCAAGGCTGCCTTTTGTCTGTAGCAAGCCCTAGGTTATTTTGCCCCCCTTGCCCTCATGAGGGAGAAAGTCCCTGTTTTAAAAAGCATTGATTCCAAACAAAACAAAATTAGCTAACATAAAAATCAAGTAGAAGGACGAGGACCTTCTAGCCTAACACTAAGTATTACTGAATAAATAATTGGGGTGGGGGCACCTTTAAGTGTAACTTCCTTAGCAGAAACTCAAAAGACTGTTTAAAACAGTACCATCAGTGAAAAAACAGGTATAAAGTGGCCCCTCCATGAACTGCATCTCCTCCTCTCTGCAAGAACCACAGAAGCTGGAGGCTGGTAGGGAACAAGAAGCTGCACGAAGCCCTCCAGCGCAGGACTGAGAATTCAACCCTCAACACCCGCCAGCGCCAAAGCAAATTTATATTAGGGGGTATGGAAATAAATCCGTCTTTCTCTAGCAACACATGTTTTACATAAACATGTTGGTACATACAGCCCTGGTTTCATGAAGAGGGGAGTGTGCATGTGTATTTTTTTTTTTTCCACCCCCATTATGTTCAACACACTTTGCCGGCGCAAGACGGTGCACGCAAAAAGTCTGCACAACATTTTAGAGCACAAGCCCGTGCACGCCGAGGAAGAGGCAGCCACATACGTGCATTCGCACGGCTCCGCACGCCGCAAAAACCTTGTGCAATTCAGATTTTCCTGGTTTTTTATGGCTCACTTCAAGAGAACAGGGGCGGGCGAGAGGAGGGAGCTGGGCTCTTCTCCCAAGGGACAGGGGACAGGACAAGAGGGAATGGCCTCAAGCTCCGCCAGGGGAGATTTAGGCTGGAGATTAGGAGGAGGTTTTTCACAGAAAGGGTCATTGGGCATTGGAATAGGCTGCCCAGGGAGGTGGTTGATTCCCCTTCCCTGGAGGTGTTTAAGGGATGGGTGGATGAGGTCTTGAGGGACTTGGTTTAGTGTTCGATAGGAATGGTTGGACTAGAAGATCCGATGGGTCCCTTTCAACCTGGTTGTTCTGTGATTCTATGATGAGGAGGAGGTGGCTGTGTGGAGGGTGAGGAAAGCCTTCTTCTTCCCTTAAAAAAAAAAAAAAAATTGCATAACGATATACTTTCTTTGGCAGCTGCTTCCTGACAAATATTTACAAGGACAGAGCCGGAGCAGCGTTTCCGCCGCCACCGTGAGGGGCTCCCCCGGCCTCCCCGAGGCCACCGTGAGGGGCTCCCCCGGCCTCCCCGAGGCCACCGTGAGGGGCTCCCCCGGCCTCCCCGCGGCCTCCGGGCAGGGCTGGGGCTGCAGCCCGAGCTCAGCGCCCGGGGGCCAGATTCCTCCATTCCCGGATTTTGCAACGAGAGTTTGAGAAGAGAGAGTTTCGCTACAGTTGGTAAAGTGAATTTAGTCATCATACAAGCCCCCTCCCCCCCCCCCCCGAACAATTAAACACCAAATTAAGCTGGGGGGGGGGTTGCCTCTCGCCCCCCACCTTTTCTCCCCAAAGTGGGATCTCGGGGCTCAATCCTCCACATCCCTCCCCCCCTCGGCAGTCGCCGCCTCTCCTCCACCCTCAAGGCAGCAACTTCACTCGCAGCCGGTAACTTGGAGCTTTTCTTCCCGGCCTCCAGAACAAGGTGTCTCCGCTGGCCTCCCCCCAGCCCACCCTTCAGTTCAGCTCAGCCGAGCTCAAGCCCAGCCCAGTTGGGCTCGGCAAGGCTCTGCTCGGCTCAGCCCAAAACGGTTCGGCTTAGCCCAGTTCGGCTCAGTCCAGCCCAGTTCGGCTCGTCTCGCCTCAGCCTACTTTGGCTCAGTTCAGCTCAGCCCACTTCAACTTGGTTCGGCTCAGTTCAGCTCAGCCTAGCCCAGTTCAGCTCAGCTCGGTTTGGCACAGCTCAGCCCGTCCCTTCCCACCCCCCCCTCTCGCCGCCACCGCTTCCCCCCGCGGCCGCAGAGCGCCTCCGCTCCGCGTCTCCCTCCGCGCTGGGATCCGGGCACTATTTCTCCTTCCCTTTCTCCTCCCCCCTTCCCCTGCGCTGGGCGCCGGTGGAAGGCTGCGCGGAGGGCCCGGCCGCGGCGGCAGGATACAGCGCTCCCGGCGCTCTCTATAAGAGCCTCCCTGCTCGCGCCGCCATTTTAAGCCTCTCGCTCGGGTTGGGCGCTGGGAGCGGCGGCGGCCGTGGGGGCGACGAGAACAAAACAAACCCAATCCGACCCCGGCGCCTCGCACGGTCGCCACCCGCGAGGCTAGCGGCGGGGGCACCGCCGGCAGCGACGAGGAGGAGGAGGAGGAAGGAGGAAAGACGGATCGGATCGGGATCGGCCGGGCGGCAGCCGGAGCCCGGGGGGACCCTGCGCTCTCGCCTCTCCACAGCGTTAGTGCCGCTTTTCCGCCCTGGGAGGGGGGGGGGGGGGGGGGGAGCGGGACGGGGCTCGGGAAGCAGGGGCAGCTGCGGCTCCCGAGGTGTCTCTTGGGAAGCCCATCCCGGGGCGGAGGAGGGGTTGGTGCTCGGGAGCAGCCGAATCGCCGCTTCCCCCAACTCTCCCTTGGCCGCCGAGGCTGGAGGGGCTTTCTTGCCCCATCCCCCTTTTATTTAGGGCTGTGACACACACACACACACACACACACACACCCCACGTACCGAAGGGCGAAGAGAGTTGGTTTGCGCGGAATGTAATTAAACTAATCACGGTCAGCGGGAGAGAACTAATCTGCTGCCTTGTGCGTTTGGCTCGCGTTGCATCTGCTGGAGAGGTTTGTGCTGCTTCTGGGTGGATGAGGTCTTGAGGGACTTGGGTTAGTGTTTGATAGGAATGGTTGGACTAGAAGATCCAATGGGTCCCTCCCGACCTGGTTGTTCTGTGATTCTGTGAAGGAAGCTCCCCGGAGCTGGGAGCAAGCAAATTTAAGTAGGATTTTTTTGTGGGTTTTTTTTTTGTTTGGCTGGTTTTGTTTTGTTTTTAACACCCGCGTTACCAGAGCCTGGCAGCGAGCGGCTTGGGCAGTGTGGGGGCTTCCAAGGGGGGAGGGAAGGGGCTTCCAAGGGGGGAGGGAAGGGGCTTCCAAGGGGGGAGGGAAGGGGCTTCCAAGGGGGGAGGGAAGGGGCTTCCAAGGGGGAAGGGAAGGGGCTTCCAAGCTGCCTTCTGTGGGGGACGGCGTCTCCGCTCTCCCAAACCAACCCACTTCTGAGCTCCGTGAAGCAACTTGCTGTTATTCCCAGCAGAATTTCTGATTTCCCATGGAACAGGAAGCACCAAATGTGGGTGGTTTGTTGTTCGTTGGTTTTTTTTGTTTGGTTCCCCCCCCCGAAAAGCTTAGTTCAGCATTCTTTTGTGTGTGATCAGTTGTTTTTGGGACGGCGAGATTTCTTAATTCTAAATTTCTTTTTTCTAACAAAACCTTAAATTCTTCCCTAGCTGAAACTTGGCTTTAAGGCATCATGTGGCTTCTTTTTTTTTTTTTTATAATCTCTTCCCAAAAAGTTCTACTGAAGCTTGTCCCTTGTGGGAAGAAAGAACAGGCTGCGAAGGTACAGTGGATAACTTGTGACTTTAGGAATAGCAGTGTTGATCTTTGTAATCAGCTACTTCTTGATCTCTTTCTCATGGAGCAGCCATTGTTCTGACACTGTATATTCCAGACATCTGTGGTCCTCCCATCCCCCAAAGTATGCAAGTGGTGAATGTGAAGAGGCTGGGCTGGTATGCTGAGGTCGATGGACGGAAATCAAGGAGGGGTTTTAGTAAAACAGGATCTTTATGTGCTGAGACTGCAGCAAAGCAGTCGAGAAAACTACCTGAAAGAGTATGGGGATTTTCTTGGTACCAGTTAAGACACACTTGGCAATTATGATTTTGGCTCTGAATGACAAAGAGGTACTACTGCAAGTCTTTAAAACAGCACAAAGAGCAAAACTTAACTGGTATTTATTGGGTAAAGTTGTAATATGCGTTACGGTAACTGGAAACCTCGTGTTAATCTCACACTCTTAATAAAAAGGTGCTGACAGCCCCTGGGTTTGTGGCTACTACTTCAATTGCTTAATGGCTGGGACTGTTGAAAATGAGGATGCTTAGGTGTTCAGACGAGGCTTTAAGGCTCTCCAAGGTCGGCATTCCATATGAAATTGTATGGAGTGTCTTTCTGTTCTGGGACTGTTCTAAGGAAATGTAATATTTGCTTCACTGCCGGTTCTGATATTTTCTGTTCAGGTATATGCTGATAACACGTGGAAATGTTCATGTTTGTTCACGACAGTGTTGTGTTACATCCTTACTAAACCAAGCTTCATTTTTCTTGCCTGAGCAATATATAGCCTGGGCATCTTTCTTCACTGTCTGCTGTGAAGACTAGTGTTTTCCTTTGACTACATGGTATTTCAGTAGCTGGCTTATTGAATCTTGGCCGTGAAACCTGGTTGCCTTTGAGATACGTGGTTCCTCTGTGAAACAGATGTTGGCCTTTCGTGACTTATCACCAAAGCCTCAAGTTTAGCTTCTTGGAACACAATACTTTTGAAAGCTTAATTCAGATTTAAAGACAAGAAGTTAGTGCTAGTGGTCTTCTGAACTAATTTTGCGGTATCTTGAGGAGTAGAAAGGGAAACGGCAAGAATGGGGCAGGAAGCATGGCTATTAAGAGCTTTGGTCTGATAAACTGAAGACTGAATGTGCAGTCTGAAACTTCTGGATAAGGATATTCCTGCAAAATCTTGCCTAGTAAGCAGACTAGCTTGCAGTAATCAAAATAACGCATGTTAATTCATACTTAAAGCTGGTGGTGCTGGGATCGTGGTGATCATGCAGTTGCTTGCAGCAAAACTTGTTCTGCGACTTTGGTAGACTGCATACAGTGGCAGGAAAATCAGGGCTGACCCTACTTATCTTGAACATCATACTTCACGAAGCCCGATAGAACTTTGTGAGAAACTGCACAGGCAGTTGGGACATGCTCTTGAATTCTCTCAGCTTGTGCTTGCCAGCTCCGAGTTCCCTACCTTGCTGGGTGACTGTGTGGTAACTTAGAAATGGCAAATTAATTTTGCATAATGCTATGGACTTCTTAGCAGCTCAGTATTGCATGTGACTTTTCTTGTCACTCTAGGTAAAATGGTCCAGTGGGCAGGGCACTATTGCTGGCTTTATTGTTAAGCATTGGAAGACTTGTTTTGGGGGTGCTTTGGTGTTATACGCCAATGGAATTGGTTAGACTTGCCAACCCAAGGTAGCCTGACAGTGGTTCACTTTCAGTATCTATTGCTAACACTTGATTCCAAGGTAAAACTTGCTGTAGACTGATTGGGCTTTAGCCCAAGGGGGTGATGACATAATATGCTAGTGTTGTGCAGCCTATTGTCTCCCTTGAGAAGAAAGGGGCCAGGCAATTTCTTGCACTGATATGAACCTCAAGTTGAAGGGAGAGAACAGAAGCCTTATTCTGGCATTTCTGTCTGTACAGAATACCAAATTGATAAGGTGAAATGTATAGTACCTTCATGAGTGTGTCAACTCTGATTTGATGTGAAAGCAAATGTGTCCTCTGCTCCTGTTGCCATTGGGAGATGCTGTTTTACAGCTTTCATTACAGAACTTCTTAAAGCTTCAAGTTCCTTTAGGAAACAATGTATGCTGGCTGGATTAGTATTAAAGTTCAGTAGTTGCTCTGTTACTTTATACTAAATCAGCTTTGGAGCCTTGTGTAAGGAATAAGTAACTCCCTTAAAGGTTGAAAGTTAATCTGTTATTTTAGGCTGTTGTTGTCAAACAGGTAGTGTGAGCTAGCTGGATCTTACTGGAGTTGGAAAATGCACAGTGTGCACTGCAAGTGTATTTGCTGGAACTGGCATTTTTAGACTAACTGGCTGTTCTAAATAGGCTTGTATAAATTGGAGAAGTTTGCTAGCACTGGAGCAACTGTATCAAGTAGTTTGGCATTGTCCTGGCAACAATTCAGGTGCCCTCCAGTGGCCAGAAATCTTAACATCCTAAAGGTGCTGATAAATGCTGTTGCCTTGACAATTCACCTTAATTAAAAGTTAGTTGAAGAAACATCTAAATGGTGTCAGACTTCATTTGCATGTTTGTTGCTTAAATAGTACTTTGTGGAGTGTCAGTATGTCTTGTTGTAAATTCATGGCTATTCTGACAGACAAGCAAAGGCAGACACTTTCAGATTCATAAGTATTTCATTAGTTCCAGTGTGATTATGACTAATCACTCTGGTTTCTTAAACCATGGAGATTAATGTTTAACATCCATGTTCACGGCTGGCTACGTGGTTGCAGCCTAAGAAGAAACTCGACTGTGGTTGGATACTTAACTGGTTTGGAAGGGAGATCATTTGCTAAATTGTTGCTGTATTTGAGTGGAATGAATGTTTCAAGGTCTAAACTGGCAGGAGGGGAAGCTTCCTCTGTAATCCAGTGGCTGTCAGCTTTTCATTAACAGCGTACCAGATCCTGATGAATCACTGTAGAATAATTCTTTTTGACACTCAAAATTTAAGTGGGCAGGAGTCCTGATGGCTGGCAGTGGTTTGTTGCTGAACTTTAATAAATATAAATGAAACATGGCAAAATATTTGCTTTAAGTTCATATAGGTTATGTCTAAGTGGTCATGATGGTAGCTTTTTTTTGTATGTGGCTAGGTAAGGCTGAAGAGTGATGTTTGATCCTAGCTACTGCCATCCCTGCTGCAGCCTTCTTGCTCTGTGAAAGTAGGAGCACGTGGACCAAAAGCTGTAAATCGGTGCGAGTTGATTAGATGAGTACTGCTGGCAAACAACCTTAGAAACAGTAGGTCATCCCTGACTGAGAAAGGCAGGAGTATGCATAATGCAGATATCTAACTGTCTGGCAAATAAGAGGTGGTAACTTTCTGAGCTGTGATAATAAAACTGCTCTTAATGTTTTGCTAGGCATGAATATAATCAAACGTAATGGAGGCTACAGGAAGCCCTAGTTTAAAATGCTTACTAGTTACCAGAAGATCTCAAAGTAAACCCTTTGCTGAACAGAAGTGAACTTAACTGTTTTGAGGTTACTTCCATTACAATTAAGACATAAGAGTAATTGGGTTGATAATCTTGTTATGCACTTAATGTCGGTTCATAAACTTGAAACTCATACTGGTCCTTTAATTCTGAGTTGGATATGTAATGCCTGATTAGTAGTTGAAACAGTTCCTTGCTTCTCATCTTAAATGTTAATATTGTCATCCACTCCTCTTTTGGACAGTGGAGAAGGATACATTGATACTTGGAGCCAGTCTTGCCTACTAATAAAGATTTTGCTAGTGTTGCAGTATGCTTGCCAATGAAAAGCTGTCTTAAACCATTACTTTCAAACATGACCTGATAATTTCTGTCAGTGTGACCACAGCTGTTGCATGGAAACAAGATGATCTCTATAGAGGGCAAATACCCAGTGCTGGAGGTGCTCTCTTTGAGAAAATCACTTTTATTTTTGTTTGTTTTCAGGTCTTGTTAGAAGCTGCTGGTATCCTGCCCTATGATTTTGTCTATAAAAGATGGTGTTGACACAGACATGCAAGTCCTGCGTGTTTCTCTATGTAAAAGGCAAGATTAATTGTGCTGTGAATCCAAACACCAACATCTCTGACATGACAACATCCAGCAACGCGAGATGTCAGATACTGCAATATGCATATGCTTTTAAGTAGGAAAGTGTATGGTACTGTGTGAAGAGGTGTGGGCTTTACACTGAATAGCATCCCAGCTGCCAGCAGCCTTAGGCTCTGGCCAGCATCAGACAAAACTCCGTAGGGCACCACTGATAAGTCATAAGAAATGATAGTGATAAGTAACTGCTACTAGGTGACTTTTGACATCTCTAGGTGTCCTGTCTATGTGTAATATCCCACAAGCTCTCCTTAAAATGTCTCTCCTAAAGAGTACAGTACTGTGCATCAGAGGTATGGGAGAACATTTATATTATATTACCAGCTTTATTTTGGGGAAGGCTTCCTGGCAGGCTCTGGTGTTTAAAAGTCATATCTTGCAGTGGTTGTGCAGAGAATGCCCAGATGAACCTTGTTACTTTTTCAGTAATTTACCCGATGTGCCTTTCTAAATTCTCCAAGTTCCCATCATTTTTTGGATAACTTATCTCCAGTGTTTTGAGGTTGACCCTGGCTCTCAGACCGATGTTAACTGTTGCTTTCTTGAAACTTCTAATGGGTTGTTTTGAAAAGAGTACTTAAACCTTAGTACCTGTGAAGACCCTGACTAATTGCGTTCCTTAGTGCCTAAACTGCTGTGTGAGTTGCTCAGAGTTTCAGCAGGCTCTCAGTGCCCCCAGCAGAAAGATATCCCATCTGGACTGCGAAAGTGCAGGGTCCATTTCTGGTAGGTTTTGTTACCTGGTCTTTCAGAGAGTGGCTAAAGTTGCTCTTCAGTGATCGATTAAAACTACTGCTGTCTGTGTGGCATTCTGTACGTGGGGTGAACTAAACAAAATGTGGATCTCGGTACACTTGCTTTCCTCATAGTCTCAGCTGTGCTTGAAACTTAATGAGTTGTCACGATTGATCGGTTGGCAAGCTGGCAGCTGGCTAGGAGGTGTGATTCCTTACTAGTCTGCTGTTCCCTTTTGTGAGGAAGGGGAGGGTAAAACAGATGTGTGCTGTAGTATTGGAACACTGTAGTGCTCCAGTCTTAATGGAAGCGAAGTGTGGTAGAATGGAGCCATACAGCTGTGTTGTAAAGTTCTGTTGCCTCCTTTCCCTCCACTCTGCCACCTGTACCTAAGGCAGTGTAGATGCAAAGATGTCTTATTTTCTTCTATATCCTTGTTACCCATCCTTTGCTAGATGTTTTTTGAGCAACAAACCCTCTTTTAATACAGCTAACCAAGTGTTTAAGACAATAGCTACACCTCAGCTCTATTAAGCAGTTGTAATAAACATCTTCAGAGAAATCTAGCAAGAACAAATATTTCCATGCTGTTTGGTGTAGGTGATGAGCATGTGAATAGCGACTCCACTCTGTGCTCTTAATTGGTCTTAGATTGCTGAGATGACTGAAAGTAGACAGGTATGACACAGTATTTTTGATGTGGTGCTAAAAGAACTCTTACTTTAAAAAATACCCAAACAAACATGTAAAAGTTGATATAGGGAGACTCTTTGTTATGGGAAGGAATTTTTAGATAATGTCTAAGGGAGAAGACAAAAGCTGAAAAGCCAGAACAGTTGGTGTAGTAGCAAACTGGGATGCTTGATGGGGAAAAAAGAAAAAAAGGAGCTGGAAATCAAGTAGCAAAACACTGGCCGAAAGTAGAGTTAACTTGCAGTGAATGTTGGCAGATCTGTGTGCTGTCTTCCCCTCTTCAATTTTAATTGTGTGGATTATCTGTGCTTGTTTGTTGCTTCTTTCAGCATGTATTAAGGATATTTAAAGCTTGGATTTTTCAGCCTGTTAACCTTTGAGAAAGGTCAGTTAAGCAGATACTATTGAGGTTTCTTAATTTCTTAATGTTTAATGGAGAAACAGATGTTAGACTCTCGGGTCTTAAGAGATTCTAAAGAACAACTCTAAGATTTGTATACTTTGGGTCTGGAGTCAAATTTACTGTATTCCAGTTAGCCGTATCCGAAATAGAACATATTGCTGTTTGCAGGGCGTCTTCTGCTTTTCTACGGGTGTCAGTAAAATGCAATGTCCTGAAGCATTCCAGCTTGGATCAATTCAGGCTGGATGGGTTACATAGAATACGGAGTGGATAGGGTACTTCAGTGGGGTGAAGTAATCTTTCTTAGTGGTTAGAAGGAACGATGTTAAGCAAATGCTACCAGAGCAGTTTTGTCACGAGTTAGAATTTATGAATGAGTTTGTTCTGGTACAGCATAGGACCAGTAAGCTGGATTTCAGTGTAGCAGTGTGGGTGCAAGCTATGGCATACAGGTTAATATTCCTGTTGCTCTTAGTAGATTTCAGTTTTCAGTAGAACTACTGTGAAATAGTTGAGTTTGTAACACTTTGGCACAACACTTAGGTATGGTAGTGCTGCTCTGTCTCTTGCCCATGAAATTTCTTTTGAGGTTGTAGTGAAGCCTACAGATGAGTGTTTCTGTCTTCCAACCAAGAAGATAAAAATATTTGAGTTGTGAAAATTCATTGTGGTTTTTTGTTTGTTTGTTTTTATAGTTAGGAAAATGCGTGCTACGTTTTTCTTCGGCTGTGGTTTGACTTGTTTCCTTTTGATGTTATATACTATATGTTACTTCCATTTAGTTAGGGTGTCTTCAGATGGTCTATGACAAGATATTTACCCGGTATTGAATATTAACCTCCTGAAAGCAAAAGGAAGCCTGATATTAATATGAAAAATATGGAAGTTTATATTCCGATTCCTGGCATGCATAGTAAGATAAGCCTTAACCTCACTGACACCAAAAATATCTAAGTGGTCCATTGGTTTGTTTAATGTGATAACTTGCATCCCTAAGCCATTATTTGAGACCCAGTTTTCAATCAGTTTCATAGTAGTTTGTCTATCCAGGTCTTTAAACTGCTGCTGTGAGAAGGGATTTGAAAAACTGAATTTTCTTAATCCAGAAATCACTGTGGTGACTAATTTGAAAATAATCAAGGCCCTCTAGTGCTGGTATAAAACTTTTAACTTCAAAATCATCTCCATTCACTGTGTACGGCTGTGCCTTTCATAGCTGATAAAGTGACTCAGGAGTGCAAATGCTGCTGCTTTAGGCAAAATACGGGAATGCTGTTCAGTACTTGTTTTGTAGAGCTGGAATGTATTTAAGGAAAACAGTTATGTTTAATCCTTGTATGGTACCTTTGTATAAGACTGTTCTTTTTAAACGCAGCTCTTCGGAGTGAAAGTCAAGTATGTTATCTGTTCCTACTTTGAAATAAAGTATCTTCTGTTCATTGTGTGAAAAAATTGTAAACACCATCTTTCCTACAGAGAGCTTCTAAAAAATCCCTTAAAGATGACACTGAAATTGTACTTCCAGGACTTCTTATTAAACTCGCGTAAGCATCTGATACATGAAGGGCATCCAGAATCACATACAAAGCATACTTTTACCCCAGAGCTCAACACAAGCCAGATAAAAATCCTCAAAGTTAAGTTTTGTTTGGGATATCTGTGAGGATATGAGAAGAGGACTTTAGTTGAAAAAGGAAGAAGTAGAAATTTAAAAACTGATTTCTGGTAGTAAAAACATCTTTAATCTTCAAAGATATAAGATGTAAGGCTTCTAAATCAAGACCCGCGAGGCAAATGACAGTCCTTATAACCTGGGAAGGTTAAAATCTCCCTTCTTAGTTCAAAACTAGAAATGTCTAAGTCAGAAACTGAATGCAGTTACCCTGGATTGTTACTTTCCACAAGGAATATCCTTGCTCTCATCTGTGCAAAGGCAATCTATAAATCAGTTCTCATAGGTCACCTGTAACTTGCCCCCTCCCTCCCTCTCAGATTGTAGCCGTCATGTTTTCTTCAGCTGGACTAAGACTTTTTCCTTTATACCTTCCCACTACCTTTTTGGGTTTTTTGAATTGACCGTAGGCTTCCCTCTTTGAAGGAAGAAAAAAAAAAAAAAACCTCTACTACTTCTAGGCTTCCTTCCTGTTAATCAGTTAGCGCTGTTCCTAGTGAATATTAAAGTTACTGTCTCAGATGGATCATGTTTTCGTAAGACTGAAAGCCAGTAAGTAGAAGGTGAGTTTGCCTGTTACAAGAGTGCTTACAGCTGTGGGATGGGTTAGACCAAAAAGTGCTTAAGGAGCCTGATCAGCCACTTGTGCCTGAAGGGGCTTATATACCATGAAAGCTCCTTTTGATGTTTCCACTATTGGTATTGTCTTAGATGATTCCTCCCTAGCCCTGCTTCATTTTCTAGAAAATAGAACAACTTCCAGGATAAGGCTTCTCACAATACTCCTTAATCAAATTAATTTCTCACATCTCCACTTGAAAACTAAGGTTAATTATGAAGCTTTTGCTATTCTTGTATTTCTGTTTTGGGGTCATACAAATGAGAACTGTAGTTGTCTGATGTTACTAGTTGTGGAATTGATGTTGCCTGTGTATTTTGGCTATTCACTGATTGTAAAGCAGATAAATGGGCAAAAATTTGCCAGCAGCTGTGTGAAATGAGACCAGTCATAAAATTATACCCGAAGAATGTGTCCAGTAACACCATAGTAGTGGCTGCACTAACTTCTGAGCACTTAGCAAAAAAATATTTTCCAGTATGTGTACTTCTCTTCACTTGTATGTAGATAATCAGTATTTTTTAACTGCTGTAACTGTTGCAAGAAGTGCTTGTTCTACATAAGAAAATCTCATTTGGCAGCAGTGGTTAATGTAAAGATGCAGTTGCTTGGCATGTCCTAGGTGAGACAGAGGCATATGAAGACATGGTTAGTAACGTGTTCCCTTTAAACAGATCACGATGATTGGATATTGTCAGCCTTCATTTCTCACACAGGGCTCAGTAATGTGCTGCTCTCAAGAAAAAGATTTCTGGGGACTTCCAAACTTTAGGTTGGATGTGCTTTACAAAGACGAGGGAAATTGCTTATGAGCTGTAATCTGAATGAGTCTTAATGAGGAGATTCTGTTAAGATTAAGGTAGTAACCTTGAAAGAAGATGGATACATTTTTATGTAATACAAGCTGCAAATGTGAGCCCTTTCATAAGCTAACAAAATGACTTCGATAACAATGAAAATGGGTTTATATTGGATAAACTGTAGCAGAGGTGCAAATGTACTATAGTCTTAATATACCAGGCAGGTAAATGTCAGGATGATATACGCACCCCCCAGACATGCTATTTTCATAGATCTTGTCCTCTAAGACAGAGTAGAAGTAAACAATTTGCTGTGCTCTGTGCCTTAATGGAGTTTAGCAGCTTTAGGAAGAATATTATCTAGGTTTTACTGAAGCTGTTCAGAATTACTGTTCAGATGTAAGAAATTATATAGACTTGTAGACTTCCTTAGCATGTACTTAACTCTTCTCCAAAATTAAAAGTTAATACCTAAGTTCTATTCATCATTCAAATAGCTCTCTTTTTTTTTCTTTGAAAACCAAGAAGTTTGTATTGTTTTCTGTAATAAACTGAAATGAGTAGCACATAAGTTTGCTAAGTTTGCAGAACTTGTTTTGTTGTGGTTATTTAGAATTCAAATTTAAGTTTAGAACTGGTGGCACAGGGTACAGCATAGTGCAGTGTCTTGCATTGCTCTTCATATGTGAGATTTGAGATATAGTTATTAAAAAAAGCCCCATCAACTTCCATTTAGACCCAAAGTTGATCATGTTTGCTACACAAGTAGATAGTGTCATGAGGGAGGAGGATGTTTTTAAGCAGTAAGTTTCCATAACTCTTGGCAGCCATATGAACTTCTGTATAACATATCTGAAATTTCTGACCTGAATGCCTTTTTAAAATAGTGAGGCTTAAAGAAGCTTGGTGTTATGGTAAGATTTGTAAAGAATATGGAGTCCTTCTATTTCTTTATGGTCAATATCTCTGTTACTGACCATGACAATGTAGTGCCATATGTCCAGTAAATTTGAATCAGTGCTTGATTTAAAGAAGTTGGTGTACAGTTCATGTTTGAAGATACCAAGCTTAATTATCCTTGCAGGGTTTTTTTTTGTTTGTTTCCCATCATCCCCACCCTGCATGTATTGATCCAGTTTCTGTCAGAAAAGGTAACAGCACAAACACTTGTACCCAGTCTGAGGCTGGTGCTCGCTTTGAAATGTTTGAATAACCTTGTTATGATGCACTGGAAGACAAGTCAGCAGTTTGTCTGGACTCTGTTTTAATGCCCTGTAAAAGATAAAAGAGTGGGAGAATGAATGTTCAGTTACAGAAACAATAAAGCAAAGTGGACGTACCCCTTATCCCAGGCTGCCTTTAGTCTACAGTTATTTTGAACTCTTGATATTAAAATAAATTTCCCATCCAAGTAGAAAAAGCAACTTTGACTCGCTAGGGGGTGACATGTATATGAAGTGCAGGTAAGGATGTTAGAAACTTTTTCAGGTGGAGATAGTAGGCTGATCTCAGGTCTGCATTTCAGAGTCAATCTCTGTCATAGGGTGAAAGAGAGTAGATTTAGATTACACATTAGGAAGAAATTATTGCAGGCAGGGGTGGTGAGGCAGTGGAATAGGTTGGGCAGAGAAGTTGTGCATGTCCCACCCCTGGAGGTGCTCAAGGCCAGGCTGAATGAGGCTTTGACCAACCTGATGCAATGGGAGATGTCCCTGCCTATGGTAAGGAGAGGGTGTTTGAACTGGTTGATATTTAAGGCCCCTTTCAACCCAAACCGTTCTATGACTGATAATACAGTTCTGAACACTTCATTCAGTATTCTTCATTGCTAGCTTGCATAGGTTCTTCAGCTTTATGTTGAAATATTATTGCAGTGCAGCAGCTAGCATGGGCTGTTGGATTGTACCAAATGGTACATCTACTCTTCCAGTTTCGTCAGCCTGCTGAAAGTGCAACAACCATTTGAGTGCAGTTGCTATAAGCCAGCTACCTTCATTTGTGCAGAATTCAGTGGTAATAGCAAAGAAATGATCAGTTGTTCCTAAGCTTCTTGTTGCATATTTGAATCTGAGGTGGTAACAAATACCTCAAAGCACAGTTAGTGCACTGGTTCACCTAGGAGTATATCAACTGCAAAACTAGTTTTTTTTCTTAAAAATGTTTAGGACTGTAAAGGTGTTGGGTTTTTTTTCCCCTTTCATCTTAGCACACCTACTCCCAGGCGCCTAACAAGGTGTTAGAAGACGCCAGTGCAGTGTTCAAAGGGACAGGATTAAAAAAATGGTTATTGGCAGGGCATCCTCTGTGCCAGTTGTGAGGCATAGACTGAATTGGGTAGTCTCTTCCAGGCTGCAGAACAGAATCAGTTCAGGGACCTTCCTAAGCATTGCAATGGTGTGACAAGGTATTTGACGTGTTATGTCTTAAATCAGCTCAGTGCTGCTTATCTGCTGCAGATGTGGATCTACTGTTGATTTTAGAAGAGCTGGAAAGGGGTTGCTGTCAAAAGTTATGGGAGTACAGGGTCAGGACAGACAGCACAGGCACTTGTACAGCAAAGTAACAAGTTTACTCAGGAGCTGCTGGAGTATCCTGCAGCTGGCTCAGAGGCAGTGAAATATAAGCTGGCCTCAGAGCTGCCTAACCTATTCGGTGTGACTCTTAAACTGCAAGCCTGTCTTCTGTTTAATTATGATTTTCTAAAAGCTTCTCCTGAAAGGAACTCAAACTGGGAAGTCTGTCTTCAGACAAACACAGTGTCAAATGGACTTTGTTCTCCCGACACAGTACTGCAAACCTGTCCTTTGATGAGATTAGTGGTTTGCCTTTACTTCATTGTCTAGGAATGTTTTGATCAGCATAGCTCTAACACCTAACGGCACATGGAAAGCCAATTGCTGGAAGAGATGGTTTCGCTCACTGCAGTAGTTACTGCTATGAATGTTTGTGCTTGGCTGACTCCCAGAATAGGCTGTCACCAGCTCTGTGTCTGTGCTGGAACAGTGATGGAGTTAGGGGGGGGAAGGGGAGCAAGTGTAATGTAAGTTATGGCAGTTTTGAGTGACCCATTGTGAAACTATAGCCTCAAATTTCTATTTGTGGGTTATTGAAGAGACGGCTACAGATTTATGGTACAAATAGTTCTGTACTACTTGTTGATATCAAAAGAAGGTGCATACTGAAGATTTTGAGAGGGCATTTGATCATATTTCAGCCTCCTGCTCTCAATTTTCTTGGCTTCCTGCAAGGTGGGGTAAAAGTGAGTTTGACTTAGTGTGTGTTTGAGGTTGGTTCAGTTTTCACTTAAACTTTAAGCAATAGTATTTTGTGTGGGAAGAAGCCTTTTTTCTTATGCTACAAGGAAGAATAAAGGAGGAATTTCAATTACAAGTCTTTAGGTAGTCTTTTGTACCACAGAAATAATAGCAGCTTGCCTTAAATGGTCACTTTAACTTTCCACCTGAAAAGTCATGTTTTAGCCATGCATCAAACAGCTTTGCTGGTATCTTGAGAGTAACTGTCCTTGAGAGAAATGAGAAAGTTTAGCCCATGTCTTTGCAGCATGTCTGAGCTGTGGAATTTAATGTCTGGACTTCATCTCATGAAAGGACAGAAAAGTAAAAAATGGCTCTGTCATGGTCAGTCTTCAATTCTGTTTCTTTTGCAGACAGCTTTAAGAGGAGAATATATCTTGCGTGTAGTCTGGGTAATACATCTCATTCCTTTATTTCTCTGTCCGTTGCAGCTTGCTAATTACCATTTGAATATACTCACTGTGGTAATGAAATGGCAACATGTGCAAACTCTTGGTTTGCAGTTTTAGTGCTCTAATATGAAATCCTGTCTTGCTAGCTCTGGTTAGTGTTTAATGAGTTGTAATCTTGCTCTTTTTTAGGGTCTCTGAAAGGTAGCAGGAAAAGAGTTCTGGAAGCACAACAAGGAACATGGCGACCCAAGGTATATAATGCATTGAAATTTGTTATTAGAATTCTTATTAGAATTCTGTTATTAGAGTTCTAAAAATGGGCAGCTAAATTGGCTCCTTACTCCTTTTTTAGCTTTTTAAAGACACTTGCATTGAATAATGTCTGCTCTACTACAGTAATTAATACCTTACCACTGGAAATCAAACCTCAAACGTGTTTGTCATCATAAGCGTTTTGGATCCCTTAGGTACAGTTAAGTACCAAATGGTAATATGGGGAAGAGGAAACCTTTAAGCAGTAGACTAAGACAGTCACAATAGCAGGGATTGTTGTGCCTGTCAGTCAAGTTTATAGATGTCTGCATTGGTTTGACGTAAAGCCTTGGTTTAAAATTGCTGTCTTGCAGTGCTACCTCTGCTGGGTTGAGGTAGTTTTTAATAGCAGTTTATTTTTGTTTAGTATCTGTGGTATCTCTTGGATTAACATGCATTGGAGTAATTGACCTGAACTTAATTGTTCAACAATGATTTCTTACAGCTGACTTGATGGAGTTAGATATGGCAATGGAGCCAGACAGAAAAACAGCAGTCAGTCACTGGCAGCAACAATCATATCTGGACTCTGGCATCCATTCTGGTGCCACAACAACTGCTCCCTCCTTGAGTGGCAAGGGAAATCCTGAAGAGGAAGATGTGGACACAACACAAGTCCTGTACGAGTGGGAGCAGGGATTTTCTCAGTCCTTTACCCAGGAGCAAGTTGCTGGTAAGGTCTTCTTTTATAACATTGGTTTGCTTAGGCGTACAGCTTAACAATCCAGACATCTAAATACTGAATTAATACTGACTAAGAAGATGAGCTTTTTCTATTCCAACAACGTACCTTGTTTTTCAGATATTGATGGCCAGTATGCAATGACTAGAGCTCAGAGAGTGCGTGCAGCTATGTTTCCTGAAACACTGGATGAGGGAATGCAAATCCCATCCACGCAGTTTGATGCTGCTCATCCAACTAATGTGCAACGCCTGGCTGAGCCATCCCAGATGTTAAAACATGCTGTTGTTAATTTGATAAACTACCAAGATGATGCTGAACTTGCAACTCGTGCAATCCCAGAGCTGACCAAACTGTTGAATGATGAGGACCAGGTAAGCTTTTTCTTTGCCTCGGTGTAGCTTGCTTGTGGGGCTGCTTCAATGGCCTTAAACCTAAAAACTGTCTTCATATATTTCTGTAGGTGGTGGTGAACAAGGCTGCAGTTATGGTTCATCAGTTATCCAAAAAAGAAGCGTCTCGCCATGCCATTATGAGGTCTCCTCAAATGGTATCTGCTATCGTACGTACCATGCAAAACACAAACGATGTGGAAACAGCCCGTTGTACTGCAGGTACACTACACAATCTCTCACATCATCGTGAAGGCTTGTTGGCAATCTTCAAATCTGGAGGCATCCCTGCTTTGGTTAAAATGCTTGGGTATGTGCACTGCTGAGATAGTACTTGTGTTTTTGAGTTGGTACTGATAGGTGCACAGGTACTCATGGGGCATTTTGTTTCTTTCTGTAGGTCCCCAGTGGACTCTGTGCTGTTCTATGCCATTACAACTCTTCACAATCTCCTGTTACATCAAGAAGGAGCCAAAATGGCTGTCCGCCTAGCTGGTGGGCTGCAGAAAATGGTTGCCTTGCTCAACAAGACAAATGTCAAATTCTTGGCCATAACAACGGACTGCCTTCAGATTTTAGCATATGGCAATCAAGAAAGTAAGGTAAGCGCCTTTGCTGTTGAAGCACTTAAAATGCGCAAGTGTTTTATAAATGGCCTAGCTGTTCCTGTGCACCAGCCTCCTTATCTTCAGGAGTGCTGGGCTTTTGCCAGTCAGTCCTGACCTTGCAAGGGGTGATGAGTACAGGAAGTATTTTGCAGAAGTGCAGTTGTGCTTACAGTGAGACTAGAAAACGTAGACCTTACTGGCAGATAAGGACACTTTTTTTTTTTTTTAGAGATCTGTAACCTATGACTGGTGTAAGCCAGCAACAGTTTCTACCTACTGACATGCAGGGGAAGTGACAAGTGAATGTTACATTTGCTGTCTTTCAGCTGATTATTCTGGCAAGTGGTGGACCCCAAGCCCTAGTAAACATAATGAGGACCTATACTTATGAGAAACTATTGTGGACCACAAGTAGGGTGCTGAAGGTGTTGTCAGTCTGCTCCAGCAACAAACCTGCTATTGTTGAAGCTGGTAAGTACTTTGTACCCATGATAAATTAAAGCTATGGAATACTGCAGGATCAGTAATTTCACCCAAGAGCAGAAGATAATGGCATCAGAAATTGAACTTGGATTGGTCTTTAAGTGCATAGTTAATTTTGGAGGCCTTTAGTATACAGAGGTATAAGAGGCAGTCTGGTTTAAGTAAGTCTGCATTGCTAGCTGGAGGCCTTAGTGCCTGAGCATTGTTGGAATGGTCCCTGTACGGTATGTGTACATTTAAAAGGTCTGATCTCACAAAAGGAATCTTGATCTTCTGTGTGATAATGAAGGGTTAGGGCCTAGGTGTATGATGATACTAATGCCAAGAAAGTATAAGATATGCATTCAGACTTTAAAATTTAGAGAAGGACCTGACTGTTCACAAGATCAACATCCCAGTAATGGTATCAAATCTTTTACTATCTTATAGGTGGGATGCAGGCTTTGGGACTCCATCTCACAGATCCAAGCCAGCGTCTTGTCCAGAACTGTCTCTGGACTCTGAGAAATCTGTCAGATGCTGCAACAAAACAGGTAAAAATAGCCCTTCTAGGGAATCGGGATCAAAAACCAATGTGGCGGAAGAAGTGAGAGTCTGAATTTTTCTTCCCTCTTTTTTGCAGGAGGGAATGGAAGGCCTTCTAGGAACTCTTGTTCAGCTTTTAGGATCAGATGATATTAATGTTGTGACTTGTGCTGCTGGCATCCTTTCTAACCTTACCTGCAACAATTACAAGAACAAGATGATGGTGTGCCAGGTTGGTGGCATTGAGGCTCTTGTGCGCACAGTTCTTCGGGCTGGAGACAGGGAAGACATCACAGAACCTGCTATTTGTGCGCTACGTCACCTCACCAGCAGACATCAAGAAGCTGAGATGGCTCAAAATGCAGTGCGTCTCCATTATGGGCTCCCTGTGGTGGTTAAACTGTTGCACCCACCATCACACTGGCCTTTGATTAAGGTAAATAGTATTTGATGGCTTTCAGTGCTGAAAACTGGCGCTTTAAGTGTAGCTTTAACTGCGGGAAACTGCTTCTAGCATGTTGGGGAATGCAACTTGTCTGATGGGAAAGTTGCTTCAATTGAGCATGTTAACGTGTTGTCTCTTAGAGATTTAAGCATTTCAGATCAACTGATTAAAAAAACCCAAACCACTAATGGTAAGCACCCCCCTTGTACTCTTTGTTAACTGCAGGCTACTGTTGGTTTGATCCGCAATCTTGCTCTCTGTCCTGCAAACCATGCCCCACTTCGTGAACAAGGTGCTATTCCAAGGCTAGTTCAGTTGCTGGTTAGAGCACATCAAGACACCCAGCGACGTACTTCTATGGGTGGGACACAGCAGCAGTTTGTGGTAGGTGCCACCACTGACTGAAGTTACACGTAAAACTTGGCTCTCAAACTCCTCTGTCAGTCTGCCTTAGCTGTGTGTTGTTTGGTCTACATAGCTGTTGTCTTTATTTTCCCTAATTCGTGTCATTCTCTTGGCATGCCCATGATTCTATCTCAGCAGGCCTGAAGCTTTTCTTAAAAATGCTAAAACCTTGGTTCTTATTACCATTTAATTCTGAACACTGTAGATGATAGAAATACTGAGCTTGTCTATTCTGGCAAGGCAATTAGTTCTTTATCAGGAAACCAGAACTGCCTCATCCATTTCAGAACTGTGGGTTTAAAAATGCTCTCACAGTTTACTGTGTATTTCCAAGGGTGCTTAGAACTGTAAAAGCACTTAGAAGTTGTACAGGCTCCATATTTGTAATCCGTTTAGGTACTAGGTCAATGTGGCAAGATCGGTTTCTGGTTTTTGCCCTATTAAATACATTACCAGAGAGGAGGTTGCTTTAGCAACCCCTACTACTAGCACATAAATGTAGTTAATACTTGCAGAACCAGGAGGGTTCTCCTTGTTTACTGATAATCACCGTTTCAGGCTTAGTAAACTGCCAAGCTAATTCAGCTTGAGGGGGGCCAGGGCAAAGCCAGTGTTGTCAGATGTGAAGTTTATAATGAATGGAAATAAAAATGAGACCACTGGGAGGAGTTCCACTGAGATGCTTCACTTGCTGCATTTAGTTGGATGAACTGGGCCCAGCTTCTAGCAGGGTTGTTAAATTTGATGGCAGCAATAGACAGCGGGGACAGTTTCCTGTTGGGGAAAGAGGGCACGTGCGGGGAGCAGGTTTCAGTCATTTGTTGACAGGGCGATCAGCTATCATTTTAGAAGATAGCATGCAATATCTCAACTTAAAAAAAAAAAAATGCCTTTCTTTCCCTAACTAGGAGGGTGTGCGTATGGAAGAAATTGTCGAGGGTTGCACTGGAGCCCTGCATATTCTTGCACGTGATGTTCACAATCGAATTGTAATCAGGGGTCTAAATACCATTCCACTATTTGTGCAGGTAAGTAGGAACTCAAGACAAGGCTATAGTACATAGTGTGTGTATAGTACTAAAAAAAAAAAAAGAGTAGAATGGCTCTTGTTCTTCCTTGGTAGAACTGCTAAGTCAGATTGTGTTGAAGAGCTTGTTTCAAGTAGAATTGCTAAAAAAAAACCCCTTGTTTTGCTTGCAGTTGTTGTACTCTCCCATTGAGAACATCCAGAGAGTAGCTGCAGGTGTGCTTTGTGAACTGGCTCAAGACAAAGAAGCAGCTGAAGCAATTGAAGCTGAAGGTGCAACTGCCCCTTTAACAGAACTGCTTCATTCTAGGAATGAGGGTGTTGGTAAGTGAACTTAAAAGATAGGTTTCATACTCGTGTTAGAAAAGTTGCTAGAAGACTTGACCTCTACTAAAATCACTCCTCCTTTCAATAGCAACATATGCAGCTGCAGTGCTGTTCAGAATGTCTGAGGACAAACCACAAGACTACAAGAAGCGGCTTTCGGTTGAATTAACAAGCTCTCTGTTCCGGACTGAGCCAATGGCTTGGAACGAGGTGAGTTGTGTCCTTATAATAATGGTTCCTTGGGGGCAACGTTGCTTCCAAGTTCCTCCTTCCTTCCAGCAGTGAAGTGTCAATGCCGTCAGTGATACAGGCCCAGCTGTACCTTTTTTACTTTGTTCACGTGTTCAGGTTCAGTGAACTTGTGGCAAACAGCCTTAGAGCTGCTTCTTCCCTTGCAGACAGCAGCATTACAGACTGGGCTCTTCCTGAAGTTTATCATTTCCATGATGTTCATTAGTGTGCAAGGCTTTGTAGAACGACTTTGTACATCAGTGCTGCTTGTCAGAACCTAATGAACTCATGACTGCAAAAACCGAGGCTTGAATGATATGAAGGAAGCGTAAACATAAAACATATCCTGTGAGGCTTCTGTTAAGCAAACCATGTAGGACTAATAATTTTGGGGCAGCAATAAAATTTGTGTTCAGCTTTCACTTGAATATGCTTGCAGGCTGATTATCCACGTGCTGCCTCTTTTGATGCTTAAAAGGCAACAGTGCTGTGAGACTGAAAACAAACTGTGCATGGGTTGGGGAGAAGGCTTCACTGTCTGTCTTCCTCCAGATTCTTAAGGTTCAGGAGCCTAGCCTGTCTTAACTTAGATGTATCTGTTAAGTAAAGGACAGTGGCCTGTGTACTATGACAGTAACCTTTATACTGTTTTGGTACTTAGTCTTTTGTTTTCCTAAAATTTATATCTACCAGAGTAATGTGGGGGGGAAGCTAAAATGGAACATCTCCAAGATTGCAGTTATGCAATTACACTACAGACAGGCAGTTACTTCAGAAGGGACCTCCCTCAGCCTGTCCCGATTACAGAGCTCTTAAATGTGCTGTTGTTGGCTTGGGAATCTGAACAGCTGACTTGCAGGAACCGGGCAGGTGTACCTATGGAATAGTGTCTTAGACCTGTCCCGTTTTTTGGTTACTAACCAGAACCTTCTTTCCAGTGATCTCCAGATTCCTATGCATAAATCTGGCTCTTACGTATTGGATGTAGATGATTAGATAAAAAGACATTTCATGTTCACTGAAGTACCATGCTGCAGTGCTTGCTGCAGCAGAATTGCTAAAAAGGGATCTGGGACAAGCTGCAAAACATCTTGAATGCAGAATTACTGGTGCTGAGTTAAGGGCCTGATATTAAACCTGTTTTGTAACTTTTATGTGTACATGTAGACAGCAGATCTTGGACTTGATATTGGCGCCCAGGGAGAACCTCTTGGATACCGCCCAGATGGTACGTGTCCTCTGTTCCTCTTGACTAAACATAAGTTGGATGAAGTCAAGTCATAGATTTTTAAAGGAGATCTGCAAATGAGTGACGAGTGAGTTACTCTTCAGCAAGGTACTGCAAACTGGCTGATGGGGAACTGCCACTTCAAATAATTGGGTTCTGCAACATCACTGGCAGCACTGGATTGGAATCCATATGAAGATGCAAAACTGGTGTCTCTTGTCCGACTCCTGTGGGAGAAACTCCCGCTGAGCTGTTGTTTCCAGAAATCTTCTTAATCCTTTACAAATGGACTTGACAATTCCAATAGTGCAGTTTTTCTTTAAAACAAAAGCTGGAATTGAATGTATTAGTCTGTAAGTGTCTATAGACTTGAACGCCAGCCTGTCCCTAAGGATTCTAAGCTATTTTTGACTAGTCTTTCAGAAGTAATTCTACAGTCTTGGAGCCTGGTTTTGCTGCAGTATTGTTGAATTTTAGTACTGTTGATTGTGCAGACTAATGGCTTGGCTGGAATCTGCTCATGCTTCTGACTGCAGTGTGCTTTGTCTGTAGAATCGTACTGGAGGGCTGTTTCAAACAATGGAATAGCCGTAAGGGCAGGCAACAGATTGTTTTGAACTTGGCTGAACTAGAAAAAAAAAAATTAGATGGCTACAACAATCTTCTCACACACTGATACTTGCAGCTTCTGATGCATCTAACATCTGTTAACATTATGCTTTTTTTCCCTCTGCCACCTTTAACTTTCTTAGATCCTAGCTACCGTTCTTTCCACTCTGGCGGATACGGTCAGGATGCCTTGGGTATGGACCCTATGATGGAACATGAAATGGGTGGCCACCACCCTGGTGCTGACTACCCAGTTGATGGTCTGCCAGATCTTGGCCATGCCCAGGACCTTATGGATGGGCTGCCTCCAGGTGACAGTAATCAGTTGGCCTGGTTCGATACTGACCTGTAAATCATCCTTTAGGTAAGAAGCTCCAACCTTGAATTTAAAAACCAAACAAAAAGAGAAAAAAAAAATATGACTTGTGCTGAGGACTTGGTTGGCAGGGAGGGATTGGCTCAGATGGGTCCCAGTGTGCCAGAAGAGTGAGTAAGTGCTCTGGAAGCACATGATCGGCACACTCCGAGCTGACTTCTGCTGTGAAGCGTGGAAGTAATTAACTGTACTGTCTTGTGCACTGGCTTCATGTGGTCTTAATGTGTGAGAACAGCCTTATACTCAGGAACACTGACACCTGTTCTTTTTCTCTTTACAGCTGTATCATCTGAATGAACTTGCATTGATTGGCCTGTAGAGTTGCTGAGAGGGCTCGAGGGGTGGGCTAGTATCTCAGAAAGTGCCTGACACACTAACCAAGCTGAGTTTCCTATGGGAACAATTGAAGTAAACTTTTTGTTCTGGTCCTTTTTGGTCGAGGAGTAATAATACAAATGGATTTTGGGAGTGATCCAAGAAACGAAGAATGCACAAGAATGAATTGCAAGATGGAATTTATCAAACCCTAGCCTTGCTTGTTAAAAATTTATTATTTTTTTTAAATCTCTGTAATGGTACTGACCTTGCTTGCTTTGGAAGTAGCCTTTCTTTTTTGCAGTAATTGTTGTTAGTTTGTTTTTTTTTTTTTTAAAGTCTCTTGTAGTATTAAGTTATAGTGAATATGCTACAGCAGTTTCTAATTTTTAAGGATTGAGTAAAGGTGTAGAACACTAATTCATAATCGCTCTAACTGTATTCTGAATAAAGTGTAACATTGTGTAGCCTTTTTGTATAAAAAAAACTAGACAAATAGAAATGGTCCAATTAGTTTCCTTTTTAATATGCTTAAAATAAGCAGGTGGATCTATTTCATGTTTTTGATCAAAAACTTTATCTGGGATATGTCTGGGTAGGGGCCAGTAAGAACTGTTTATTTGGAACCTTGTATTGGACAGTTTACCAGTTGCCTTTTATCCCAAAGTTATTGTAGCCTGCTGTGATACAGATGCTTCATGAGACAAATGCAGTTATAAAATGGTTCAAAATTAAAGTAAACTTTTAATTCACTCTGTGTCAAGTTATTTCAGATCATTAAGTACAGTTGTGTGTTAACAAGCTTCCTGGAAGTTGCCTGGAGGAGAAAGCAGAGAACCATTTACCTCTTCCATCCCACTTAAGAGCAGTTACTCCTTAGACCCCCAAGTCCTAATGACAGAGATTTCCTAGTGCAGGATTCTTCCCCTTGATGTGCTGCCACTTTGCACGGAGGCAAAATCATGCTTTGTGTCTGGCCTGGCAGCCACACACACTCTGTAAAGCAAGTCTGTCTCACTTCAGCTTTCTAGATGGGTGTTGTCACTAAGACCAGATGAAGAGCCTTTGCTTATAAAGTGTCAGCTGGCCCAGTAGCTTTAATGTATTTCTAGCTGTCCCTGGCCTTAGTTCCTCTGTGAGCTCCAGCCTGTAACTGATGTGTTACGGCAGCCCCTGTTTGCTTGGGAGTAGGGAAAATGGGTCTTAGGCTGCCAGCTTCCTGCCAGGCTGCACATCTGCCCCTGCAGCTGTTGCCAACCCAGGCCTTTCTCCTGCAGAGCAGCAGTTTGCCAGCAGAAAAGCAGAGAGGGTAACTCCAAGTCAGGATCTTAAGATAAGGAGAACTAAATAAAACTATAAACCAGGCTTGCCCTTTTTGCTTGCAGCATGGCTAAGTCTCATCTGGCTTTGTTCTTAGCCACACCTAAGTTACAAGACCCTAACTATAAAACACTTTTTAATCATATTAACAGCCAGGAGCTAGCCTTTCCCCATTTCTAGTAATTCCAGCTGTTAATGTATGAAAAAGAGATTGTGATATTTAACATAAGAACAATTCCATAAAAATACACAAGCTGAAGGTGTGTTTGTTTACTGGGGGTGTTTGCCTGGAGAACAAGGGCTGTCCAAGAGCAGGTTTGTAGCAGCAACTCTGAATAAGGCACCTGTTTGATGGGTGGGGCAGGAAGACAGACATTAGGAAGAAGTGGTTATGGTATCTGGCTTAGCCATGCTGCTTGCTCAGGACACAGGGAAAACTATTAACTTCTTTACACACTGTGGCATCTGCTGGGTCTAGAAGACACTGCTGGAGTCTGGACTTGACAAAAGGCTAGGCTCATCATCTCACCTCTTTTCAAAGAGGATCCCCAGCCAGGAGTGCTGGTGGCTGAGAATGATGCTCTCACCACTGGAGCCGAAGCTGTGCCATGAGAGGGGCACAGCTTCTCACATAAAAAACCAAAACAAAAAAGCCTGTGTTACTGAGTAAAAAGCTGATAAAAACCTATTGTATACGTGCCACCTACACAGCCTCTTAATGTGATTGTAGGAGTTGGTTCAAGTTGCATGAGATGAAGAATACCGTCTTTCTTGATAAAACGGCATAAGTGCCAGTCATAAGCATGAGGTGACCCCAGGTGAACAGTCAGAGCATTCACCTGGGCAAGAAAAAGATAACACAAACATTTCTAACAGCAGCTTAAGAAAGTAAAACACTGTCTCGATTGTGAAATAACTACAACTTATTTAATTTATGCTTTTCAAACTCCAGTTGACAAATACTTGCACTACATCACAATGCCAGGAAAGTAAAGTAGCCAAGAACTCACCCTCACAGGGGTTTAAAAAACAAACAAATCACCTCCCCAACCCTCCAAAAAAGTAGTTTCCCTGCCTTCTGGAGCCTCCGAAAGCCACATGTGTGTTCATACACAGCTTGCTGAATTAGTTAGGCCTGCTCTGCTCAGTTGAGGATGTTCCTGCAGCGCGGAGGTGCTGAGCAGCAGCCACAACTTGTGCTTTTTGTTAGAGTTCACTTGGTACTCTTGATATTTTCACGTCCCGCTGTTCTCAGAATTTCAAATACCAAGGAAGCAATGGCAACATTAGCTTGAGAGCTAGGAATGAAAAACCATTAACACTTATTAGACATTCGCAGGTGAAAACTTTTAGTTCAAAGCCCACATTTGTCTTTACACCAGAAAATTCTTAATAGCTGCTGCCTTCCCTTGTATCCTGCTTTTCTGTTAAGCAGCAACATGCAACTTCGTGATTCTGCCCTGTGGCAAACCTTGTGTAAAAAATAATTTCAGCTCAAATTCACAGTATTTGCTACTTCACTCAAATTCCTCTTTTAAGATACAACTCATCTGGCTCCTGCCCCTGAACCCACACTCACTCACACTTCGATCTTGATGGGAAAACATGTTTTTGCACATCCAGTACTGTCAGCACAGCATGACCCAGGGCATTGCTCACCTCCTGCATGGAGAACCAACTAACTGCCCCTACCACAGCCAGGGTGAGATTGAATGGTGGGATCTTGCTCCTTTTTTTTTTGCTTTCTTGATGAAGTTTTTATTATATGTATTTTGCCAGTTCATAGGAACAAGTCAGGAGCTGGCTTTTTTGCAGCCAACCATCCTTCATATGTAATTTAGGAAGGACACTAGCAGACCACTCTGCAACTTCCTTGGTTGCTGCTAATGACAAATACCTACTGACACTCTATGTTTTGGGGAACACAGAGCTAGCTAGGAAATACAAATGATCGGTCCATGTGATGTAATTTAATGTCTTAATGAGCAGGTGTTTAAACCAGAACATTTAGTTATCTGAAACAAATTCATCTTGGCAACTGTCGTCACTGGAAAATAAAAGCTACGATCCCATATTTTAATGAGTAGATTTGATTCCATGTGGCTACGCAGCAGAATGGGTTGGTTATGTGTCACTCTTGAACTGCCTAGTTCTGACTAGCTGAGGATATCACAGAGAAGAGTTTGGCAATTCGGGGCTGCTACACAACAGTAGCAGAGCACCAAAAGCCGCTCGCCGTCCCGGCAGTGCCCCTCTCCTGCCACGCAGCTGCTCAGCTGCCTCCTTCCACCACAGAGACAGAGCGGAAGATTAGAAACCTGTATGCAAAAAGTGAGCAAAGCGAAACCACTTCAATTCAGTGACAATATGTGGGTGGAAAGGCCTAGGAGTTTAGACTACTCAGAGATGGCTTAGAGCCAGGATCTCACTCACAGCCTTCTCTAAAATGTTTCCAATTCTGTGTGAGTTACAGAGAAGCTTCTTAAG
Organism: Coccyzus lansbergi; assembly: GCA_033558105.1. Classification (NCBI taxonomy): domain Eukaryota; kingdom Metazoa; phylum Chordata; class Aves; order Cuculiformes; family Coccyzidae; genus Coccyzus; species Coccyzus lansbergi. Next base: position 398,343 of record JAUMJK010000184.1, on the reverse strand, counting down.
AGAGTTCAAAGCACAGGTGAGGAGACTGAGTCACAAGGAATATTCTAGGAATGATGCCCATCTTGGGAGATTTTAGAATATCCATAGCCTCCATAAATAAAATGGCCATTCAGCTGAAGCTGATCAAGCTTGCTAACCCCAACCTCCTTCTGCCTGCCTTTGCCAATTTATCCATGTCTGAGGCCATTGCAGACCCAATATGAGAGCTGAATCCCTCTCAAGTTTCTTTTGGAGGCAAATGCATAGTGACATGCATCCCACAAAGAAGGAGAGGAGGGGAAATCAAATCTGTGAGCTCTCAAGAGCTCCCCTGTTGCTGCTGCAACCATGGGACTGTACAGCAGAGGAACTTGGCTCACCCTAGTGTATCAGAACACTTATCATCAGCTAGAGTTTGACCATCTCGATTCTATGATTTGACCATTCTATGACTCTATGATTCATCTTACGTCAAATAAGAGAGAGCACTGTTTATTTTGGGCTCTGTTGGTTTTCTGAGTACAGGAATGTAGAGCTAACAGACAATTAGAGGAAGCCAGAAAAGCAGACTCAAAGACAGTAGCTGGGCTGCCTAGCGCATCTAATGCTAACATGCTAAAAAATAAAGTGAAAACTAGCTCCAAAAGAAGAAAACCCCATCTCTCTTCACTGTCATCTTCCGTGGTGGTGCCAGTAACTCCCTTGGGGAGAGCTGACATTTTATTTTAGTTTGATCATTTAACGTGTCATAGAAAAACCTGTGAGTCAGCAGCTGAGTATGCAAGATAGATGCAGAGTGTTCTCAACAGGTTTGTTTAGTCCTCAGTAGGCATCTCCTTACGCTCACCGTGGCCTGACATTTCCCCTCCACACCTGCCTGCATGGCCCCTTCCTTCCAGCACAGGGCACATCCTGCCAGAATGTCAAGGAGCCAATTTCCCAAACAACCAACCCATATAAAGCCTGCATTTAGGAGCACAAAGAGCACCGAAAAGTTTACCATAGTGTTTCAAAAACTGATCTATAAGCTACAATTTCTCTGTGAATTTTAGCGAAACCAGGAGCGAAATGCAGCTTAACGGCCCATGGCAGGAGTGTAAAATTTCTTTTGAGGGGCAGAGAACAGTAATTTATTCATTCATATGTCCAAGGGGGATTAGAGAAGGGGAAGTCTATGGGAGATGATCTGAGGTTTGTCCAACTTGCTTGGATTAGCACCTCAGTTCTTACAGAGAAGACCACAGCATCCCCCAAAGTGTTCTCAGAAAAGCCACAGGTATTCTTAGACAAAAGTAGTTCTGTTCCTTAGCTGCGCATTGGAAAGTAATCAGCTCACAAAGGCACCAAAGACAATGACTTTCAAACAGGACACAAACATCACATTGTGCATCTCGCCCACTCCGCCCAGAACCACCAACCAGTATCCGGTTATGGAGGCCAAGCGTTTGGAATAAAATAATGGATTTTAAAAGGGGGAAAAAAAAAGTCAACACGTGCAGACACATTGAGTGGGACCGTGCAGCACAGTGCGGGTAACCACAGCTGGGATCAAGGAAAGCTGCCGCCACACCAGGAAAATTGGCAAGCTCTGAATGAGAGAGTCGGGAGAACAGTGGAAGGAGGGGGCCAGGGACAGAAACCTGAGAAGCTTGTACTGCACAGAAGGTGATTACAGAAGAGCAGACAAAAGAGGAGGCCAGCGCTCTCAGCACTGGAAATTCCTGGAAGCCTGAGGGAACTCACCTGGTAGGTTGGGCCAGGCTCTCTAGAGTTTGAATAAGAACATCACCATCATTCTTCAGGTTCTCACAGCACTTCTTGTTTGAAGTTATCTGGAACAAAAAGAAAGAACCGTTATCAAAGGCTTAGCACGAAATTCCACTGTCGTTTTTTTTTGTGGGGTGGGGGAGAGCAAACAAGTTACAGCATTTATTGCAACTCTAAATGGAATGTGTTATTAAAGAGACTCGAGAGAAAGTCCCTTTTACTGAACGGGTTTGAGTTTTAGGCACAGAACATCTAAAATGTCTCGACTTAATTAGCGAGATTCACTCCTTTTGTGAGTCTATGTGTGCATGCAAATTCATACACCACAGTCTGCCAACCCCGATTTCATCCCAATACCAACACAAACACAGTCCCCTTTTAACATGAATGCCAGGGAGATCCTGGGGAGATAGCAGTTTTCATTTCTCACTTCAGGGAAAAGAAAAATCAAGATTGTTTTCAGCCTTCACATCAGGATGTATGGGGTTCCTCAGACAGGAGCCAAGTTAAAATCACCACAACATAAGCAGTTATCCCTCACCAGTCATCAGGAATAAACCTGCACAAAACTGCACAGAACCAGGACACTGAGTGACGGAGGTTATACGCAAATCTGGAACACAGCTGGTTTTGTTGCTGGTGTGTGTTATCACAAAAATGCATTATGACTGGTTTATTGTTTCTCTAGCCTTAAGTAGTACAACCACAGGGCTCCAAGCCGCTTCCTGACCAGTTAAGCAGGTGAATGAGAAGGTCACAGAGGAGAAGACACGCAGTCACAGGGCACTGTGGCACAGACGGATACAGAATACTTTGCAGCTTCCCGGAGAAGCTCGTTTCTCAAAAATTTACTGAAGGTGCGCATGTCAGCTCCTGTTTGAGAAGGGAAATAAATCTCAGCCAAAGAGAAAGGAAAAGAGGTGGACCAGAGCAACTGATTATTTCAATACCGGAGCAGTTAATGCTTGAAATGGCAACTTCTGATCCCAAAACCTGGCAAGGACTTTAAAGCTTTAGCATGCCATGGCTGGCCTTCTTTACCATTGAGCAAGCATCTGGGCAATACGCCTTCACATCTCTCTCTTAAATTACAAGAGAAGCTTCCATCCCACCGTAATTTATCAGCAGCGATTCTGCAACAACTGTGTCCCTACATCTATAATCATAACATCCTGTAGTTGAGCAGGAACAGGGAGCTGTCTGAAGTAAACTAAAATGTATCCCACGTGCTGTGAAAAAACAGCGGTGCCATTACCTCAGTACAAATCATTGGTAAACCCTGATTACAGGTCATTAAACCTTTTCACTCTTTAGAGGTTTGCCTCTGACCATCTCAGTTTATATTTCAGTAATCCCTTCTTCTTTACTCGTCACCCATTAGATACCCGAGTTTTGTAATCTGGTTTCTGAATGTGAGAACAGAGACAACATAGTAGCAATAAAACAGTAATACAGGGAGAAAAAAAAGTGCTTTCACCACAAGACATTGCTTTTCACTTCTAAAGAACCCAAGACCCCTCAGTTTATTAGCAAAGATGATCTTCAAGCGAATGTTTCACTTCTAAAGAGAGCTCATGCCTCTACCAGATGCCTCCCCTAACTTCTGCAGCAAATCAGCTGCTGTCGTGTTTTTAGCACTTGTCACAGTCCTACCCCTTGTTTATCCTGAACACTTGAAAGAGGTCACAGAGAGAGGAAGGTCACTAAAAACTGGATCGTGCACTACGAAACTACAGGGTCAAATAAAGGCTACAGATATCTCTATTTCTAATACATCCTAACTCTTGGGTGCTAACATCTGTCCAACCCTCACTGCCTTTTAACAAATTACATTTTGTGCATTGTATGTAGTCAAAACATCCGAAATATGCTCAACTATAAAATCTGGTATATTAATTTTTTTTTTTTTTTTTTTTTTTAGTTCTAAACTGCTGAATTTAAAACAATAACTTAGTCCAACTGAGTCACAGGGTCTGACCCTAAGCTTACCTGTGCTGCAACATGCCTTGCACCATTATTAGGAATACATTTCTGTGGATATGGTGCATTTGAATGGAAAGGATTAAAACAGTTTTATATTAAAACAGTTTTTTATATGCACAGAAATTGCAACGAACAGAACAGAAGGGCCCATGAGATCATCTACTCCATCTTCCTATTATACACTTCACTGTTTGGATCAGCTTTCAGCCACAACCAAAGGGCGGTAGCAATATCCATCCACAAATGTTACTCCTCTCTCTTTTAAAATGCTTCAATAAGATACTTCCAACAGAAAAGGTGGAATTACAAGGAGGGAGGGGGTCGGGCCTTTAACAGCACGAACAATCTGCAGACTTTTCAAATTAAGGCTAAAAAAAATATAATTTAGTACATATTTTCTTGAGAGCATCAACTAAGAGCTTCACACAACCCAAGGGATGCTGGAGAGGAACAAACCCATCCAACCGGCAGTGCCACCTGCACACGCAGAGACCCTGTCTGGACAAAAAGTGGCCGTACTGCAGGCAGCTGGGGTTTCCACACTCACTCTTGATCATTAAGATCCGAAGATCACTTTCTGTCTACCACCAGAGATCCACCCCATGGTCCTGGGAGAGGATCGATGCTGCAGTCGAGGGGAAACTGCAGGCTGAATACAGGGAGAACTGCGAGTGCCCTGTAGCCAGCTCAACCACAGCTGCCTCTGGTTTTTTTTGTCAGAGTTCCCATGCTGTTACTGCTCTGACCTAGCAGCATCTATTTGCCCTTTATATCAGTCTGTGTCGCAGATCTGATTGCTCCTCGAGTGATCAGGAGGCCTCTCGCATACGGCAGATTATATCCTGCACTGCATGAAGCTCATGAGAAATACTGTCAGATCTCAGGAATGACTGTTTACTTTCAAAACCTAAGGCAAACATTTGTCTATGTTTCTTATTTAAAATTTGTTCAGGTTTTGTCTTCATTTTGTTCCATAGATTAAGAATAATTATGTCAGCACATAAAACCATCAGTAACCAAACTTTCAGAAATGAATATATTTTTTAGTCAGCTCATAATATTTTCCCTCTACTCAGCACTGCTGCATATTTTATCCACACCAGTTCTAGTTCTCATTCCTTTGGAATTTTAACAATTAGTTTGATGATCTCTTGTAATTTTGCTATTTGTTAGGGCTGCCTACAACACATATTCAATGATACAATCAATATCTATACCTTTAATTAAAAATGCCTCAGTTTATTTGTACACTCATTGCAATTTAACAAGAATTTCAAACCAGCTTTTGTTCATGAAGCTAACAGCCATTCAGCAGCTTTTGTCTCTTCAATTCCATTAACTAAGTATGAGCCATAAGAAATAAGTGATATGTGAAGATCAGTATTTTCTAAAAGTTAGAATAGCTATTCAAGCACTATGGCACTGCTGAAAGCGACTGCAGGAAAAGGTACAATATGAAACATTCGCTTGAAGATCATCTTTGCTAATAAACTGAGGGGTCTTGGGTTCTTAGTCTAAGTAGAAGCAATTTTTGCAATTCAAGTTTCAAGAAAACATGGAAACCTAAGTGACAGTTACTTTTCTTAAGCCTGGTTTCATAATACTGAAACGCTTTCTCTGACTGGCCATAGCTCACATCTTGTAATAACTGAGTTAAATGACCTCAGTAGTAAAGTACTCTCTCGAGTTTTGAAGAGAACGAAATTCTGCTTTGTTGAGGTTTCAAGTAAACAAAAAGCTTTATGTCTGTGACAGTAACTGGGAACTAATGCAAACTATTGACTGGGTAAAAATAAGGAGGTTTTTATTCTATGATTCTATGATTTGAAGCTTTTTTGGTCGAAGAAAGGCCTCAGGAGTATATTTAGCTGTACTTGAAGTGTTAACTTCTCTGCTGGAGATGTTCACCATTGGCTTTTTTTCTACAAGCCATCACCATGCCTGAACACACACACATACATTGCATAAATGCCCCTTCTCACAAACCCTCTTTTTCTCTTTCCCAAATCTATGAAATATTTTAACCTCATAAAACGATGCTTCCTTACTTTTCCCTTAAAATTTAAGAGAATTAAGCTAATTACCTTTGCAGGATTGGTTAGTTCAAGTTCTTGCTCAACTTTACCAACTCTGAGAGCAGCTGCACGGGTGACCTGGGAACTGCTGGGGGCTGGTTTATCAGAACCACCAGATCCTCATAGGTCAGATATTGGCATCACTTAAATATCTACAGATGCTTTGAATAAAGTACCACTTATCCCCAGCTGGAGGCTTTTTTTGTGAATGGGAATTGCGTCTTCAGCTAATACTGAGGTGAACCCATTCACCAATATATTTTTTCTCTGCACTAACTGGGACCTCATGTAGGATATAAAATGCATTTGATATTTTTTAAATTTGGGTTTTCAGAATAAAAAGAAAAAATAATGATTAAGCACACTCTTATTGCCCTCTAGATACTATTTCAATTAAAGTCTTCATAGAAAGTGCTGTCCTTGCCATTTAAAATGTGCATCTCAGACTTCTTATCCTCATTTCCACTTTGAGCTGGTTGAAGGCACTATCGGTAAGACACAGAGCCTTTCATCTCCACCCAAAGCTGCTGTTTCAAATGCCATCTGGACTGGTGGCGACTGAAAGTCGGTGGCTATTCATAGCTGCTCTGTGTGAGCTTATTCCCATCATCTAAGAAGGGGCAAACGTCACAAAATACAGCAGTGTCTAAAAAATCACTATAGTTGATGTGAGATAGCACAGCAAATAGGTCAATGGAATAGTAACTTCAGAAATAAGGCACAATGCCTGGGCTGAAGAAAACCTTCAAGTGTTACAGCACATCTTTTGCCTGTCCCAGGGCATTTAATGGCACATTTCGTGACAGGCTGTTAGTGCTAAGCTGTTCATAAGCACTGCAGTAATCAGACAAAACATATTACTTGGTTTTCATTCACAATTCATGACAACATGGCCAGAAATATGTGCCCATTCTCTCTTAACAGAGGAGCTCTAGAACCAGGAATATATTGTAAGCAGGGACTTGTTCAAGTGAGCGTCTACGTGAAATAAAACTAGGAGATCCATTGATTATGTCCAAACTTAGTAAATATAAATATTTCTGTCATTTCAAACACCTCTCCAAGCATTACAGATTAAGCTGGCAGTGCCCAGAGGAGATGTATCAAATAGATCCATCACTTCTGTAGACCTACATGCTTACTTACTCTTACAAAGTGACACAGCCCGACCTTTGTATAATGAAGCACAGAAAGGTTTGGGTTGGAATAGACCTTTAAAGACCATCTAGTCCAAGCCCCTCTGCAGTAAGCAGGGACATCTTCAACATCTGCTCAGAGCCCTGTACAACCTGACCTCAAATGTTTCCAAGGATGGGGCATCCACCAGCTCTCTGGGCAATTTGTTCCAACGTTTCAGCACCCTCGTTGTAAAAAAATGTCTTCCTTATTTCTAGCCTAAATCTACCCTCTTCTAGCTCAAAACCAATATCCCTTGTCCTGTCACTACAGGCCCTACTAAAAAGTCTGTCCCATCTTTCTCATAAGCCCCCTTTAAGTATAGAAAGGCTGCAATAAGGTCTTGATGGAGCCTTCTCTTCTCCAGGATGAACAACCCCAACCCTCTCAACCTGTCCTCATATGGGAGGGCATTCCATCCATCTGATCATTGTGGTGAGCCTCCTCTGGAAAGTAGAGGCTGTAAAATGATTATGTTTTAAGGAGGAAGCCCAAGCAGAGATTGAGATACCTGTGCAGCACAAGTGGAGGGTATAGTCACCGAAGGGCATGCACAAGTGCATGCTGAACACAAAATCATTCAAATTCCTTCTCCTTTCTGCAGCTCAGTTTGCTAACACAGCAAATGAAAACTCATAATCCAGACGGCAGAGACCACAACCCCAACGCTCTTCTCTGTGTCCCCACACCAGGCTATGGGCTCCCATGCTCTCTTGTACTCCCCTCCACTTTTCTAGGCTAGTGAAGGTCACATTTTTTTGCTGCCGTGGCACAGTTTCCATTGGATGGGGAGAGGCAAGGGAGGCTTGGATGGTTCCCACACAGTGAGTGACTAACACCACACGCAAGGACTCAGCAGAAAGGCGAAAGGCAGCACTGCTCTTCAGGTCAGAGAAGTTAAGCATGAACTCCCACTCACCAAGGGCCTGCTCTAGCTATTAGGTCAATTTTATATCTGTGCCAGGAATTTTTAAAAAAAAACTAAATGGAAAAGAACTTAAAACAGCATTAAAATATCCTAGCTATCTACAGCAGTCTTATGTGAGGTGTTTAATTTGGCATTGTGAGACCTGCTCTAGGCAGATCCATGACACTGGACCCTACAAAGCACTTCGGTGCAACCAATTTACAGGTTGTCTAATGAAAACTAACGGTAATTCTTGCCCAGCTCTGCAGTAGCAGACAAACACCTGAGGATGGGGTGCTCACCGTAGCAGAGACGCTGCACGCTCACTAGAATGGCCACAAGTTATTTTTACTCTCCATAATGCAAAAGAGCTTATTCTAAAAAGGTAAAAACCTTCCTGGCACATCACCCCCCAACCCCATCACAGCTTCTCTTGCTACTCATCTCTCTACATATGGTTTGGCTGGAAAGAAACAAACACACAACGTCTGTGTGGGAAGAACAAATCAAGTTGGACAAGTTATATTTATGTTACTAATTGCCAAGTCATTTGAACAGGCCTGAGCAATGTTGCTGGACCATAAAAACAAGAAAGGAAAGTTACAAAAGCTTGAGCATTCCAGGTGTGTTTTGGCAAGCATATTGTAGTCAGGGATTGCAGACGCACAATTACAAAGACTTCGTGGCTTTCAGATCCTGCAAATACATGTGAAAACAAGCAGGTATCTGTGACAAAAAAAAAAAAAAAAACAACCGACATCACACAGATTTTAGAGTTCAAAAACCTTTTTCCTCTTTATGGAGAAAACTCTTGCTCCACTGAAGTCAGCAACAAACGCCTTTTGACTTTGATAAGGCCACGATTTCATTCAGTGTTTTGTTTTCTTCTAATTTGTATGTATGTGCAAGTTTATTCTAAGTTCAAAACCATTTCCAACATTACATGGTAACATATCAGGTTTTTGGCAGTTTGAAAGCTTCATGTCTCAGGATTATTCATAGAGAAACAAGGAATGTCTCTCACATTCTGTGTAATGGTTAATTGATTTTAGATGTTTCTTGACACCTACTACTTTGAGGCTATTATCTGCCCTTCAGTATATACATAAGACACACAAAGGCATGTTCAGTGACTGCTGTAAAGTTGTAAAATTGCCAACTCTAAGTGGCATTGTCTAAGCATAAGAGAAGATTCATACGGTAATTATTGAACTGAAGACCAGTCTCTTGACCACTCTTGTTAGATTTTTTTAATTTTTTTTTTTAATGGGAACACTGTTCTTAGCTCGCTTTCAGGATGTACATCTTCCTTATCCAGAAAATAGTCGTTATTAGTTTCCATCCTCTGTAACTAGTGAGTTTAAAATAGTTGACTTAACAGAACTGGATAGGGCAACCTCTTCACATCCAGCCTGGTGACTCTATGATCTTACAGCATCCCAGTGGATTTTCAAGGAGATTGACAAATTGTGTTCAAAGTGGATGCTGAAATTCAAAATTAGTCTCTTAATACTAAAAATCATGATGTCAAACGCTGTGTTGGGGGGTTTGGTACCCACAGTCTGTGTGCCCATTGAGGCAGTTGGGGTTCACCAGTGATACCTGTTGGTCACCTTCCCTTGATAACATTTCTGTCTCTCAGCGAGGACTGACTCTTCCTTTCTCTTAGGGTTGTCCTGTTGGTTAATAGAGTTTAGCACTGAGTTTGTCTGTTCGCTGCTTCAATCTCAATTTCTTTCCTTCTCCTGAAGGGAGGGTGTTGAGTCACTTTCCCTGGAGGGGTTTAAGGGACGGGTGGGTGAGGTTCTAAGGGACATGGTTTAGTGGAATGGTTGGACTTGATGATCTGGTGGGTCTCTTCCAACCGGGTTATTCTATGACTAGAACCAGTTGTCCACAACAACTTCATCAGCAAAGTGAACTGCAGTCCTGTCTGGCAAAAGGTGTCTCACAGGAGACATCCACATAATGTTGTAGGGTTGACAAGTTATGCATGGTCATAAGCCAGTCCAACACCAACATGACATTAAAAATAAACACTTGCCACCCTGTTACTGGTGTTCTCATCTGTAAACACAGACTCACCTGTCATCTGCATGGCAATGACTCCCTGAGGTACCATTTCAGACTAGCTTCACTCTGTACAAACACTCTGTCCCAGCCAGGCTCAAACATCAACTTTAGTAAAATGAAGCCACAGATAGAGCTTAAACAAGCCTTGCAAGGCCCTCTAATCCTTCTCACAGCTCCCAGTCCACTGCCTGTCCTCATTTTGCTGGGTCTAAAAATATCACCCCTCCCAGGTACATCTCATCCTAATGGTCTTATATGAATTCCACCTTAAAAAAGGAAAGGGGAAAACCACTGAAATAATTTTTATTACCACAGCAGACCCAACTTAGGCTCATATCCAATATGTAAGTTTCCTTAAGAGCTATTATAGAGGTTCCTGGTTGTCCTAGAGCAAAAAATCCTCAAAACAGTTATGGACACACACTGTAAAACAATAAGCAGCTTCTCTGTGAGATTTCTGTGAGATTTCCTCTCTAGTTCATCATTCCCTAACCTGAGCAGGCTCTCATCTTAAAATGTCCTTCATAGTCTCTCTTCATCAGCTTTTCTCCTGAAATAGCTTCTGACAAGTAACTTCCAATCCCTCTTAAATATTGATTCTTGTAACCCATATTTCAGTGCTGTTGTTTTTTATGGACTAATAATAATTAAACTTGTGAATAAGATCCCTGATTTCAGCATCTGTCATGCCTTACATTTCCCTGTAAAAATCACAAAATAGTCTGACTACAAATTTTTTTTCAAGTGACATCCACCTTTCATTGATATGCTCCACAAGTTAGGGATGGTCTTCCTTTCTTTTCACCTTCATCTGGTAAGCTCAACTTAGATCTTTGTCATATTTCACGCTATGATGATTCCAGTAATCTCAAATACTTATACACTTGCAAGGGTAATAATTGTTAGTACAGCTAACTCATCTTCTTACTCTTAGGAAAACTGGCGACACCCAGAATATATTGGAAAGTGTTGACCTTTAAATGGCAATTACTACACAGGAGAAGTATGCAAGCAGTCAAGCAGCTACCAATTTCATAAAGGCTTGCATATATAAGGATACAAACACTCGAGCACCCGTGCTTGTGATGCTCAGGTGAGCCGGTCAACACTACAAGCTGCCAAGCAGTCGGGAATTTGAAGTTTAATGCATACAGACTCCAAAAAAAAAACCTTCAAACCTGATGTTGCCCTTTGTCCTGCTTTGAAACACTCCTCATACAGGTAAAGGCTACTGCCTTGATGAAGGCAGTGATGTGGACACATGCTGTCAAAGTTGGTTTTGTATAGATCCATAGGTGCGATTCAAATCTGATCTAGTATGCATGATCTTTAGCTTTCCCTTAGCAGAACCTTCATACAGCATTGGTTAACTTTCACAGAAGAAAACTGGAAAGCTCATGCTCACATGGGTTATAACTTAGACTTGAACACAAGACTCCAACAACTAAAAATCTTTACAACTTGATGTTTTAGACACATCGTTCCAAGAACAGCAGGAATGTGATGAATCACATTAAGAACTAACACAAAGTAAGAAAACTAAAGAGGGGCAAAACCTTGTTAGAAAATCACTATGAAATATGACTTTCAGCTAAATATTAAAACGTTAAACATTAGTTCCTTTTTAGCCCCTAATGTGTCTCTATTGACACATAAAATTTGGATAATGAACTCTTCAGGTTTTCCTTACGTCCCAAACATGGATAGTCTTTCAGAAACTGAAAAAAAAGAAAAAAAATGAAGGTCTGAAGATTCTTTATTAGAGGAGAAAAGTATCATTGTATTTATGTAAAAAGCAACTAGAAATGTAAATGACTGAAGAAGGATATTAGTCTACAAAACACTTTCTGAGGAAAATTATGCTTTATGAAGTGGTTCAATTTCCATAAAATTATAAAAATTGTCATAAAAACAAATGGACTTCTGAAATCACTGCTTGCTTATTGTCATGTGACAGATGGCTCTGACTGCCTGGCAGAGAACAAACAGCTACCTAGTTGGTCCTCACTGACCTCAAGAGAGAATCATTTTGGTCTATTCACACTTTTTTTTTTTTTTAACAAGCCCGGTTGCATTTAAGTATTTTTACGGCAGCTAGTAAGTCATCCATGCGCAATTACAGAGAGGAGGTCAAAAGGAAGTAATAGTGATGAGCCCCACAGATGACACAGCTAGGCAACCTCTACAGTATTGCACTATGTAAAATTACAGTGCACTGAAACACCAAATGAGTCCAGCAATCTTTTTGTGCCCACAGAAACAATGAATTAGGACTCCTTAATGAAAACAACAGTGATAGTCATGGGAAGTTACACTGGTCTTGAATGATGAATCAAATAAACAGGTTGCCAGTTTCACTACACACTCCAAATCAAAACATCTGTCTGTGTGAAGAGAATTTATTTGTCATTGTTGACCACGGTAGTATTACTTTTCAGACAGCTTTTGTATCTATTGATAATCATAACGGGCTCCCAACAGCCAAATACCAGCACAGTGCTAATTGTTGGGGGGTGGTCTCAGAAAGCAAACATGTTCTAAACAAGGGCATGAAAAACTTCCCTCAGGAATGCAACTCTGCAGCATGCCATCCACTGGAATAAAGAGGTTTTGGTTTTGCTGCTCTCCGAAATTAAGAGCAGGTCCCATATCTGATGCTATCCCCCCACCACTGGTATCATTAAAAAGCAACCATCACAGATAGACGGGATACTTCACGTCAGTTGTGAAAACAACCATGAACCAAAATGGCAATCCAAACCTGCACTTAATGCAAATGCATGTGTACTTCCAGACTTACACTACTTATTCCAAATAAACAGAATAAAATTTAATGTAAAAATGACTAGTTCAACAGGCCAAGTTGCAAGTAAGCATCCACAGTTACTTCAGGGATTAACCCCACTTGCTGCATTTCACAGTGAAGACAACCAGAAGTCATCAGTACGTTCACGTTCTGATTTTTGCCAACACTTGCCATATAAAGTTGTGTTTGGACTCGACATGCTTCACCCTTTATAAGCCCTGCTGTTTCAGTGATACCAAGAAACTAGTGATATGATTATTTCTTAACAATTTCCCTCTCCCTAAATCAATTCGTGTCTACCTGCACTTGGCTAACTATTGCAGTTTTACTGTTAACTGGCAGGAACAGACAGATTCCTGAGTAGTTCTATCTTTTATCAATTCACTGAGTTCCAGCTCCAGGTGGCCTGTGTAACAAGAGAAACTCTTTCACCTGTTGCCAGCATAACACCATTCTAATGTTCTTTAAAATAATATTTCAATATATAGATGAATATAATCACTGTAGAGTTTCTTTGGTGGAACTACAAAAACAAAAGGGTTCTAACACAAGGTTAAGTGATTTACGGCAAAACCTGTGAAGATAAATCACCTTTCTCTCTCAATACGGTGCTTCATCTTCACCTTTTTCATATCAGCTGCCACTTCTAATATGTGCAAGAAGTGCTCTTACTATGTTAGGAAGCAAAAATGATCAAGTTGTTCTACTTTGTAGTCTTCTATCAACAACAAAAGACACAAACACTGTGAGCCCAACATGATTTCACTAACTAGCAATGTGAACGGCAATGTGCTGCTTTACTATTAATAAAAGAAGTCAAGGAAGACCAAGGCTCATTTTAGTTAAGCTCCCTGTCTATGTCTCACTTGCTTTGATTCACAACCTACCCAGCTGATGAAGGTGGACCTGCACTAGCACTGAGCTGAGACACCTTTCCAGTTCTGTTGAGGCAGGACAGCAAAGCAGAGGTGGTGTTGGACAAGACAAGGCAGCAAGATCTGCTGCAGCTAGCATCTCAGAGCTTGAACAGCGAGGTCACAGACTTTTGTCACTAGAAGGAGATAAGGAGGTAGAAAAGATAAAACTTTCGGTAAAGAAGGAAGTTCACAATAAAGGAGAGTCTGTCCTTCCATAAACACAAAATCTGCTGAATTCCCAAAGAAGAAAACTTTTCTCCTACAAGAAGTAAACAGTTTAATTTGGACAGGACAACATTCTCTGAAAGACAAACTGACTGTTTCTTTTTGTAACTCTGTTAACACAGCACAGACTGACCTTTGCATCCTCATTTTGATGCTTATCTTGAACAAATAGCCTAGAAGTCAATGTCTACAGAGGAAAAAAATAGTGCAGTGACTTTTCTTTTAAAGTGCATAGCAAGTCCTAGGGAAAACTTTAATAAATGTGAGTCCAGTTGCTGTGGCTGAATGTTAACCAGCTTTGTGATTCAGTGTGTGTTTGGCCATGACAGCCTAGCTGAGAGAAGTTAAACTTCAATCCTGAATTAAGTCTTTCAGAGAGAAAATGATCCTTTATATACGTTATATTTCAGTATCAGCGGAAGAACAAACATTTTGGTTTTTATACACGCATCGGCTCTTTGCTTTTATCTCATGAGTGAATTTAGTGTTCAAGGAATGAATACCAGTGACTAAAGCCAACCCTAGTGAATGCAAGTGTTCTGATAAACTTCACCCATGTAGACTGGGCAGTGAACCTATGATCTAACTGGCTATGATCTAATTGGGACGGGAACTAGATATTTTTTCTCTCATGTTATTTTGACAATGGGAAAAAAAAATTATAAAGTACTAATATCACAGGCTTATATTCATAATAAGTACATACAAATTCCAAATAAAGTATTTCTAACATAATAAAGCAGTTTGTTTGCTCTTAGAGGTTTAAAGTTAAAACTACTCAGACAGTTTTGCTGATGCACAGCTAATGACATCATCGTTTTGCATTTGCTATTGCACAACTATCACGAACAAGGTGTGCCTTAAAATTAGTTGTTGCAGCCCATACATTTAGCCTGATTAGGTCAATAATCCAAATAGTAACATAGTTACGGAAATGAATGCAGACTGATTTTTGTGGAAAATAAGTAATTCTTTATCTTTACGCTCTATTTTTTAGGAAGAAAACATCAGACTAAATGTTTTCAGATGCAGAATGAGCATGTGGATGTCTGCCACCATGTACTACCTTTTGCTCCTGTACCCACTGTGGCTGTCAGTCTTATAACTGTCCTCCAGGACAAGGTAACTGAGTCACAGTGCAAACTTAATCCCATCACCACACAAAGCTGCTGCGATGATCTCATTACTGTTCCAGGAAACAGAATAAACTCAATTCCTATTTACACCAGCAAATCTAGCTCTCAGCAAAGACCTACAAAGGCCTTGACCACATAAAAGGGAGAACAAGTAACGTGAGTGGCACCCTATTAAGGAAACTATGAAAGTAAGTGAGATAGTGTCATTGAGACACAAAGACTTGGTGCTTTGTCAGAGGTGTGTTTTTTTTTTTTTTTTTTTTTTAATTTTAAAGGAGTTTTGATGTTTAGCCAAGTCTATGATCCCTTTTGGTAAGGTACCTGGAAGTTATCTTTATGTCAGGTTAAAAATAATTATTTACACAAAGAAGAGATTTATTGCATTATTTCAAGTCCTCAACCCAATCTAAATTGGCTAGGAGGTTCATTTTGAAGCTCTTCACCATTTTTTTGAATATTGTATTTGGATTATTTTCTAGTACAGCATAAGACATGCAGAAACAAAATCTAAAATGACTAAATCTGACTTTAAAAGAATACCTGTGTGATCAAAGCCCTGGCTCACCTGTAGAGTTTTTTTCTCCTTTTTTTTTTTTTTCCTCTTTTTTTTTTTTTTTTTTTTTTTTTTTGTGTAGAACTAACTAGCAGGAAAATAACTTATCTTCCTTATCTTCTAAGAGTTACACTTAAAACTGATTGCTTATAAAGATTTCAAGAATGATTTGGATTATCATTCTAAAAGAGCACCTGGGGGAGAACTGGGTGGATCAAGGGATTGCTAATGAGATACCGAGTCTTTCACATCTAAACTGCTGCTTTAAATTCAATCTAAGGCAAAGATCCCCCAGCTGGTGGACATCTGATGATCTGTAAGAAATGAGGCGATGTTCTCACTCTATTCTTAGAAGATACATGTTTTATAAGCACTAAGCTGCCAGCAAAATTGGGACTCTGCGGTGAAACCAGGGAATGAATTGACTATGAAAGAATTGAAATGAAATTTCATCCCTCAATACAACAATATAAAACCAGGATTTGGCTTTCTGGATCAGGTTTATACCACGATTATTTTCCCCAAGCTCCAAATAATAGTTTCAGCTTTTGAAACTACTACAGGAAATCTAAATGAGATATTTTAGAAGGTAAAAATTACTATTTAACTTCCAGACTAGCTATATTGGGCGTTAATGACTTATAATTTACAGAAAGGGCAGTGGTGAATGTTAATGAGTGACTCAGACAACTTTCTATTATGCTTTTCTGCAGGAGCAGTCATTATCACATATCAGTTGCTCTGAACATAACACTCTCTAGTCCTCCCTTCTATTTAATAAAAGCAAATTAATGATTTCCAATCATTTATGCACACAGTGAATTTGACCCTCGTTTCACTCACATATTACAGTAAATGTATCATTTTAATTAACTTACTAGCCATAGCTGTTTTACAGATGTTTTGTTTGTTTGAACATACTTCAGCCTATGAACTATTTGCAACTCTTTTAACTGTGACTCCTAATTTACTAATGGGATTCGTGACAGCTCAACTACATGACTGATTACTGTTTCTCTTTGCTGACTTCTGGGTCAGACTGAGAGTCTTGAGTCTAAAGCTCTTTGCTCTTGGTACCCGGCATGGCTATCTCAAATGGTTACCATGCAAACCAAGCCCATAGCCAGTACAGTGAGATGGACTGACTTTACCTGCGTATGAATCAGTGGGTTGGGCACACGCTAATTGCCTCAGCAGCAGCAAAGCCTGTTCTGCTTACTCAGCCTTCTTCCTTCTTTCCTTCCTTCCTCCCAAACAATACTCCTTCCACCCTATAACCCAAGTGTCTTCTTCCTGCAGGAACCTCCCTTGCAGCTCCATAGCAATTACCACCCATGCACAGGAGGGGAAACCACTAGAGCTGCCAGAGCAAGACCCAGTCACATGCTGGTGGCCCTGCATGGAATGGAGAGGCTAGAGGAGTTCCTTCTTGTGTCTTTCAAAGGATCCCTCTACCAGATTCATAGCTCTACCAGGGAAAACATCTTCCCATGCTAGGTCCCCGGGCAAATCCAGACAGATTGACCCTTGGAATATTGTCCCTTTAAATAAGAAAAGGTGTTAACAACCACAGAAGTTTTCCCTCCCTCCACAGCACTACCAAAAATCTCACATAGGCTCTCAGATGCCCTCTTTCAGCAGGCATGCACAGCTCGGCAATGCCATCAAACACAATACAAGTTTCTTAGCAGAGGGACATTACATTGTGTGGAAAAGAACACCTTGAGAAAAGATACCATTCGTTCTCCTGTTGATCCTTTCCTAACTCTCCTTCTTGTGCATTGTCTTCTGCATCTTGCTCATCCCAAGCCCAGTTTTGCTAGTCATCCCTCCACTGATACCCAATGAGCAGGTGCTGGAAATTTGTCCTGGGGGTCAAACCTAGCAAATGTAACTCCTGGCAGAGTGCAAGGCTCCCTCACATCATTAGAGGAGGTCACTGATGCACCCATAGCCCCATCTCCCAAGACATCCCAAGTGTAGAGATAGTCATATAAAGGAGTGACACCTCCATCATCATTCTTCTAACAGAGTCCTTGAAGAAGCTGTGGATATGGTCCTCTGGGACACAGTTGGTGAGAAGGAAGAAACTGACTTAGTGGATGCCACACAATAATCCCTTGTAAAAATGCAAATACTTGGCTACAAACTTTTCAGAAAATCAAGGTCTTGGATCTGACTTTTGTTAGTCAGTGAAGGGATGATTCTCTGCCTTTCCATTAGGTCTTCACCTCTGTGCTGAAACAACACCAGCACTCGATCTTATCTTCCTTGCCTCAACTTCCTCCTACAGTTCCAGCTGTTTTCAGTCTCCATGCTGACCACTGGTGGCCAATTCCACAAGGCATGGCAAGTGCCAGGAGGAATAGAATGCAGAGAGATAAGATGTATGTGGAGATCCCCTCTTGCATTTCCTGTGGATCTGTAAAAGGAATCTGCCATCCTCTGCCAGGAGGCTGCCAACATCCTTCTTGGTGCCTTTCTACTTTTCCAAGGAGTGGATGTATGCATATGCTCCTGTTCCCCTCCCAAAGGAGTTGGATATGTTATCAGAGAAATGTCTCAGGTCCCGTGGTCTGTCTGGACCAAGACTCTACCCTCTTTCCCCTGTATTTCAATACACTACAGGGCAAAGCAGGTGCCTTCAGGCTCTAAAATATCTTGCACCAGATGCCAACTTGCCATGACCCTCCATCAACTAGGCATTTTCATGTTGCTGCAGCTCAAAGACTGGCAAACACCTTCTCTACATTCCAGCACCTTTACAATAAGCAAAAGACATTATTTCCTCCCTAACAAGCAAGCCCAAATACCCAAAAGGCCTCTACAAAGCCTATGTCCTCTGACAGGCTATTTTAAGAGAGACTATAGGCTGATCTTGGCCAAAACTAATCGCTCATGACCATTACTGACAACAGGCAACAGTCCATAAAAGGGGTTGACCAGCCGGAGGGAAGCTCCTTACTAATTTCTCACTTCATGGACATTTTTCTTGGACCAATGTTCTGCAAACCTTAAGGCCTGTGTAGCTAGGATGACTTTTCCCTCTCTATATATAATTCAGTATTTGTGAATGTTAACTGCAATTCTGCCATCAATATTTTGAATTGTCTGTAACTCTTGATAACCAACCTTAGTTTTGAATAATTCTATCTTATCAAAAACCTTCATCATAGTCCTCTTCATTTCTTTTTTCAGCCAATTTATGAATGCATTGCAGAGCAAAGATCCTGGTAGGCTTATGGCAGTAATCTGCATTTATGATGCAACACTAGCTGTTCAGTATTTCCTTTGTTATAAATAACTCATAATATTCCTTATTAATAAACCCGTGAAAGCTTTCCTTTTATTCATGGCGGCTCAGTTGCTTTAGGAAGTTCTATTCAGAAATCTTAAGAAATGCCTTTTCAAAATCTAAGTCCACTTTATCCAATGGATTGTAATTTTTCTCACACTATTGACTCACTAGGAGGAACTAGAGAAATACCACTTCCCTCTACAAGCATTATATTGAATCTTATATAATATGCTGCATTTATCTTTCTGTTTACTCATCTTTCCCTTGTTATCACACCTTACAGAAGTTAGAGTTAACTGTTTGCCATTCTCAGAATGATACATGGAGCCCTGTAAAAAAATTTAACATTGATACTGATTCAGCAAATAGGTTCAATACTACAATGACAGGTTCAGCAATTTCTTGGACACTGGGTCCAGATGATCTGTTACTAATCACTTGATCAAATTGTTCCAAAATCTCTATTTGTAACACCTGATTTATTTTTTTGACAATTCTATATATAAAAAAACCCCATATTGAGATGACAAAACTGGGTAACTTTCAGTAGCAAAAATTGAAAGTCTTAAAAGTGACCTTTGGGGTATAAGCACAAGACTTTCTCCTCTTGTCTTTAGAGGAATACTTCATGTGTCAGTCTGTAAAATTTTCTCAAAACTTTTGTAAATAGTGATGAATTACTACCTTCAGTGGAGACAATGTATTTATTTCATTTGATGAACTGATAAGCTATTAGTGAGGACTATCTACAACCACAAAGAATTGCATCTTTGTCTGTAGTAGGAGACTTTTTTGAAATTTAAAATATACATCTCAGAGCATAACCTGGATGACTGACCATGCTAAGTAACACATACTAATAAACTTGGTAGAATTGCACAAACAATAATCTAAACTACAGCCCAGACTTGCCATGACCTTTTAAATCTTAGCATCTTGATGTTTACAGACATAAATATTCCAAGACCTACAGAATATTGCAGGCACTTGGAAGCTCACTGATGGACACCTCACATGGAGATTGGCTATCTCATCATGTTTAAATGGTTTCTTATGATTTCCCTTGAAACATTTCCTAGATAAAGCTCCTGGACATAAGCCACTTCTTACTGATTGTGTTTTTCCCTTATCACATTTCCATCTAAAACTTTCACATACCACAAGGACTCTACTTAAAACTGACACTCAGTGGGATACTTCTCATTTGGTGCAGTTTCTGAATTTACTCACAGAAACAAAAATATGAAAAGTTTTTGCAAAGTACATTCCATCTATTTGTAGTGCACATGACAAGAATACAAATATGATCTGTCATAATAACATATCTAGCTTTTGACTCTGAGAACAAATCGTGGGCAGATTAGTTCTTGCTTAATGTGACACCATTGGAAAGTACTTTTTAAAAGGATAATAAGGCAGTGCAAAGAACTAAGATCCATGAAACTATGAGAAGAGGTTAATTTTGTGATGGGTGTGGACTGTGGGAGTTTTCTGAATGGATGCTCAGAGCCAAGAAAAGCTAAACATTTCCTCTTGTTCTAAATGAAATGAAAACTTCTAATAAAGACATCAGATAAAGGGACTATCATAGGACATGCAAGTGCAGTAAAGCCAGGATGCAACAGTATTTAAACGATAAGGTGAAATCACAGCTTTAGAGTTTAGAGACTTATAAAATACAGGAAGCTAAAATTAGAAAATGTTGCAACATATCTGAGAACATAACCAAAACAGTCTTGAGAACTGTGCGTTTGCCATGTTAGTGGAGGAAAATTTGCATAATTAAAAGGCATCGATAATTTACGTAATGCAGGTGAAGGAGTAAGAACATCATTGCACTGTAATTAAGAGAACTGTTTGTCAGTCTCATTTTAAATTGGACTCAGACATTTCAGAATGTCAGTGGCATTTATATGAGTAAAAGTTACTGGAGTGAACATCTTTAAAACACTTAACTTTTACTGTATCAGTACATCGACGACTGTCAGGTATACTGCCAACCAACACTGAGGGGCAAAAACCAGGGTTAGTTCTCTAGCCAGTCTTGGAGGCTGTAGGACAGAAAGGGCAATGCTGAGTAGTGGTTAGGGTATGGAGACAGACAGTTGATGGGTACAACCCAAAAAGTGCAAACAGCAGATTGTTAACAAGGAAGTCTCATGAATGAGACTGCCCTAGGAACAAGCTGGGAGCTGGCAACGGGGAGGGCACAGCGAGGTATGTGGCAAAGGGGGGTTATGGCCTTCATCTTCCTGGGTCACAGAATAGGATTTGATTACTGGTTAGGGTTATCCACAGAGCAGCTTCTCCCATGGAGAACAGGGATATTTTAAAATAGGACAGTGGCGTTTTACTACAGCACAACAGCTGAAAAAAGGATTCTCCAGTGGATAGGGAGCACTGGTTCACAGCTTCTCTTCTCTGTCCATATTTTGAATGAACTCAGATCTTGGAAGCTGAGCCACTGCCTAATTTCAAGTTTGTTTACATGACTAACTGGCAGGAGATCGTATTTCTTAACATCTCTCTTCACAAAAGCCTGCAGCAACAGATGGATTTTGCTGCATAATCTAAAGGTCAACAATTTCTGACCAGCAAACTAATGGAGAACAGACTGGACTGCAGCAAGTTCAGCACTGGGGAAACCTAATTAAAAATGATGTTCATATTTAACGAGTGTTTCAGTATTGTACAAGGACAGCGGGAGCACTTGATGTACCCAAGATACATTTAAATCAATAATTGTTTTTTCTAAAAAGGAAAGCTATGCATTCATGTAAATCACATGCCAGATTCACTATTTGCAAGACACAATACGTAGCAGCCAGTTTTCTCCATCAGTTAATAGTATTTAAGAAGCTTTAAGAACATCAAAGTATTCTGAGCAAAACGTGACAAAGGGGTGGATTTTGCAGTCATGCGCCTGAAAAGGCTAAGAATTATTTTCATGAGTTTTAGACTTAAAAAAAAAAAAAAAAAAAAAAAAAAAGGACTGTCACATGGAAATTATGGAAATTCAGAGTACTTGTGATTAATCAAGACTCTCAAGCTGCAAATTTGAAATGCCCTACTTCTCTTCAATCAGGAAAACTGGTTCAACCCTGCCGTACTGCTCAGCCTCCCAGAACCTTCTCACCAAAATTTCTTCAGTTCCCCAAGGGCGTATCCCACAGCTATTAAATATCCTTCCAACTCAGAGGGACTAAACAAACACGACTTACGCTTAACATCAATGCACACAACTCTAGCACCTCATGCAAAATAAATGAAAAATCAGTCAGATACCACTTTGTATATCCTTTCGGTAAGAAATCGTTCCAGTCCAGCAGTTTGTAACATGGGCAACTAGCGGTAAAACCAATTGTTCTCATTCCACAGCAGAGACCATCAAGCAATGAAAGTGCAGTCTCTGACGCACGGCATGGCCACTAAAATGACAGGCAGAGGTGAACGACCTCTGAAAGCCAGTATTTTCTGTTTGATTTTATCAGTCAGTTTGAGGAGAGTTAATGTCTGCGACAGTAATATTTTATCATTGAACTTGGCACGAACGGTGACCTTCAGATATGAATCTACACATACAGATATGTAGTTATATGACTTAGCAAAGCTCAAACACTGGTTACCACAATGCTAGTAGTAATTTCAGCTATTATGTAATTTATAATTAATTCTGTAGTTTAAGTCACAAAAATATTACTTGATTATAACACCCCTCTTCTGCATACTCTTCTGAATGCATCTTATAGGAAGAAGATTTCCTTATTTTAAGAAACTTCTGAGAGTTTTTAATACCACTCAAACCATTTAGCTAAGTTCTCAAGTCCAAAATTTTAAACAGGAGCAGAGAAAATAGACATGTAGGAAAGGAAGTGCACATTTTAAAGAGCTGGCTAAAAGACAGTGCTTTGATTTTTGTCCCAGTTGTTGATTTGATTCCATGAGACCATGAAGAAGACCAACCAGTGGGAATTAAAACAGTAGATCACAATAAATCAACAGACATGAAAACATTAGCTCAGGCATTAAATTTACATTTTCCAGACCATTGGCTCTAGTGACCCAGAATATACTGGGAATTTAAAGTTCTGCTGACAGTTCTGTAGCTCAGTTTCACTCTAGCCCAAAGCAACAGTCACGAAGAGCAGGCTCTTGCTTCATTCTCTTGCCTTACACTAGAACACGCTTATTTTTAGGCATGGCATACCTACGATCTTATAACACATAGGAGTGGGGAAGATAAAGCCAGGCCTCAGACTGGGACGATGCATGTGCTGTTTAAATGGAAACAGCAGCTGTTGGGGGACAATCAGATGCATAACCGCAGGAGGCTTTAGCGTACTTGGGGAGAATGTAACTTTCAGACATTTCTGCTTCTAATACAGAAGAAATCTTCACTGAGCATATAACAAGCTGACACATCTTTATGAGTTTCAAGCTTTTAAAGGGTGCTTCAGAAAGCAAAAGAATTTCAAGGGATGGCAAAAGCCACATTATCAAAACTGAAGCAAAGTTCTTGCCACAGGCTTAACTTTTCAGAAAAGCAGAGTTACAAAATGCCAACAGAATTTTTAAAACTACGACCAAATAATAACAATAACAATCACAACAACAACATCATAAAATCTCTTAATAATCTTGCACAAAGCTGTGAAAATTTCATCTAGAATAGCTTATAAAAATTTCAACCTGAAGCCAACACCTGTTATAAAAAACCAGCGCCAAACCATCTCAAAGTTACTAGCAACTGTTACATAATGAGACAAGTCAGAAAACCCCAATAATAAGCAACCACAAATACCATATTAAAACCTGCCTACACTGCAAAGGAAAAGGAAAAAAAAACCCATTTTGCTGTCTTTTTGCTAATATGCTTTTACTATGCTCAATCTCATGAGCATCACCACAGAATATCTCCCAAACATTGTGCCACAGTAAATGGCTTCCCAGGATAGCTTTGTTTCTCTTCCCAGCCTCCATATTATTTTAGAAATTATACTAGAATAACACTGGTGACAAATATTTAAATATGTCTGTTGTTACCACAGTTTCAATAGCTACGCACAAAAGCTGTAATCACCACATCCTGCCCACTACTAATCAGACAACTTGGCTCCACTGAGCAGACCCAATGGGACACACAGAAATGTTTGTCGTTTGACATCCCAGCTGAACAACAGTTCTTCTGGACTTCTGATTTTACCTCCCTTGTCAGAAATCCACATTAAAAAAAAATCAACATAATGAGCAAGATTGTGAAGGCAATATCACTCAGGAACTAAAGAGTATTTCATATTCTCAGGCAATATCAAATCAGTCATGGAATATTTGTAGCAATATAAACAGAACACAATAAAAATGCAGAATATTTTATATGTTTTCCTTTAATAAATTGCCAAATACGTGATCAAACATCTCTCATACAAAAAATATTCTATAGATAAAGTTTCAAATCCACTCACGCCATCTCATTTCAACTGGCCTTGCCATGATAAGCCTATGCTGACCACAAACGATGGAGGAACCAGACATCAACGCCCTACATATAGTACACGTGCACTTTATGTAACATACAGTGAAAGTCAATGGGGCTTCAGATAAACAGGAACTTTTTTTGAGATGGAATAAGGCCATGACATATAAGTAAGGAAGAGGTGAAGCCAGGATGATGACATATAAGTAAGGAAGAGATGAAGCCATATTTCTATATGCATCAAGGACAGTCATAGATCCAGACTCGGGAGTTTTATGCACTGAGCCTAATCCCTGGCTATCAGAAGTAGGACACTGGGGAAGCTGATGTACATCAACCACTTGGATGAACACAAACTACATCCTCACCTTGCTCCCTCTACCAGCAGTCATGGCTGGGTAGCACCAGGCATCTCCCTTTTAAAGAGATTGAGAGATCCCTCTCCTGTTGGCAAGTGAGAAGGAAGCCTGGCTGTGTCTAGCCTGAGCTATGTCTGCATTCTTCTGTGAGGCTACTCCAAGAGTTTAAGCTCTGAAAGCATCATGGGGCACAATTGGCTTATACTGTGTTGCTATGAGTTAAGGGCTTCTTCCCTCGTAGCCTTAGCCTAGCTAAGACTAAGTGGCAGAAATGCCTAGTATCATTGTACAACCTGAGCAGCTACCCTTCACAAATCTGTCTGAAGAAAACTCAGACATATGAGGTTTGGTCTTCTCAAGTCTCTCAAAATAAATTATTTTCCTTTTGGATCAAGTTGCTCATGTATTTGGTAACAGTGGGTTGTCAAAGTAATTTTAAACAAAAAATAGTTACTAGTGTTACCAGGATATTGGATAGGTTTTAAGGTCGTAGGATAAGCTGGAATGAATACAGAAACTCTGCAATTTTCTGCACAAGATTTACTTATTTTTAGAAATGACAAAATTAAATCCACAAGGATTTGATCAAGTCAGTAGAAACTTTTTTTTTGCTCTGAAATCACATCCATTAATACTACTGTCACACACAGGTGAACTGTGTAAATCAAATAATAACTTTGGTCAAGGATTTTTGCACCTCTATTGGGCAGGAAAAATCCACCCACGTTAGTGGTTTGTTTTAGAGTATGTAAATTATTGTAACAAAACCAAGCAATTTTCTTTATTCATTCTCCTAAAGAACAACCTTCCAATTTATCAAGATAATTGAAGGAGCTGAACTACAATTCTTACAGGGGAAAAGTAACAAACCCTTTTAATAAATTCTGATTTTAAACCAGTGTCACACAACACAGACACTGGCATTCTGCACCATGTCAAAACAAATTTCAATTACTGCAGGTTGTGATGTATTTCCTGAGTCTAAGGCTGAGGATGTAGATGCTAACTAGTCCTCTTCTATAGCTGCCTACAGTAATTTTACTGTAAATGAAGAAAAATAATTGAAGTAACTTTCCACCTTCTGCCGCAAAAAAAACCCCAGACAACACAAACCAACCAGTAAAGGAGAGGAGAAGCACAATGTTGGCTTAACTGTATCAAAACAACTTTTGTAAATAGGCTAAGAACATATTCAAATCGTCAGTGCCACAGAAAAACTAAGTCAGACAATTAAACGCTGTCCTTTGCACAGCAGTGCAGCTTCTATTGTTCGTGTGTATGGGCATATCACTACCAGAGAAGATACAGTGATATGTAATTGCACCTTGGCACTTTTACTGGAAAGAGTGTATTCC
Source organism: Coccyzus lansbergi (assembly GCA_033558105.1). Taxonomy (NCBI): domain Eukaryota; kingdom Metazoa; phylum Chordata; class Aves; order Cuculiformes; family Coccyzidae; genus Coccyzus; species Coccyzus lansbergi. The sequence goes on along the minus strand of JAUMJK010000184.1, from coordinate 372,261 downwards.
TGACCGATTACCTTTGACATCAGCAGAATGACTTTTAGCTTCCTCTAGTCAAAGGAGGGACAAAGTCTATCTAATATTACACACTGACGTTTTTCATTTTTGTCAGTAACTTGTTTTAATAAGTAGAGTGTTGGAGGTTCATATAACTTTCAGGTAATGGGAGATTATACTGTAGGTTCTTTTATTTCTAGGACGATAGTGATAATGCAATTAATACAAACAGACATCCTTAATCACATTGCTATCTGTAGCCACCCCACCCTTGACCATTGTAGCATGGAGTCAAAAGTGAACAGCTAATAGTTGTCCTCTTAGCCAAAAAGACAGCTTCAGAGTTGAAGAAAAACAGGTGCTTGCATGACAAGATCACCAACATTAGCTTTAAATATAAAAGCCTCAAATTGCAAAAGGACTGAAAAAACCCACTAGAGATTGTATTTCTTAAAATACTCGGTGATCCATTTCTTCCCTGAGTAAGAAAGAAGCATAGTAGAGCTGGAAGCTGGATGCGGGTTATAGTCTGCTACAAAACATGGAGCAGAAATATGTAACAGAGAAGCACGAATTCCCAGCGAGCAAAGAGCAATAAAATCAGCAGAATCATGTCACTCTCTGGTGAAGCTGTAACTCTCACAGCTTACACCTCTCCATCAATGAACTGAAAATGACTCACCTATAAGAAGTGATCTAACTCGCAGCAGAATCACCTGCCTGTTACCAAGACTAAAGTAACTACTGATTTAATTTAAAATAAATTGTTCATTCTGAAATTCCAAGGGTCCAAAAATGAAGGTAAAAAGTTTCTTTCCGAAGATACACAAAAAAACCTCAAAAAATGGATTTCAGATAAAGATATACAGAAAATGAGGCACTCTCACAAATGTTTTTCCCATATGAGTGGTCATTTTAGGGTTGGGACTGAGACCAGGACAAATTTCACCGTATTTAGAGAGCAGGCTGGTGAACCACTAAGTGAAACTATTTCAAACAATTTTCAACCGTACTCACTGATATAAAGATGAACTTCATTACAGAATCTCATCTTTGCAGGGGACAAAAGACGATGATAGAGAAAAGCTCCATCACAATAAGCTGTTTGTTGTCTCTTTCTTCTGTGTGTTTAAGGCAGTGACCAACATTTGTTTGGAAAGATCTCTATTCTGGGAAGTTGCACTACCCTCTGGAAAGCGTGCTGCTTCCAGGCAGAGAGTGGAGGAGTACAGATGCGGGACTGAAGTCTTCAGGTTGTGCCCTCTTTCAGAAGCAAACACACAAGATTAGGAGAAGGAAACCAGACTGATCAGGAGGTAGAAGTGACTGGGAACAGGTGGAGTTTTATTGCTCTCTCTGACATGCCGCCTGAACCAACTGCCAAGCAAAACTGGAGAGTCCAATTTAAGTAGCTTTGTGACCAAACTTGTGCCTGAGTTGCAATAGCTATAGGTGTGCTTTACAGCGTCCCAAAGCAGTATAAAAGGGACTAATGGCTCAGCAAGTGAGGACTAGCTGATTCCACAGCCAAATAAGCACAATCCCTGACTGCTACCTGTGATGAAGATGCACAAAAACGGGGAGCTTCAAGGAAGGAGTAGTTCTAGAGTTTTGGTTACTCCCTTGAGATGTATTTGCTCACCTCCAGTTACGCAGTTGGTCAATTCTTCATAATTTAGATTTTAATTTACTTTAAAACTTTTCCCTTCAATATATTTAATGAGTGCAATAACACTACAAAATGTGGATTAGTCAGCTAATACACCCACGCCCTGGGTGTGTTATAGCCCTCAGCACCGCTGCTGCCCCTGTAGAACCAAGATGTATGCATACTGGCTGACAAAAACACACCCTGGTTGTGTGTTATTGCTTACATAAGACAGGACTTAGCATATGTAACTGTGTATTAATGACACACCTTGATACGTTGTTAAACTGGAAACTATGGTTGTACTCCATCAGAGGCTGAGGTGTGTGCTGTATTACACAGAGCAAAATTAATGAAATCCCGCGTTCTTGTTGGCAGTAGCTGTAGTGATATGCTGGGAACAAGAAACCACACTCCTCACTGACCTACATGGAGCAAGATCCGGGCTAACCTCCTAAGTGCCGAATGCCTCTCAGCAAGAATCTCTATCCTGAAATCTGCTACGATGATAAGATTAAAAGAGAATGAAAAAAATTCCCATTTCCACCCCCCATGGCTGCAGGTTCTCCGTCACTGTAATAAAGCCCAGGTCAGAGCTGCTGTTGAAGGGGCTTGTCCTCCCCACAACCTCCCTTGCCAATTTTCCCAGCCCTCCTCTGCCTCAGCCCTGGCATTTGCGCAATCAGATGGTGAGAAATCAGGGAGGCTATCCGGCCAACCCTTCCCATGCTTTTTCTTCCCCCTAGGTTAGTTTTACAGTTTACCACTCACGCTCATCCTGGCACTCTAGAGGCAGCAGGAACACATGGCTGGGACCTCCCTTTTTGATGCCAGCCCCCACACAGGCTGGTTTAAAGAGATTGTGAAACTATATGGTTAACAATGTTGGCAAAAACCTTCCCACAGACACAGCTATCCCGACAGAAAGCTGCCTTGCTTCAGTGGCTCTTTTAAGCTGGGTACAGAGTTCTGGTGGCTCTCTGCTGGAGAGCTTGAGGGGGAGGTTTCCCCAAATAGCTCTGCTGGCAAATCTCCTTCAAGCCTGCAGTGCAGCAGTTCTGACTGCAACAGAGCAAGGCCAAGCATGATACCAGCAGTGATCCAGCCACTGGCATTTTAATAATGATTTTTTATTCATTGCCCAATTTTCAATATCTTATACCTTTTCCTCTTTGGAACTGAACCAAGTGCTCTCTCTTTCTCATTTCTTTCCCTTTTAATGCCTCAAGCTTTCTCACCAGGAAATACCTCCAGCTGCCACAGCTCCATCAGCTTTCCTACTAGGGCCGTTTGAAAGAGGTAGTAAGGTGTTAATTAGGGTGTTAATGGTTACAGAAACACCTTTTTTTTTTTTTTTTTTTTTTTTTCATTTCAAGGAAGAAACTGCTGGAAGCAGCATTCCTTGCAGAAGTGTTAGACTGCATAAAAAATTTAACAACAAAAAAGCCTTTATTCAGCACACAGCATAGTTAGTCTTTGGCTCCCAACAGCTCCAAGCTACAATTCTGTTTATTCTATTTCACGTTTTATTTGGGGCACCTTTCATTTTGGAACCATTTTGTTGTGGAAAAAAAAAAAAGATATATCTTCTCCCAGGGTCTTTGAGTGCCAGAACATATTTTTTTTTTTAACCTTTAAAATGAATTCCCATACAAAGTGCATCTTCAAAATAAGAAAACAGTTGTGTTAATGTTTGAAGTGACATGTGGTTTCACAAGCCAGATGAACCAACCTCACATCACACTGCTGCCAAAAGAGGCTGCCCCTTCTCTTCTTCCCCACTGAGTTTTGCCAGTGCCAGTCCATAGTTGCACTGGCTCTGCCACTTGTCTGATACCTCTGAGAGTTCAGTTAACCCACCAAACGGACACAAAGCTGTTCACATTTTACTGGGTTCATTTTCTGCCAGTTGAGGGAACTGAACCAGCTGAAAGAGGGAAAGCGCTGAGAAACACGTACCTGTGGGATTCTTCCTTTTGACAGCAGCAAACTGCTGAAATGTCTCAGGCATCTTATGAAAACTCACCTTAAGGGCACAGCCTTATTAAATCAGCTGATACAAATTAAGTTTGTTATTACAGGAAGAGATGGGCTCTAGCCATCATCTGATCTCCCATTAAACTAATTCAGCTTGCTAAAGAAAGCTGGAGACTACATGGGTGGCAGTTGTTCTTTGCCAGGTCAGCAAGTGGAACTGGCACACTTTCTGGTCAGAGGAGTGTGGAAGCAGATGTGAGCTACAGGCAGAACTGGATAGCAGGGGTAGGAAAGAGAGCAACCACGGAGAGGAGTGAGCCCCCTCCCTTTCAGCTGTGGTGAGAGCTGAAATCTTGTGAAATCACCCCCATTTAAGGAAAACTCCTAGCAGAAAAAAACTTATTTCTCCACTCCTGTTAACAGATAACTGTGAAGCTACTGTTCCCCCAAAGTCTTTATATAAACTTGTAGACTTGTGTGGAATCTAAAACCTGTGTTTCTTTTTTATCAAAATTTTAATTTTATGTAATATTTCAGTCTAACAGTCACTGCAAAAACAGATACAGTGATTTCAAATACTGTTGTACACCAGACTGTGTGTTAGTGTTCTCCCAGCTTGACGAGTTAATCATGACCGTTCTTTGCAGAGCAAAATCAGCACAGCTAGTCCAAATTATCCTCAGCAGTAATTTATATTAAGCAAAGAAGGAAATTCTCATTGCTATCTGAAAATAATTCTTGGAGATGCGATACGGATAAGAAGCCTTACCTCCAACACTGCAGCTGGCACGGGGTGGAGAGGCCTCCTCAAAAGCTTGGCATCATACCAATGCTCTTACAGGTATATAACATGGTTTATCTTTTTAAACTGGCGTCTTTCTAAATGTTGGTTGGGTTTGGCTTTCACTAGCTGCTGGTTATATTTAAAACACTTCTGTCTCTTGGGTGGTATTTTGAGGTTTTGCTTGTTTTTCAAGGGAGCAATTTATTTGGATCCTTATGCTTTATGTTACAGCTAGACTGAGATAAGGGTGCGTTTGTCAGGTGGGCTCATGTCACTTAGAGATTTGAGGCAGCTGCTACCTTTGCCAACAATAAAAGCTCCTTCTCTCAGGAGCTGCTATATCAGTACTAGGGAAGCTTGCACTACAACTGTGCCAACCCAGTTATTGTGGCACATTTTTAAGTGTGGCATGACAAGACCTTAGAATTGTGATTGTTATACCCTGCTCAATTTTGCTTGTTGCACAGAAGGACATTTTTCCAGTAATCCTTTTCAAATATACTCATTTCTTTGGCTTTTCATTACTTATACCTGTTTTCTGATCTGTTCTGATAAAAGACTATTAGAAAAGAGATTATAAAGAAACTTCAGAACCAATTTGCAGAAATATCTAGAGTCATAAATAAACAATAGAGTTCATGAAATCTGATCCATTAAAAATACAGTCTTGTGACTTGTTTCCGGCTCTGGCAGATGACTTCTCCCAAGAAAAGCTGTTGAAATTCTGAACATTCAGATCTGAATTCTATTCCAAGTTTAATTTAAACTTCAGCTTTAATAAATCTGGATCATTACCTCATCCTTACCTTTAACTACTTATAGCAAGTCACTTTATGGATTGCTCTACCTGACAAATTTCAGCTATTTTTTTAAGTGAAATTAAATCTTCATGCATTTCTTTAGTCCTCATTTCCTTGCAGAGAAATGAATGTGTATCCCTATACTGGTCTTACTTTATTTAAATAACTTATCTTCTCCCATCTTCTCAAGGAATCAAAATAAATCAGGACGGTCTCCTAAGTCTACTCTGTCCTATGAAATACAGTCTTCACAGATTTAACCTTTTTGAGTAAATAAAATCCTCAAGTCTTTGAATCATTCTGGTTTTGTAATATTTTTCTGTAATAAGAAAAGCAGGATGCAGACACTACCTCCCCTAATTCACATTCTGACATCTGTATTGGCACAGGAAAGCCTGCAGTATTGTATTTGGACTAGTTTGTTCACAGACATACAAGTGTTTAATTTCTGAAGTTGCAGAATTGTTGATCTTAAGAAATTATCGTTCACTGAAACACTAGGTTAAGAAAAAATACTGAAGGGAAAGGAATGAAAATAAATTATTTCTCCAAAGAAGGTAAGTACACAGCTAAGCATTATCTATGGAGGGGAAGAAAATCCTAAGAATCAATGGAGCTTGACAGAGTTACATTAATATGCTTGATTTTTTTTTTTTTTTTTTTTTTTTTTTTTTTTACAAACAGTAACCTATAGTCTCCTGGCATTTTAAATTATATGTTTCTGAGAAGAGTACAGTTTGGCTACAGTGTGTCATACATACAAAGTCCTTTCTGACTGAACAGCAGGAATGTTTTTGATACTATTATGACAGGCTGGAAAAATTCTTAAAAATTAAGTCCTCTCAAAAAAAAAAAAATCCTGAAGCTAACTTACTGGTCTATAGTAAGTATTCTATGCAATCCCAGCTAAGATTCAAACTTAGCTCCCAGTCTCCGTTATTAACTCTGCCAGGGAGACCTGAATAATTGGTAAAACAAAGCAAGCACAGGGAAGAATCTTCTGGATCCCAGAGGCCTGCAAATGATTTGACTGGAATTTAAGAGGATGGAAAATAACCAACCCAAATATTTTGACCAGAATTAATTCTTAATGCTTCGGTGGCTTCCAGAAAGAAACATGATTAAATGGGGTTTAAAACCAATATTAGATTAGGAAAACAGATTTCAAGCTATTATGCAAACCAGACATTTTCTATGCAAATTCAGGCACTGAACTTCCATAATCTGAATTTTAAAACATAAGTTGATGTCTTGATTCTAAACGGTGTTTCTTCTTTCTGAATGTCATGCTAAATTACTGTGTGCATATGCAGGGTGTGTGGGTGGAAGGGATTGGTACGAGGAAGAATTTATTCTTATAAAAAAAAGAGGTATTTCTGAGGGCATGGTGAAGAATAAGAATATAGCACTTCCAATAAAAATGGAACTAAGCACTGTTAGTAAAAATATCGATGTGCAAATGAAGAAGCATTACTTGTTAAGTACTGACAATATTTGATTCAGCCCATGCATATATCAGTGAGCTGGTCTCGCAGGCCCCAGTCTCATCCTTCTTATCATTCCAAGTAGTTATATTTTCTTCATGGAGGTACTAGGCTGCCTCACAAGTCAATACGGACAATCTTCAGATTGGTCTACCAAACATATTCCTGCTTGTATTCCATTACTAAAGCGCAACTTGGATATACTGATTGAAATGCAGTATGGACTAATATAGCATAACTGTGTGGCTTGTACAAAACGGTACAGCTCTGCTGTGTCACTGACACTTTGCTGATTTACAGGAGTTATGCCTCTCTACGTCTAGTGAATGTGGGATGGCCTTAAATAAAAGCCCTGTTCAACAGGGTCCAGCCCCGTTCAATGTCTTCATCAATGACCTGGATGAAGGCATTGAGTGCACCCTTAGCAAGTTTGCAGATGACACTAAGCTGGGTGGAAGTGCCGATTTTCTGGAAGGTAGGGAGGCTCTGCAAAGGGATCTGAACAGGTTGGACCACTGGGCAGAGTCTAACGGCATGAGGTTTAACACGGCCAAATGCCGGGTCCTGCACTTGGGGCACAACAACCCTATGCAGAGCTCCAGACTGGGAGAAGTCTGGCTGGAAAACTGCCAGGAGGAGAGGGACCTGGGGGTGTTGGTCGACAGCGACTGACCATGAGCCAGCAGTGTGCCCAGGTGGCCAAGAAGGCCAATGGCATCCTGGCTTGGATCAGAAATGGTGTGACCAGCAGGTCCAAGGAGGTTATTCTCCCTCTGTACTCAGCACTGGTGAGGCCGCTCCTTGAATCCTGTGTTCAGTTCTGGGCCCCTCAGAACAAGAAGGATGTTGAGGCTCTGGAGCAAGTTCAGAGAAGAGCAACGAGGCTGGTGAAGGGGTTGGAGAACAGGCCTTATGAGGAATGGCTGAGAGAGCTGGGGGTGTTTATCCTGGAGAAGAGGAGGCTGAGAGGAGACCTCATTCTCTCTGCAAGTACCTGAAAGGAGGTTGTAGAGAGGAGGGAGCTGGGCTCTTCTCCCAAGGGACAGGGGACAGGACAAGAGGGAATGGCCTCAAGCTCTGCCAGGGGGAGATTTAGGCTAGAGATTAGGAAAAAAAATTTCACAGAAAGGGTCATTGGGCATTGGAACAGGCTGCCCAGGGAGGTGGTTGATTCACCTTCCCTGGAAGTGTTTGTGGACAAGGTCCTGAGGGACATGGTTTAGTGATTGATGGGAATGGTTGGACTCGATGATCTGACGGGTCTCTTCCAACCTGGTTGTTCTATGATTCTATGATTCTAAAAAAGAAAGCCTACTTCATTCTGCATCTGTCTTGGAATGTTGTTATGTGGTTAATCGCACAAAAGAACAACAGCACTGTGCAACCAAAAAAACCTGATGAATGAATCTCTTATTTATGCAACAACAACTCAAAATACAAATTAATCTCTAGTTTGTATTTCAATTGTCAGACTAAGATGATGGTATCTTAGCATGAAATCTTTTTGCAATAGATAATGATATTATTGTTCTGTAGTGCACATAATTTGATGAATGTCTTTTCTGGAATAGTTTTTAACCCTCCATTCCATCAGAATCTATGCTAAATTAGTCATACACCATTATGCAGAAAGATGCCAAAATCATATAATCCTAAGAGAGTAAGGAGGACTGTGTTAACATTTTCTGACCTTTTCAAGTTTATTGAAACCACATTAATTCAATTTCCTTGAGATATTGGTACTACTCTGGACTAATGTGTGTGTGTGATCTCAATGGTTATTTATAATTTCCCATTGAAAATACACAAAAATTTAGTTCTGCTGAATTTTGTCTCTATGCATGCCAATAGTCTTCCAACAACTGAATTGAGAACACTTGCTATCCAACAGTATCTATAGAGAAGAACACATTATGTACACCAGTTTAACACCTACATCTCTCTCTCATTGCTTTTATCTAAATTGGCCTAAATTTCTTTTTAATATAACGTTATGTTCTGTCACCACATTATAGTGCTAGGAATCTGGAATTTAATTTCCAATTCCATCACTAGCCATCTTGGCTAAAACAACTGATAACAACAGAGTAAAATATTCTGTCACCATCAGAACAATTCACAGAACCCTCGATATGTAATATTAGTTTAAAATTCTTTTGTTGTTTCAAATTAGCAGTGTCTTTTGAAAAACACTAGGCTCTAAAGGAAGAATAAAGTAAAAATAGCCTGGAAGTGAGACTAACTGAAACCAAATCAGTTTTACTTTCCTAAGCAGAAAATGGAGCAGGTTTAAGTTATCAAGGCCAAATAATTTTCCCGATTAGTGTGCTTTCAAAAGACAGGATAGTCTGCTTCTAACAAAGAAGAATAAAACTTGGGTGTGTCAGAAGTCAATAATGGTTTGGAACTTACCTAATTTGAGGTCTTACAAGTTAAAATCTGAAATCTTGAATTACACTCTATTTGTCATTCAAAAGCCATAGAGAGTGACTCAGCAGACAGTCATCGTTTTCTGTATGCTGCCAAGCAGCAGCACTTCAGACAAGTCCATCAGAATTTAATTTTGCAAATACCCAAGCTGCAGCATTCTGAAAAAAACCTCTGCAGCGACAACAGCCCAGCTGTGACCCACAGACAGCTCAACATATCAATTCCCCAACAAACATGTGCAACTTGGTGAACCTAGAGGAATGCCAAGAGTCTTGCCTTGCATACTGACCTCTGGATTAGCATCTATTGTTAGGAATAGGCAGCACTTGTGTAGGACTTGGAAGAGGTTTATGATATGATAAGTAATATAATAAAGAGTTTTATATTTTATGTTTAAAGGCAAGAAGAAACCATCTCTACTGATTTACAAAGGGGTGAAATAGCTGAATGAACAAGTCTGCCTATGTCCTTGAATGGAGCAGGCAGGTGGTTTCTAATCCCAGAATCACAGACCAACCAGGTTGGAAGGGACCCATCGGATCTTCTAGTCCAACCATTCCTATCTAATCTAATGATTATCTTAATTAAATCCAGACATTTTACAGAGACGTTTCACTGATAACTAGCTAAATGCTAGCATGGGGAAATGATATCCTGCCAGAAAACCAATGACATCTCCAGTTTCTGCTTGCAGTAATATCATCATGTACATAATAATACTTTTGGTTTATAATCTGCTAGTTGAAGTCCAAAGAAGTTGATCTAGAAACAAGTGATCTTTTTTTGACTTATTATGGAAACAGAGAAAGGGCTCTGGACATTTTTTAAGATTCACTTAACTATTAACATTAATTAATTAGTGAAGCGTGTCCTCCTTGATATAAACATTGCAATAATATCAATGGAACAAAATCAGCCAAGAATTGAGCCTTGAATACCTCCAATACACTTTTCCACCTTAAACTTCTGTACAAGGCATTTTAGAATATTGTTTCTAAACAAATTTTTTGTTTAAAATTTGACTGAATTTCATAAAGGACAAATGTTTAAAATAAGTAAAAATTAAACCCAAGATTTAACTTAGGATTAAAACTTTTTTCATGCTAAAACTCTTTCCCTACAATTACATTTTATTTGGCTTGATCCTCTTCCCTCCTCAACATTTCTCTTTGATCAATAAACCAATGCCAAATGAACGTAAATAAAATCAAAGTCATTAAGTTAGGAAGGCAAGCTTGACAAATTCAAACATGTACAATGAATATCTTCTTTCCATAAATCTGTGTTCAGCTTTACAGCTAAATCAAGGCTGGAAGCTTCAGCAGTAAGGTCTCTACTTTGGGCAATTAAAGGGAACATTGCTTTTAATCTAAATGTTTTTAAAATATGAATTTCAACACTACAATGACCATTCTGCCATTCAAACTTAAATGGAAAGTGAATTGATAAAAACATAAGCAGCCACAAAGCTATATATCCCCATTCTTGAAACTTTTCATACACTCGCATGATAACAGTTTAGCTAATAGATTTCTGTTTCAGTGAAGGGCGACACTGTTTTATGAATGGCCGCTGCAAAAAAAATTGTTCAACTCACATTATATTCTACCTATATTAATTGTTGCTTCCACGAGAGCTGTAAGAAAATAAGCATTGGCTTTGAATTTCACGATTGGTTCCCAAGTTTCAACCAAAATCTACTCACCTGCCTCTTCAGTAAGCCTAAAAATTTTAGGATAGTATCTGACTAACTTTGATATGATGGTTCACCCAGACAAAATTGTAAGATATTGAGTGGAATAAAACTATGTGAACCAGAACAAACATGCAAACAAAAATGTTTACATAGACTGCCTCTTGAGTGACACTGCAAACATGCACATAACAGAAGGCTGAATTTCTTGGGAGATGTGCATGAAACTTTACATAACGTGGCATCACTTTAGCCTTTCATGTGTATTTCTAGTACACTTGAGTGCGAGCACAGCAATTAACATCAGCTAGATTGGAGAGCAGGGATACATATTGAAGAGTTAAACATAAACCACTAATAAAATTAAAATATAGAAGTATATGAAAATATAGAAGAATATGAAACAGAGAAATAAAAAATAGTAGGTCACATTTTAATTAATACTATTTAAAATGCAAGCTTACAAGAACTAGGTCTAATTCTCCCTGGGTTTCAATCTTCTTTTGAAAATTACAGGGTGCCACTACACTTTTTGAGTATTATACCTGCCTTGCTTCTACATGCTGAAGGGACAGCAAAAATCCCTGCCAGGTCATTCTGCTATTCAAAGTTAAGCTCAGATGCTCTTCTATAGTGCTATTTCTATCTGTTCTTTTCTCTTCTCTTCTCTCCTCTTCCTTCCCTCTTTGCTGAAGATCACAGTAAGTCTTGACCCTATGATTAAACTGTCAATAGAGAATGATTCCTACACTGTTAAAACTATGGGGTTTTAAACCCAGTTTTCCAACATGAGAGCATCAAAACATCTGTGGCTTTTTTTCCCGTGACTTTGCAGGGTTTCATAACAATTATTATGAGCTGTTCTACATTTTAAAATAAATAAGCAGATTTGAGCAAAGGCCAAAATGCTGTCAGAGGGCAAACCACTAACAGTATCACTCAGAACTTTCTGTCCACATAGTCAGCCCAGGTCTGGAAGATAGAAATGAGTTATGAAAGTACTATAAGGAGATGATTATGTATGATGTCATATAATTCTAGAAAATTATTAACATTTGCAATTAATTAACTAGGGACAACATAATTTTAGCATTAGACTATCAAAATATTCTTACATAAATTATTTTATGCAAATGGAATAAAAATTTATGAGTACATAACCCATTTAAATCAATGCCAATGATATCAGAGTTAGGTAAAAAGAAATAGCAGAAATGTGTCATTAAAATCAGAAGTGATTAATCCAGATCACAATTTTAAGTGCTGCTTGGCATTTAAATTGAATGTTCATACAGGGCAGTGAGACTTTATGGTCAGTTAGAAACTCACAACAAACATAAAAAAAGCAGAGAAACACCCTTTCATCACAAAAAAAGCACAAAAACCCAAAAGCACAAAACCTTTCCATTTATAAAGGCCCTGGAAGGTTCCCAAACTTTCTTTTCAATCTTTTTATTGGGACTTGCTGATGGCTTCTCTGTGCTTGATCACATCTCTAGGCTAGACAGAAATCAATCTTCCCTTTTTTTCCTGTTGTGTGTCAGCAAGGCACTAACGACGGATGAAACTTTTTCTTATGTACTATCCATCCATCCAGTAAACAGGATCCAGAAAAGTGTGTGGGTATTTCACTGACTTCCCCTTGTAATGTTTCTACACCAAGGAACATATAGAAACTGACCCAGTTATTAACAGGACTACAAGTCCCAAAGATCCTTAAACACATAAACTAAGACCAATTATACCATAGAAATCATTCTGCATAATGACAGAATAAGGGGGAAAATGTACATGCTTTTTCCTAACAAGTCTGAAGTTGTTTATTTGTAGATGCACTGAAGTTGTCCAAACAAAACAGCCAATTGATCTATGTAAACCATCCTGGGTACTATCACTTTCTGCAAGGACTAATAATAAGAATAATCATCATCATTATCATGATGATAATGAGACAGGAAAGTCAGAAAATCCTTTTTTTTTTTTTTAACCTTAGTATATTATCTTACTTCCAGATCTAGTTTTTCAACAAAGATTGTATCAGATATATATATATATTTAATGTTGTGTAATCAGACTGGCTTAGACATCTCCAATAACGAAGACGTTGCTACTATTACTATAAAGTAATATAAAAGTAGGTGAGACACTGTAGCCTAATAAACACACAGCTGAACAAAGGAAACTGCTGACAAGCTGCAATCTTGTTTTAATGTAAATTCTCCTGTGTTCACATCATATTTTAATTGTACACAACAATAAATAAGCTTCTGTCACTAGCAGTTTCTCATAAATAGGCTAATGCTAATTATCCCTCTATTTTCAACCACATGGTTTTAGTGAAAAGATTAATGTCAGGAGAATAACACAAAAATAATGAGCTTTGCAAGCCATATGAGTGGCAGATAATATTATAGTTTTCTTTATTTGATTTTTCTAGTTTTATATGAAAGCTGTGACAACTCTCTCATAAGACGTCCCGACATTTCAAGCATTAGATCTAGCAATATATTGATTATGTAAGAAATATATAACCTGTTTAACTAAATTTTACATTAAGTTTGTTTTACTGGTGAAATAAAAGCGAAAATGTACAAGTCCAACACCATCACTGAATTTAAGGGCTGGTCTTTCTTACATCTGGAATTATGTAATTAAATATGGGCAATGAGTTTCCCTTCTATTCTGTCCTTTGTTCTACAGCTGGCATTAGGAGAGGTTTGCTTGGTCTGATATAATTTGTACTAATCTAAAAAAGTTATTTTAACTCTGACTAATGATAAGATGCAGTATCTAAAAGAATGATTGTCCAGGGAATGACTAAGAAGAAAGGGTTTCTTTAAGTCACTCAAGTTTGTTTCCCTTCATTTTCACTTTTTTTTGTCTGATTAATCCTTCCACTTAGGTCTTAAAATTCCAGTCAAAATCAAGACTGTTCTACTGTATAAACATACAGTTGAGACACAAAGGTGATGCCTGCATTACGCAGTGGCCCCTCAACTAGACATGCACACGTTCTGTACTGGGCATCAGGTCCCAGTGCAGCACAGCTCCTTCTGAATGGAGGAACCTGCATGCTTAAGCACAACTGTGTGGGTTAGTGTGTTTGCGCTGGCTACCTGGCAGAGTAATAAAGCTGATGGAAGAACGAGGGATGCGGAGACTACCGCATCTCTAGCTGCTTTATTAGTGTGGTACCAGCAGTTGTCCAGCTACTTCCTGTACCTTGGCTTATTTTATGTTTAAAACAGAAACAGTGGGTTTGCTTTCTTTTAAACAAGTTGATGGGTAATAGTATTTGCATCTCGCATGTTGTTAGTACAATACTGCTACGTACAACATTATTGAATCTTCTGGATGAAGGTACAAATAAGGTTGCCAATACTTCTCTGTTCTCGCTAATAATATGGTTGGAGCAAGAAAACATCCCTACAAGACCTCATCAAATGATGACACGTGGTGGCTTTGGTGCTCCTTCTCTCCATACAGTCTTCCTGAACACACATAACTTCACTGGAGCACAGAGCCCGCTATGGACATTATAATAGGGAAGTCTAGCTTTGATCCAGCTTCTCTGAAGATGATTGGAAGGTGCATCCCTATGTATCAGAAGAAAGAAGAAAAGAAAGGTGCAACCACCTCCAAACTCATTCCCTCCCCTCTGCTGGAGCAAAAGCTGAACCCCAGTAAGCTGGGTGAGGAGTTGGATCAAAGCAGAGCCACAGAGGGGACAGGCTATACAGAGTAGGACACAGGACTCGTATCATGTTAAAATCAACAGTCTCATAATCTTCATATTTTGGGGGGATTATATGCAGTACTGCACTGCTGTCTTGACACTGAGATATCATTCAACACTGCTTTATATTTCTCACCAATAATCGTTTCCAGACATCACTATTTATCACATGCACATATTCAGCAATAGTCAGTGCAGCTCCTTTCATATTCTATTCCACATCCTGCCACTGTCCTCTACACCTTGCCTTACTCCCACATGTCCCAGAGTCATTAAATCACTGTTAGAGTGATTACATTTGCATTCTACTTTCTCATCCAAGTTCAACTAGAAGTATCATCATTTTTAAAGTTCTTGAAGTATTCTACAAGGTATTAGGCAAGAGTTTAAAACAATCTTATCTGATTGATGTTTGGCTGCTATTATTTACTATCAGAGATGGACAAATGCAGTTTGCCTCATTTCAAAGTCATTTGAACTTTGTGGGTCAAAAGCTTGATTAAATCATTACTAGGTTCATTTCCCAGTTAAAACAATTTGTTTAAAAGAGAGTAAGGAAAAGGGACATAAATACAAGGTTTAAAATCCCAAAACCTACTGGAGCTAGCACCAGTTTAAAGACTATTAGGCTTCCCACATAGTTTAGTGTCATATCACAGCGTCTTGTTTCACTACATTTCATTCTCTTGAAATGTACAACTGAAAGAACTTAAAGAGAATTACAATTACTAAATCAAAATACTTACTATCCTACAGAATTTCAGCTCCCCAGTTACATCTAGGATCCCAACTCTAGGATTTAAAGTATGTAATGACTTTGGGATGCCAGGACAGAAACTTTTTGTAGGCCTAATATTCAGGAGTAATTAGTATTTTCAGGAAATTAGATTTTCCTTGGAGTCTCTGCAACTAAACTTGAAAAAATAAGGTGTGTTATACCCTAGTAATTAAAAAAAAAAAAAACCTTTTAACTATTATGTAGATGGACATACTGAAAAAATAAAGAGAAGCTAAATTGAAAGAGAAAATTTTGGAGGATTGCAGGACAGTATATAAGCCTAATAGGCATAAACACACAGGCACAAAACAACATGCTAATGTAATTATGCACTCTTGAGACCTTAAATAGTTACACAAAATTAAAGTATTAAGCTGCAAGAAGAGGAAGACAGTCTTGTTGAAACCTGCCGTGGTCAAAATATAAGATGAGAATAGGCATTTCAACATTCTTGCTCCTCCAGATTTCAACATCGACTCCCACAAAGCTTTCGGCTTAATTTAAAAGAAGGAAAAGTCAGTTTCAATAAAAATTTGGAGCAACTGGTCAGGAGTTGAGAGAAGACTCTAACCCATATAAGTAGAGGTAGAAATGTAGAATAAATAACATGTTGGGAAAAGTATCCTAACAAGCATAATGGTGAAGGTGATACAGAGACTAGAAAAGTCTATTAAATTATTCATTATTAAATATCATCACCTTCAAAATGTAATATACATTCCATCTTGGAACTACAGTTACACGAAGAAATTACATGAGCATCTCTGTGATGTCATCAGGGCTCCTCAGTGGAGCAACAGTTCACTCAAGCAATCCTGAGGGCATATCATTTAAGTCTTTCAATGACAGCTGTAATTTGCTTTTCAGCAGTAAGAATTTTCCTCACCAAGCTAAAAGAAATATTGCTGTATTAGCAGAGTCAGGGTCACACGTATCTGACTGATATACGAGGCACAAATTACTCTTAGCCATATGATAGTTATAGACTTTGAAAATAAATATTGTGTGCCATTATGTGAATATATTCCCATTTACATTGCAAACACATAAACTGTCCTAATGGTTTAAAATGACAAAATGAAGCCCTGTTCTTTACGAACAATGATTCCTTTTATGCTTTACTAGTAGCACACTGAAGAAAAGTAGCAGTGTGAGGACGTGCTAATATACTCATTTCCCTGGGAATTATTTGATTGTAAAAGATTAACTTGATTTTGTTTTTTCATTCTAATCTGTTTTGCGCAGACTTTTGCTGTAATGAGAATAAGCAACATATTGCTACTCACTAAGGAGTCTTAGATAAAATTTAAGGCTGGCTAAATGCCGCTTCACCAGTGAGCTTTGCAGAGCTTTTCTGATTCAGCACTCAGGGCCAGCAGCACTGTGTCCAGGCTTCCCTAGGAAATCCTGCCTTTATATCTCCCTAAGTCTGCCATAGGGAAAACCTCTGCCAGGGACGCAGGTAAAGAGTCCCAAGACAGAGCTTTCCTGGATGGAAAGGGACAACTCTCCACAGCAGCCAAGTCTCTGTGGCAGACAACTCTCTGCAGGGAGTATCGAGCACCTGGCAAGAGTCCCTGACAATGTTCAAGGGCTTTGCAGAGCTCAGCATGTGCTGGGAAGGAGAGGATCCGTGGTATCTCCAAGCCTGCTTACTGCCAGGCACTCTGCGGAGAATTGTTTCTGTGGAGAATCAGCCCTGTAGAAGTGTCCCATGGAAAGCTGGCTGCAGACAGTTGTCCTAGACCCTCCCTGGAAATGATGGCATCTACCATGAAAAGCCACAAAGGAAGCGTTCAGTTAGAATGAACACAAGGTATTCTGCCCCAATTATTTCTTCTTTTTTCAGTGACAAAATGGGGCAATAGTAAATTACACTTACAAATAGTGTAATTTGTTTAAATCATTAGTCTTATGGACTCCACTGTTTAGAATACACACTTCACATCACATTTATGTACCTCACATTATGTGTACAGGGCAGAATAGTATAGACATATTTCATTTAGCACAGGTAGGAGTAGGTTTTGATATCAACTATCATCTTCTAGTGCTATTCTAATATTCAAAAAGCCAACTCATTACAGTTACTAAGGTTCTACAGAATAAAGATCAGATTTTCATCCACAAAGTAAAATATTACATAGTATGGAAGACACAACTTTGTCTTTTCAATATATACTGGAGTTATGCTCTAAAACAGTCCTCTTGTAATTAAGTACACCCATACATTTACTTAAAACATGAATTTTAAATAATTGGAGATATCTGATACTAAAAAATTACATGCATCTGCTGATCCATTTCTAAATGACCGCTATGTATTACTACAAGAAACGTTCTTTTATTGATGTTAAAGGATTTAGGTAATCCTCTGCTCTTGACAAGACTGAGGATTGCATATCAACCTCATTGCTTTTAAAATGCCCCTGAAATGTCTAAAAAAGCAAGCTATGTAAGCAGAGTAGAGCTGGAATGCAAATTATGAGACATTCTTATGCTGCATCATATGAACTCATCAACTCAGCACTGCATCCCAGAGAAAGCATCTGCTCTGTGAAATTTAGGACAGTAATTCACAGCCCATAGAACACTGCATCACCACAAATTAAATTTGTTATAAATGTATAATGATGTTCGTATAAAAACATTACATTTTAATAGTTAAAAGAAGTGACAGCATGGCAGTTCATAAATGTTTAACTAGTAGAGTCTTCATAATTTAAAATGTGGAGTTTTCATCACTGAAGATGCTGAATTGAATTGCTGTTTAAACTCTGACCGGGGGGGGGGGTGTCAGTTACTGTAGAAATCCTACTGAAAGTCTAACCCCAATGCACATGTGCTATTTTTAACCATAAGCTTGTTTCAGAGCACTTACACAAACCTTGTATTCATCTGAAATTGTGCAGCACCACACCCATAAAGCCCATATATGGTTGTTAATGGCAGGGATTAGCATGGGCTCACATGGAGGGGAGGGAACTTTAAAGGTATGAACTTATTGTTATCAAATATGTCAGCCAACCATTAGATACATGGGATATCCAGGGAAAAAAACTTCAAGGTCTGTCCTTTCTTTCATTGCATGAATGCTTTCAATGATGCTTCTAAAATTATTTTCATCTTTGATCTTTCAAACAATCTCTAACTCCTTAAAAACTGCCTTCTTTTCACTTCATACAGTCATATTGCTTGGTCTCATTTAATACTGTTGTTGTATCTATATCATATTTTGACTCACAATTTCTATCTAACAGACAAACTGCATCCAAAATGCCTTAACAATCTATTTGTTTCCTTTGCCTAATTCATGTGCCTCGGAATCCCACATCCTCACAGCTTGATGGTTAAGGACTACTTCCCTCTACAATCACTCCCTTTAATCACTCCAACTATATTCTCTGTTTATCTGGATCCACACAGTGGCTATTAAAACAAGTGCTGTGTAACCTGCAGATTTGCTCGTGGCAAGATTTTTGAAAACATCACCTTCCCAGCAGTGCTCCAGCCTTATAAGAGTAAGAAGGTAATGATCTAGACAAATTGAAACAGCTAACGTTTGTCAGATGCCATATTAAAATGCAGAATTTGAAACACATTAAAAAATCAATAGATAGAAACAATGTCAAGGAAAATAAGGGAGCACTGAGGATTAGTAAAGAGGGTATGTCAAGACCTTTCACTCTGACCACCCAGCAGCAGGTGATTTAGAAGTCAAAGGAAGGTCCATTCCTTTCCAGTAGGGACTCTCATTCCTACATTAGATTTCCTGCTGGTACATAGTAGTTAAAATTTTACTTACATATTGAAATTTGTTTCACACTCAGTAAACTTGTCCGCAAGGAGACTGAGTTTAAGAGATGTAAGAAAAAGGGAGGTTCTGTTGAAGCTTTTGCAATATGAGTTTGCAAAAAGTGACAGTAAACCCGGTTTCTATGCCTTCGTCTATCTCTTCTTGACTAAGCAACCAAAATAGTTTTAATATTATTTGAGTAGTGTTGGTAGATCCCCTTAGACAAACGTTGCTGATATTTACTACTGCTTATCTGAGGACCATGAAGTATTTTGTAAACATTAAACAGCACAGTAGCTTATGAGGGTAAGTGAGTAATATTAAACATAAAGCTGCTGGAACAAAGAAGAAAGCAGCCAAAATAGAAGCCATCCAGCTGTGTATTCAAAAATTGTCAGCATCAAGCAAACACTAAAATAAATGAATGAAAGCCACTAAAATAGCCCTCTGATTGAACTTCTGGACTGGGAGGAGGAGAACTCAATATATGATTTGATGACAAATTTGTCTATGTGGTAGAAATACAAGAAGAAGGACAGTGCACTCTCTTTGATACAGAGAAAACACTTCACAGTTACGTAAAAAGACTGATAGCAAATTAGTCATTGCAGAGACGGAAATACATAAAATAAAACAGTACCACTAGAGTAAGATAAGCATGAATATTGCAGATATATCACCAGTTCCAAAAGATGGGACCTAAATCACATCAAAAGTTAGAAGTCCCAGTAAACATGTCCTTAACCAAAAATTTCTAGTCTATACAAACTCCTATATAACCCCCTAAATGGTAAATTAATTGCATTAAAAAATTCCTCACCATCTAACTTTACATAACATTACTTAATGTTTTGTTTTTACCACAGGTGATACAAAGCTGAGTATTTTTAATAGAATAGGCCCATGTAGTCCAGTGATCAGCTGAAAGAAAACAATCTCAGCTTAGATCTATTTAAAATAAAGTTTTCATTCTCACAGTTGTTAAGAATTTCTAGACACTTTGAGTGAAGAACACCCCAAGTCACACACAAAAAGAAAATACACTGTGTTAATACTTATACAGATATAGATATTAGGGATACGAACTATTCCACATAAAGTGAATTAGAGCAAGAGTAGTCAGAGAAGTACAAAATTCACACAGCAGAAGAGGATTTTAACATGGCCAGAAATAAGTGATCCTATAAGCCTGGAAAATCTTATTTGAGATTTAAATATTTGCCTTTTCTGTGAGAAGAAATAAGTAGAGCATTCCTGTACCATCTAGTGCTTTGGATGAAAAAAAAAAAAAACCAACCTGGTATCAGCCTCAGAACTTCTGGACAGGATCAAAAGTGACAAGATAGGGGAAGATAAGAACACTAGGAATTGTACCAGTGCCTGAGACTTACCCATAGATAATTATTCTGTTTAATTTCATGAAACAGAAGGCTAAGTACTGGGAAAAAACCTTATCAGTATAAAACTTCAGAACTCTATGCTTAAGAACTTTGGCCAACCGAAGGAAGGTTATTGTAAAATTCAAAGAGGAAATGAAAAGAAAGGCTAATCAGACACAGCAAAGTTCTATTAAAATTCCTTCCATGCTCTAATCAAGCGTGTGAATCTAAATACCAACATATCTTTTCCTCTCCTCTAGCAGAAACTATAGGATACAAACGTCAAAAAAAGAAAAAGTCAAGGACAGTGCCAACATACTGTACTAGTTCTCAGCATCCTGAAAACATTCTAAGAGTTACATGAACAAGTTATAAGCCTGAATTTAGCCCTTCATAAACTACATAAGCCAAGAATGCTGGTCATAAACATGCTCATGTGTCTAAGGTGGAATGATATCTATTTCAGATGCAAAATGAAAATTATTATCAGATCTATACAGTGAAAATTTGTGTCTTGGATTTCACTATGCAGCATGCAATTAGTTAAGTTAAAATTAAGCATGTATGCTATTATAAGGAATGCGACGGGTGCCGAATGATAATCAGCTAGAGCATCCCTCTCACACCTGGATATCCTAAGTGCCACTAGACACACAAATAACATTTTCATACAGTAATTTTTAAAAAGCGCTTTTTGAAAAGCTATCCTATTCTTGATATCAAGTAGATATTTATAAACCAAGCAGTTCATATTTTAGGACTTGGCATTGCTCATAGAATGTCTGAAAACAAATTGAGATATCATTACGTTTGGACTTTTCAAAAATCAAACTTTCATTGACCAAATGTTTTCCTTCTTAGTGCTATTGAAAATGCTTCACTAAGCTTAAAAATTAAAAAAAGTACAATATTTTGTTTCCGTGAGGATTTGGTAGAGCCCATGTTACGTTACAGACTGAACACAAAGTTTAAAATAGAGCTTAAGTGAGATATTAAAAAAAAACCAAATTACTCAGATGAATCAATCAATATTGGCTCAATTTTTAAACCACAAAGTTTAGAAGAATGACGAAGCTGGTGAAGGGGCTGGAGAACAAATCTTATGAGGTGCAGCTGAGGGAGCTGGAGTTGTTCAGCTTTGAGAAGAGGAGGCTGAGGGGAGACCTCATTGCTCTCTACAACTACCTGAAAGGAGGCTGTTAAGAGGAGGGAGCTGGGCTCTTCTCCCAAGTGAAAGGGAACAGGACATAGGGCAACTGCCTCAAGCTATACCAGGGGAGGTTCAGACTAGATATCAGAAAGAAATTTTGCATGGAAAGGGTCATCAGGTGCTGGAACAAGCTGCCCAGGGAGGTGGTTGAGTCACCATCCCTGGAGGTGATTAAAAGACAGGTAGACAAGGTGCTCAGGGGCATGGTTTAGTGGCAGATAAGAATGGTTGGACTCGATGACCCAAGAGGTCTTTTCCAACCTGGTGATTCTATGTTTCTATGAAAGTACAGCAAAGGAGCTGTGCTGCAAGAGAGTTATGTCCAGCACACACTGAATTTCTTTAAATTACACTATACTAGCTCTATTGAAATAATTATTTAATTGTTCGAATTGTATTAGAACAGTTGTGATTACCTGCATTCACCTTCTGTGTAATTTAAACCAGTTTTTCTTAACTCTTTACTGTAAACTCAATGTAATGCTTCTTAACCAAAGGGAAGGATCAATTCTGACTCACAAATATCCCTGATGACTCCTAATATTCACAGGGGACATAGTAACTTCTTCTTTTTTGTTTTAAAGGAGTGTCATTAGATTGTACTTCAGTCAAACCATATGCAAATTCAAATAGCTATTCTTAAAAGCTTGCTTTTTGACTAGATTAAAACTTTGAAGCAGAGGAGAAGGAGGAGGAGAGATGTCTCCCTGGCCACCCCTATGATCCCAGGGCAATTCCCCGGCATGGGATGTTAGTGCCTGGAAGTGCCGTGGTGGAAGGCTGCCAAGCAATAGAGGATACTGGAGGCCTCCCCATCTCTCATTCTTGGGGACTCTATCCAATTCCATTAAAACCAGAAAACAAAGGCGCATCCAGTTGTGCAAAAGGAGGGAGCTTCTCTGCACGGTGGGAAGAGTGGAAAGCCATTATCTTTCCCATGTATTTGTTTCAAAGCATTTTGAGAAACTTCTCCTGTTTATGATCTGCATAATGTATCTTGATGCAGATTAGCTGTTTCTTCTTGGGGGCATCTTAAGTTGTCTGTGTTTAATGAAACAGTCCACCCTACCAAAGGACATTACTAGACCGAAGCCAAAAAAGACGGTATACAGAAAAGGGATGCAGGCTTGGTAACAACTTGAAAATAGGAGACTAATATTAAGGAAGGGTAGAAACTGTTCATGTAAGAGTCATCCAGATTTTAAATCTATGTGCAGTTTCGGGAAAAAAAAACCATATAACAACATATGCATTTATAGTAAATATACCTTTATATGTCAGCAAGCCCCAAGTGACTATTGCATTCAGTCTAACAAGCATCTCCTATGGTTATTCCTTAAAGCAATGGAATATAATAGATTGCCTTAGTAATTAATGAAATTAATTAAAGGAATGCTGAAAAAATTCAGACTTAGAATAAAGATGCACAAGGAGTCCTTCTACAGCTAATTGAGTTTATTTGAGTGCTATGCTTTCTCCACTGGAGATACACCAGCAGGTTCCTGTAGCTTTGTAAGACTTTGGGAAACCGATTCCTCTGGGAATTGCTGCACAAGCACCTCCTTGTGGCACTGAATCCTCAGAACTGAAGCTGTAAAAGGACAATTTTTGAAAATCTCTTGGGATTTTGCTTCACCTTTTTTGAGGCAATCTCCATGAGGATGTACTTCTGGGAATCTGTTGAAGAGCAAACCTCCAGCAAGAAGTTCAGCTTTACAGAAGGACTGCAGAACTACTGCCCCAAATCAAATATTTGTGCCACTTGGACTGTACATCTATTCAAGGACTAAATGTTTGTCCTCATATTTCATGATCAGTGATAATTATAATGAGGGCCTAATAGGGGAACACAGTAAAAATATACGTGAGTATTTCATTAAAAAACCACACAGCTGTCAGTCCAAGAAATGCGAACTCAGCATGTCTCTGTATAAAACTCTGGATGATATAGTTACTAATCTGTATGACAGAAATACTTAAGGACACATGACTTGTATTATATTTTAGACATAGTGACCAATGATTCCCATCCTCTGGTTCATTGGAAACAGGACAGTCAATCTGCCTGCAGGCACACAGCGATGCTGGAGCTGCAGCCCAAACTGCCAGGCAGCACAAATTAGTGAACTCAGGGGAAGTCATGGACCCTTGCCTCAGCTCAAGTATTGTCATTCTAGCTTAACATCTTTACTAAACACCCTAATACAATTTGAGAAATCCTTATATGTATCCCCCACAGGGTATCTGACATGCACATGACATCCTAAGCGTCTTAGCTGTTCACAAATAAAGGATGAACAACTTTTTGATGGTGAAAATATGCAAAGCAGTGAAAATGAGATTCTAGAAAGATGATAAGAATTAAAAAAAAGTCTGATTTACAAGAATTCAAATTTACTTTCTGACAAGTACTTAAAGTAAAAGTCACAGAACCAAAGTTCACTCTCTGCAGTGAGTGTAGAATTGCCTCTTAAGGCCTGATACTTATTCATTTTTCTCAGGGGAATTTTTTCTTACAGAACAAAAAGAGTCTTCTCTTATTTTAAAAGCTGAAACATTTTATTATCCAGCTGTAATCCCACAGTGATGATGTGTCTGGTGGAGATTTGGGCTAGTTCTATAAAAATGCTACTGATAATCATTGCCTTTACGTTACATACTAGATAGTAAATTGAGATGACAGATAGACTTTTTCCTCTGGGGAAAAAGAGAAATGAAAAACATCTCAGTAAAGCAGGCAAAAATTGAACTATTTCCTTCCCAAATGAAAATTTCTTCCACTTCCCAAACAAATACTTCAATCTAGATGATTTACTAGACTGTAATAAGATGCACTATACCTTCACAGAAAAGATGAAGAAATAAAGAGATTGATTTTCATAAAGGGTAGCAGAGCAATGGGACAAGATCATGCCCTTGATGTCACTTACCAGTTACACAAATGCTGCTAAAAAAGATGAAGAATATCTGAATAGCATTAGTGCCTAACCAAAGATGAAGCAATCAGAACAAGAGAGTCAGTAAAAGGGCTGAAGGGCAAAAAAAACCCTAAACCACCAAACTCTGTTTCTTTGGTTCGATAATTTTATTCAGTGTCTGTCCATTATACCAGTGCTAGTGAGATAACATGCTTGAAAAAGACTAGTTAACCCAAGCCTGACAGAGCCAAAAGCTTTCAAAGCTAAGAGGTGATTATGGAAAAAAACCAGAAAAAAATACAGTCAATGCTGCCTCTTTAAAGCTTTTAAATTATCTTTGCTTACATAGTTAAAAAGTTAGCTCAAAGCATATTTTTCCTCATTTTTACTCCTAATGATTTCTTTTTATAGCAAAATAAAGCCTGTAAAAAGGGCTCTTCATGGTGATTCCACTAATAAGTCTGCATGAAGATATCCTCCACATGCTGAGTCTGGCCTGTATCTTTATTTCTGTTTAATGAACGAATACAACAAAATTGCAGGGCAAAAAAATCAGTGAAGGAAGTGTTGCAAGAAATTTATATTGCCCTGCAGTCAGTTTGCTGGTCAAAGTTGATAATCACCATTTAAAAACAAAAAATCCCCAAAACAAAGCTCCAGCTTTGCCCCCAAAACCTATCCTACCACTGGAGATAAACATTAATGGATGAATGCTATTAAATTAAAACAACAGCTTCTGTTTTATCAAAGTAAAGCTATTTTGTACACCAACAAAATCTGTGATGTGCTTTAAGTTGAAGAATACGAAACTGGGACATCTCTTTCCATTGGCTCACTGGAATCATATGAAGCACTTGGACAAAAACTAGTCATATTGCTTACTTCCAGAAAGAAATGCCACGAAGGCATTAAACATTGAATTCTTTTTGTACGCACTGTCTTGTGTAAGCAATAATTGTACCTGTAACAACAAAGTTAATGTGACCACAGATCAGAAAGATGCTCTGTAGAAGCACTGATTGCCAAGGATGGAAATAGGTACATTCAATGAGCCCTCTATTAAAATATTGTTCAAATATTTAAGAATACGAAAAACACTGCTCTAGGCTTCAAAATTCAGCATGAACAGCTGATGTGGGCTGAATCTTTCTTAAATAGCTTTCATTATATTTCAATATCTTTCGTGATTATGACAATTTTGACAAGATAATAATCTCCTCTGAACAGGACTTTTTAAGGTTTAAAGAAATACTGTATGATATACTAAATAATGTGTCAAATTATCTATGAACCCTGCTTTCTAAAGAAATCCTGTGATGTCATTAAGATAATGACAGAAAATCTTTGCCTGATATTATAAATAACAAGTACCAGTATCACTGATACACAAAGGGGACATCTAAAAGGACAGGAACTTGGAGGATTCAAAAGGTGATATCACAGCTTTGTTCTCTTAAGAGAATCAACAGAAGTTTCTATGTAAAAATATCCTGCATGCTAGGTCAGCTTTTGACCCATTGTCTTCAAAATAAAGGGAAAGGGAATAAGTCTGTAGATATTTTACAGTCAAATAATCTTGATATTTTTATTGCAGCCTCATTTCTCCTTCCTTTCCTCACACCTTTTTTCTAGAGCTCTCTTTTCAGAAGAAGCATGAGAAAAGAGACCAGTGAAACCTGAGGTGATGTCAAGAATGAAAGAAACTAGGAATTTTAAACATAATTTCCATTTTAATTTTATATATTCATGCTGCTTTTAGAGGGAGAGAGGACTGCACAAAACTGGGAAGGAAAGTGGCTTGTTTACTTTCCTGCAATGTAAATACAACAAGTAGGAGAAAGAGGACAGGGACAGCTGCAAAAGCTCTAAAAAAATGGTTGCTTCCTCTTAACTCCATAAGTGGGACAACTCCTGCTGCCACCAATTACACTAATAGCCAGCACTGTACTTGTAAAATTTAAGTGTCTTCTACTTCTTACGCTGGGGAAGTTATCCTCTTTTAATTGAAAAATCTTGCTGGTGAAGTAATCAACCAAGGCAAGGTGATAATGCAGGCAAAGCTTCTTATCGAGACACTTCAAGATAAAAACCACATTATTATCCGAGAGCATATTACAGACAGAAAGTTTTCCATCTAAGCTACTCAAAAGACACAACAGTGCTGTCATGCCACCATGTCAGAACATAAGAGAATTGAAACTCCTGCCTGTCAATAACATCGCCAGAATAAGCCCCTACGTGATTCCCACTGATTCGCATTAAATACATCACAACCACTCCAGCAGAAGTGGTTCCTGTCGCTCAGTGAGGGTGAGCAGCTAACAATCTATGCACAAACCTATTTGAGGTACAAAAAGACCTTTTATTTACCATGAAATCGAGCACACTCTGTTTCTCAACAGCTATTTCATGCTACAAGGTTAGTTCTTTTGGAAAGCATTTAGAAAATTGTTCCAATACTGCATAATGCTGAAGTACTAAACAAATATATAAATGGCATGAGTTATTTAAAGTGCTGAAATAGGAGAAATCCAACAATCATTTTGTAAGAGGTTTTAAGCGTAGAAGGCTATCTCCTCCAGAGAAGTTAACTGAAATTTAAAGACATGAAGTTTAAACTTCACATATTTTGTTTCAAAATTCTTTGATATTCTTTTTTTTTCACTTTAAAACGAGAACGGCAGCCAAAAAAATTATCCAATGATATAACAGAAATACATTGTGTTTTAAAATGTTTACAAGCCAACTCACCAGCCTCTTTATAATTCTCAACAAAAGCTTCCTTTGTCGCATATCCTTTTTGGACTTCAGTACTTCAGCAAAGCTGTCCATGTTTTCTGGAGACATATTCTCCTCACTGTTCCCTCCATACAGTTGAACCAACAATGATAAGCACTGTGAGGCACTCTCAAATATTTCAGTATCTTCACTGGGAAGCTAAAAATGAACAAACATAAATCCAGTTTCAGAAAAATTCTGTATCACTGAGGATTTGGAAGAGTATTAACATTTGCATTGTGCCAGGAAAACATCATTTCTAGTTGAACGACTCTAAATTCCATAAAAGTAAGCTTAATAAAGTGATGAAAATATAATTAAAATATGTCTGTTCTTAAGGAGAAGTACGTCTCCACTATAATTCTATCAAATAGCCTATCTATAGCAACATCATAAAAGCATTGAAAATGTTGCTCGCAACTCTGTTATTTTCAGACAGTATATTTTGCTTTAAATAGAAGTAGTAATAGCAGAAAGTATCATTACAGCCATGATGTCTAATCTTCTACATAATGCACATAATAAAACTTCATTTAATTATTACTAAATCAAGTCTACGGCTTCTGCTTGAGTTAGGGCACAGGCTAACTAGATACTTAATAGATTTTAAGTAGTCACATTAGGAGGTACAGTTTGCAGATTTAAAATATTTTCCTCAATTCCAGCTTTCATGCACTCCTTTGAAGAGCAGACACTGGAGCAGGTCCTGGCAATGGGATGGAAAAACTCTTTCATGAGAAACAAAACTACATAAAAGATTTAGGGGCATGGCTAATAATCATGTTTAAATGAGCTTCTGGTAGTATGACACTGCTATCAAAATGATCTGTAACTTTCCTGGAAGTATAATATGGAAATGATGCCTAGGGATATTGTATTATGCTAGTATTTTGCACTGTTGCAACAACATCAGGAATGCAGTGCCTAGTTTGAGCTCACACAGTTCACAAACACCAGTGAAAAATTCATAGAGAATTCTTGGGAGTATGCAAGAGAGCAACAGACCGGAAAACATGGC
Source organism: Coccyzus lansbergi (assembly GCA_033558105.1). NCBI lineage: Eukaryota > Metazoa > Chordata > Aves > Cuculiformes > Coccyzidae > Coccyzus > Coccyzus lansbergi. The sequence goes on along the minus strand of JAUMJK010000184.1, from coordinate 343,841 downwards.
AGTAAAATACAGAAGGAATTAAATGCTGATAGCTTATCAAAGGGAAGGTTTGCACTTGATCATATTCTTTCAGTTATGTGTGAAAAAAAGCAGGCTGAGGATGGGTTAATTCTTTTACCTGAAAAAGGACAGGTAAGAGACGATGGCTCAAAAATTTACCTAAAACAATTCAGCTTAGAAGGATGATAATATTTTTATTTCCTCTTTTCTTCCTTTAGTAAGAGTGATTAACAGCTAAAACAAATCCTTTAGAACCGAGACAGTTATAAATTGCCTGTCATAGAGGCTACCACAATAACTTTTTGTCTCTAAAAAAATAACAAAACTCTTTGCTGTAATGAGGAATTCATTCAGGAAAGTCCTGTGTCTTGTGTTATATAAGATCCTTGACTAAATGATTACAATAGCCTTTTCTGTCCTTTCAGTCTAATAATTAAACAAAATAAACAAATAAATCAAAATAAAGTGGTTGTCTTAACCAATATGGTATAGAATTGTAGAAACACCTCATGATTCCTACTCAGTTTTTTAGTTCCAAAAATGCTACTTAAATACAGAGAAGCTAGATCAAAGTACAGTTAACAGACTATCCTTACTGACAATAAAAAGGAAACAATTTATATAATCTGTCCAACCATTTATATAATATGCCAAACCATTTCAATAATGATTACTTATTTAATCTACAGTATGAACTTTCCACATTTTTCATTTTAAGGAAAACACGTACAGTCGCTTTAATGCAATCTGGGAACATATCATCAGACATATACTCAAATATTCAGGAAGCAATTCCCCAGGGATCTGCATGCAAATACAATCCTGTTTTCCATTAGCTTCACAGTGCTGGCTGTTTAAAACATACTGAACCGACGTGTAAGCTCTGAATACATAGCCTCGAGACATATCACATTCTATTTGACCCAATGTTATGCAAGTGACAGGACCACAGCAGCTACTTCTTCCACAGTTTCGCTGCATGTTTTTTTCTTTACTTCAGTCTAAATGCCACCTATTTGATTGCTTCCTTTCCAACATCCAGAATTACCTAAAAACATCAACAACATAAATAGCAAGGCTAAAAAAGAAGAAAAAGCTAAAAACGGTAACAGTGATAATTAGTGAACAGTCATAATTTTTGCCAAAAACTGTAGATTTATTTTTCACTGCCAAATTTTAAAATGATGCCTCATGACAAGACTTCTGTGTAAAGAAGTTTGTGTGATATTTTTGCTTAATTTTTGTGGTTATGTTACAATCTCCTGTAAACAGGCTCAAACATAAAATCCTTCTTCTTGTCCTTTATAGATAGAATCTGCACAGTGTATTTTAAGATTAATGTGGTGAAGTGCAGGAAGCTCCGTTATTATACATCTGTATTTCTGCAGTCTCTTGTCAAAAATGTCTTCATTCTGAACTGAGTTGCAGTGCATTCATGAATTGCAAACCATTTCAAGAAACGTGTGATCACATGAGCTGAAGTGGCAGTTTTCACAGGGCTGGAGTTGCTACAGCATCTAATTTTTGAGCTACAATGAAACTGTCTGGATTACCCGGAGGGGACACTATTCCAGTGCATTAACGAGGTGGCACACAAAGAGAGTTTATTACGATAAGAGATAGATGTTCGTTAGATCAGTAATGTGATTACAGAATGTGCTGTAAAGGAAGAATCATTAGGAACTACAGGGAAGATGATTTTGCAAACATTAAACAAAATGTAAAAGCAGAACATCATTATTTAATCTGCTAACTTTACTACACTTCTTACTAGTAAATATGTACAGTTTCAATTAAAAATAAAGTAATACATTTTGGTTTAGGACAAAATCATCCTCCTCCTACCCAAAAGAAAATATTCTTTGAAAAACCAATATATTTGCAGTTCATTTTAATCTAGTTTAATTGCTGAGAAACTAAATCCCCTGTACGAAACTCTCTGCTTATGACAATATAGAATCATAGAATCACAGAACAACCAGGTTGGAAGGGACCCATTGGATCTTCTAGTCCAACCATTCCTATCAAACACTAAACCAAGTCCCTCAAGACCTCATCCACCCGTCCCTTAAACACCTCCAGGGAAGGCCAATCAACCACCTCCCTGGGCAGCCTATTCCAATGCCCAATGACCCTTTCTGTGAAAAGCCTCCTCCTAACCTCCAGCCTAAATCTCCCCTGGAGGAGTGTTTTTGTTTGTGGGTTTTGTGATTTTATTTGGGTTTTTTTTTGTTTTTTAGGGTAGCTCTGTAGAATTCTTCAACTACAATTCATGGATAACGTTTCAAATGCAATAAGAGCAATACATTAGAGAACACAGGAAATAAACATGTTCTTCCCACACTCATCACAGAACTGTCTGTATTCCTAACAAATCTGAAATAAAATTCTACAGTCTATAGGGTTATCATTCTTCTGCAGTAATTTGCATTACTCATTGGCAAACAGCTTCATGTACTCTGAAACGGAAATCAGGGCACTGTCTCAGAGCCACTGCAGCAGAGAAAGGAAGGATGTAGAGGAGATCATCTCATTCCCCCATGGGCACTGAGGTTTCATATTTGCCTTTTTTCATGTTTGGACATGGTTAACTGGTCTTTCAACAGCAATATACAGAGCACAATAATCACCAGCAAATTTTACTGCTAATACTGTAATGAAGAAGCCTACCACCAGAAGACTAGAAAAGCTCTCTCCCAGCAGTCTGGAAGGCTGCAGAAAAGACTGGAAAATGTATACCTAGGAACTAAATCTAGAATCTGCAGAGATATAAAACTCCTTTTTATAGTTACTGGTGAAGTTTCTGAAAGTTTCTGAAAGTCCAAACTGAAGTGATTTCAAAAGTAAGTAAATATTATATTTTTTTTCAGTATAATGGCACATCAAAAAGTAAAAGGTATCTTCTGTAATTGCTGCAAGTTTCAGTACAACAATCACATTAATGCTCAAGTGGAGAAACATTACACGAAAAAGCTAAGTGTAATTAACTTCTAAACGCAAAGCTGCCAAGCAGAAGACTAAATATTCAATTTATTTTCCTCTTATTGAAAGCTACAGGCAGACTAATCATGGGATTAAATAGTGATTTTTCCGTATTTGCAGTGTTTTCTGCATGACAAAATTTGTAATTATTTATTCTTTTTTGTTCTTAAAAACTCTGAAGTTTCATTTACATGCTATCTAGACTTCCTGCTCTCGCTTTGCAATGCTCTGAGTGATAGACTAAATCACAATTACAGATGGGAAAATCAATGCTGAGCTTTTGACATTTTCAAGTTTAACTCACATTGATTTTTGAAGAGTTAAGAGAGAGAAACACGTAGAACTTTAGGGAAATAAATAAATAGACAAGTTAATGGGGCATGGAACAATCATCTACTTGAGGGGTATGTGTACCAATGAGGGAAAGCAACTATTCAAGATTACATAAGAAACTGTATATTTGCTAAAACAGGTAGAAATACCAAACCAGAGAAAATAATCTTAATTCAATATCTTAACATGATGACTAGTTCAGAATTCAAGACCTTCATTATCTCCAGAAAATAAAGTTCACACTGAACTGAATGTCTCAAACCAGTAATAAATAGTTGTACAGACACATAGCTCAACAAATATAGAAAACTACTCTTGACAGCTCCACAGAAATGAAGCCTGACTGTTTGAAGTGCAAGCAGTATATACATTTTGAGAGACCCACTAGAGGTCACAAAGAATCTAGTCCAACTGAAAAAGATTAGAATATAAAACCTTTTAAACCAGAGGATCCTAAAATTAAAGTTACTATTCCATTGTTCAAATTCCTGCAGCCTTCACAGGAAATGTTTAACATCGCAATGGGTAAAGGACAGCAAATTTAACAAATCTAGATGAAATAACTTTCATATATCCCAATCAAATACATTGGGATACATACACATTACAAGAGAAAACACCTCACTTACAAAGCCTTTAACAAAATTCAAAACCAAAGCCAAACAAGTGAACCAGCACCAACGGCCTCTACTCTTTGCCTATATCTTAAAATAAGCATTTTAAACATACCAGAATCTGTAGAAATACAGAACAAAGCAAAGCCTAATAGTAATTTGCAGTCAAGCTTCTGAAATACGAGGGCAAGACACAATCTAATCAGTACATGTTAACTATACAATTATCCTATCCTTTAATTAAAAACTTATAAAAGACTTCCAGGTGGTATAGACTGACTACAGCTTGGCCTCTAATTTTCTGTTCTTTAGAGAGTTAATGGAATTTAAATTTATGACTAGTTTCACTTTAAAGGAACATTTGCATGTCTTCATTTCTTACCCTTTATCATATATAGCAATTTAAAAAAATTAATAGAAAATAAATTAAAAGATTGATAAAGAGGAAATATTATATAGCTGAAAATCAGACACTTTGTTTTAGGTCATTTCCAAAAAGCCTTTGTCACTAGCTGGTTAAAATAAATACATCAAAGAAGGACTTTGGAACAAGTATAATGCCAAAAATTAATAAAAGGAATCGCACTCTTCCCCAAAATAGAAGATGACAGACAGTGCTAGAAAGTAGAAGAGTTACAGGTATTCATAGCATAATACATCTGAAAAATTATATTTAAATGAAAAAAATAATTTGAGGCTGGAAGAGAACTGAATCTGAAACGGCTCTAAGTGAAATAACCTGGGAAGGGTATTGTCATATGCCATAGGGAAATTCTCACATACCACACTAATGGCTTTATGTTGAATAAAAGGCTGAGGCAGCCTCTAAAAACTCTGCTCAGCTCAAGAAGCATTCCCCTGCTACAAGCTATTACGCACAGAGCCAAGACAAATCTCTGGCACAGTATGACGGAGGTTGAGATGATGGGATGCATCAGGGCTACAATACAGCACTCTGCGAAGATTTCAGCTAGCACTGTGACAGCTACTAAACTCTGGGAAAGACTGACTAAACAGACAGACTTCAAAGATGTTTTCAGATCACCAGGGACCATTTCCACTTGTAAATTCCTTAGGAGTATATTAAAATAAAACTAAGCCCTTGACTCAGAGGGCTCAGACCCAAGAAAATAATATTTAAAGTAATCACTTATTGCAAAGTAATTCAGTTCGCTGACTTTTCTAATGGTAGCAGTACCTGTTGCTTCAAATTTTGAAAACAACTCTTTCCCTAAGCAGTCAATCATCCATTATAAACAGTTAAAATTTGGCTATAAATATGTATCCCAACTGAGAATCTACAGCCTGTCCCTTGTCCCAGTTCTAGGCCTGGGACAGACTGACTCCGATGTGACTTGTAAGTCACTATGAACTATAATTTCTTTAAATTGTTAATCCTTCCTTCAAGGTGGGAGCTTATAAACAGTGAAAAACTAGCAAACAGAATTCTAAGATGCTGAATTCAGTTGAATAATTCCAAACTTCAGCAACATTCCAAAAGGCTTACAAACAAGCAAATTCTCACCAGTTGAATAAGCAGGCTAATTAGATCCGCCAGGGGTTTATTGATAAGCAGAAGGTCTTCAGCAGCCTGTGTGTCCCCTCCTGCGCCAGATTTCTGTGCCTTAATAAGATGAGAAAAAAATGGAAAGAAGCCTTAGTGACTGTTCCATTATGGAAACAAATTAGGTTGATTAGGTGGTCAAAGTTTGAACAGATTCTGAAGGAGACTTGTAAACTCTTTTCTAGTTAAGCATTCCTGGGCTCCCAATGTTCAGTTAACACTCCTTGTGTCTGTGACAACAACCACAAAGCAAAATGGACTCATGTTATCGTGCTCATCCTGCACAAGCTGAATACACTGACCTACATGATATTTCTACAGCAAAATGCAATAAACTCTATACACAAAAGATATCTCTAAACCCATAAATTTTTTACAGGTTTATGGTCTCTTTCAACATGACATGCCTATTTTAACATTAAAGTTCAACTATTTTTTTTCCCTTTATCAGGAATAATTTTAAATGCAACTCAAAACAAGAAAATCAAGGAGACTGTAAAGTTAAGATTCTCAGCAATAATGTCCAACTTTGTCCTTCTGACTCACTTTGTATCCTGAAATACTTAGATTAACATAATTTATGTTTAAATAGAAATAATAAAGTCTTTAAGTGACCAAACTCTGTGATCCGATCTATTACTACATGAAATTCTGACCATTGTCATCCTCCCTCCTCAAAATACCCTGCCATCTGAGGCAGTGCTATTTATGATCCATCCTTGCCCCAGGACACCAGAAAGGTCTGCTCGCAAGACTTGTCATTTAACTTCATTATCTCGCAACAGCTTTAGACCATGACCCTATACAGTCTAGCTGTTAGAGGAAAATGTAAACAACGTTGTCTAAAGAATACATTTTAAAATGATTTTGGATTGTGTTTCATTTAAAGCTCAATCCTAAAACCATCATCCAAGTTGAGAATTTTGATTTGGTTGAGTGAACATAGGAGCAAGTCCCCTGAGACAAGAGACACTACTGCTGAAGCTCTGCTGTTGATACTGATGATTTCAAAGGATAATGCCTTTCTCCTGTCACATAATAAGACACATCGATATGTCCCTCATTGAGGTTCACCACAATGATCCAGGTTGTTGAAGTCCAAGAAGGGCAAAAAGACATAGTGCAGAGAAGATGAAAAAGTAAACACAGAGTGTTTATACTAATCAAGAAAGGGAAGTCGCCTTCGCTTCAGCAAAATTTACAACAGCTTTTTCTGGTTATTGCTTGGATGAAAAGAAAGACATTTTCTATCAGGGATGTTTGACTACTTCCTTTAACTTTTATATATCTAGTGTCTTTGGAAAGAGAACTAAAAATATATACTGAGTCCACTTCTGAAACAGAGATTGCAAATTACTTTCAGGTACTGTGGATCACCTGTGGAATATGATATGATGAAACTGCTCCAAAACATACATGCAAATCAATCTGAACTTTTCTACCATTTCTACTAAAATACAAATACTTGGATTACAGAGACTAATCTCTTGAATGAGGTTTCGTCATTCACATAAAATACTGAAATAGAAAGGAAAAGTTATGTCATGTTTTGCCTGCACAGCAGGACAAGGTTATTGCTTTACATATAAAAAGCTTAAAATAAAAAGGATTTAAGTGGAGATAGTACCATCTGTAAAAGCTAATTTAAGCTCAAAACTAGATAAGACTTTGATTCTCTATTTCAAATTCTGTTTTAAAAGGATTCTTATTCAGAAGATCCCTATAAAACCAGTCCAAGAATACTTGTCTTCGCTACAGTGATGCATTTAGTGCCCCACAGATAGTGGAATATTATGTAGATGCATGGTAAATAGCAGTCATCAACTACTGACCACTATTCAACAGGGTATGTGTACTGAGGCTGCTGTAGAACCCCTCACGTCGGCCCTGGGATGAGTACTGTCAAGACAAGAATGCCCAGGCAAGTAATATCACTGTAAAATCAGTTTTATAGGGCTAGAGGGCTGAGCTATGTTTCAAAACTCAGTTTTCCAGCTGTGTCTTTTTACTCATTTCAGAGCAAAGCAGGTTACTTTGACTAGAGATGGATAAAACTGAAGCTGCAGCTTTAGTGCGTCAGTCAACTGATGTGTTACTGTAAAACCAGAATAGAACTTGGCTTTCGAACGTATGGATTTAATTCAGTATTTAAATAAAAATCATCAATTTCACTAATATTACTAATCCATGTGCAAGATCTCCTCTCCTGATGTGTCCTGCAGTAAAATGGGTCTCACTGCTGGTGCACGGAGCCTGTCTAAGTACAGAATTTAGCTCTCTGTGATTACACAGAGCGCTGCCAACAATATGACAATTGGCAATTAGCCTACAAAACGTGAAAAGCATTACAGAACCTGCTATTAGAGGACTCCAAAAAGACAAGGCATTGTACCACCAGTTCTAAATTGAGTTTCTTCCCAAAATTTTTTAAAAAATCATTTCTCGGTGAAAAATCTGACTGATAACATAACCAATTATGTAGATCTATGCAGAAAAAAAAGTGCTCAGTTTCCAATATCCACTTCATACATTACACACTCTATAAAACAAATCAAAACAAACAAAACCAATGCCAACCCCCCAATCAAACATACAGAGGATGACTTTTTCAGAAAGATAGAAGCCAGGTTCTGAAATTCAATACAACCTGGTTGCAATCTTTTGCATCTCTGTCCTCCTGATATGTGAGACCTAACAGGCTTCTCTGTTTTTCAGCAGATAGTCCCAAGAATATAAAAAAACTAACATGAAGAGGAAGTGGTGTTGTTTGCAGCCTAAATATAGATGTTACGTCTAGGTGACCAACTTAGACATTTGGCACATCATTTGAAAACAAACCTTAATATCATATGCAAAAAAACCACGATATGAAAGCTTTTTCTTGTTATGTTTCTAAGAGTCTAATCCACATTTTCTTTGCATAGTAACCTTTTGTGCTCCATTTTTAAGGAGAAAAAGTCCCACCGATGCTATGATTTGCAGTGGTTCAAACAGAAACTTGGAAAACATATTGATCAGTGTAAGTGAGAAAATACTTTTGCCAGTACATGTGCAGAGGTTAAATATATTTTTCAAGCACAGAAATCACATGTAATTCATAGTTAAAAAGATAATGTTTTTTACAGAGTTATTCTCTTCTTTTAAAATGAATGGAAGAAAAATGGCTCGAACTATCAGCAAGCAAATGTTGAATTAAGCTATTTATGGTGTATCAAAACAACTAGGGTCTATGTTTCCAGCATATAGTACAGTATGGATAGTGACGTGCAGTTGAAAATACATGCTCTTCTCTTTCCACCAAACTAAAATTAAAAAAACCCACAGAATAGTAGGGATTTCATTATTAGGGTAACAGGAAGCTATTCAAAAAAATTATTTAAGATGATGATGACCCCAGGAATTCCATACCTGTAAAGTCTGGCGCACAGCATTTGCTGTATACGTCAGCATACAGTGCAAAATGTCAAGCAGGGACAGAAGCAGTGCACTTGCTGTCTTGGTGCTGCTTTTGTCATCTGCCTCTAAATACAGAGCCACCGTTTCTATTAGGAGATTACAGATGTGATGAGCCAGACCTACATAGAAAGTTAGACACACAAAAAAGAAATAGAGTATCAGGAAAATAACAATATAGAAGGTAGTCCTGTTAAAAATATTAGATTAGCATAAAACCAAATTTCACAGACATTATGAATATTAATTGCATTTCCTTGTTTTCTCCATTGTTATAATTACCTACTCTTCTGTTTGGAGCAGCTCATAGAGCTAAACTGATACAATCGAGTTCACTAAATGCAGGAAAAATGATGCAACATTCACTGAACAAAGACATATTTGAATTCTAAACTTTTCTGCAGTGTGCAGGTACATAAGCCTTCACAACTCTTAAGCAGTTTCTCCAGGATGTTACAAAATGACACTTCAAGGTCAAAGCCTGAAGCTTGCTTTCTTAACTGGTCTGCCAATTACATCCTTCTCTAAATACTTCCATTGTAGAACAGAGCAGTGTTGTGCTTAATATAAAATATATTCAGAGGAGCATTATAAATGAAATACTGAATACTATACCATAAATGCTATTAAGATTTGATTGTTGGGTGGTATTAAAAAGTTCTCTGAAAATACTGCCTTGTCTTGAAGCTTTTTTTTTTTTTCAGTTTCTTTGGAATTTCATAACATCGGCTCCTGTAGCTTGCTTAAGCCACAAATCATTTCACATCTCAGAAAAAATGCAATGTCAATTCAATTCAGAATTGAAGCGACCAAGTTATTACATTTGATTTGAATCTTTGCAGAGTTTCATAAGGAATGAAAGACACTTTGTTTCTCACCAAGGAATGTAATTATGTTTGTAATCTATCTTATTTTAAACTGGCCATTAGTCACACTGTGATATGGATGTACATCTATCTGTAGTAAAACATAGCATATTAGTATGCCAGCTTCTACTCCACATCACTGTCAAAAAATGACTGAAGTATTTACTGCTTTTACAGAAATAAAAAGATTCCTTTTATAAGTTCTCATTTTAAAAGTAATTGTCTATATTTTTACAAACATCAGTAGACGATTAGAGTGAGACACTGCAGAACACAATATGTAATTACACAATTCAGGTTTTGAGAGTAGTTAAGTCTGTGAGGGCGTTGAACTACTTTTGTTTTGAAAGCTGCCCCATCAATTAACCAAACTTCCATGAAATATTTTCCTCCCCTATTCACCATTCTTATTACTTTCTTCAGGAAATTAAATACAAAAACATTAATTTAGAATAAAGTTATGGGTCAGGATTATTAAGACTCGCACTCTTCTATCTCACATCTTTTTGTGTTCTCTATGATTACTAGCATTATTCTTCCGTAACAATTTGATTGATGGATGACAGATCAGACTTAGCTTTGAATTTCCTGGGGTTTTGTCTGCACAAAACAAACTCCCAAAAATATATCAGTCTAATCTCGCACATTTAATTTCCTCCTCTTTTTTTAAAGTACAGTTTCTGCTGCAGCCTGAACATTTCATACAAAAACGAAATGGCATGCAGAGACATTTAAGTGACGTCACCGATACCCACCAAGAAAAAAACCAGACATAATTGTATGTCTATCCAATACAAAACCTGTGGTTATTCTATGCCTTTTTTTACCAGCCTAAATTAGAATAAACCTTAGAAAATAGTCCAGTAAGAGCTGGTCCCTATCAAAGCGAAGTCTGCAAAATTGCCCACAGGGATATGTCCAAGTCCACTCTGTTTTTTCCCTGTATATGACCACAAAAACCACAGCCACATCAAAATGAATGAGTCACCCCTATCATTTCTAGATGGCTTACATATAACCCTCAAGACAGTGACTTGGAGATTAACGCTGAGAAGGACACTTTCAACTTAAGGTATTGTATGGGTAAGCATCAAGAATTTTTTAGGCAGCAGTCCGCTCTGCATTAAGTAGGGAATGACAAATGGTGAACAGAATAACAGGATCCACAATTGTCATCTGCAGTTCTTTCCCTTTCAACTTGGAAGAGAATGGTTCATTTATTCTCTTAACTGTACCAGTCTGAGTCTCACAACTGCCTCACTCCTGCTGTTTGGTGAAAGGGGAGGTGAAACAAACATTCCACCTCCTCCCTACCCATCAAGACATGAACAATATAATCACCTAGATTTTATTCTCTTGAAAGATTTACATTCTAAGGGTATGTGTATTAGCAATCTCACCCTCTGAACACCTGAAATACACCAGAATATTCATATTTACTTTGTTAATGAAAACATCACGATTGCTGGACTTCATACACATAGATACTTGCTCACTCAAAAGTATATGTACAGATACATGCATATTAAATTTGAAACTCAGGAGGTGGGAGGTTTCTTGGACTTAAAAATACTTCTTTAAAATTTCACATAATAAAACTCTAGAAAGACATCTAAAATAAAACGCTGGTGCATGATGTTGCCTAACACACCACATGAATCATACAGAAACTTGATAAACACTTGCTTCAACAGATAAAAAATTTAAACCAGACTGACCTTTTGCCAAGTAAATAAAGTTCCAGACATGTTCTTCAAAATGTTTTATTGTGTCACAACAAAATGAAAATTAGAGGCCACAATTGTAGACATGTAAATATACTCCTAGCTTACACCACAAGACAAAATACATATTATTTGCCCTCAGAAGAGAAGTTGGGAAGCTGGTATAATTTACAGTGACCATGACAAAATTCAATAGAAATTTTATGGCATTGGTCACTGGCACTGTAACCAATTTTATGCAAAAGGTAGCTATAAAGTGTCTCAGCATTCCAAAGATTGAATCCCACAACAGATAGTCTGAAAAAAAAAGAGTTACAAATCTAAAAAAAGGAAACTATATTAATACTTCAGTTAATCATAATAAAAAATTGCATATGGATAACTTTCAAGAGATATATTGAAGATTTTCTGTCACGTCTTACAAGTGATTGAAGAACCACATGCTTCTTAACTTCCAGTAATACCTAAAACAATATTAATCTTTAAAAATTTCAGGCAATGTATTTATGATACGTATTTAATACAGAAGTATACTATATAACAATTCTCATTTTCTCATTAGAAAGTAAAATAGGCTCTGATTCAAAAGGTACAACCTGTGCACTCCTGAACTTCGGAAGTGCTGGATTTGAATCCAAATACTGTATCACAGGGGAGAGCAGAACCACATTAAATCAAGGAAGACTATTCTGTTGAGAACAGCTACATATTTTTAAACACTCCAGTACTTCCAGGTATGTTGGTAACAGTCCACTTTGTCATCAGAAAAGTATTAGTGACAGTTTACGTGGGTTAATGTATTGCATCATATTTCCGTTCAGCTGGTTTTCATTTCTTATTTAAAAAAGTAATATATTATTAATTATGTTTTTATAGTTCTTTTGTTACTTTACTAATTTACAAAGTTCAGCAAACAATTAAAGTATATGACTCCATATCATTTGTAGCTATGCTTCCCGTTTAGGTTTGCTACAGTACTGCACAGTGCATTAGTCATGCCTCATATTTATTTGTAAAACGAAGATCTTCAAACCATCGAGCCTCACTGCAGTTCTCCATTCAAATTTGTAGAAAAATAAGGCAAAACTTGGATTTTTTTATTAGAATTACAATGTTTATAAATTAACACAAATGGAATTAAACAAAGAATCTGTTCTAACGTCTGCCCAAGGTTTACAATATTTGTTAAAAGGATTGCATTCAAAATTCCTAGTCAGTGTTTTATAGCATTTGACAAACCTAGTGTTCACAGCAGAGTATTTCTCCTGCCCAGAGACCCCTGCAATGAACTGAACACGTCGCCTGATAGTGCTTTATGAATGTAGACTATGATAACTCTGCTTGTGTTTTACAAATCTTTTCAAGTCTTCTGGCTCATGATACAGCTAATCGGACAGAAAGTACCACGGTACCTTCTGGAATGAAAGCTGAGAGGAGATATTTTATTCTCACCTATTAGCAAGATGGATAAAGCAAAAGAAATCTTCACTTCCAAACATCAAAGGACAGCCTAGGATGCAATCTTCTAGGCAATCCTTTCATGCCTACCAGCAATTAGAGCATTCAACAAACCTGTCTGCTTCCAGCTGAAGAAAATGTTAGAGCAGGTGCACTTCCTCTGAACAATGCCAGCACAGAGCCAAGCAGCATGCAGCAAAACCCTCAGCCACGCAAAAAGGTTTCTCTTTGTTCCCTTCTACACGGTGCTCTCTGGAGAGCTTTTTCTCCCCCATTTGTATCACACCTACACAACTGACTCCCCAGGGATATTACTGAATATATATATTCACAAGACTTTTCTTCCTTCTTTCACTCAAAGACTGGACCTGCTTGAGTTTTTTTATATTGAAAAAAAATTACTCAAAATAACAACACATTGGGAACTAGAAATTACACCACCAGCCTAACCAGAAAACATATCATAACCTCTTTAATTTTAATGATAAAATCCAAAAATATTCCTAACAAGAAACACAGACTGTAGTCTGATAGATTCTTTCACAAAGGAATTAGCTCCTCAGTACCCGAGTACTTAAGATAATCCATTATGTCATGAAGTTTCTTCATAAAACCTTATTTACTCCCATAAACCTGGGATTTAATTTGCACTCTTTGCATTAGAACCATACTACTAAGTTTCCTCTTCTGAACAATTGAAAATAGGCAACATAAAGAAAATAGTATATTTATGGTAATGACATTTTCATTGCTTTTATTGTTATTTTTGTTTATTATTTATTCCTGTTTATGTTTTAGAAACTATTTGTGTTACTACTATGATATAGTTGAAGGAAGAATAAGCTGAGACAGAAAATTAGATCATCATTGATTTCAAGATTTATGAGTTATGTACGTTAGATCACATGGAAAGAAAATAACAGGGCTGTGGAACATACCACTTGCACGACTAATGCCCTGAAAGTTATTTTCTATTTTGATATTAAAAATTAATAGCATCTAAAGAAGAAAATTTTGCATTGGATAGTTATTCCTAGTCCTGGGACAGTGACTGGACATGTTGTGACTGAAAAAAAGAAGCAGTAGGTTTGAGGAATAAATATCTCATTTGATTTTGTCACACTACAGTGGTCAAGGCTATACAGACCTTTACTTTGTGGGAAAAAGTCGTGGCTCAGCTTCTGCAATACTTATAGCAGGTAGGGCACCAATGATGCCTGAGCAGATAGCCCTGCCCCCGCAAATGCAGTGAAACAGACGTGGTGAAGATTAGAACAACCAGGGTAGAAAACCCAGTTCTCGCCTTCACAACTAGGCTGAAAGTAGACTGGGAAGCACTATATTATCTTGAGCATGGATGCCGAAGAGTAATACAGACCTGACATTCTCACTGGAAAGATTTCTCTGCTTTGACTCCATCAAAGCACAACAGAATTCTACTTCATGTTTTCAGGACTGGCAATATTTAGTGGTTATTGTTAGAAGGCACTTTTCACTGGTGAAGAAATAGTGCAGAACTGATGACTCCCCAGAGAGCTATGTCAAACTATTCTCAGCCAAGGAGAATCCTGCCAACACAGAAATTTACTTTCTTCTAAAATTTAATCTATGGAACAAACATGAGATGCCTAAGACCAAGAAGTGTATAGAACAGTCAACTAAAAGACAAAAAAGCAAGCAGATCCTCTCCTTCAAAAAAGTATCTGAGTGTAAGAAAAGATAGTAAAAATGTAATTTAAACAATTTAGGAACAATAAAATCACATACTGTTAAGTATGCTTGACTGGTCAAAACAAAAATAGCAACACATAAGAAATTAAGGGAAGGGAAGGGAAGGGAAGGGAAGGGAAGGGAAGGGAAGGGAAGGGAAGGGAAGGGAAGGGAAGGGAAGGGAAGGGAAGGGAAGGGAAGGGAAGGGAAGGGAAGGGAAGGGAAGGGAAGGGAAGGGAAGGGAAGGGAAGGGAAGGGAAGGGAAGGGAAGGGAAGGGAAGGGAAGGGAAGGGAAGGGAAGGGAAGGGAAGGGAAGGGAAGGGAAGGGAAGGGAAGGGAAGGGAAGGGAAGGGAAGGGAAGGGAAGGGAAGGGAAGGGAAGGGAAGGGAAGGGAAGGGAAGGGAAGGGAAGGGAAGGGAAGGGAAGGGAAGGGAAGGGAAGGGAAGGGAAGGGAAGGGAAGGGAAGGGAAGGGAAGGGAAGGGAGTTTCCCATCTTAGAATTTCAGTAATGTTTCCATGTCAAAATTTCAACTGAATCCAAGCTTTTGTGTCAGAGTGACTAAACCATACTATAATGAACTCAGAAAAGATATCCAAGTTGTCTGAAACTAAGTTCGCAGCACATGTGGGTACATAGCATAGAAGTTTTGAAGGCAGGGAATTTTGTTCCAGGCAAGATTTACTGAGATGGTCTTCATCCCCAGGAGTATCACGTATTGAACATGAACACAAACTTGTTCATCAGGGATAGACTGAAGGATCAGAAGGTAACTTTCTTCCAAAAATAATTATACTAACATCCAAATGCTTGCTAGTTATAATAGAAAAAAGAAACTCCAAAATTTATATAAGCAAATACTATAAAAATATGGACCGTAATGATGTTCAGGTGACATATTCACAGTGTTGATAAGACATTAATAGTGTTTCATTTCAGGGGTCACATTTGATTTTTCATTTGGCTACCATGCTGTTGGTACCACAGTCTGTAGAAATGCTATCAGCTTTAATGTTCTGTAAGTAGCTGAGAATAATTGGACATTTACTACAAAAAGATAAGTAAAATCATAACAGAATGGCAGGATCCACTGAAGATGTACACACAAACTTTAAATGTTCCCATCAGGCAGCTTGTGGGTCTGGACATAAAACATTTCTTTTTATATTATTTATTCAAATTAAGCTTTTGCTCTCTAGAGATAAAATTTAGTACCTAGCAGAGCTATAAGCTGTGCTGCCAGTTCTGTCACTAATGCATATGTTATGTACACCACAAACAGGCTGCTTTTTTTTTTATTAATCAGGGAGCATAAGGCCCTTGACGCATGTAAAATTGAGACTTATCATCCCAAGGGGTAACTAACAATACAGTAGAGTATAATGCTAAGGCTGCCTGACAGACATTCATTTTGTAAACAGCTTTGTTGACTGGAAACACTAGTTCTTCCCAGGTGTTTGCTAGTGATCAGTTGTTGGAGGTTATTATCCCTACAATTGTGTGTGAGTGTGCATGTCTGAGACAGAGAGAGGATGTAAGTACTCCCTAGTCTCCCCTGACAAACGGTGTTAGGCTGCTTTAAACTGTTCAAACAGGCAGCCAATATCATCTCACCTGATTCTCCTTGAAGCATATTCACACATTCAAATGACCCTTCTAACTAGAAGACCTGTGGAAGGATGGGGGTAGAGGCAATAGAGTGATTTCAAATATTTCTGTCCCCATTTGTTCATATTTTACGCATAATTTGCATTCTATTCATATGAATTTAAGTATTTTTGTTGACACAGTAAGTCACAGTAAGTCAGTACAACACTTGCAAGCAAAACCTTCCAAACAAAAAAAAAATTAAACAAAAAAGATTGTAATAAGATAAAATCACATCAGCTGGATTGACTATTGTGCTGTTAGGTAAACTTTGTAGTAGCCTTTCATCTAGGTATTTTTTCCTGTATGTCGAAGACACATTAGAGAGAGTCCATTTTACAAAATAGAGTAATTCTACAACACGATATATTTCAAGACAGGTCCTGATACACCATATTTCATCCCTTAAATTTAAACTAGAATGAAATCTTTTGGTTTTGTCACACAAAAGTTAGATGATGCTGAGGAGATTTTCCAAACAGCAGGTTTAATTGATCTACATCTACATGGGTTGAGTCCAATGGCATGAGGTTTAACAAGACCAAGTGCCGGGTCCTGCATTTGGGGCACAACAACCCTATGCAGAGCTACAGACTAGGGGAAGTGTGTCTAGAAAGCTGCCTGGAGGAGAAGGACCTGGGGGTGTTGGCTGACAGCTGACTGACCATGAGCCAGCAGTGTGCCCAGGTGGCCAAGAAGGCCAATGGCATCCTGGCTTGGATCAGAAATGGTGTGACCAGCAGGTTCAGGGAGGTGATTCTCCCTCTTTACTCAGCACTGGTGAGACCACTCCTTGAATCCTGTGTTCAGTTCTGGGCCCCTCACCAAAAGGAGGATGTTGAAGCTCTGGAGTAAGTCCAGAGAAGAGCAACAAAGCTGGGGAAGGAGCTGGAGAACAGACCTTATGAGGAGTGGCTGAGAGAGCTGGGGTTGTTTATCCTGGAGAAGAGGAGGCTGAGAGGAGACCTCATTGCTCTCTACAACTACCTGAAAGGAGGTTGTAGAGAGGAGGGAGCTGGGCTCTTCTCCCAAGGGACAGGGGACAGGACAGGAGGGAATGGCCTCAAGCTCCACCAGGGGAGATTTAGGCTAGAGATTAGGAGGAAGTTTTTCATGGAAAGGGTCATTGGGCATTGGAACAGGCTGCCCAGGGAGGTGGTTGATTCACCTTCCCTGGAGGTGTTTAAAGCATGCGTGGACGAGGTCCTGAGGGAAATGGTTTAGTGTTTGATAGGAATGGTTGGACTCGATGATCTGGTGGGTCTCTTCCAACCAGGTGATTCTATGATTCTATGATTCTACATGAGGAATCAGAATATCTAACAGGACACCTTACTCTGAGAGGCAATAATCTTAAAAATCTTCTCTAAAACTACCTTGACATATTAGAGGTTGTTGCTTCACAGCTACATGGAAAACCTTCTATGTGTGAATTAATATATAGTATATGCTTTTTAGAAAAACAAAGGCTGCACTAAGTCCTCAAATTAATGGGAAAAAGTAGACAAAAAGTTTGTAATTAAATTAAAATCTTTTATTTTAGTTAGATAAGGAATTCTTTGTGTTCAGCAAGATTCAGAGTCAGTAAAGATTCAATAAAGGCTTTTGATTGACTACTCAGAAAGATCAAGCCTGCAACAATTACCATGTGATAAAATACAGGGGGAATTTATATCCTGGACGTAATTTGGAACTAGAAATTCTTCTAAAAAGACTGCTATTTTAATAATGGACTTCCTATCACACAAGATTAAACCCTGTTAATCTGATTCAAATCTTAACGAGCTCCTGCTTTGGCATCAACTTTCCCTTCTAGCAAAATCCTTGAGAGATCACATTCAAACTTTGAGAGCTGACTTTTTGACAAACCTGTACAAAACAGTTATGAACAACCTCAGAATGTAGATACAGCCCTAAACCATTGTCACAAATTGACAGCACTCAACAGCTTTGAATGACGCTACCAGCACTAATTGCTCTAGCTAGGCCTTCAAGAATCCCTGGACTGAGAGTGATAAGGACCAACAAACCTTGGCTTCAGAAAATTCTCTGGTTTTCAAACAGTTTTATATTGAAGAAATAAAATATAGTTGACTACTGTTCCCACAAATATTCAGCAAAGAATAAGGGTAGAAACTCTATACATTTCTCTACTGAAAAGTCATGCTTTGTAAGGAAAGATATGAAATATTTATTCCTACTCTTCTTGCTCTATTTACATCATTCTTCCACAGGATGTAAACTTAAGAGCACAAATACTTGGATTTTCAAGTGACAGTCTTTTACAATTGCTACAACTAGACCAAAGCACAAAAGCAAAGGCTAGAGTATCCACCAAGAAGAATTTGCTGCTGGTTATTGCAAAAAACCTGAATTTATACCACAGTTTCCTATGACATCCTGCATTATTCATCAATTACATTTACAACAAAAATGAAAGCTGACAACTGGTAACTGCAACTGTCCAATGTAGCCACAGTGTATTTACACATACATGATCAAAGGCCTTAAACAGAGGTCAGGATGTTGCATGATAGTAAATCTGGATTTGCAGCTCTGACCAAATTAAATTCTGTAGCTTTAAACCTTCTCTGCTAGGCCAACTGGTTTTTGTATAAGTGTTCGGATAACTTTGACCAGCTCTTTCTTAACTGGCCCTTTGCTATCATCTGGCCATACCAATAATGTCACATCTGATTAAATCCCTAAAATGTAATCACAGATTTTTCACCTCAGATGTTACTGTCCTACTTATTAACTGACTCAGACATGTATCCTTTTTGTTTGCACGGATGCTTGTTCTAATTTGACCTAGCCATGATTTTCAACCTTACGATTTGGATCTTTGAGCTGGAATCCATAACACTGTGATCATGTGTCACCATAGGCTGTACCAAAAAAAATTGTCATTAGTACAACCTAGTCCAACAGACCTTTTCTGTCAGCACAGCTGCCTGACCTTGACTATCCTGGCTTCAAACAACTGCATTGAAGTAAGTCAGCTGGTACTACAGCTCAGATTATGTAATCACCAGTTAGTCTGGTTCTGAAATAACTGCAAGCTTTTGCATGTTTGAACATTGTCTTCCATACCCTGTCTCCTCTATCTTAACAGCACCCACACAACAGAAGTACATATCTACTGGCACTGGGCTGTGGAAAGGCTGTATATTTTCTATTCAGGCGGCTGTTGCTGAGAGTAGTGGAGCCTATGTACTCAGTAAAAGAACGGCTCAGACTCCTGGACAAACTTCTGCATAAGCATTGGAAGGAGATTGGAAGGAGAGTGGTTTGGTCTACTAGGCTATCTTAGCCCAAGCCATCCAGTCTTGAAACAAAACCAGTGAACTATACTGCCCTCCCCAACAAAAGCTCAACGGGATCCTCTAGTGGATCTGATGCTTTATCTGGAAATCTATTGTGCTTTGCTCTAAAGCAACTGATTTCTTCAGAGGTGAAATAGAAGCTAAGAATATTGATGCAACCATAGTGAAAGAAACGGCCACCACAGAAAAAAGGGACTCAGAGAGGCAGGAATTTTTGGCTAAGAGGGTGCCTGATGCAACAGAAGAGCAAAAGAAATTTGGTGTGCAAGCCCTGGTTTAGCACCTGTACTGTTTTTTGCTGGGTTATAGTTAAATTTGTTCATATATCTTGTATGGGGCTATGGTTTGGATTTGTGCTGCAAATTGTGTTGATAATAATACACTGATGTTTTAGTTACATCTGAGTAGCGCTTACACAATGTCAAGGCCTTTTCAACTCCTTGCCGGTGAGTGGGCTGGGGGTACACAAAAAGCTGGGAAGGGGCACAGCTGGGGCAGCTGGCCCTCACTGTCCAAAGGGATATCCAATACAATATGATGTCATGTTCAGCAATTAAATCAGAGGAGAGTCTGGCTGAGGAGTCATTGTTCCTGGACTGGTTGGGCACTGGTCAGTTGCTGGTGAGCAACTACTCTCATTTTCACCACTTGCATTTCTTGGAGTTTATTTTCCTCCCCCTTTGTTTGTTTCCCTCTTTATTTTTTATGAAAAAAATATTATGATCTCCTTTTATTTTTTTGGTTTTAATCCTGACCTGCGAGTTTCTCACTTTTACTCTTCTGATTCTCCCCCCGTCTCACCAGGGCTCACAGGAATAAGCAAGCTGCTGTCTTGTGCTCTGGGGTTAAACCACAACAGTACCTTTCCTTTTACCTTTACTATGCCTACTCTGCTGGATATAGGGGTTTATTAGGCATTAATGTACTACGGGGTCCCAGTAACGTTACCAACTTCCTCCAAGATAGGAAGATTCTCCCAGAGCATCCTTCATGTGTCACTTCTTATATGCCTTGGGTACTACCTCTGTGCACCTACATTTCTCCTCCAGCCTATTTATGCCTGGATCACTGATCCCAGAAAGCAAGTTCAGGTAAAGGAATTAAGTTCATAGAATCACAGAATAGTTAGGGTCGTAAGAGACCTTAAAGGTCATCTAGTTCCAATACCCCTGACATGAGGGGTTCAATCTTTTTGTTTGATAAGATTAACAATGGGGATGGGGGGAAGCTTGTAATGAAAGGCTGTTTCTTTGCTCCTCCCACATTATCTTAAGTGAACAGATAAACAGACAAGTGAAGAGATAAACATCAAGGATAGTAAAATTTAAAAGTAGCTTGCAAAGATAAAGTAATATCCTCCTTCTAAGGCAATATGCTCTGCAACAGATTCAACACAGGTCACTGCTTCCATCTAGGATTCAGGATTGCAACAGATATCCTACAGGAAGGTAGCATCAGTGCATATTTGATAAGGCTACCTTCTACTTATGCGAAGAATTTTTTTCTGGTTCAGAGAGAAAGTTAGTATGTCAAATGGCTCTAGGGATGCTCAAACAGTTTCAGTTCAGGGGTGTACACTTTTCCAGATGAAAAATTGTGGCTAACTGTAAAAAGCAGGCATCTACTACAAATTCTGGCTCTGCTCTTTTCAAACCAAGCTTGTCCTCTGCCTTTGCTCAGCAACATTTTCAGAAATATAAAACCAACCAGATTTAATGAAGATTGGACTTCAAAGGAGAGGGTCTTTGGAAGCAGGCTACAAAAAGTGAAGCCTGCATCAAGTGAGTTTGGATCTATGCTGAGTAAAAAACAGCTCTGACAGGAAGACTGGAAGAATTAAGATCTGTCAAAACGTACAGTCAAAAATCATGCAAGAACTGGAGAGCAGCTGCATGGAGTAGACACTAGAAATGAGAGATGTATGCAAATGAGTTTTCAAGACAAGCAATTTCACAGCAAGTAGAGGTCAAACATTTTATACAACTCATCCTGCCAGAATACTGTATCTGACTGGGGTAGCAGGCTACAGTTCAGGCTGGGATACTGGGTGTCACAGGCAGCACCAACACCAGCAAGCTCGATGGAACTGAACTAGGAGGCTGTTGCCAATAGCTGTCAGCTACTGCCTTGTGGATGTGCTACTGTAGTTGGTTACAAGCATGACCATGTGCATACCTTTCATTAACACTGGCTTTTTTTGCAAGGTAGAAACCCCTGCTAGGTAGAGCCAGCCCCCTCTCAGTTTTTGCACTCAGTCCAGACCAAGTATCTCTGTATCCATGCTGATCCTGTAATGCACAGACTCAGTATGAGTGATTGCCTGATCCTTAGCCTAGGCAGGCAAAATCTTGTAAGCAATGCTTTTCTTTCTGTATCTTGTGTCCAACCCCTGAATCTGCCTTGATAATCTATTCCTTTTGGTATTGTATCTGTCTTTTCCTTATCTTGCTATGACTTTTTCTCACAGTATAGACAAAACACTGCCTCTAAATTCATCGTGTCTTGCTGTTTGAATCACATGCTCTCTGAACTCAACAATATTCAATGTAGTGTCTGAAGAAAACGTATTATAGTAACAGTTCAAGCATGTTGTTCTTGCAAGATAAATAATGGCATAAACCTATACTTCATGTCATTCTCGGTCAGATGGTGGGATCAAAATATACAATACCTTTCTGCAGTGAAAAGGACACAGCAGGTTTATTGTATTGGAAAGACTGTTGAGCCATCCAGGATAATTTTACTGTTTTTTCAATCTTTATGCATACAATACCAATAGTTTCACTGTCATCCAGGGAAATGAGTCCTATTTCATGGCTGTATAGGTGGCTAAAGAGCTCTATGTTACAATCTGTGCATGTTAGCTAGGAAACATGATCTGTCAAAAGCATGAATAAATCCATTAACAACACTTTACTGCTTTACTGGATTTTTGCCATGTCTCACAGGAACAGCGGTGAGAGGTTGTTGAGTAAACAACTTGCAATATGATAAGCAAAGAAAGTATGACCTTCAGGAAAGATAAAACAAGTTGAAACTAAGTAGATGCAGGTGAACAATAAGTTTCTTTTTTTCCTTATCTTTTGAAAAAGTGGGTAGTAAGGGGTGTGGGGAGGGTATATCTTCTCATTTTGTACAATCTCCTAAAAGACAGAAAAGTGTTCTAGGCTTTAAAAAGATATCCTAATTCTTACCCATTCATCTTACAAATGTAAAGGGCAGCACATGTCTTTTTCCACAACCAAAAAGAAGGCTTAGTTAGCTGATGCAATATCTTCTAAAAGTGTGGGGACATCTATGAAAACATTTAAATCCTATTTATGAAACTAAAAAACCACCAACATTTATCAAGTCAGGGCCTCTTTAAATGAAAAGTTACACTGGCTTGCTTAAGACTCAGATCTGAAATCCACGTCTTCATTGATACATTTGTCTTCATAAGCCCTTCTTACATAAATACAATCTTGGCACAATTAGAAAAAAAAGCTTAAGCTAAAATGAGACAAAAAGTTATATTTTTTTAAAAGGGTGGATAGACAAGTTTGTACCACATTTATGAGATATATTTTTTTAAAAAATCAAGCATTATCATTAGGAGGGTATCTACATTTTTGTCAGACCCGGTTAAATAACCACTGTCCCCCCCCTGGAGGTTTCAAGTGCACATCAGTGAGGCTCCCCCAACAGATGATTTGCAAAAACTATGTGTAGATATATTGCTATGGATACAAACATATATACAATTAGTTTAAAATCTACAAGGCATTGACTAAATGCTGCAGGAAAAAACTATCCGTTAAGGAGTGGTAAGTTGCTTAAATGACTTTAACAAGAAAGCAAACACTCACCTGAATACACAGCAACTTAAGGCTCTGGAAAATCCATGTATAGGCAGGGATCTATGGCTTTAGGTTTCAAAAGAAATCTACTTATAGAAATGAATTCTTAAATATGAAATGCACATAAAAATTCAACTTACTGTGTTTGGAAAAACTAAGCTTAACTAAATTATAAAATCATATTCTGAATAGCAAAAGAAAATGTTAAACAATAAAGACCACCCATAAACACTGTATTTTAAGGAAAATTTTTAGAAGAGAAAATATTTAGGTGAAAAAACAAGAACATCACAGGAAAAGTTATGAATAATAAAGACTTCAACTTTGTCTACAAACTGAGACTTTCAAACGGCTTTAGAAATGTCACTAAATTTAGTTTTTCCACGATGATATAAAACTTTCTGATTTAAAGAGAAAACAATTGTAAAGTTTAACTGTCCACAGACAAAACCCTAAGTTTGGCTTAAGGAATTTGAGACATTAAAAAAAACATCTACTATGCCTGGCATATTAGAAATATGTAAGTTTTGAAGTTGCTATATTTATTGAACTAATTTTCCACCAATAAACTAAGCTGATCATTTACATCACCAAATTTCTGCATAGAGCCTCTTAGACTAGACTATCATAGAACCAAAAGATTTTGAATTGTTTGTTACTACTCCTTTACTTTCCATAAGTTGGGTGTTAAAATGAGATACCTTAGGCAGTTTAATAAGGCAGCTATACCTCAGGATGACCTGCTCAGTTGGCCACAGGGACAATATCAGGAAGCCTATTCCAGCCACAGTCCTCTTTTACAGTACAGCATTAGCAAGACAAGATGTAACAACCTGTTGAGCCTTTATTAACTTATTTTATCCTTTGAAGTCTTAGCAAGCATGCTGTGACATTTTGTGCCTTGTGGGTATGGCTCTCAACAACAACAGGCTTGGTTCTACTTGAATGGCGTAACTGTTTCTCACAGCAATTACCGTTTCTATTTTCATCCTTTTCAGATGGCTGTATTGTTAAATATCACAGGATGACACGGATTATTTTTTTCTCAAAGGCTTCACTACTACCATGCTATTTTGACATGATTCTGACTTACCTTTTATGATACCTGACTTCTAAGTTTATGCATGTGATGTTATACACTTCCACCTGAGTGACTGGCATTTTGAGTCACAAAAATATGTCTCAATACTGTTAAAAACATTCTGAACTTCATAACATCATAGAACAGACTTCTTCAGGCTCAAACACCACTGACTTCTCATATAAGCTGTAACTCAAATGAATACAGTGACACATGACTGCTGCCTTTAGATCTTCATAGAGACATCTCTGTGCATAAGAACTGAACTAATTACTGCAGTACTGGTAGGAGTTGTGAAAGGCTTACATCCTGCATGGCAAAGGCTGTAAGGTGCACACCTCCTAACTGAGGGATTTTCTCCATCACATGCAAATAATACCGAATCAACATCTGCAACTACTCAGACAGGATGATACAAGTCTGCCTGCATTTATTTTCTGTATTTTAAAGTCATTTTTTACTTTACGTTTATCTAACTGTGAGTATCTTGTTTCTAAACATTGATTAAATACAGAAAAATTGGGTGGATGTTCTTAGCCATATTATTTCCCTAACTTGTTCTACCCGCCAGTCTTCCGATCCAGAGTCACAATTTGTTGCATATCAACTACTACGCTTTACATTTGTTTAGGGTGCTGTACAATAAGCAGGCACAAAGTACTGCCATGAAACAATGTATTTCCTATCTTCTGTCACTGAACAAATATTCCTAGCTGCAAATGTTTTGCAGAAAACTCCTGTCTGCCGAGAATAAATAGGGGGTACTAAGGGATCAGTAAATGGCTTCCGAACCATTCTGAATGTGTGCATGATTCCTTCACAGAGTAAGTCTGTGGGGTTTATTTGCTTTGCTTTGTTTTATTTTTTGAAGGACATTCAAGCAATTAATTCTACAGCGTTTTATAATTCCTGACTTTCTTTTGCAAGTAGACTTTTCCTGTATGACTAATGAATAGTCATTTTCTTGATTGCTGCCTTAGAATGAGTTAGTTTCTCCCCTCTTTGAAGACAATCCTGCAACTTAGAAGCCAACACCGTTCTTCTACTCTTAAAATCAAAATCCCATGCAATGCCACACACCTTCTCCGCGTTTTACAGTAGTTCATTCTAATGCTGTATAGGTGGGTGAACAGAAAGGAAGATCTGATTTACCAAGTTAGTGCAGTCTACTGCCTAATTTCATGAACACTGACAATTTAGCAGGTGAGAGAGAGGTGGCTTGGGAGCTAGCTAGAAGCTGTTCTTAAGAAGTGCCCTATGGGCAGTATCTTCAAATGTCTTTTAGAGACTGAAGCTGAAATACAATCATACATGAGGAAGTGAAAGGTAGAAGAATATCCCCCAAAGATTTAAGTGAGTTAGAAACCTTTGGGATCTATCTAGAGATTTCAAAACTCATCATCACTTACCTATGATTAGGTTAAAGAATTTTATATGTAGGTAATTTTTTTTTAAGGAAAAAGGTTAAAGTTGGATATTGGTCTCATGAGTGCCACTTTCTGGATATGTAATATTTAAGAGACTTTAACAATATAATACACAAAGACATTTGAAATCTAATTAATCTCTCGACATTTGACTAAAAGTCAAAGCAGTGGACCACAAGATGAATGAGGATACCTCACCCATGAAGGTTGATCTTTCTTTCATGAGGTGCAAATGAGTTATGATGATCTGACTACAAAGTTTACTGCAGATATCTTCCTTTTTACTAACTGTCCCTGCTTAAAGCACCTACCATGATTTTTTAATATGATATTGGATACAACAGCTACTGTAGCTGACATATAATGAAAACTGTTTTTAAACATCTTTATTTAAACAACTTCATAGATAAATCATCTCCTTACAAGACCCTCATGAAAAAAACACTGATAAACCATTTATGGAATATAATCTTATTCAAAAATACCTAAAAATGTAAATTCATAAGTAAGTACTACTAAGCTGCAAGCAATTTACTAGACCAGCTTTGAATCACAGTGGAAACCTTTCCTAAAGATAGAATGACTTGGAATTACATTTTATACATACTGAAAATTGCTGTTGCTATAAATGTAGCAAATTTGAGACATTATCAGGAATGAATAGCTGCAGACAGACTTTCAGAAGTCATCCATTGTAGCCTATAAGACCTACTTTCCAAGAATCAGTTTTGTTCACTTCTTCAGAATGAGGATCCAGATAAAGCAGCTAAAGCCT
This sequence comes from Coccyzus lansbergi, assembly GCA_033558105.1. Lineage (NCBI taxonomy): Eukaryota > Metazoa > Chordata > Aves > Cuculiformes > Coccyzidae > Coccyzus > Coccyzus lansbergi. The sequence continues at coordinate 317,044 of JAUMJK010000184.1, read as the reverse complement.
TTGAAACACATTTCTCTACACTTTAACATACTATGTCCAAACTCTTCCTATAAGCAAAATGCACATGATGTGACAGTTGGAATAAAGAATTTGCTTGCTTTTGACTATGACCCAGAGATAAACAAGACTCAAAGTTTGAAAGCATTGCTAACTACAGACATTTAAGATGATTTAACATTTTCTATTTTTAATTTGTACACAGTACTTGAAAAATAAACAAAACCCCCCAGAAACACAGCATGAAAAGAAAGAAACTAACAAGCCCCCTGAACTGAAGGCAAAATAACGAGTTTTTACAACTGTGAAATGTAGTAGAGTACAAGAGTTTTACTTCACCAAGTATTGTGATGCATTTGGCTATTTATTACTCACCTAATGTAGTCCTACGACATCTGCTAAATCGCTGATGATTCTGGCATCTAGAACCAGGTGTTCATTTTATAATCAACAAATATTAAACCTTCTAATATGACAAGTGCTAATTAATACATAGCTGGTTGTTTCATGACCAGTAGAACTCACAATACCTACAGATTTGCATCCTTTACCCCTGCCTACATCCATGGTAATAACCCACCACCCCTGTCACTGATGACTCCATTTCCCTACTTCCAAAACCTCAGCACTGCTTCACCTTACATCTATATGCATGTGCTATAGTGGGAGCTCCTCCCATGCACTGAATGATCCTGTGGGATCATTACACAGGTAACCTCCTCAGGTGTTGACACAGAAACCGTTGAACTCAGTGTTACAAACTTCTCTCTTTCCTTCAGCTATTCATTATCATAGAACGAATGCATAATTTGTATATTTGGACCTCTTTGGTCTCACAAGTTAACTTAAAATTGTTCAATGATTTCAAAACATGGGGAAAGGGAGGGAAGTAAGAGACTGGTAGACAGAAGCCAAGACAGACAGAAAGATGGTAAATCTCATACTCTTAGAAGAAATGCAAAAAAATATCACTGTTGTCTTGGCTTTTTAGTATCTCACCTTAACTATTAACCAGAAAGCCATATAGTACTCCCAGTCCCCTTATTGAATGCCTCCTTCAGTAATTAAACTGAATCACATTATTCCTCTCTGATTTTTAAGTGGAAATTGCCGTTAATGTTAACAGAACAAATGTTTAACAGCTGATAACATAAGTCTAGGCCATTTTAAATTTCCTCTGTGACTCTAGTTGCACATGTTCTTCTCTGTTTCACCTTTAAACATTAAAAGTCATTATCATTACATGTTGGACGCATCATCACACAAAAGGACACAGTTCAGGGGAGAGAGAAATCATCCTGTATGCAAGTTGCTGAAATGCAAAATCATATCATTGTTATTAATATGACATCACAGAAGCAGTAATGAAGCAAGTGCCATCACGGAAGATTTTCTTGAGAAAGGGTAACTTTCAGCACATAAGCTGCAACCCATTAAAAAGGATGGGTTTAGAACTCCTTTAAACATGAGAGATTTCTGAAGGGGAACAGGCATAGAAGGAAACAGTGATAAAAGTCTCTGAATGATCTGCCTGTAAAAATACTGCTCCTTAGCAGCTGAAGAAAGGCTGACACAGAATCTGAAAGAAATCCCCATTGCTAATATCTGGACTCTTGGAAACCAAAAACCTTGACAGGACTGTCCCCCTAACCTGAGTTCCCTATAATGTTTAGGAAGTATTTAAGGTTTTAATTTCTAAAGCTTCTTATATACATTAATTAATTATCACACTGTAATGGGGAAATAAGGGAAACTGATGACCCATAATACTCTGTCTTCAGCGATTTTTTTTTAAAGCAGCATAATAGCTCATGAATGTTGAATACTTTCATTTACAGCCAAGGCACAGAATGTTAATAGGACAGAATAACATGCACCTTCAGCAAGTTTGAAGATGACATTGAAATGATGCAAGGAGTTGATATGCTGAAGGTTTGAGGCAACATTCAGAAAGAGCTCAAGAAATGGGCTGACACAAACTTTTAAAATTTAACAAAGGCAAATACAAAGTTGTGCACTTGGGAAGGAATAACTTCATGTAAAAGTACAGGCAAAAGCTAGAAATACACACAATATGGCCCACCCTCCTAAACAGTTTTAGGTTGGAATGTGTTCAGATTTTTTTTTTTTTTCTCCAAACACATAAGTAAGGCAGAACCAGTTCTTCAAATCTGCTCATCAGCGCCAGTGTTTATGCTTCAACCATTAATCATCTGCTTCCTTCTCTGATGAGGTAACTATAGAAAACCTACACTCTGATTGTTACCTTCCCACACTCCACTCAGTCTTACGAGACTCTGAAAAGCTTTTTGCTCAACCAACCCTTGGCTTCACAATAGTCTTACCCGTTTCTTCACTGCCTCTATATACAAATTTCTGCCTTTTGTTTCTGGAGTATCCTATATTCTACTATGCTAGCAGTCTGTGTCTTTGATTTATTCTATAAAAATAGTACAAATAATAGTGTAGATCTGTATTGCTGCATATTACCCACTCATTAAGAATAAACAAAAGTGACACTATCAATGTGCATAATCCTAAACAAGTTTTCAAATTTATAAAAACTTGCAACAGCAGAAACTTTCTCTTCATTTTGTAAACCAGAACCAATTTCAAAACACAAGGAGCTTCAATAATAAAACAAAGTAAAATGAAGGTATGGAATGGTTGGTATACTAAGGCACTGCAGTCAGTTTGGACTCCACCCCATCAGTCTAGATCACTAGACTGGAACAGAAGCAAGGCTTTTTTAAAAGTGTAGAAATATTGTATAACTTATTTCTTCGCAATTTTGAGCATTGAGGAATGGAAGAACTCTCAAAGGCTCTCTGTGTCTGCACTGTTATGGTCAGAGTTCTAGCCCATTCCTTTCCAAAGCCATTCTTCATAGGCATAACGTAACCTTCAGTCAGTAATTCCTTTGAAACCACTTTTCTTGGAGAAGCAACTTTCTAAAAGCTTAATATAAAATCAGATAGTAAGGGAAGTAGATAAAGTGATGAGGAATACCAGTCAGTTACAATGTGATTATCTAACAACCACTGTAGAACATAAATACATACAAGCCTACAGTTTCATATAGTGATAGGTATAAAAAAGATAAAAACAACATACCTTCTTCAAAGAGTAACATCATATTTGTGCTTTTGTTGGCAACTATGTTATTCAGTAAGGCGACTGCAGTTTGCATTGTATTCCCAAGTATACTCTCTTGGTGTTCCTATTTAAAAAAAACGGAGAAAACTCAAATTAAAAATAATCTACTTCTCCTTTTTTGAGTTTAGAAGATGACTATTCCCTTAAAAAATGCAGCAATACAAAAGCAACACTTTCAGTCTCTTAAAGTTCAACATCTAAAATACTGGAAAACCAGTCAAATACCTTAGTAAAGAATACCAATTTCAGGGAGTCAGTCTAAAACCTTAGAAAAAGTCTTCTACATTCATTTGAACTGAAAGTGTTCCTATATAGCTCTAAACTTTTAGGACTTCTAGAAATGGCATAGAGTTTTATCAACCTAGTCTCTATATTTTAGGAACCAGGAATACTTCTCTTTGCATAGTATTTCTTTTATTAATGGTATTGGTTTTACTCTTTTCAGTTTCAACTTGATAATTCACAGTAAGTTGTGGAATCTATTTGTTGTTTTTGCTTGCATATGTTCATAAGTAAATGGTAATTTCACATGTACATTAAAGACCTATTTCTGTATTGAATTGCATCGCTTATTATGTCTTTCCTATGCTTGGTGATTGCTTCAGTGGTTTTTCACAGTTTTCTGAGACTATACTGGTAAAAGCTTCTATTGGGGTTTATAAGAAATTCATTTTCCTCTGTTTAGTTAACACACTTGCACATTCAACCAGAAAAGGCTGGATAATTCAATGCAATCAAAGTACTTATTTATTCACACTAGCCACAGTAGTAACTCACGTAACTTCCAAGAAGCCAAAATAGGAAAAACTTTTCCAACTCTGTATCTAGATATACATATAAGCTTGAATATATTTCAAATCTCCCTAGAGAGTTCAGGAAATACGTTGTCCAATCTTTCAGACTCAAAGCCAAATAGAAACACACAGACAAAATGAAAATAAGACCATTAAGAAAAACCTGTCATATTTCAGGTACTGGACTTTTCACATGCACATAGGTGACTTCCATGCTTCCCTTTCCCCTCAAATCTCTCCATATACTGATATCACTCAACTTTTTAGCTGCCACAGAATATGCTATCTGTTCTGATCCATTGCCTGTCTGATAGTAGGTGTTTGAAAAAAAACTATTTTTCCAGTTGAACCAGAAAAAAGTTTATTGACCTGAAGTTGGGTTAAGTATTTGAGATGACAACCAAAGGAACATTCTCCCTGAAAGTTCCTTTAGGAGATGAGCACCGGTAGCCAAGAATTGTTTGTTTTCTACATCTCTTTGCTCAGGTATTTATGAACTTCTGTCTCAGATGTATGCCTGAAAACAACAATCTATCCTTCTTCAAGATAATCTTATTGACCATCTAAATACCATGGCTGGTACAGAATTAGGCTGCTTGACTGTTAGCCAGCAGCAATCACAAAGAACATATTTTACTCCTCTTTCAAGAATTCACTTCAAGTCGACCTATGAATGGCATTTAGAGGGATACCTCTAGTTTATAAGACACTTTTGGGGGTTAGACCAGGAGTAGGTCAATAGCACTGCTCTTAGAACAAGCCACAGTATTTGAATTCCTGCCTGGAAATATCATACAACTGGTTACAATAAATTCTTAACTGAGACAATCCTGATTTTTATTTCTTGACTGGTCTGATAAAATTCAGGACACTGTGAAATGCACCTTGAATGCCACTCTGGGAAGTCCATTATTACAGTGGTATAAAGGGTTATGCTATGTGAAAAATAAATGTTTTCCTTTAAACATTTAACTGAAGGAAAAGTTTTGACAGGTAGAGGCTCAGACGGTTGATTTCAGAGCATTAATTTCTGTTTCTGCACTCAAAACCTAAAATCAAATGCTATTAGTTCCTGTAAATACATTGAAATATACATGATAAAGTCTAGTACATTAACAGATAATGAAATATATTAACACATACGGCCTCCTATTCAACTTCAGGCTTTACTTTCTAATCACACTAGAGCACTTTAAAATGGATCACAAGGACAAGAAACACAGAAGAGTAGCTCACTGTCTTTTCAAGGACTGCAGGTTCCTACCAAACCGTAGAAAAAAATATTTCCAAGAGCCCCAAAGTTCTATTTACTTTACACAGCACTTCAAGATGTTATTTATGATTTCTGTAAAGAGTACAATAAATATCTGCTCCTCTGAAAGATGAAAATACAGCCTGATAAATTTAAAAGCAATGCTGGAAAGTATAAACACTACATTCATCAAAAGATAAGATAACCGATACAGAAAAGAGATACCATAAAGCCGCAGTACTAAAAAATAAATTTGAAGTTACTTCCTAGAGACAGTTAAAGGGTAAGAAAAACATTTTTTCAAAAGAGCAATAATATGTATATCTGGTAGCCTATCATTACAATATCTTATTAATTCTCCAAAGAACATTTAGAAAACAATACATTAAAAGTTAGAATGACTATTTGTGTTACTGAAGATAATGATACATAGACTGAAACTTTCACAAGAGCCAAAAGGAGAGCTGACTCAAATATTTCCTTTGCGAGTACAATATTTCTATTGCTGCCCTATATATTTGAAGTAAACATCTTCCAGTAAAATTCTCTTTTGAGATATGCAATTAAAAGTGAAGTTGGTAGTTGCTTATGATTGCAAACTTTTGCACTCATCAGGTCAGTAAGATTAAAAAGAATCCATCTTTGCTTTTAATGAAGATTAATTATACAACCCTCTACTGAAAGACTAGCACCGATGCTTTTACTTACATCAAAGCCTATGTAACAAAGCCTATCTTATTCTTAACGCATATCAACTAGAATTCAAGATGTAATGTAGATATCTTGAGGAAAGGAAATGGTCTCTTAATGAATAATCTTACAAACTGTACACTCGACTGCTCTACTAGAGTTTTAACATACGTATCATAGCTGGTTTGTGATAAGATACTAGGTTTCAAGAAGCTAGAGGTATGCTTTACTTATCTCAGTCTCATTGATTGTTGTTAGACTTGATTTTAGGGGTTTATATAAAAATATTTGACTTCTTCATAATCTATCAAGAAGTAGAGCTGATCTAATTTGTGTGCACAGCACCATATACTGTGGATATTTAACGAACAGTGCACTTGACAGCTTTAATAAAACATAGCATTTGCCAGTAGAGATAATTAGAATTGAAGCAGCAAAATTCTAGTGTTTGGCAACACAGATGAAACAACTTCATTAAAAAGTACAGCTTTGGTGAATGAAAGGCTGGAAAGCAGTGGACCCTGAAGAATCAGCTTTCTCAAAACTAATTGCTTCAGTGCTTAAAAAGGACAGCTATGGAATACCAAGGGCATAACAAGGAAATACTAGTATTTAAAAAAGGAACCACAGAAGATAAATCAGGCTTCTCAAACAGGACTGCACCGTATTTAGGCCATTAAACTTTTCATTCTTATTTTGAAGGGCTGTACGTTAAACAAAAGAAATCAGTAGAAGTATGTTTTTAAAGCCACTTAGGTAAGAGGGTGCGAATTAGTGAAGTGGGAATATGAATCATGTCAAGATACTATGAGTAAAGCTGTCGTTTCCCTTCCTTTAAGTGGATTAGAACTTAGAACAGTATAGCCATACAGTGTTTTAATTGCATTTTAGATAACAAAAGAGGCAGCAATTGCAATAAGAAGTTACCAGTTTGGAAGATTTCACATATGTGCCTCCTACTTGTGTATCTAAGAATCCAGAAGAAAACACATTGACGGCTATGTTTACAGATATACTGTAGTTAAATCTAAAGACCACAGTACTAATGCTCATTCATTATCACCAGAGTGAATAAACTTTAACTATGAAGGGATGTCCTTCTCAAGCTTACATACGACCTGTGAATGCAAGTGAGGGAAAAAATGTAATGTAACAAGATGGAGGTTTATTTTTTCACACACTAAATCCATTTAAATAATACAATTATAGAAATTAAGCATATCCAAATTGTATTTACTAAAACATGCCATTTTTACATTATGATTTTTTGGCACAGTGCAGTTGAGAGAAAATAAATCAAAACATTAATGTTAACAATTACCTCTAACAGGAGGAGTTTAATATTGCATTGAACATCAATGCACGATACTATTCTGTATATATGAAACAGCAGCTCAGAAACTTCTCCAGACATAACCAAACAACCCTTCTGTATGAGACAGTATTATTAGCATGCAGCCTACAAAGGACATGGCCCAGGTGGCCAAGAAGGCCAATGGCATCTTGGCTTGGATCAGAAATGGTATGACCAGAAGGTCCAGGGAGGGGATTCTCCCTCTCTACTTGGCACTGGCGAGGCCGCTCCTTGAATCCTGTGTTCAGTTGTGGGCCACTCACCACAAGAAGGATGTTGAGGCTCTGGAGTGAGTCCAGAGAAGAGCAACGAAGCTGGTGAAGGGGCTGGAGAACAAGTCTTACGAGTAACAACTGAGAGAGCTGGGGTTGTTTAGCCTGGAGAAGAAGAGGCTGAGGGGAGACTTTATTGCTCTCTATAACTACCTGAAGGGAGGTTGTGGGAAGGAGGGAGCTGGGCTCTTCTCCCAGGTGACAGGGGACAGGACAAGAGGGAATGGCCGCAAGCTCCACCAGGGGAGGTTCAGGCTCGACATAAGGAAAAAATGCTTCACTGAAAGAGTCATTAAGCAATGGAACGGGCTGCCCAGGGAGGTGGTTGACTCGCCTCCCCTGGAGGTGTTTAACGTGCGGGTGGATGAGGTAGTGAGGAGCATGGTTTACAGATAGGTGGGAATCGTTGGACTCGGTGATCCAGTGGGTCTCTTCCAACCTAGTGATTCTATGGTTCTATGACATTCACAACAGCATACACGCTGCTTTTCAATCAAAAGAGGAAGCCTGCTGAAAAACAAATTTAACCCAGCTATGTACTTTATTGGCTAATCTGATCTTTAACATTTTATAGGTTTTAATGCATGAAACCAATTATACATAAACTGAAAGCTTATAAATATGGATCTCCAACACTAAGGTTATATTGTTCTTCTGACTGATGATCTCAATCAGAAATAAGCCCAGTCATATCTCTTGGTACTCTACTTTTCAAAAATCAGCCTTTTTGAAGAACACAGTTCTAACAGCTCATATTTCCAAATATTTTCCTCTGGTTACAGTCATACAATAAGGAGCATCTACTAATCTAAAAGCCAGCTTTTGGAATAATCATGCTTCTCAGATGTAACTCAACACTGTCCACACATATTTGGTTCACACATGAAGATCAGGAGTCTTGCAGCTTTCACAGACACTCCTGTTAGAATACTGAGACAGGGAGGAGAGAACCTGTATTCTCAGTCACTAAGTGCTGAGGGTAAGTCAAACAAGGACAGGGAAACAGTAGTAATTTTGAAGGACTGAAGGAGAAATGATACTGTTAAGAATCTAGGATGTCAAGTACCAAACAACAGAAAGCAGTAATGTTAGGCTTAGGTTTTCTTCTCCAAGTCATTGCACCAGGCAGTGCAAAATTTCACAAGATACTTTTCAAGAAGTACATTCAGTTTTGAGAAGTGTGTTAATTTACAGGTGTTATCTCTTGCCACCCTTAAGATTTTCATAGAAACAATCTTTTTTTTTTTATTACTATGGAACTCATTTGTTACACCCTTTTCATTTCCTTAAATTCTTTCTTGTCTTTGAGCCTAACATGCAATTTTATCTGTATTAATGTTCAGAATCTCAGGAGGTATAAGGAGGAAAGGTGACATCTACAACAGAATCGAAGCAGCATCTGAGCCAGAACTGGTGAGAAGAAAGTAAAATGGAGAAAGAAATGACAGCTAACAGGAATGATAATAATAATAACAAGAAAAATAATAACAGAAACTCAAATCATAACTGCAGTATAAGGTTTATAATGATATAAATTTGTACATGCTAACAGATTACTATTCTTGTGAATTTAAGATGGTACCTAAACTAAAAGAGGGCAGACTTAGGTTATATATAAGGAAGCAATTATTTACTATGATACTATGGGGGTGGAGAGGCACTGGAACAGGTTGTTTATAGTTGTTGATGTTCCATCCCTGGAGACAGAATCATAGGATATTCAAGGTAAGGCTAAACAGGGATTTGACCAATTTGGTCAAGTGAAAGATGTCCTTTCCCAAGGCAGAGTCCTTGGAATTACATGATCTTTGAATGTCCCTTCCAACACAAACCGTTCTATGATTTAGTCACTTGAATGACAACATCCACATTTTCACATAGCATCTGCTATTAAATAAAAGACATAGACATAAAGCAGGAACACATCTTATCACCCAGAATATTCAACTAGTAAGAAAAGACAGAAAACAGAAATTGCTTCAATGAGTGTATAAAAAAAAAGTATAGTACAAAGACATTTTTGAACTTTTGTTGCCAGGGCGGCAATCTCAATAGCACCAGGCCATAGAGAGGCTGAGAAATTCATCACACTCCTTAAGTTCTCTCACAGTCTGTACCCCATAGTGGTTCACTATCTCACATGAAGTGTAAAGGACAGAAGTTCCTTTATTTCTCTTCATTTTATGTGGAAGTCTAGATCATCATAAGCCTCTGCTGCAAGGAAAATGTAATATATAAAAACTGTCACAACTTCAGTAGAGATGGCGAGAGATGCTAGTAAAACAGCTTGCCTAGTAATCAAAATACTTGTTTTGAACTTCAGAAACTCAGCGTCAGCTATTCCCTCTGGGTGATGCTGAACTTGGGAGCTGTATTTGGCCTGTTCCCCTAAGGCACTCCTGATTAACAGGCTGCTGGCTACCCTGCGCTCTGCCTACCTCCTTGTCTCCCATGCCATTTTCTGCAGAAATTTCACCCTGAACACAAGAAGCCTTTTTCTCACTGAAACCTACATCCAAATTGCAATAACAGCACAAAACACTGAAATAACTCAAATATCTCCTTTCTCAAACAACACACTCAAGTCCTGAAAACCACAGAGCCATGACCAGTTCCTATCAGTAAGGTTCCGCTGCTCTGCCTAAATCGCCTACTAACAAAGAGTAATTTTACTCTCATATGGATGCATAGCCTGAGAAGGAGCTAGATGCTTTTAGATCAAAGTAGCATTTTGATGATAAGGGAGAGGCATAAAATGTCATCTAGAACTATGTTCATTATCATTAGAGGCCGGACAGAAATTTTAGCCCATATACAATATCACACAATGCACACTGTAACAGGAAAGAATAAAGAAAAATTTTAAAAGTACCAAAACAAAACAAAAAAACCCCTCAAATTATTGGTTGACAGGAAAAAGTTATTATAGAAAAATGTTTTATATGAACTGATTAAAATGCCAACTTTGCTAGAACATGGGATTCTAGAAATAAATTAACGAGTTAATTCTTTAATTACCCATAATAAGGCATTTTACAGTTATTAATGTAACTCTATTAGTGTTTTACTTCATTTCATTCAAGCCATCCTCCCTGAAGAGTTATTCAGACTGAAAAATGCGTACAATAGATGTGAAGGGACTAAAAGGATGAAAGAGGAAAACAGCTAAAATAGAAATGAAAAGCTGGTATCAGAAATTTTACAAAAGCCAGGGAGAGGAGAGTAGGGTATCATTAGCCATTTTCATATCCTAATGGAACATGCAAGTTTCAGTCTGTTACTAAGAGTGGGTCTGTGGCAAAGAGCCCAAATGAGGTCTGAGAAAGGATAATGCACCTTTAATGATTGAAATAGCAAGAAAATTAAATCTAATCATGTTTCATTAAGCATACTCTAGCTCCCATTTTTACTAAATTATTTTATTATGATTTCCCAACTGTCTGTTGAAATAACCTTTTACAGCAATTTAATTCACCATCATAAACAAGTCTCATTTCTCACAATGAAGTCCCCTGGGATTAGTGAGAGGAGATAGATAATCTAAACCTTGCCAATCCTGCAGCCACTAAGGTAACCACTCAGGAAGACAAAGATTTTTGTTTTCCTATTTGTGGCTGAGATCATTAAGATATAATTAGAAACGTATTCATGAGTAATACAGCATCTGTTATGGAGATACCATTCGCCCAACAAGCATCTTCTATACCAGTCTTTAATAAGAAGGGCAGAGGCATAATCCCCACTTCACTCTCTGGAGAGTTCTGCATTAAATGGACTGCATTAGACATCCCTCTCGCTCCCCCCTTTTTAATGGAATCTTATTCAGGCATCCAGTGTTTTCTCAGACTCCATTGTCACCATCAAAACTGATAGTCTGTTTGCTTTCAGCAATATGCTCCTGCAGTGCCATCCAGATGTGAGACCTAAAGATAGCTACGTGCAGTGAATTTAAATCCCGCTCCAGAACTTGTTACAGGGCAATAAGCAAAGGTGGAACTTCACAATATAAAGTAACAAATGAATTGGACTGTTTACAGAATAATTCTTGGCTTTCTTGTGTACTGATAGGTGCTGTCGACCCTGCTTATGTCCCTTCTGCTTGCTGTGTATTTTACTCATTTGAGTAAAGTAACTCAAATATATCTGTTTCCTCCTTGTACATGATCTAATTTATTGCCAAACTCCATATCAAATCACATGGCTAAGCAATGAAAAATTAAAAGTAATGTCACCCAGCAAACAGCACTTATGCATCTGCCAAGGGATCAATTTATAGCTGTCACTTAAGCTGCAGAGTGAAAACTGTCAGCCACTGTATTTAGTATCATGATGATCGAGCAGGTTATTATTTTATTTGATAGGTTAGACTTCATAAGGAACCAAGTAAATGAATAAGAAAGAAAGCAGTTATTGGGGGCAATTTTGCTTCCTGTACCCACAGGAGAAATAAGGAACCATTTGCCTAAAGGAAGCAAGGGACAGAAAGTAAACCTTGTAATACGATCAGGAAACTTAAACAACAAACCTAAGAGAAGAAAAAGAGAATACCAAAATTTCAGCTGATTCTTTGAGATGATTTTCCTGTTATAATTAGAATGTTACAGTGGCTAAACTAAGATTGGATCATGGTAGGCTTAATCTTTTTGCATATAAAGCTATTTTAGCACAGCAATGATTTTTAAGCCTGACTATAAAAACATTTTATAATACACAACACACTTAGAAACTAAGCATATAAGACAATAAGTAAATGACTTCAGTTAAAACCAGAAAGTTGAAAGCAGAATATTAAGATTTAAATTGTTTTACTTTGCGGAAACTGACATTCTAAAATTTAATTATAATCCCACAATACGAAGTCTTTAAGAAAACATTAACATAAGGAATGTATTATACATGACTGAAATCAAACCAGAGAAATGTCTAGATAAACGGTCAGAGTTCAGAAGCATAATACGGAGCCCTCTGCCAGCCAGAAACCATTCATGGACATCCAATACTCTTTTACAAGCTCTATTGTGAAGCACACAATAGCTCATTACCTTAGTCATCAGAATGCTGCTGGTCAAGAAACATACAGTCAGCAACTGCACATTCCTACACCAATATTTATTTAGATGAGATCAGGAGATATACCTCAATTGTTTGACAGAACAATGATAATGCCATGGTAAAATTCTGGTCGCTAGACGAACAACTCATATTCTGAAAAGCAAGCATCTCAGCTTTACTTCAGTGTGTCATTTTCCTCAAATGCTTTCTCTTTGCCTTGATATTTGCATTAGCAGGAAAACTAAATCAGCAGATTAGTTTTGATCAGCCTGACAAGCACAAAGTTTGGAAGGAACAAGATTTTCCTTTAATATTCCTTCTACAGCAAAAATAAATATTTAAACGTATAAGTTAATCACTCTGGGTGAACACTTTAATTGAGAGTGATTTGTTTCTATATGACCCATTTAAAATGTCTCATAAAATTCACACAAACTATGGTAGTGTCAGGATTTCTCCCTACAACTTCTAACTCATACAGGTCATCACTTAGTGCTAGACTTGTGAAGCCTCCTGTTAGGAAGAACAGTCAGTAAGTCTTTCTGCAGCACTTGCATTTCACACATTTTCAGGATGGTGCAACAGCCCCTCCCCATCACAAGGTCCATGAGGCTCAATCTGTGATTTAGAGACAGGCCAGGTTGGGTGAGAGTGAGGAAAGGCTGCAGGGTTGCACTCCAGCCACCCCTGGGGCTGCAGCAGTTATAAAAAACTGCAGACCTGCCAGCTTCCCAAAAGCTTCCCAAAGCTGCTTTTCTCCCCACTCCCTCTTCTCCTGCTCACTGTCAACCGACATGTAACTCCTGGGACCAGGAACACTTCTTTTTTATGTCACATGACCTAGTATGCAAAACACTTAAGAGGTCACAAAAAGAGATTTCTAACATAAATAACGTCACATAAAGTTATGTATGTATGTATGCTTATTTATATGTGTACAAACTTATACATACATATATATGAATACTACAAAATTACAAACTGATTGTAGGAGAACTATGTCAAATGAAATGTGCCCAAAACGTGGGCACTGCAAAACTTTGAGAATGAGAAAAAAAAGCCTTAAGAATGGGAAGCAATGTTATTTACTAATAACAGTGGAGGAGGAGGGAGGATGAAAGATAAAGAATTTGTTTAATTTCATTCACAGCAGAATCCTAGTTACCAATGCAGATGGTTAACTGCTTCTGCTGCATTGTTGCCATTAAAATGTAGAAGAAAGGCAGCAAATGCTACAAAATATTTGGCGAAAAGGAGTGTGACAGAAGTAATGTGGTTTTGAAGATGATGATACCAGTTAAATCTCTAATTAAAAGAACGTACAATTATCCCTTTATCCATCTCTAGTCACCTCCCAAATATTTCTTCTCCAATATCTGAAAATTTTCCATTTATAATGACTCAGTGAAAAGCACTTTAATGTGATACAAATCCTGCAGAAATGAACGATGTTAAATACTGAGTGCTCTGAAACTTATTCATAGATAGGGAATTGGTGTAAATGGAGGGAGAAAGATTGCATCTGAAGTTGCTTCTGAAATTTAGCATACATAAAACAATGCAATGAATAGGGCAGGGATAAAGTATTAACGTCATATATGAACTAATAATCTCAGGTTAGGTGGAGACATTACTGTGAATTGCTGCCACACACTGACTACAGCACAAAAGAGTTGTAAACTTCATGATTGCAGCAAACATATTGAAAGTCTAGCATAAGTTACAATGCTATTGGAAAAGCCTAATAATTCTCCTATTAATGTTTGTACCAAAGTGTCAATGCAAAGGAAACCTTTGTTGACTTTTTCATTTCTTTATCCATATGGAAAACCACCACACATCATCCAACAGTATTTGGTGAAACAAATAATATATCATGGGTTCTTATTATTAACCACAGTCAGAAATCCCTTTTATACCATCTGTTTTGGTTTCTTTGGTTTCATCATCATCTGTTAAGAAGATGATAGTTACACTTCAAGAAACAAAACTGTTAAGAGTTCATGCTCTACAGTCTTAACACTTGCAGAGAATAACTGACTGTAAAAGATTAACAACCTGATTCAATACTAATCAAATCAGATATACAGATATATAAATACTTCCCCAGAAACTCCTGACTGAAAGATAACTGAAAAAAAGAGCAAAACTTAATTTTAACTTCTCTTTTTCTTAGTAAGATTCTGCTTTCTGCCTAAGAAATTCTCCAGAGATAATTTTATTTCCAAGAGCATGTATTCTGATATGCAGTACTATCCCTTCCAAGTATACACTATTTTCAAGTCAGCAGTTTAAAAGAGACAAGTAGTCTCAGGCATCTCATCTTTAAACTAAAGTGTTTAAGCAAGTTAACAGAGTAATCAGAAAATCCTCATAATTTCTACCTAAGGAGCCATACTTTATTCCTTGAAAAATGGGAAATAACATACTGTACCCTACTGCCTTTTGCAATATTTTTTCATTCTTTAGGAACACTCCTATTAACTTGATGTAGCATTAAGAAGAGAATAAGTACAAGACATTACTGAATGTTGACACAAGACTTCAATTCATTGGTAAGAAATTTGTCAGTTTGGAAAAGATTTAGCCATAGTCATTGTTAAAGCATACTTCCGATAGTGGTTTTACATTTGCACTACATTTATCTTCTTTAAACTATAGCTTATCATTTTTTATAATTCCAAACATATAAATTGTAAGATGGTCTAGCAATTTTTCCCCAGTTTCCCCTTATTCCATCTTTGGATATTAAATCTCTTTGAAAACAAGCAACTATTTTGCTTTATAAATCACTCATTAAAATAGGATTTTTGCATTTTCACTTTCAGAAAGCCTCATATAATTTCTGGCACAATAAACCAAGATTGCATCTGTAACTCATTTTATTTAACAAAAAAAGAAAACCAACTACCATCACTTTAAAAATGGTTCCTCCACGAGTCGACACACAGCTGCCCATGACACTGCCAACATTCAAAGCAATTCTGCAGATCATTTTATGAAAGGTTATTGAGAAACTCCTCCATTTGTGCTTTCACATCTTCTACTAACAGCAGCACATTGAGCAGACAATACTCATCCTAGTTGCTTTTTACTTTGTAAAAACAGTATCTGTACAACTCACAAGGTCAAAGTTTGTGTGGGAAGGTCAGGAGGGAGCATTTATATATGGCTCCAACTTATTCTAATTACACGGCATGACATACATACATTAAATTCCATTACTACAGATGTGTTACAAAGGACATTTCTAGAGATCATAAGCATGTTCAAATACTTATAGCTATACATCATCAACAGTTTTCATGATCTTCATAAGTGGCAGACTCTATTTAGGGATGGAAATTCAGCATGTGACTATCCAAAATCATATTGTCGATACTTTATATTGAATTAAATTCTAAAAGCAAATAGCGGGAATTGGCATTATCATGCCAACAGGATCAATCTCATACTTGATATTGTTAAAGAAACTGCAAGCTCCTCAGCATTTGTTGCTTGGGTTGGGCAGATATATAGTTCTAATTAAGGATCAAGCTCATTAATTCAATTTTCCAGACTTTTATTCAAAAAAGAAAAAACTATTTAACTTATAAAAGAAAGTTTTTATACAGGTACATTACATGGTGAGAACCATGTACATGACTGCTTACGCTAGGTTCTTTTGTATTGATTGAAAATTCAATTTCATTTCACCAATCTCTTACTGTTTTAACAAAGTGCTTAATGAAACTTCTCAGTTTGACTTGATTTCAGAGATACCTATCTGTTTGTGTGTGTATGTGTGTATATATATATATACAAAAATATATATTCTTACCAACATGACTTGGAAAAGAACCGGAAAAAGATGAGTTTCTTCCACAAGGCTGTAAAAACATATTTTAAAATTTATTTTAAAAGCAAGGAAGTGAGTTCTTATTTAACACACTAAGCTCACAAAAGGAGCAGAGAAGCAGAATAGCTATTGCCAAAATCCATGACCCAGAACCTGTCTTTGACTAGCTCTCAACAAAAATGACTTCCACTTCAGCTATTAAATAGAAACAGCAATGTTATACTGCTTTGGAAATTACTTCTAGGTCTCTTTGCTGATGAGATTCAAATGAGTAGAACAGTAATTGAATTAATATTTTTAAATGGCATAAATTAATCAAAATTCAGACATATTATACTATGCATACTATGGAACAGTCAGTGTGCACCATTAAACAATTTAATAGGCTCAGTGCACACAGGGAAATTATAAATATGCTACTTTTACTTAAAGTATTCTACATTAACTAACTTCCTGGGTTTAACATATTAATATAAATTTGTCAGCCACTTCTGAATGCGGTTACCCAAAAGAATTTAGCTATATTGTCCTGAAGTTCAAAATCAAACACAAAGCAGCATATATATACATATATATACATATATATACATATTACTTTAAAAAAGGATACTCGTAAAGGTAATACATTACATTAATGTAGGCCTTTCTGTTCTTCAAACCTGAAACATTTTATATTTCAGGAGAGCATGTCTCTCTCACAAACACTATGATGACATATGAATTATATGACTACTTTTTCCTGTATTAAAATGTCTAATATGAAGAATAATTGTCCCTTTTCCTTACACACTGCACTAGATGTCTATTCTCTAAATAACACAGAAAACACTAAAATACATATTTTGAAGATTTTCTCCCGTGTCTTTATAACATTACTGAAATGCTTCAAAAATAATAGGTGGGTTTAGCCTTAAGATAAAGTTATAAGATTGTATTAAGAAGTCAATGTAAAAAGTGCAGAACTCAGAGCAGATCTGAGAGTGTTAAGGATGTTCACTCGGACTGTATGCTCAAAATAAGGCAAATGCTTCTGTGCACTTATTCAGGGAACTTGGCATGCAAGACAAAATTGTAGCATGTTCTAAGTAATGTGTCAGTTAAAACCTCAAAGTTACATTATACAGTTCCATATGAATAAATCTGAGTTAGATTAGACCAAAATAAACATTTTGTTACATGTTTAAAGCTTTACTGTGTAATACTCTATACTGGCTCCTAGTTCAATAATAATCAGATTAATTTTGTTCAGTAACCTACTTGCTAAAAAGAATCCACATGTTCCTAAAACTGCACGTTTCCATTTAAGAGTTTTTATTGATGTCCAGTAAGAAAAGATGAGAAGGTACTATTTTTATGCATAGTTTAAGCTAAAGCACTAAACTGTGAACTGAAGCAGCTAAAAGCTGCTTTGCTTCCATGAACCTAGTGAGACAAGTGAAAGGGGGCTAGAACAAACATCAAAGGGTCATAAAACCACAAAATGCTTCATTTACATTAATGTCACCCATCAGAGTCTTGGTTATTTATATTTGCTGAGATCAAATTATGGAAATGAAATGAGGAATGAATAAGGAATGAAAGGCACACTAATAGAACAATTGTATCTATAAAGAACTGAGAACTACTTAGAAGTCATATGCAAATATTAGGTATATATATTGTTTTCCTATTTCTCCAATTCTTGCTTTCACCTAAATGTAATCATGCTATCTACACAGAATCCATATGGAGTTGAGGTCAGAGCAGGGGCTTAGCTTAAGGATATTTATTATCACAGAATCATAGAACAACCAAGTTGGAAGAGACCCATCGGATGATCGAGTCCAACCATTCCTATCTAACACTAAACCAAGTCCCTCAGGACCTCATCCACCTGTGCCTTAAACACCTCCAGGGAAGGGGAATCAACCACCTCCCTGGGCAGCCTATTCCAATGCCCAATGACCCTCTGTGTGAAAAACTTCCTCCTAAATGTTGTAGAGCAGTGTCATGCAGACTTAGAGACAAAGGAAACACATCCGCTAAACTGGTTAAAGCATAACGAAACCACATAATTATATGCACCTGTATGAGCATGTTTCATGTAGCGATGTAACAGCCTTGTTCAAGCAAATTTGTTCAGTTTTTCTTGCATACAGAAATGTGTAAAAGCACAAGCTATATCCAACAGAAAATGTAACTCATTCTGAGAAAGACGAGAGCATAAAAGGGACTTAGAAATATTGAATTTCATTAAGAAGCCAGAATTTAAGGAAAATTTCTGTTCTTATTAAGTTGATGGAAAAAAATATCTACATGCAAGGGAAATTCCAACAAGCTCCCTACACAGACTAGGAGCACTTGAAAGCTATTCTCCCCTGTGGTATCCAACAACCCGTACACAGTTACGGCATCCTGGACACAGCCAGGTCATAAGAGATTCCCAGGACTGCAGATAAGAAGAGTTATTTTATTTGAGTTTCATTTTCAAGGGTCAAATCTACTAGTCAAATTAAAAGCTTAGACCATGCCCATAAATCACAATTTTGATGATGTGTATATTACAATCGCGGATGCAAAAACCATCATTTCAACACCATGGACTCCCCTCAAAAGAGCAACTATTGTAGTAGTACTCATAGTGACAAAATAAAATTTTGCTAGCACAAACATTCTTATGCTTAAGGCACATTAGAATTACCCACCCCAGAAAAGGTGCTTACTTTGCTGTGTGAGCAACGTTTAAACTGAGAACATTTTGGTGGTAAAATACAATCAAATACCAAGAAGAGTTAAGCAATCCTACTTTAGGCGGAACTTAGAAAAACTCCTTTCTGGTAAAGGGTAAATAAGGAAACAATTGGTCTCCAAACCTGTAAGCAGCCCTGATTGTTACAGAATTACAAAGTCAGGTATACTTTCTGCTGAGATATGCTAGGATGGAATTATAGTGAATATGGTTCTTCTTAAAGGTCACCTGCAAACCTTTATGATTCAAGCAGGAAATACTCGCAGCCTTTAAAGAAAATTATACACACAACTTAGCTAAAGCATAAACTGGCATCAAGCATTGCATTAAGAGAAAGCTTAAATCTATTTTATCCCAGCTTTGAGTATATGTATGCAAGAGAGGCAGTGACATTATCACATTCTTCACTGCTGTCTTACAAAGTTCTACAAATGAGAAGTTTTAAAACAGGTAAAAGAGGAGTTTAGCTATGGAATTTACTTCACAGAATGGGCATATCCTAAATCAAAAGTAGTTTGGTTCTTAGTAGACTTCTTAAAAATTTATACTAAATCAAGTCCTAACCTGTTTGGAAAACAAAGAATAACAATTGTACAAAGAATAACAATTGCACATATAAGCAAATTATAGTTCTAAATATCAAGTACTCTCATTTTATTCTCATTTAAATCCACACCCAAGTACACAACACTGGCTCAAAGTAACCAGTCATCTGATTTTATAAGATTTGTCATCAGTACAGTCTGGTTTTTTAAACTCTAATAGTTTTCAGAATGAGATTATGCCTCCAATTTTGTTTTCAAAAAACATGCAAGGTCTATTCTTCTAAGACATCCTAAATTGCCTTCTTGCAACGTATAAACCTACTGCAGCGCACTGAACACTGAACAAGGACTTTTTCATAGAGGTGTGATCCCTTAACGATCCCAGGCACCTACTTTGAAGTGCCTTAAGCCACGGTTTCCACGCAAAAGGAAATACTGTATGCCAGGAAGTGAATTCACACAGCCTTGCATTCACTTCTCACATAAATAGTTTTTGTATCCAGTAATGAAAGCAGACTTGAGGAAAGAGCAGTCAACTAACTGCTTTCTTACTGGGCATCAAGAATAGCTGTACTGGTTCCCTATGCAGAACTCTTTTCTGATGAAAATGCAACAGGATACTTCAGTTTTATGTATTCAAACTGAGTATTATATAACAAGTTAGGAAAAAAAGGAAAAGGAGAGTGAAATCAATAAAACTTGTGATCTGGTGTCATTTAGGAAGTAATTTAATAATGTCACTATTTTATTCCTCTAATTAAGAGTCTAACAATTAATTACTCTTATTTAGCTTTTTTTTAACTAAACTTTTTTAGCAAACTTTCTGCTCAAATACAAAACCATAAATACTACATGTCCAGATTGGTGTCTTCCTCCTTTATAAGTAGGATTTACCTGTAGGTAGCTCATACCTATAGTGGCATCTGGTCCCTAAATAAAACAAACAAAGCAAAATTTCTCTGTAAACATACAGAGCAGAGCATTTTCCAGAATATTGGTATTTGTACTCTTATGTCACCTCATTTTCAAAAATTAGTGTATTAGGCTTTTACTTATTTCTCCTACATTAATCACGAGTTAGTGTACAAACAGAATTTGATTTTTACCCTCAACAAACGACTTAAGAATTCACACTGTTTACATTCCGATTCACAGCTGTCTGCTGTTGTTCCTGTTTGTATTTTTGGTCTAGATCATTCACAAAAAACCCCAAGCCCACAAGTAGGCAAATGCTCATATTATCAAACTGAAAATCTTCAATAAAGGCTAGGGAATAAACACAAAATGGCCAAAACACCCATAACCTCTGTACTACCACTTTAGCAGTACAGAATAATGGAAAGTTGATGGAGACAGTCAACTGGAAACACCTTGATCTTAATTTAATACAGCAAGTAAACACAGATATATGAGAGTTTCCATGTTATCTTAAAGGTTTCTTGACACCCATGAGTCAATATTTCCTCCTAGGTTTGAAAAAGAATTGATTTAGACTAAAACATTAAAAATATACTACAGATCCTTTCCAATAATCTCATATTTTATTCCTTGCTGAGATTATTAAGTATATACATTAACTCTGATATCAAGGATTTGAGATTAAAGCCTGTATTGTTCTGATGTATATTGTTGATTACATTCCACAAAGGACAGATTACTTCTCTTAACAGACTTCCTGCAAAGGTCTAGGATACATTTTTTTCTTAATACAGAGTCCAGCTTTCTGTATATTATAAATTCAGTTGGCTCTACCGTGGGCCAAAAAAATAGTTTAATATTGCTAGTGATGATACCTGCCCACCACAATTTATTTCAGTTTGTTCAGTGACATGATTCAATATGGATATATGGTTGAGAATTTTCCATTCCACTTATCTCTAAGAAACCAAACCAGGAAAATTACACATTTATTTACATATTATATAAACTTGCAGAAAAATGACAGAAACTAATTTACAAAGCCATAAACTGACACTAACGGTAGTTTTGATTAATTCAGTTTTCCATGACCATTTTACAGTTATTTCTTTTTCATCTCACTGTGCATAACAATCAAAACTCTACAGTGCTACTAGAAATTAGAATTTACTAGAAAACAAAAGCTCCACTTAGGGGCAATTTTCAAAATTTAAGTTTAACCTACATCACAATTTACAAAAACACTCAAGATTGTTCTATTCAAAGTGTCTTACACATTTTAATGTTAGTTTTATTTCACTCTGAAAGAAAATATCTTCAGGAAAACTAGAGTATACTAATGCATCCAGTCTTCATAAATAATTGGATGATTGTCCTTTCTGCTGAAGACTGACTCAAGACATTCATTTCCAAGTCCCTGACAAATTGATTCAAAGAGAACTAACAAGTACCTGAGTTACAAGGCTCAACAGAACCCAAGCACAACAATAATCTGGTTTTAATTTTGTTATTTCACTGAAGTATATCTGCGTTTTAATTTAGACTTTAAACTTCATTAAGTGTTCACATTATCAGAATGGAGAGTAATGAGTACTTAACAGTGATATAACAATTAAAAGGAATTCTGTAGAAAAGAAATCCAAATTTTACTTCAAAAACACACATCTCAGTCAGGTTCTTGTAATGTCTATAAAAATTAACAATATTTCTTCATAACTTTCAATATCAGACTAATTACAACACACTTAATTTCTAGTATGGTCAAGTGAAGATGATAATTTCTAATAAACCTACTCATTTCCTAAGTATCCAAAACCATACAATTTAAAAGCTTTTAATTACAATCATATCACTTCACTCTGAAAACTGATTTTAAGAAGTATTATACCTCAAGAACTTTTTCAGCTCTGACGTAAGCCTAGTAAATTTTATTTTCTTTAAGGATCCTGAATTTGGGTTTTGGCAGAGCTTTTTCAATATAGTTGCTGCTAAAGCTTGAAGATGAATATTTTCTGAAGATTTTGCCAGGCTGTGATAGCATATTATACATTGTTATTCTATCCAAACAAGAAAAACAATTCCTTCTTTTCTCCAGTTTTGAAGACTTTTGAAGGCAAGGGAGTATGACAGCATTAGTCCTTTCTCCAGTTCTGTTACTTTTTAACATTATATTAAATAAAAATTGCATTACAGCTTTTAGAAGTTAGTTCTTATATTTTCATTAACATAAAATACATCCTGATGTTTCATAAAATTATAACATTGTCATGTAACATAATTTTTTGCTAAATCATTTCAACCGATTTGATATATGAAAAAGCTTCAGACAATTCTAAAAGAAACTTTTAGTCATATGCTCTTAGTCATATGATTTAGTTTTAGGTTGTCCTGCAAGGAACAGGGAGTTGGACTCTTATGATCCTTACAGTTCCCTTGCAACCTGAGATATTCTGCAATATGAAAAACACAAAGGAATGACAAGAAATTTTGTCTTGCTTTTTGCTTTCTATAGCTAAGTACCATAATGTCTGGGAGTTTTTATGCAAGACTTTTTACACAAATAAGGATTGCAATTAGTCTTTTACGTGAACGAAAATCTTTGGTTATTATTCTTATATCTAAGAAATTATAAACACAACCTGTTAAAAAAAAAAGAAAAAGAACAATGAGGATGAGAAAGTACTTCATTCACCGACATCATAAACACTCTACCAGTACCAGAACCAAGACAGCAAGTCATTCGCTTTACATCTCAGACTTCCAATGGTCTGTTTGTCAGATAGTAATAATGAAAGCTTCAGAACCCATATGGGTTTTTGAAAGGTGATCTGTAAGATGTAAACATAAACACATCCATCTGCTTAATTACTGATCTATGCTTTTGAAGCACTAAATAAGGAAGGTAAAGTAGGCCTTATAAGTTCAACTTAACACATTTGAGACTGCTTTCTTTTTATATTTCCACACATTAAGAAGTGAGTAAGCAGCATATAGTCTACAGGATTGTACATTCTACTACAAACTCCACCCCTCAAAAAAAAAAATCTTATCAAATTTAAAATAAAGCACACCTTAGGATTGAGAGAGAAATGGAAGGTAGTGGTTACGACAAAAGTGAAGGTCCCAGTTCACAAACAAGATAACAGTTCTGCAGGAAGTCAACTAATATTGCTTTCAAGCATTCTCAATTCCTATGAAATCTCATTCTACTACATGACAAAAGGGCTGTCACAATCTCAGAAGAATGACAGATGTTTGAAAGAGAGATATAACAGAAGGCTGGCAAGCCTTGCACAAAGCAAGACCTTTTCTTCACAGAAGCACTTGTGATCAAGCACCTCTTCAATATTTAAAAAAATAATTAAGAAATATCTAAAGAAGAAAAGAGCTATTAAAGTGAATTTCAGCCATCCATTCAGCAATGGGATTAAAATATGAATCGAAAATTAAGTTCAACATTTCAGATTTTAATTTATGTAGAGACAGCAGTTCTTGAAAGTGTGGTTACTTCTAACCCTTCTGTGAAGTCTCTAGGCAAGAAACTGGTAAATACATTGGAACTTGCTATAAATCCATACTAGTTTTCTAATACTCAAAGAAAAAGGACACAAAGGCAAATCCATCCTAGCCTGGAAAAAAAAACTGAGGTAAGAATGAAGTGTATAAAAAAAATTTTAAAAAATATTAAGTGCATAGGTATGAAACAACCTTATCTATATTCATTTAATAAAAATGTAAGTAGGTACAACACCACTACTCAGTGCTGCAACAAGATTAACTTCAAGTTCTCTGAATAATTACTCCATTAAAAACCCAAAAACCCACAAAACCTTTATCTAAAATATATGATTTATCTATTTAAAAAAAAAGCATGAGCAATGAAATGGTGAGAAACCAGTTGGGAATAGTAGTGTTTCTGAGTTGGATCTGCATGAAAATTTAGGTGTCCTCACAGTCCTAGAATTTCCAGCCATAAAAAATAAAAACATCTATCTTTACATACATGGAGAATATGGGACTAAAATAGGATTTGCAGTTTTAAGAACACTGAGCAGAGATCCAGCTTAAAACACTCCTATCTTCCAGTTCAGCAATCAATGTCCACTTAGGATTCACCACCTCATATATTACTCTTCTTTTTTACTTAACAAAAAGGGTAGGTTTGAGGTTTTGTTTTAATAATTACCAAATATTTTCCTTAGAATTGTAAGAGACACTCAGGATCCAAATCTCTTCTTCAATCCCACCCTTTTCTCTTCAGGAAAATTTGTAGGATATATTCACTCTACAGAGAGTTACACTCCAACCTCTGTGAAGAAGTCAGTCAGCACATGGACAAAGGGCAGCTGGTTGATCAACACTCCTGAGCTTCAAAATGTATTTTATAAAGACTCCTACTAAAGGCTCTTGAAAAATAGGCAGGATTGTTCATATTGCAGAAAGTATGGCTAAAGAGGACAATATGCCAGTAATGTATGAAGCACTGTGTGTAGCTTTTTCATTGGCAAGTGCCCGAATAAACAAAGAAATCCAAGGAAAGGCCCTAAAGATGATGAATCTTCATGTGCAGGTGATTATGATATGGAATAACCACTACCACTGACAGTTATTTGTCAAATACCTTTCTTCACCCACATAAATGAAATGAAAATTACTCATCAGTAGCTACTAACTACAGAAAACTATGTATTCATACATGGCTTCTTAAAAAAAACAATTCACAGGGGGATGAGAAAGCCTGCAGAAAGCATTGGCACTCATTTTCCTTCTTCTTATAGTCTTCTCTGGGCACCTACTGCTGAACACAAGACAATAGATTGGATGATGGTTTAGATTTGCTTTGTGCTGAATAGAGGGTTTCTGGCAAAACTGAATTCACTCAAGTGTGCCGTTCCAGCTGTAGTACCCTAACCAGGTGACCCTTCCTCATTTCCTGCTTATTTTTTATTTGCAATTTACATTCACAACAGAGAAAACTCACTATTGAAAGTAAAATAACAAAGAATGAATAATGCTTTCTCTTCTGTCTAAGTTTTACATTAAAAGATTAACTATGCGAACCTTACTGTAACATTTTTCAATAATTCAGTTAACAGTAAAATCAAATAGTAGCCTCGTATCTTTAAATTTTTGACAATCAGCAATATATATGCAACATGAAAGAGGGAAAAAAATACTGGTATGCGGTTAATAGGTAATTCTTTACTAAAGGGGAACTTTTATAAAATTTAACACTAAGGAGCTGTGTTTTACATTAAAATCAGTGATTAGCATTACAGTCAGTACATGACTAGACTATAAGAACTCACTTGCAATAATGAATTCTGACCACCACCTTTGATATGAATTACAATGATGTGCAATTTGACAACAGTGTTATTAGCTGACAAACAACTTAACATTTCAAGAGGCTCTTCCTGGGTAAGTCTTCCTGCCTGGAGTTATTCAATAAAACTTAGGTTCAAAAATCTATATAAATATTCCCCAAAGTTCTAATAAAACTGTATCATCCTCTGACAATCTCTCTCAATCCAACTGCATTGTAATTTTCTCATTGAAGTTGTACACTTCTCACACGTAATTTTACTGTTCAGGTCAGCTGGATGATGCCCTAAAGGCTTACCTGTTATCAGAACTACGGAGTATTTTATTCATATTCACTGCAGAAAACAAGAAAACATATGCAAACAGAAAAGTAATTTAGAAGCAAATAGTTCTGCTTTTTAAAGTGAGCCCTTCAACCTTGAACTAGAAAATTGAAATGACTAATGAGAAGAACAAAGATTTTTTTAAAGCAATTAATACAAGCTCACATAAATCAATTCACCAGGAAAAGAGCACTGTAGTGCTAGCCCTTTAGTACAATGGCAAAGAACAGTAGGTTCAAAGATAATCTATGCACAAAGCTAACAAGCACTTGAGAATCAAATCACAATTGTACCGACGTAAATCAATTAAAAGCATCCCACTGAAGGCCAAATTGTTTAGATGGGGATTATTGCTTGTATTTTGAAATTGAGGGTATAGATACTGGATAGACATTTTCAGAATATACTGAATTATAAACAAATGCTAATGTAGAACATGATGATGCACGATAAGAGGATCAATCCATTATGGACATTGACTCTAAAATGTGCTTTCAATGGTCTTTAATAGATAAAGCATAGGTATGAACTGTAGCATAAATGAAGTTTGAGAATGAACTATTCTTGGCTGATTGCACAGACATTGTGATAAAGAGTTACTTCAATTAATTAAGACAATCTGGTGCAGTGTACAAGGTCGATCCATCATCTTCACAGGTACCAGATCTGTGGCATTTAGAAGCAGTAGATTTTTCATTGCTCTTCAGCACATTCCTATTTTGTCTTCAGTCACCTTTTCCCCTTTTCTAGCACAGAGCCTAATGTATGCCTGGGAAATTTACAGCAAGGACAGACGTGGAAAAGGTTCCTTAATTTGCTCCCCTTTCCTTCAATCCACAATAAATCTAAGAAGGATCATGCCCTTAGTTTTTAGACTATTTTTTCTCCTTCGGGGAACTACCTTAATAACAGAATATTGGAATGTGTCCCATTCTCATGATTATTATCTGATGCAATATCTGACACTGTCCACACCTCCATTCTATTTCCTTTAGTGCCTCCCTGCTTGCAACCAAAAATGTCTGTTTTAGCAACCCATAAAAATGAGACTCCATAGTTTCAAGTGTTTAGCTTTCAGATATATTAATGTCATCAAATGCTATAAGTTTCCGACTAAAGGTAAGTAAAGTAACTTGCATAAAAAGGCACACAGAAAATATATAGCTACAGTGGCACAGGTTGCCCTGGGAAGCTGTGGCTGCCCCATCCCTGGAGGTGTTCAAGGCCACGCTGTATGGGGCCTTGGGCAGCCTGGTCTAGTGGGATGTCCCCACCCACAGCAGGGGGGTTGGAACTAGATGATCTTTAAGGTCTCTTCCAACCCAAACTATGCTATGATTCTATGATTTCATAACCTTACTTATGAGACTAAGGATCAAGTTAAGAATCATAATCTGGTATAAGTTTCCTGAAGAGCACAGTACCAAATACCTTACAACAGCTGAAACATTTAATAAAAGATAATTGATATTCCATATTAATAGAAACTAAGAAAATCACATCCACTCCTCCTTATTATCAGAAAAATCTAGGAACCTGGTTATTACATACCACAACAAAACAATCCACAATGTTCAAAGCAGGAACCAAAAATCCCCACCCAGGCCTTAATGAATACATTACATCTGACTTTCTACCTGCACATATAACCTATACAATAAGTGGATAAACACACAAGGGCAAGGTATCTTTTGAAATTGCTATGTTGAATACAGACTTTGCATAGTTAAATCAGATCTTGCTCTGATGTAAACATTTGCTCCCACTGTGAGAAGTTCAGTTCCTCCAATAACTCCTTACAATCCACCAAGAGTAATTAACAAAAGGAAAAAAAAACCTTAACACAGATTTCCAGCAGTCCCAAGATTAATCACTAACTGAAGCTATTTGATTCCTCAGTATCAGTTATTTCTTAAAAAAAATCATTCCTAAAATAGCTGAAGATTAATTGTGCTATTAAGTCTCACACTGGTTTTAATGTCTACAATTTTTCTTATCATAAACTATTCTTGAAGAAAAGGCAATAGCTATTTAGGAGAGACACAACAGATACTATTAACACTCTGAAAGCCCTGAGCCAAAGCCTAGCTTTGAGCCAAATATAAAATAGGTAAATGAAGGACAAATTCTATTCAAAGCTCATCCTTCCATTATCTACAATTTTCTTAGTAAAAGAACACTAAGTGACGCTGTATCAGACAGCAGTTGTTGCATAATGTAAAAACAGGTATATAAGGGAAACATCTGACTCATTTATACTCTAACTCATGAAGATGAAAACAAATAAGAGAACACTCATCCTCTAAAACTGGATTTTATTTCCGTGGATGCTCATACGATCAGTTGTCCAAATACTTAATGTGCTCATAGAAAAAATGTTAAGGTTTTTTTACAGCTATCATCTTTCACATGCTGGAACTTAATGTTTGTGAGAGATCTAATTCTGCAGCACATTAATGGAATATCACTAGAATTCTCCACTGCTAAATTGAAAAGCAATAGAGTGGAAGAGCTCCTATAATACAAAAATATTAAAAACATCAATGAAGCAACAGCAAATATTACAAGGGTTTTTTTGTATTCTTACATAATATTATTATTAAAGGCATTGAAATTATGTATCATACATTAGCAGCATTTTATCATAATCTGATGACATAAAAAATATAATAATATTTGAATATCTGTGCCTTTGTCATACAGAAAAAACTACCTGTAATAGAAAACAGAAGAGTTCAGAAAAATGGTATAAAGAAGATAGAATGTTATTCCTCTGATATCACAAGAAATTTGCTGCTTTACAGTGTCAGCAATGAAAACAAATGAAACAAAAGATTGGAGTGGATCTGTCTCCTTTAAGTGTTAAAATAAAACTATTCAAATGCCAACACCTCTATCAGGTAGCACACAGAAAAAGACTGAGGGGATGGGAAGGAGAAAGATAAATGTGAAGTATGAGAAAAATAGTGGGATTAAAGAGAGCAAGAAAGAGACAATGTGTTAGGTGACAATTTCTGAGAATGAGCTATCGTATGGAACAAACTAAACAAAACACAGCAGCCTTCATTCTCCTTCCAATTCACTCTTTGTTAATTTCAAAATAAGATTATTAATAGTGGCTGCTTTTGAAAGATATGGAAATAATGAGGTAAATACTAATCTAACATTTTGTCATTTTTGCAATCTTTTTGCTACCACCATTTTTATTTGTTTAAAGTCAGTCACAGGAGAAAGCATCCAGTCTTGAAAGTCAGGCATTGTGGATGAAATGCAAGCTTAGAGGAGCCACAGAGGCTCAATGAAAAGTGACTTACATCACTGTCATTCGTACTAAAATATGGCAGAGTTTTTCCACAAAGCACAGATTGAATCCCAAATGATTTGCGTCCAGTACTACTCCTTTACTTCCAATCACAATAATCACTAATAAAAGCCTTGTGTAATTCCGAACTCCATGCATACTGATTAATTAGCCATCAAACCACAACAGAAGAAACTGTGACCCAGTGTTCACTAGAGCACGTACATGACTAGCAGTTTGTGCAAATACAAACATGTTATTTACCCCTGTCGCACTTTTGATACAGCAGCTACTTTCAGCTAAAGTTATTGGGAAGTCAAAGAACCAGGAAGCAGAGAGACCGAGAGCCAAAGAAATTATTTGGTGAAATTAAGGGAAGGGCAGCAAGACATGTGAGAAACACAACAATTACAGATGTGTTGGTAACTGGAATCTAGTAGCCCATCCTTGATTAACAGTACCAGGTACACTGGCATTTAAAACTGTTAATAGTTCATTGGATATCCATAGCAGCTTCTTAACAACATTAAGAAAATAATTACTCTCTGACGTAAGAAGACCCTGAGGATAAGCATAGGTCCACCAGGTTTAATTTTAGTCTACTCTACAACCTTAGTATTAAAACTTCGCTCACATCACAAAAAATGAAAAGAGGATGTTTTCATCTTTTGTAATGAAACAGCGGGGAAAGAAATGGTATGCAGTGACTCCTAAGCCACACTAATAAACACCATGAAGAGAAAGTGGTGAGTACAAGAACAAACAGATTTTCTGAGCAGATTGAGGAAGAGTGACATGTGTGCACAAGTTTGTGAGAGAGATGCTTCCTTACTACTATCAAGAAATGTAGTTTTAGTTTTACGCCACTTTTTCTTTTTTTTCTCTTTCTGTCTATCAAAGACTAATCTTTGGAATACAATGGAAGAGACATTAAGATACTTTCAAACATACTGAGTGTACCTTAACATCTGTGTTCAGGAACTTAAAAGGGTAGCTAAATTTGCAGAAAAACTGAACAGCTTTGAAGTGTATTTACTGTTCTACAGCCTTTACAAACACATCACCTTAGTCATAGTACAAATACGCTTAGATGGACAATGGTTTTGATAAAGTCTTTTATGATTATTTTAATGTTAAAATTCTTATTATTTTGTCTCTAGTGTTTCATCAGCTAAATCCATATTAAAATAATCAGGATCATATAAATTGTCACAAAAGACGTGAGATCTTATTCTATAACAAATACTATCTTAGAATTTTCTAAATCTCCAAAGTGCCAGTCAAAGTAGTAGGACAGCAAGATCTTTGCTGTTTTTAATTCCAAATGGAAAACAAACAAACAAACAACACCATGAAAAAGAACAAATCCAGAACAACAGAGAATGTATAATTGTATCACCTCACAGAAGCAGGGCTGTGTTCAGTCAGGGCCACCAACAACTTTAGAGCATACATTGGCACTGGGTCTGGAGCCATCAGAATATGTTCATACCTGAAAGGGAAGAGGAAGAACGGTAGCAAAAGTGGAAAAAAAAAAGTCAAGAGATGCATATTAAAATTTGATACTAAAAATACATCATTGCCCTATTCCAAGCTTTATAATAACCACAATGGAAATACAATGCTGTTTGGAACTGTACAAAGCAATAAACAAGATATATGCAGAAACAGAATTTTAAAACCAGAAGCAGATTAACTTTAAAAGCAACATTAATAAAAGAACATGTTATTTTTCATAGAGAAATACACATATTCATAAATATAATTTATATAAAAACATATATTTATTAAAAATGCTTTTTTTCCTACATTCATATGTTTTATTTACTGATCTATATGATAGATTTTTAGACATTAAAAAACTTAATCTTCAAGATGCAAGTGAAAAATGAGCTGCAAAATATTAGGGAGAAGATTTATTGGATGTTCAGAAAGACCATCAACCGACATATCTATGATTAAGATCTATACTTTGTTTACATTGTGATTTTTCTCAAAACAAAATATCTTACTTATACAACATTTGCATTGAGCTTTATATTTGATATTACATTTCAAAAACTATTGCCTTAACTACTGCATGCTTGCATTCTCCAAGTAACAGGGAACAAAAATACTTCAGAAGAATGTTTATTGAGATCTACAGCAGTGAAGATAAAACCACAAGAAAAACATCTATGAAACACTTCCAAATATCACCTCATGGAACACAAGCCACTGAAAACTATAACAGACCTTGGTGTTGCTGCTAACACTCCAGTAAACCCCACCCTACAAACAAAAAAATTTGTTTAAATCCAAATATACCTGGAGGGCAATAGGATACAATGATAGAAGAAAGGAAGATGTAAGCATAAAAACTCCACAGACTCAGCCACGTCAAAACACTGTCTGTGATTACAAATAGTGCTACTCTAAACATGTGGAAGCCATAGAATTGGAAGCATTTGTAAAAGAAAAACCACAAAGAATTAATCAAGTACAAATGAAAGGATGGTTT
Organism: Coccyzus lansbergi; assembly: GCA_033558105.1. Classification (NCBI taxonomy): domain Eukaryota; kingdom Metazoa; phylum Chordata; class Aves; order Cuculiformes; family Coccyzidae; genus Coccyzus; species Coccyzus lansbergi. Next base: position 284,999 of record JAUMJK010000184.1, on the reverse strand, counting down.
GTGGGAAAATCTCCTAGATTATCGTGTTTCATACAACAAAACAGTTGCATTACATTTTTTTCTTCTTGGGTTCCCAAGGGGGAGGGGGTGGAATCCAGCAAATCAAGAACATTACTTCACATCTTGAGAACACCTAGTGCTGCCTGAACCAAGGAATCTTCCCATCCCTTGGATGTTGGTATGTACCCTATTGTGTGCTAGCTCTTCACTGGAATAAAGATCCCCTCTCCTCAGTCACTACACCTCAGCACTCTGATTTACACAGGAAGGAAATCCAGAAGGAGGTGCACTGCTTTCTGGCCAAGTCGTTGATCTGGACAACTTGAAGACTAGGAGGATGAAGCGCATCAGCTGTACATTTTTCATGTAGCCCATGGGAGCTCCTTCACAGGGGCTAATGTTCCCACACAAGCACACAACCTATGGGCAATGTGCCATGGCTACTAAGTATTTACTTGAATGTGCTGTTGTAGAGTTGTAAACCACACTGGAGAATCTACACAATTAACTAATTAGAAGACTGTGCTGGCTTCATGTATTCTGTGGTTAATATCTATCCTTTACAAATAACAGATTCCAGTTCCTGAAGAAAAATATTTCTTGCTGGTAACTAAAAAGCCTCTTTCTTCAAAAGAAGAAAATACTGTAATGCATTAGTGGACACTGATCCTAGAAGCCCTTCATGAGAGAAATATATTCCTACTAAACATCTAAACATAACGAAACTATCTGCATTTTTTTTCAGAATCCATGACTAAATCTTTTGAGGCAAGCAAAGATTCTATCAGGTGACTTAGGTGCCTGAAGTCATCTGCTCACTGCATAAAATATGGATTTAGGTCTCCAAAATGTTAATTCCTAATAGTAGCAATGAATTAATCAGCCACGCTAGCTTCAAGATCTAATACTTAGCATTATACGTGTTTTATTATGAACACATCAATATATTCCCTAAATGAGGTCCACTTTAGATGATTTTAAGCCTTCTATGCATAACATTTGAGAGAGACTATTATTATTCTGCACCCTTAAGATTCTAATTCCTCAGAGTTTAATAAAATAGTCTCACTTTATTTCCTTCTACTTGAAACTCTATGCCCCTCACCCCACCCCTCCAAAAGATAACATTAGTAAAGGGTATTTCTAAGGGAAGATGCACTGATCTAGCAATCCAAATATCATGTGAAAAAATGCAGATTTCTAAAATTAATGTCTTAGCAATTAATCTAAGCACATTGCCTGAATAAATGCCATTAGCAGCTACGGATACATGACTCCTCTGTGAGGGCAAAACATTCCGTGCTTGAAATACTTTGTTAAAAGATTGAATTCATCTAATTATTTCCCTGCCACTTGGAAGCAAAACACAATTCAGTAACAACAGTATCAGAGAAAATTTTTCGGGTTCTGTAAACTCTAGGTATTACACTGCAAGGAGTCATTTTGTCAGTCTTTTCTAAAAGCAACAGTGACATGAGGTCCTAGAGATTCGAGGATACGGTTTCTCTTAAGCTTGTTAGAAAGACTAAACATTTTATCAACAAATTATCTCATGTATCTAGGACTTTGTACTTGCAGAACTGGCTTGGCAGTCTGCAAAGAACAACCCACACAATCTTTCAAGTGAAATAAAACTATTTAAAAATTCCTCTCCTTTTGCTGTCCCTCCCTGAAATTGCAAATTATGGTATATACTTAGGAATATTAAGAATTAAATTATAAAGAGCTGATGTTTCATTTTCTGATTAAAAAAATCTGGGTATGTAATAGAAAGCATCTGCCCTGTATTCATTTTCTATAGCTGAAAGTTTAATTTTGTTTATGAAAGCACTCAGGAAAATAACCTTTCAGTGAACTGAAATAAACTGACACAATTTCATTCAATTTAATCAAAACCCTGTGTGGAAGTTAATTTTCTGATCTACAAATGCACAAATATTTAACAGAATTATCATTCTATTGATGATGCAGAAGATGAGAAAGAAATGGCAACCACTGCATTCTTCTATTTAATTCAAAAGGAAGATCATTTATATTCCATGCAAGGATCATCCAGTTCCAGACCATGTCATGGGCATGACCAGGTTGCTCAAAACCCCATCCAACCTAGCACTGAACACCTCCAGGGACTGGGCACCCAGAACTTCCCTGGGGAACCTGGGCCAGGGCCTCACCACTCTCACAGTCAAAACTTTCTTCCCAATCTCTAGCTAAATCCCCCCTCTTTCTGCTAAAAACCATTACCCCTTGTCCTATCATAGAATCACAGAATCATAGAATCACCAGGTTGGAAGAGACCCACCAGATCATTGAGTCCAACCATTCCTATCAAACACTAAACCATGCCCCTTAGCACCTCATCCACCTGTGCCTTAAACACCTCCAGGGAAGGGGAATCAACCACCTCCCTGGGTAGCCTGTTCCAGTGCCCAATGATACTTCCTGTGAAAAATTTTTTACTAAGGTCCAGACTAAACCTCCCCTAGTGGAGCATGAGGCCATTACCTCTTGTCCTGTCCCCTGTCACCTGGGAGAAGAGGCCAGCACCCTCCTCTCTACAACCTCCTTTCAGGTAGTTGGAGAGAGCAATGAGGTCTCCTCTCAGCCTCCTCTTCTCCAGGATAAACAACCCCAGCTCTCTCAGCCACTCCTCATAAGGCCTGTTCTCCAGCCCCTTCACCAGCTTTGTTGCTCTTCTCTGGACTCACTCCAGAGCTTCAACATCCTCCTTTTGGTGAGGGGCCCAGAACTGAACACAGGATTCAAGGAGTGGTCTCACCAGTGCTGAGTAAAGAGGGAGAATCACCTCCCTGGACCTGCTGGTCACACCATTTCTGATCCAGGCCAGGATGCCATTGGCCTTCTTGGCCACCTGGGCACACTGCTGGCTCATGGTCAGTCGGCTGTCAACCCAACAACCCCAGGTCCTTCTCCTCCAGGCAGCTTTCTAGACACACTTCCCCTAGTCTGTAGCTCTGCATAGGGTTGTTGTGCCCCAAATGCAGGACCCGACACTTGGTCTTGTTAAACCTCATGCCACTGGACTCAGTCCAGTGCTCTAGCCTGTTCAGACCCCTTTGCAGAGCCTCCCTACCCTCCAGCAGATCCAGAGTGTGTGCCTGTCCAGTTTCCATAGCAGAATGCTGTGAGAAACTGTGTCAAAGGCTTTGCTGAAGTCCAGGAAGACCACATCCACAGCCTTTCCCTCATCCAGCAGCCGACTCACTTTAACTTAGAAAGTGATTAGGTTAGTTTGGCAAGACCTGCCTTTTGTGACCAAAATACTATTTCGTGGGTCAGTTTTCCTGTTAAACAAATTAACTTGTAGAAGATACTTATAGGAATGAAATATATACACAAGTGAGTACCACTATAGCCTTCCTTAAGAAGAGCACCACACATTAAACCTAGATGTCTCTCCCTTCCATACTCAACAGCTCCCAGTTCTTAAAAAGCAGAATTAAAAGGGGTGGAAATACCCACTTCCCCACATAAGACTCCCATGAACAGCCACTGCATCTCTCCTTTACGCTTTTGACTGTCCCCCAACTGAGTTGTATTCTGTCCTATCCCTTGTTCAGCAACAGGAAGACCAAACACGTCTTCAAACTCCAAATACAGGCTAACTGTTTCTTCATTTTCTTACTCAGAGTTTTCAGGTAACTCCTACTTCCTGGGATAGGACTTTATGAATAGGTTACATTGAATCTTAGACTTCCTTTCTCTCTAGACTTTAGGCCAGAACCCTTTGCCTTCAGAGAAAGTTTCTTTAAAGAATTGCAGAGAGTATATAAGGATTGAAATCCTACCTTACATCAACATTTTCCTACCCATATCTAGAACATTGCTGAATAAAACTTCCCTTTTATGTAGTTTTTTACATTCAAAGCAGCTGCTTTGATCTTTTCTTACTTTCTTTTTGAGTCTTCTCCAAACTGAGTTTTGAGGCTTTCAAGTAAAAAATTAATTTGAGTTTTCTTCAGAAAACCCTCAAACTCTTCTTTGCTTTTTGCTCCCCTTGTGCTTTCTGGCACTGATTACCTGCTCCTCATAGGGGAACATGTTTACCAGGGGCTGGCTCAAACCACAGGTTCAAATATGGTACTAAATATGCACATACCACTAAAACCTTTGCAAATCAGTGGAAGATTTACATACTGCTTTACTATGCTTCTAAATCAGAGTAAAAATTTGTTTATACCAAATTACAATATATTCCAAATATCATAAACTTCAATAATAATTTTCTTGAGATAAAAAAGAAAAGTACTTTTCAAATACAAGTATCCTCATCTCTACTGTTGAGATAAAGGAATTGATTCTGGAATTACTTAGAGCTAGAAACCAGGAGCTACTGCAAGGCTTTTTTTAATACATCTCCAATTGAATGCATGCAAAGATAGCACTGCAGAAATCCCCAAAGTAGGATCATATTTAGTCGCAGGCCAAAAAGCCCTGCCACAAAATTGAGCTAATTAGCTTGGAGACAGGAGTATACTGGTTGTTTCCCTTCTAGCTTGGAAATAGCATGACACTCCTCCCATCCCCAGTTCAATGAGAAACATTTTATAAACTGGGCATGTCTACAAAGGGCAAGACTCAGAGCAAGGATAGAATCTGGTTTCGCTTGACCCAGGCCTCTTCCCCTATCTGAAGACAAGTATCTGACTGCTTTTAATAATGCATATACTCTATTTCTAAAATATTATTTGCAGTTTCTGTTGTAATTCACAATAACAAATTCTCTGTTTCAGAGAGATGAAAAGATAGCGTGAAAAAAAAGCTCTAATACTTCCTTCCCATTCTCTCTCACAAGAAAAGATTACACATCTTGCATGGACAGAACTTTGATCCCCATATTGTAAGAACATTGCAAGCTAGCAAGAGCCAGCCTCATTTTTGGGGAAAGCACTGTGTTTCTGATCATAATCCGGCATCCATTCCTCCACCCTTCTGCCACTTAAGGTAAGGGTGGGGAACAATTTCCTCACTTACAGCAGCAGTATTTACAATTATTAACTTTTGAGGACCACACATTAAAATACACTATAACTATTAAAATAATGTGAAAGATAAATAATGGCTCATCTTTACTGTACTCATCCTGTGTTTATACTTTTCTTTTGTTCAACACACAGAACTCTACAGACATTATCCGTCCACAATATGGATGTGCATAACAGAGAGCTGTCTTTATGTTCACCTGCAAGTCATTTTTAAATGACAGGAATCATTTCACCATAAACCATATAACTCAAATTCTAGGCCACATCTGGCACCAACCTGTAGCTTTATCTACTCTGCTGCAGGGTTTTTCTGCTGCTTGGGGCGGCCAGAAAGGACAGCAATTCAGAGGAAATAACCCCTAGGCAGATTATGGAGGATTAATTTATCCTGCACTATTCCTTTTTAAAAAAGTTATACGCCATTCCATATGATTTCAGAACATCTTACATGAGGGTACAATATCAAAAATAGACAAAAAAGATCTTGCTGTCAGACTGTTCTAACTTTATTAGCAGAACAAAGAGAAGTGTTTAAATCACAGCCTGAAAGCCAGAGGAAACTTGCTTCACTCCAAGAGCACTCAGAGAAGTAGTATCAGAAATGACTGTCACATCGAAGTTGTGTTTGAGTTGTATATGAAAAAGTAAAGTAAACCTAGAAGAAAGATGTTGGGCAGAGAACTCTGGCAGCAGTCAATAGCTATTTCTCTTTTGGTTTTGCCATTTAAACATAAAAAGGGTAGTTAAAACAAATATGCTGTCAAAATGGATTGAGTATCAAGTTATTCTCCATTACAGGAGCAATATCATACTTACCGAGGAAGCAATGAATCTCTGATGAGAGACAGAAGCTTGCTGTTTGAGTCCAAGCTCTCTCCTTTCTCCTCAGCTATGACCTTGTGGCTTAAAAGCAGTGATGTGGTTTCTGAGAGCAACCGCAAGCTGAAGAGTCTCCATTCCACTTGAAAATAAAGGTGCCAAGAATGTGACCACACTGAAGTCTAATTAAAACAAAATGTGGAAATCATGGGAACTGTAGTTGATGTGGCCATACACTTACCATTCTGACTGTGTACTAAAGAAACCAGTGGTGGGAGGATAGAGTCTTCAACCTAAAACAGAATAAGGAAGATCTGTCTTAGATTATTCACCAGGGAGGGAGAAGGGGGAACCAGAACAGAGCGGAGATATGGCATCAGCTATGTTTATTCCACTGCTAGAGCCCTTAACCAGAGAGATGAATAATCATGGAAATTAATCAATAATAACACTTACAAAGCCATCAAGTTCACTTTTCTCTGGTGAGATGACAAGTCACAGATAGTATTTTTACTTTCCAATAGAAAACAACAGTAATTTTGGTATAATTCATTCAGAGTGAATCTTAATTTAAAATACAGAATTCAGTGCAGATGCAAGATATTAAGAACAAAAAGTATCAGAATATCTATTAATCCTTATGCTTTAATCCATAAACTAAATCAACTCCAGTTCAGAAGAAACATCCTTCTAAAACAAACCTACATAGAACTAAAATACATAAGTAAACACATACTACCTGTAACACAATATTCTTAAGCTTAGTAGAGAGTCTTGTTAAAATTTTAACTTCTTCCATTAAAATTTAAATTTACAGAGTTAAGATTTGAAGTACAAAAAAAAAAATCCAGTCATCTCTCTATTGTCCAGGAGCCTGTTGCAATGGTTTAAATCATCTGTCACAGGACTAATCAGCTTAGTCCCATCTGAAATCAAACTATTGTGAACTAGAATACAACTCAGCTTTAGATATCTAATATTACAAAAATAGTGTAGTATTAGTATCCACTGTAAAAGAATGAATTGCTAAGAATTAAGTCATGCATAAAATGCAACTATTTTAGACAGACATGCTTTGGTTTTGGGGAAGAGGATAGATGGGCAGCCCTGGAATTTTTAAGTATGCATCATGGATACATGTCTTGTGCTTGGATGTATTTATACAAATAAAATTACTGTGTAGGTTCTCACTACACTGTGGACAGGATTTGATGTAACCGGACTGTATTATAGTCCCCCACGTGTTTTCTTTTAGGGATTTATACTAGAAGCTGGAACTTCTCTAAGTTTACGCAGCTAATATTAAGAAACATCAATAGGAGTTCAAAGTGTATGTGAAAAAGGGTTACTAAATGAAGTTAGTCTCTAGTCAGTAATAACTACAATTAGCAACCATTTCGTTGTTAGTTTGTGGCCTCTGTTATATGAATCTCTGATATTATATGATTCATGTAGTCCAGCTTTTTTTTCCACTTCTGAAAAAACCGACCAAAAGATGCCTTTGTTACGTTCTTTCAACAAAGGAGGTAGAAGACGCTTGAGACATGGAAGTCAAATTACTTTTGCAAGTACAAATAGCCTTTACAGCTATATAGATAATGCTATATATCACAGATGCAGTGATTTTTGTAACACTTCATTATTTCAACATATTTCAGTCTTTCCAATTAATATGCAATAAGACAAAAAAGAAAACTACATTGCAGTCCGACAACTCTATTAGTGCAGGTTTCTAAACTGTTATACCAATGTTAATTTATCAGTTATAACATACATTAAGGTAGGATAAAAAAATGTAAATACTTAGGGTCTTCCAGTCCATAAAACCAGTCCAACCTAATACAATGCTTCTCAAATGAAATGGCACTTTTAAGTGGTCAATGAAAGATGTGAGACAGAAAAGAGGCAAAAAAGTATCTCTTGGCTGCCTCAAGCAGTGCAGGACTTCAGAAGATTATGAGTCACTCAGCAGGAGCGGCATTGACTCCGACTGATGTCGATTAAGATGGTAGCATGCAACAGTGCAATGCATCTTCAGTTTCTAAAAGTTCAAATCTTCTTTTGCTTTCATCTAGTATTAACAGTAGTCTTCCACATTACTGAACATAGTGAAGACAGTCATAAGTTTTTTCTAAGTTAAATATATTTTAAACTGTCATTGTCAAAAAGATTCTTTAGGGCTTAAATAATTGTAGGAGGTTTTTTCTGACCTTTTTCTAACACAAACCTCAAATTTGGCAAACTGTTTAGAGTAGAATTCTCCATGGCAGGTGTTTTCACAGAATCACTAGGTTGGAAAAGACCCACCAGATCACTGAGTCCAACCATTCCTATCAATCACTAAACCATGCCCCCAAACACCTCATCCACCTGTCCTTTAAACACCTCCAGGGATGCTGACTCAACTACCTCCCCGGGCAGCCTGTGCCAGTGCCCAAAGACCCTTTCTGTGAAAAATTTATTTCTGATGATGTCTCCCCTGACAGAGCTTGAGGCCATTCCCTCTTATCCTACTATCTATCACTTGGGAGAAGAGGTCAGCTCCCTGCTCTCCACAACCTCCTTTCAGGTAGTTGTAGGGAGCAATAACGTCTCCCCTCAGCCTTCTCCTCACTAGGCTAAACAACCCCAGTTCCCTCAGTCACATTCTAGATGCATTGAAACAAATACTCAAATGAGGATTAATTTCTTCTTCTTTTAAATGACTGCTGACGCCTACGTGGAAACAAATCTTCATATATGCATGAAGATAGTGAGGAATTTTTCTTGTTTCAGTCTTCATCACTAAGATTGCTTACAAAAAAAGTCAGAGATATTCTGCTTTGAGTTGAACACACTAGATAGTTAGATCTGGTTTTCTACCATCTTCTAAAGAGCTTGATACCCCGTTCATGATAAATCCCTAACTGCACAAAGCCACCATTGTATGTAACGATGGCATTCAAAAACTATACTGCCACAACTGTGGTGTTATCAGAACCCAACAGTAATGAAATCCTAGAAACTTCCATACATACTGCATTCAAACCTCCCAGCTATAGTACTTAAGTACAGAAACAAAACAAAAAAAAAGCTCCAGCAATGGTAATCCTGTTTCGGACAATCGGAAAGGAGAAGAAAAAGAATACAAGAAATAGACCAAGTATAAAGCACAACTATAACTTCTAAGGAAGCAACTCTTGAGTTAAGAAAATTCCTAAGCTGGTGCCGTAACTATTTTTGCATTTAATAACACTTACTAGCATTTTCCTCCATATATTTGTCCCATCCTACTTTAAACATATTTATACTGTTAACATGCACAATACCTATAGCATTGAATTCCACACTTCAATTACACCTTGTGAAATGCTATTTCCTTGTGTATTTTAAAGCTGATAACTTGATATCCACTTATTCTTTATTAAAACCATGAAAAATCATTTCCAATTCATCTTTCCCATGCCATCCATAATTTTGTACTCCTCAGTCTTTTGTTTTCAAGCTGAAATTCTTATCTATCTGTCCCTCCTCGCACCATCGAGCTGTACTATTTCTTGTTAAGTTTCACTCCCTTTGAGAGTAACTGACCACAACTGCATTCAGTATTCAAGGCCTGAGGGCACCACAGACTTAACATGACATAGCGATATTTTCTGCTTTTTTGTCTGATCTATTACCAGTCATTTCTAATAATCTAATTGTCTTCCTGATTACTACTGAATATATAGCTATCATTTTCATATAAAAATTATACAAAAAGATCTCCAGAACAGCTACAAGTAGTTCAGACCCTGACACTGCATATTCATAGAAGGAATGATTTTCCTCATGTGCATTGCTTGACATTTATCAGTATTGAATTGCATGTCATTTTATTGTCCTTTCACTCAATATCTTGAAGCCTTCTGCAGGCCTTCCATCAGTTCTAATTTTCACTGCTGTGAATAATTTAGTGTCAGTCAGTTTTGTCAGCTCCCTATTGATTCCATCTTCTGGCTTAGTTATAAATAGCCTATGTTGCAACACAGATCTTTGTAAGGCAAAATTCTTAATACACCTATTTTTTTTTTTAACATATCTCTATTCTTTACTTAGTAAATTTAACTACTTACAAGTTGATCTGCCAGAGGGCAAGAGGGAAGAGCCACTGATGGATCTGAAGAATCTTTGGTGCATGACTTTGCCAAAAACATTTTGGAAATCCAAGTATACTATCCAAAACCAGATTATCTGTCTCTGACGCCCCTGAGGGATGAAATGCTATCCAGAGGGACCTTGACAAGCTGGAGAAGAAAAACTTAACGATGTCCAACAAGGCCAAGTGTAAAGTCCTGCACCTGGGTCAGGGCAACCCTCTGTACCAATACAGGCTGGAGGATGAAGAGACTGAAAGCAGCCCTACAGAGAAGGATTTAGGGGTCTTTGTGAAGGAGAAGCCGGACATGAGCCAGCAATGTGCACTTGCAACCTGGAAGGTCAACTGTAACCCGGGTTGCATCTAAGAAGGCATAGCCAGCAGGTCAAAAGATGTGATCTTGCCATTCTACTCTGCTCTGGTGAGGCCACACCTGGAATACTGTGTGCAGCTCTGGAGCCCTCAGAACAGGATGGAGATGGACCTGTTGGAGTGGGTCTAGAAAGATAAGGAAAAGCTTTTTATCAGGGCATGTAGAAACAGAACAAAGGATAATGGTTTTAAATTAAAAGAGAAGTTCAGAATAGATATTAGGAAGAAATTTTTTTCACTGAGGGTGGTGAAACACCAGAACAAGTTGCCAAGAGAGGTGGTAGATGTCCCATCCCTGGAAATATTCAAGGTCAATGCAGGGTGATTGAACTACATGAGCTCTGAAGGTCACTTCCAACCCAACCCATTCTATGATTCTATAATGTTCACTGATTTCTGAAAGGAAAATTCTAGTAGTAAGGTCTGAATATCCAGCAAAAGCCGTACTCACTTTTATACGGTATTTTATTACTTATAAAAATCAGATCTTTTGAAAGCAAGGCACAATTTTAATAGAAATTCTTCTGCAAAGTATGTACGTTACTTTAACCTTCAGACAAGAAAGAGTGACAAGCCACAGCAGCTAAAGAATTCATCAGCTACTAGGAGGAGCTTGAAAGAGAAAACTGTAATTTCAATCCCTCTCTGTTTGTCTCTGCTGTTCAGATGTCAGGCACAAGGCCTGCACCCGAAATATATGTCCTTGCTTTGTTAGAAACAAATATGCAGGCTTATTTGCCTCAGGCTTACTTGGCCTCACCATGTAAATTCTAAGTTGCACAAGTACCTACTAAAATGCAGTTACAACCCTGCAAGAGCTCTCAGTGGAAGGTCCCAGTACATTAAATCCCTATTTAGCAGTAGGTACCTCCTAAGAATGATGATGGAGAACTAAACTTCCACTCACTTTTGCAAGGATAAACTCAACTATTCAACATGTACATGTAACCATCATGTGTTAATGAACTAGCATATAACCAAACATATCAATTATCCCCTACAACATAGGCTATATGTATATATGCCCTCTTCTCAAGGCCACAGAACTTATATGGTTAACATTATTGACCTTAAAAAAAAACCTCTCCCTTGATTAAAACTGAGTTTCAGAGCTCTTCAAATCGGTGTTCAAGGCCAAATGTCTTGACATTTGGTGTTACACTGGGTGGACAGAAAAGTAAGAAGGCTTAAAACCTGGTGCAGTAGCATTTGAGAACCACGCTGTTTTCAAGTAATAATTAGACACAGGAATTAAACTCACACAAAGAAACTATGCTACCTGTTCCGTGCAGCTATCATATCCAAACTCACAATTGACTAAGCCCATTACTCCCAGAGATTTTTCCAGAGGGATCTGGTTCTTCTCAGTGTGCGTATGTTTAACTTAAAACTACTGACAACTCTCTTCTCCCTATCCACTATTCAAAGCAGAACATACCAAAGAAAATACCATCAGCTCCCAAACCCTTTTTTTCCAGTCACAGGTAGGATCCACGATATCTAAGATCACCTTGACATTTATCCTCATTAAAATTCCACATACAAAGTTACTGCTGAAAGTGACCATGGAATTAAGATCATGGTGCCTTCAAACTTCTTAAAGCATTTGCTGGAGGCACAGCATGTTCCTCAACGTTTTAATATTGCCAGTAATCTCTCTGAATGTAATAGAAAAAATAATCCAATGCATGTTAGAATGAATTAGAGAGAAGGATGACATTTCTAATTTTTTTTAAAAAGTCTTCAGAACTTCAGTCTTCATTGAGGGTTTTTTTTCCCTTACTTCTGGGAAGTGACAGCACTGATTGACTGACTCAATATGTCAATTAGTACAGAACTGGTTTCACAAAAAAGACTCATGTCATGTGTATTAGCTTAATGGGCAGAAAGCCACATGAGGTGTAGAATTTTAATCTACTTGAAAAGGGAAAGAGACTGAAGAAATGCTGTACAATATGTTCATACAGGCATTCCCTACACTGATAAAATTGAGGTGCCAGTGGTTAGATCAGAACAGACTGTGGATGAACACCGCCTCTGATGCTGAATGAAGAAAAGATTAAGATGAGCAAAATAAAAAAGCATTTACAGAAGTTTCTAACCCTTGTATTGTCATCTTTGGTGAAACTAATAACTCTTATATTGTCAACCAGCAGATTTCCATGTCATACTGCTTTTCCCTTCCCATCAAGCAACTCATTATGTTCAGAGTGCTTTTATTTTAGCCTGATTTTTAAAAGTAGGTTGCAAAACCTTGAAAAGGAGAATCACTGCTGACAAATTCTGCCCTCAGCCAGAGAAAAACTTTCATACTTCAAGTAAAAGATCATCTGTGCATTATACAGATAATTTTAGGGAGCTAGTTAGAGTACAGAAAGGATTCCCACAGGAACTACATATCGTCATGAGCCTCATCACTGCTCAGAGTGCTCTGAACTAGCGTGCATCCTTTCTTCAGGGAGATAAATATACTTAACAGAGAAAAGAAAAATGCAGATGATGCAGTCAGCATAAAATTCTTCCAGTTAATTATATCTAAACTTTTAACAAAATTTGAAAATGGATACTGTTATAACACTTGATCTGAATTTCATAAATATCCTTCCATTTTAGGTACATGGAGGAAAGAGGCAGCTGGACTTACGTCAGCTTAAGAATCCAAGGTTTATAATCCACTCCAGCCTATAGAGACTCTTCTTGATAGCCTTGAGCTTACTATTAGCGTACCTGGAAATCTACAGCTTTGTTAAAACTTGCTGAATTGCACTTACTGTTAGTCTTTATTTATACCTGGCAAAAAGGCACACAACTGCCTGCAAAATGAAATTAATGCTCACTATTGGCTTTCATTTTAGCACTTGCGATCCTCTAACTTTATTACACTTAGGAATATGTAATACAATCAGTCCCCACAGAAATTAATCTCCTCAATAACTGACTTCAGGTTGATGGTAATTAGAAATTTGATCATAAACAATCAGTTTATTCAATATTCTTTGCTCAAGGTACAAATACAAAGGCAAACCAAACATGAACAGGACAAGCAATTTCTTCTCAGAGTTTAAAAGAACCTGAAATGTTGCTCTTAAGTTCCTATTAACTTCTAAATTTTCCATTGCAGCTAAACTCAAACCAGAACTGAACTGAAGAACTTACTGGTTCTGCTTGCATAACCTCACTTTTTATTCAATTAATTAAACTTCATTAGAAATACATTTAATTTCTGATTAGAAAATTGAAAGCAATGCCACAGTTGTAGTGGAAAAAACGCATCCTCTCAAGAATATTTTGGCCCTCTCCTGCCTCACCCATAAAATGCTGTTTGTAACCAAATTTTTTTTTAAATGAGAAATCCAGACTTCTGAGATCAGTCATTTCTCTGCTGTAAGAGTTTCCTATTAACCACTGTTACACTTAAATATTGATCTGGAAGCTTAAACGTGTCTTGCTTCAAGTTTTTAAGAAAGCGCCAAGTTCCACTGGGTGTTGGCATTTATATTCATAGATTCTAGTCATGCTCAGCGGGTAGCAATTAGAAGATATCCCTGGAGTAACAGCAGTTCTAAAAATATTCTGTATGCATCATAGAAGATGAAGTACCACTTTCCGCTAAAGTAATGTATGCTGTACATTCAAGTATAATTAGCACACTAGACTTCGTAAATAGTATTAAACTAATTACTGTTTGCACCACTAGTGGCAGATGTGGTTAGAGATTATTAATTACAGTGGACAACTTCTTGAATTTAACCTACAAAATAGAATGCAATTTCTCCACTTCATTTTGTATCAGAATGGCTATTTGCTGAGTGTCAGGAGGGCCATTTTAAATTAGGAGAAACTGTTACTTACAAAAATAAGCAAGTAATAGATTTTTTTTTCTCTTAAAAAAAGCCATTCATTCAAAAAATTATAATTACATTTAGTTAATAACTTGCAATATCCACGTATTCTAAACCAGGGGACTATTCTACAGAAGTGTATGTGCCATAAATTTACAAGCATGAGAGGCAGGAAGTTTTTTCTGTGTAGCTACATAAGGTTAATCAATGTGTTCAGACAGATTTTAAATAAAAACCTAAAACTTCCAACATCTGCAGTGAAGTAAATTGTTCCCTAGAAATTTAGATACTTACATAAAACTTGCCTGCTGGTAGTCATGGCTTACTTAAGAGAGAGTGGGAATAGTCATTCCCTCACTTCAATATAAAGTTCTGCTCAATGTGAGGATGAGAGATTGGGAAGAAATGTTATAAAGGGGAGTTGTCTCCTTGGACTGTTATTTCAGGGTAAAGCCCCCAGATCAGTAACGTTTAAAAAGCTAGGGGAATTTTATTTAATGAGCTGGCACAAGGAACTGCAATTTCAGTAAATGTTGATGGACCTCCAGAAGAAATGCTCCATACTTCTGTTAATAGAGGATACAGTGATAACCCACAGAAATAAAACAATTATTTATAAAAACTAAGGTGATTCTAGAATGATACAGTCATAATACAGTAACTTGCAGGGTAACAGGTATGTAAGGATATACCGATAGGTATTCATACCTCCCCTACATTTACATTTCTTTTCTAGAATATCCTTTGCCACAATAAAGTAAATTGAAATGTTTAGTTCTGCACTATTTTCCCACTCTTAATCGGTAGAAATTTTGTGTATAAGGACCATTTTTTCAAATACCACTTTTTTGTGACCATTAATGAAAATAAACATTAAACTTATTTAAATTTTTATTTATATTTTTAATTATTTTAATATTTTTACTTATTAAGGCTTTACAATCTAAGTACTGAGCTAATACGCACCCCAAACAGAATTCAGCTTCTAGAAAGACTTAATTTCTAAGATCACCCAGTCTTATCTCACACAAACCCTAAATTCACTCATTGTCAAGAATTTATCAATTTGCCAATGCCTTTCTTGATAGAAGAGCTATATTGAATGTGCCCTTAACCTAATTCTAATACAAACATATAACTTTCAATTTTAATTAAATGTTCATCCCAGTAAGCATGGTACTTCTGGAAGCAACTTTGGCACAAAAATGCACTGCTACACGTTAACAATGATTTGTCAATCAGTGACTCAAGAATTCCAGCTACTGATTTGCTGACAACTATTTCCCAACACAACTGTTCTGGCTTCAGCTTAGCTGAAAAGTAGTTTAGCTCAAAGTAAACAATTCAACAAAAATCTTCAAAGAAAACAAATCTTTAATGATGTAAGACGCTTACAGCATGTGGGTTTGGTAATTGTAACACAATTTTTAGCAAGCAATCAGTTATACTTAAACAAAACCGCCACCATAATTGCTATAAACTGTTATTCTTCATGCTGATCTCATCTAGAAGGGCATTGGTGCCATGGGATCCTCAACCCTCTCAGGTGGCCTCTCCAAGCTTCATTATGACAAATGAAGAGGTGAAATATTCACTAATATACAGCAACATACTTGCTTTGAAGCGGAAGAAAGACTTGCAGAATCAAGTGTTACATTTACATGAAAATAATTTTAAGAACTGCTATTTCTAAACTTTAAGCCCTTCTCATTTTCCCTCTAACAACTCAACTAAGCTGAGTCTGAATGCCTTCCTGCTTCTTTGAGAATAAAATCTCTCTATAAATAATAAGGATTTTTCCTATCAAACAGAACCACAATACACTTTAAGCCATAATCTAAACAGGTTTTAATTCTTCAAAACATTCTCTTATCAATGGAATTAGACCAAGTAGCCTGCAACTATTTAATTTGTTGTCAGACTTACAGTCAAGCGATGGATTGTCACCAAGACAGGATGCTGTGTTACTGCTTCAAAGGTTGATAAAGTAGTCTTAATCAATTCTTCTGATGCAGCTTGCCCTATTAGTAAAAAGCATTGTATTTCTTCACAAAATTCAACAGTTAAAAATGCCCACTTATAAACATAGAGCAATAACACAGATTACCTTACCTATTGCTCCATCCAAGTTTGTTTCTCCTGAATCTATCGTTATGATAAAATTCTACAGAAGAAGAGACATTTATGTTAAAACACTTCAGGAACAAAAACCCAGAAGCTCAATCACTGAGTAAGTACAACATGAAATTATTTAAGGGGCTGTGTAAATGCGAAATGTGAATGCACCTGCATTCGGAAAGTCTCACAATAACCAAGATATGAAAGACTGAAAGCATTCATGATCTAGCTGTTATAAGATAATACTGCAAGTCTGTAATGCTGCTGGACACTTATACGTATAATACGGTTAGGACTATTACTATGACTAATGTCAGGTATGATAACATTTCTGGCTAAATTGACAGTAATTAAACGCCTGTATTGTTAACAGAAAACCGCAATTTCTAAGAAGACTTTGAACTATTTTGGACATGGCTATGTTAAAACAACTCACTAAAAAGACCAAATACCCTCCAGAAAATGCAATTTTCTGTTATTTGTACCATCTTTTTGATCTCCACGCAGAGTACACACACAGTTATGGATGCAGTTACACAGAAGGGAACATACAAAAAAGCACAACCTTTTCTTAAAAAACATCCAAATCAGTCATCATTTTGAGGAACAGAAACAATGAAGTATTAATAATCAGAGCTAAGTAAATATTGTACAATTAGATCCATTATTCTTTTGCCTTTTCATCTTTATTTCATGCTTTTGCTTTCACTTGTATGCATACCTGTTTATTTCACAGGGGATGCAAAAGACATGTTATTAACATCTGCTAAAGAAGGAAAAATTCTCAGCAGATTTTATAGTATGCTCCTTTTTGCTAAAACACAGAGAACTTAGCATAGGTAAGCATTTTTCTCATTTTCAATTTGCACAGGTAACTATTTACTTATATAATGGCAAAACATTAAGAAAATAATACTTGTCTTATATTTTATTATCACTTAAATTTTTGTTATTACCTATTAAATTGGCAAAACTTTCTATATTGCTTATCTTTTTCTTAGTATGTAAGAAACATCTGAAGGATTTTTGCCTAATTAAAAATACAATTAGAAACGAATTATATATTTCATCACTTAAACACATCTCAGAGGCAGTCATAAAAAAAAACCTGCTTCTATAAAAAACCAGTTTTTTCCTACCTGATCATCTGAAGAAAATTACTAGCTACTATCTAATTAACTTGTTTTGCAAGAGATTATCATTTTATTTGCTTATTCCAGACAGTCCCACAACTAACCACAGTTTCGGAACCAATTTGGAAAAATCACTGTAGTGGGTGCAAAAATTGTTCTGGCTACTAATGTTTATTTCCTTAATTTTCTATTAGGAACACAAATTGATTATGTATATATACAAAAAAAAAAGCTACTTGTTTTTTTTTAAAACAACAGAGAGGGATGCTGTGTATTACACTAAAGGTGAGTCTGTGCCCTATGCACTCTGCTAGGAACCTACTATTAACTGTGTCTTTGGGGCACAGCGTGTCCTCCATGTATTTTTATTCACAGTCGAAAACATGAAAGGACTGTCCTGACTCCATCTCAATTTCTTTGCACTACAGTACTGAAAATTACAGTGATGATGGAAATAACTTCAAAGGAGCAAGAAAAAAAAATCTCAATGAACAACAGTTACAGGAAAATAGCTAGTCTTTTTCTTCCAGATACCAAGCACACATCTCTCCACTCCAAATAATTTTGTATTGTTAAGAGCAAGATAGTTGAATAAATCAGAAATTTAAGAAAACAAACAAATCAAAACCAAAAAACTGAAAGACTGACTTGATAAAGTCTTAAAGGTATCAGTTCCAGCACAGTACTATCAAAAAATACAAGGTGATAATTGAATGTCCTTTTACAGATGTCAGTGGGAATGTTGCTAAACACAAAATTCCAGAGTAGATGGTTGTCTGGTAGAATGGACAGTAACTTTTCCAGAAGTAATTAGATTAGTCATCTCATAACACAGGTCAAAATGTTATATTCATTTTTAAGATATACTATTTCCCCATCATTTTTCATGCGTAAATTGAAAGAGCATATATACGTTCCTGAATTGCTTTGTTCAATGGACACAGAAGGACAAGATGCCGGAAATATTCAGTAAAGTAATCTTCTCCTCCTTGATCTGAGAGGAATGCTAGGACAGTATAACTAGCCTGACTTCCTCAGTCAGTAGTTCAAGCAAGCTGGAGTAACATCAAAAGAAAACTTGCATTGTACCTGGTCTGTTGTACCTATACTGTTGATAGAACTTCACCTTCTACAAGGCTGATCCAAAACCATTAATAAATCTACTGCCTAGTTACAAATGCTTTGAAGAGATAAAAGGTTTTGTGATTCAACATCTACAGGTTGGGGTTTTCTTTTTCCTTCAGTCTAATACTGATTTTTATACAAATATTTTAGTAGGGCTAAATTAAACCCACATTTGCTTGGAATGAAGAGTCAAATGAGAGACAAGGAAATCTCAGACTTTAGGTGTTTGCAGTGAAGCATTTCTTCATGCTATCGTGGAAGTAAATACCTAGCTGTCATTCATGAACCCATGTACTTAAAAGTATTTGCTTCACTCTAATGTGCAACTTTAGAACACGGGGGTTTTTTCCCATTTAGCAGAAACATCTGTTTTCATATGAGGAAATTATATTACAAGAGTGCTACTTCGTTTTTGTTGTACTACCCTACGGCACAGTTAAATAAGTTTACAAAAGGAAAGAATACCCTAAATATGGATAAGATTATAATTTATCTTTCATTTATATTCATAAAATACTAGCATAAAATTTCAGAAAGAACATTCTATATAATTTAAAGCTAAATTTTTCTACTCTAATATAAAGCATCTAGCTCTGGAGCCCTTAGCACAAGAAAGATTTGGGGCTGTTGGAGTGGGGACAGAGGAGGGCCACAAAAATGATCAAAGGCCTGATAATATATGTTAGCTTTGAATGCAGTCAAAATTTAATTTTTTACATTCAGAATAAAGTTCTCTCTCCAATTTATAAATTGAATGGCATTTTATTGCATTAAAATAATTCCCAACATTTTATACATATATACATCTGGTAAACAGGATTTAACTTGGATGGTTATACTCACAAGTAAAGTCCCATAGTGGAAAAGAAACTCCTCTGTGACTATCTGGGGACAAAATACCTATTTGAATTTAGAAAAAGTTATATTAAATGCACATCTTATGACCAGAAAAAATGTATTTCACAGACACATTAAAAAGAAGAGGACAAAACATGTATTTGCTTCTGCCACTAGAGTTGTCTTGCAATGTACAAAAATAAGGCTTACAACTTCAATACTGTTATATAGCTGTTATAATACTGTTGTATACTCATCAAAATACTCACACATCAATATTCTACTTTACCTGTCCTCATCATGATCAGCAGAAAATAAGATTTTGGAAAACTGTGAGAGTTTGTCCTTTGTTTAACAACTTTGAGGGGGAAAAAAAAAAGTCTACCTGGGATTTCACAAGATGAAGCACTACAGACATCATAGGAAGGCACGTCTTCAGCTGTTTGGTCTGAACTGTTGATGGGTGTTTACGTCCAGAGACATTAGATAAGGCAGCAAGAATGTCACCTACAGAAAACAATATTTCAGACTGATCTAATATACTTGCTTTAGTAAACAACAGTAAATGACATGTAAGACATCTCCATCCTGGTATCCTCTGTTCAATCTTGTCTTCTCCCTCCTGTTGAAAGCAGTGCTCATGTGACTGCAGGATAAATCAGGCTGATCCAGTACTTTTCTTTCCTAGCTCAGCGTTCAGCCAGGCCAATTTCCTGCTCTGTCTACAGGGACAGGCATGCAAACGTGACCTCTGGTGAAATGGTGAGGATAGAAATACAAGGCAATTGTAGAAGCAAAGCAGAAACTACCCCTCTTGGTAGGGTAGACTTACACTGGCTTTAGGTGGCTACATATGCATGGAATTATGTTCTTGAAATTCTATGGATACAATTCTATTCGCAATGAAATAAAGAGCAAAATTCTCATGACTTTGAGCTGACCAAGAGCTGAATTCACCATGGTTAGTAGGTGACATAATACTCAAGTAGTGCATTTTTCCTGCAGCACAGTACCACTAGAAGAAAGAAACAAACATCCTCCCCACTGCTTCCACATGCACGTTCTCATATACAAGTTTAACAGTGATGCAAATAACTTAAAGCAACAGGAATTCTCATGTTATCACAAAAGAGGCAGCAGCAGGTCAAATACTGCAATAGGGAAAATTATAATCCTAACTTCAGAAAAAGTATCTAAAAATCAAGGGACATTATGCTAATTTTGTGTTACATTAGCTGTTGTCTCAGAAAAGCAAGACTCCCTTCTGCATGGAATAAAGAACAGAAGCAGCAGGAGAAATTGTGTTTCTATAGCCTCAAAATATTGAAAAAGCAAATAATATCTCAAAATTACACTTACTATATTTTTTCCCCCTAGACTGCTGCACAAAACTGTAAAAGGGGAAATCACATAGACATAAACAAATAAAGGACAGGATTTGATGTTTTATATTTTCATGCTAGAAAAGGCTCTTTCTTTCAGAGTCAAGTCAGACTTTATTCATGTTGAATAATACCAGTGCTTTTCTTCTGCTCTCATGGAATTCAATTTTCACCATAAGCAGAAATGACAGTCTGGCACTAAAGTGGGTTATAAAAATACCTAGCCTTAAAGATTTAACTCATTCTATAACATACTGCTTAAGAAAAAGAAAGCATTGCCTAAAACTCCCCAAATACAGAAGCCAAAATACTGGTTTTTCATTAACACTTTTTTTTGATTAAACACAATACAGTACTTCAACAAGACCCCTCTGATTAGCAACAAATAGTTTACTGAACAATCTACTCTCTTTCGATGGTTTTTTTATATAAATAATCATATTTGCCAATTTTGCCGTTGATAAATAGCTAGACAAGGTTACATTAGCTTTTTGCATGTTCTAAGCAATTTATATCTACTTAATAGAACTAGGTTAATGACTATAAACGCAGTATCAAAATTAGGGGGTTTTAACTGCAACAACTGAAAACTTTTAAAATTATCTACAAGATTAACTTTAAATTTGTTTAAATGGTTCTTCAGGCCAATTTCTACACCTTAATCTAGTTGGTTTATAGCTACATCTGGTGGAAAAAGATGGGATTGGTAAGGAGCTTACCTAAATGCATATTAAAAAAAGTCAGCTAGGATTAATCTTAAATCAACAGTTAAACTGCTTTTAACTGTTCCACTTTTGCAAATCTGGTTATTTGTCTTAGAAGCCCGTAGCTTTTGCCTCCTGAAGCAGAACATGTTCCTTTGTCATGTCCATTTTATTCACAGCAATAAAATGAAAAAGGCTTCTGGCAAACATGGGTAAATATGGACGAAAAACTACACAAATCTAGCTTGGAAAGGAAAACCAATTATGCTTGATATATAAGTGAAAAAAAGAACAGTAGAATACCTGTTAAAGCAATTGATGCATTATGAATTATAGTGATTTCAACAACATATTTGACGTATAGTACTTTCGGGTTCTGAGGAAATATCAGTTGCATAGAGGACATACAGGCAGTAAGACGTGAATTTCTGCCTGAAACATCTATAGTCTGACACTTACAAATCCTGAAATACAGCTAATACACAAACTTGGTATTTATTTTCAAGAAAACGGATGAGGTATTTGCAGCAGGGCAAAAATTTGCATTGTCATCAGAAATAAAGTTACTTCCAAAATAGCAGCACGACATTTTGGTCTAGTGCTACTATTACATTTTCAATATTCTAGTGATAATGTACAGAAGATTAAAAATATATCAGGTATCATCTCATCAGAAAATAGTTTAATGAAAAAAATGTTCCTTTTCTGGAATACTGACAGCTTTTCATTCCTTGTCTTCCTATTTCGCTTTGTTAGTCTACTCTGTGGGAGATCCCATCCACCAGAAGTGGGACTCAGACTGGCCACATTGATAATTTTTTTCCTTCCTTCTTGTCTCCTTTCTCCACTCTCTTTCTTTTCTTCCCTCTCTCTTTCTCCATCCTTTCACCTCTTCCACCCTTCCCGTCACTCAATTCCTTCCCTTCTCTTCTCCCTCCCTCCTCTTTCCTTTTTCCTTTCCCTCTTCTCCTCCCTTCTTCCTTCTTTTCTTTCGTTCCTAACTCCCTTCCTTTCTTTCCTTTCTTCATTCCCTCCTAATTAACCTCATCTTTCCTCACATTACATATAGAACAGCTCTTACTCATCTAGTGCAATTTCTATGACATCTCTTTAGTTCAGTATCAATCCTACATTCAAATCTCACCAACAGATCCTCCTTAGTTCTTCAAGATTTTATCAATTGTTTCTGTACAAATGGCCAAAATTCTCAACTTGTCTCACCAGCTTCTCTTGACTGACTCCCCAGGCTCTAATTTCTTTCTACTCCAGTTTCTTCTCCAGTTGCCCAATGAGCACAAATTACACTCTGCAATGTGTGGGGACTAACCATTCAACAAATACAACACATTAATACAGGAAATCATGCATTCCAATACAAAACATCTTATCATGACATAACTAAAACAACTTAATGAAGCTGATATCATGCAAATTTTTCTTCATCATAGCATACAGTCTTTCCACCTGTAAGAGGATGTTTGTTTCTCTAGGGAGTAAGGAAAGGTAAGATTTGTTCAGTTAAACAACTGAATTTACCTAGAATTCCTGGCAGCTCCAACACAATGTGACAGATAAGAAGATCCAGGCATTTTGACAGGTATTCGCTGCCACCTTGCTGCTCTTGTCCTGGTGTAGTCTTTCTGCTGTCTCTTTCAATATACATCATGAGTCTACATTTAAGCAAGTGCAAAATGTTACCTCTCATAACAAAAAAATTACACTATATCTCAAAACTACTACAAAACCAAACATTTCTAGTATCTGTAGTTACAACCAAGATGATACATTAGTTTTGCCTCTATAATTCTGTTGAAATTTTAGACTTCCTTTCAAATAAGTTATTTTTTAAAACAAAACAAATTAATGTGTCTGGGAACACAAGGAAAGAAACCCTTCAGCTACTGTAAATGCAACTCTATTAGTTTAAAAGAATATATGATGCTGTTGTGGTTTGTGTTAAATTAGAGCCAATTTTCTGACTCTAACTCAGTCTCATCTAAGTAACTTCATTTTCTGAAATATGACTGCATGTTTTTCAGACAGTTTCATTCTAGAAATGATAACATTGGATACCAGTATGCAGAAAAGCCAATGCTCATAATTACTATAGTAACCAAGGCCATCCTCAAGGGAGGGGTGGCCAGGTGACCACAAATTGACTAGGAGAATATTCAATCCCATATGCATCATATTCAGTATAAAACTGAGAGATCACGAGGGTCTTTCTCCCTCTTCTGTTATAGTTGACATTCAGTTAGGACCTCATCTGTCCCAGGTCTGTGTGCTCCTGAGTCCAGTTCCCTCCTACCTGCAGAGCCATTCCCTTGTGTCTGCTCTCCAATACTGTGGTGTTGTATAGTCATCAAGGAGTAGGGTGGGGGCATGATCTCAGATGTCTGAATACATCTTATGACTTTCTATTATTTTAATCATCATCATCATTATTGTTATATTAAAGTTGTAGTTCATTTCCAATCTGCAAGTCTTTTTCCTCTCATTTTCCTTTCCCCTTGCCCTGGGGGTGGGAGGGGTGGGTTTGGGAGCCCAGCTGCTCAGGCATTTTTTTATACAGAGAGAGACCAATCTCAAAATCCACTTGATTTTGAAATACATGAGCAATATGTGTAATATGAAAGAAGACTAAAGACATTAATTTTCAACATGTAAGAATTATTAAAGCAAAAATAATTTAAGTCACTGTAACAAGAGATCAATCTTTCAGTCAAGAAAAATCATATTACATAAATCATACTTTCAAAATGTTAGCACTAGTTAGAGTGGCCTTCTTGAAAGAGATAAAAGCCCCAAGTAGCTTTACACTCTTTCTCTAGAAATCTGATGCTCAAGACTCAATGCTTACTCTCTAGCCAATATCTGCTGTGCAGCTGTGCTGTTCTGCAGAATGACATTTCTCATAGTAAACTATGGTAACAGATTTATTAGCCATTGGCTAACTTACAAGAAGTCGCTTTAATAATACACCTGTAACAGAATGCTTCAGGCAATATTTTAAAATGCTCATCTGAATAGACAGAAGGAGCCAGGCTTTCCTTTAGGGGCATAATATTGACAACTTTATTTCACATATGAACTCCCTGGAGGTTCTCTGCAAAAAACCATCAGTCACTGGTGAGTGAAATCTATGCTCTGGATTTTAAGAATGTACTTCAGCATTACCTCTATTTTTTAATTTTTTTCTTTATAGCCTCCCTATAATCAATGCACTTCTATACGAGTATGAAAATAATTTATTTAAACTGTCACAAGTGTATACAAGAAAGCTGCAGGACTCACAAAAACAAAATTTTATCCCAGGAGGCATGCATTTCCATTAAAAAGAAAATTTATTCAATGAAACAATGACTGTTACGGAATACAACAACTCACTTTATCCTTCCTGAACTGTGCTACAGAGCAAAGAGAGAGTTAAATCAAAATCCCCATTTACTAACTACCTTTCACCTCTGCAGTAGCCCAGATTCTAACATATTCAGCTGCACCTCCCAGAGACTACAGACACATCTATTATTTTTCTTGCAATCAATGAAAAGAGTGTTAAATTACAAGTAATTCTGATCTGTCTGGTAGAAGACACCTATTTAAAAATCTGGCATTACCCTTCAAACAGAAGTTTCCTTAAAATAGCTTTAGTTTTTTTAAACATAAAAAAAATCACGTTTTCAATTAAAATGGTATCAAGCCCTCTAGCCTTTCCAGGCAATCAAGTGCTTTTTTTCTCAAAAACTGTTTAACTTTCAATGAAAACACAACAAAAGATGAGAGTTTCTATGGATTTTTTTTATCTCAAGAAAACACTTCCATGAACCAACAATCACCTGACTCTATATAGAAATATATTTATATCTGTTTAAGTTTTATGTAAAACTTGCTGAATAGACTTCAACATGAGTGCTTTTATTGCTGGGGGAGGAGGGAGTTAATTGTTTTAAAAGCATGTTCAATTACTTAATCACATATGAGAGGCATACAAAGAATGCTCATTTATTCGGAGAGAGGAAAGATACAAAGCTCATATCTTTTCTTATTGCTCTTTTTGTGTTTAGATACCAATAAGATTCAACTACAACTTTAACAGCATCTCAGCAGCATGAAAAAAGCATGTTGCTGCAGATGACTCGGCCTAAACAAAGGTCTCTCACTAGCAGTCTTCTCCCTACTTCTCCCTTCAGTTCACTAAGCTCAGAGAATGACAGACCTCCAAGAAATTAAAGTGTGTCTTGTTTGCTCTGAGGAAATACACAATCCATTTACCCCAACAACTCAAGGCCCCCATTTTTAGTCAACCTCTGCCCACAGAAAAGGGTGCAGATTTTTTAAGGATATTTAATATAAATATATTGATTATTTTACAGAGATTCATCACTGTATGGCAGACTATGCTAGTAAGAAGGGTCACCCCCTATTTCTCCTCTTTCTTTGCTGCTACTTTTTTTTTGTTTGATACCATCTCACTGAGTTTTTTTCCTGAAATCACCAATTTGTGTAATTGTTCCCTGCTGCCTTCCTTTTCCCATTTGACTGAGCACTAAACTTCTTTGCTCTTTTCCTCACTATTTTTCCAGGCCAACATGAGACACTAGATGTAAGACCGTCACATCGCTCTTCAGGCAAACACATATAGCGACAGCACTCCACAAGACATCTTATTAAAGTGGTTTCATAGTATAACCATCCTCTCCATCCAATCCAGCCCTTTAGCTCCAATACATATGTCTTAACTCTTCTCAAACATCAATATAAGATACAAAGTTTTATTTGTTGTAAACATAGTTAAATTTACAGCTACTCGCAATCCTCATCCTTTTTTTTTACTTTCTCTTCCAAACCCACTTTATTCCATTAATATAAAAACTGGGTTTACAATACATTTTGCTGTTCTTCATAACTGTAGAAGTTTTAAATCCCAAATAAAATTTCTTCCATCTTACTTCTACTACCCCTGACAAAATGTGATGACAATTTACATTGTAAGAGTCTAACTTCCTCTTGTCTGATACAGGAATGGTTTTGTGCCATCAGAAGACACAAAAATTTAAATAGCTATTCCATTGTGAGTCAAATATAACTTCAGAGCAGCCACTTCTCATGAAGGGCTTTAAAACACAGAAACAAATACAATATTTCAAGTAAAAGACAAAAGAATTGAGTGATTATTATATAAATTGATCCAACACCACATATAGCCAAGAAATATTATTTTACCTTGAATGTGTCTCTACAGAAAAGTCTATGGATTACAGCACATCCCAAAATGAGGGAGGTACACAACAGACCTTTTTTTTTGTTCTCCCACCATAGCAACAACTCTCTGTTGCAGTACTTGTTTTGTCCTACCAAAGGCAAAATCCACTCCTTGTAGTCACTGGAATCAGAAGTTACTGGAAAAGACAGATTCTACCTGTAAGACTGTGTTTTCCCTTTGTGAGTAATTGTTACCCAGTGATTCCACACGAGAGAGAACACTTTTCTTGATATTCTCATGAATAAGAATATTCACAGAAAATAGTTCACTCCTAAATCACTGGCTCAAAAATATCATACATTTTAAAGTATGTCAGATATGACTGAAAATAAACATTACATCTCTAATTATTTTCCATTAATAACTTACCTTGCTTGACAACTAAGTAGCAACATCTCCCTGTTATTCATTAAAACTTGTAGCAGGACCAGAAAGGCTTTTGCTCGAATAAAAGTTGAAGGACTTTCAAATAAACGAGTAATTGTAGTCACAAAGTCCTTGGTGGAAATAAACACAAAAACATTAATATTATTTTACAGAAAAGGTTATTTGCACTGTATTTTAACACTGTATATATTTAACATTTGCTCACTGCCAAGTAAATCCTGTGCAAAGCTGCTTTGTACCTCTTCTCAAAAGCTGCAACAAGTAAACACTGTGTAATGCACTATATCCAAAATGGCACAAAATTAACTACAAAATATGATACAATTTATATTTTTAAATACCTTATCTTAAGGATACGTATGGGCTATTTTAATATATTATTTTAAAAGAAGACTGGAGGATTTTCAGAATACATAAATAATTGAGCAGAAACATGGTTAAATGTTTACCACTCAATTCCCATATGCACAGGACAATTGAAAACAACAACTTTGGGATACAATCATGTCTACATCAGACCCTAAATTGTTCAACAGATGCTGCAAAGATATGGCAAAACTGTTTCTACCTCCTCTGATTGTACATCTATAAATTTATTTTATTATAGGTTTGTGAAGTGAAGAACACCTTCTCAAGGTATGGCACAAATTTAGACTTGGAAAGAAAGAAAAAAAGATTAACCACAAGCACTTGGGAACCATGACTTTTCAAAGCTATGGACTCCAAAAAGAAATTTAGATTCTGCTTCCAAAATCCCACAGTATAATTTGAGCAAGACAGACAGTCTGAGATATATAGATCTACCTGAGCTCTAAGACGAATACAGTTACCAAGTGTGGGCACAGGCAGTAGAACTAGACCCTCTTTATCAGTTTTTAAAGTACAACCTTTTTTTCATTTACAGCTTTAGGTACTATTCCCACTTCTACTATTAGATCGCTATATGCTCTTAAAAGAATTTATTTGTCTATATTTCAGTTTTCTAATCTGCAAAATTGCAACACTTGTTCTCAAAACACCAGGACAATTCACTAATGATTAAGCAGCAATTTTAAACCTACAAAGTTTCAGCGATTGCTCCAATGTATGCCAATGAAATGTGTTTTATTCATCTATAACTAGTTGGAGAATTTGAGTTTAAAATTTTCACAATATCAAAAATATGATTAAAATAATTCACAAGAACTGTAGTATCAGAAGGGGAGTAATTTTTGCAAAGTAAGTACTCTGTAAACAAGAAAATCTTCACAGAAAACCCCACGCTGTAGCCATGTTTGCTACACACTGCATTCTTTTGCTGCATGCTCAAGTGAACACTTTTTTAACACACTTCTCTGACTGTACCACCAACTCCCAGTAAAGTGCACTATCAGACACTGTGACATTATGAATAATTTGCCACCTGTTAGTCTGTTGTAGTAGAACCCATGGAAAGCTTAAAGCCAACTGACAAGTGTTTATAGAAAACCATAGACAGCTCTGACAAGGCCCAGAAATAACTTTTAGGAAGAGAATTAGTGATTTCAGGTTGCAATAAGAGATGAGTGAAAAACAACCGATTATTTTTTAATTTAAACGTTGTTGTTAAAACAATGTGCATTAAAAAACCAAATTAATCTCTCAAAGCTAGAGAGGCCAGGTTGGATGGGACATTGGGCAGCCTGATGCAGTTGAACATGTCCCTGCCCATGACAGGGGCATTGGAACTAGATGATCTTTAAGTTCCTTTCTAACCCAAACTATTCTATGACTCCAGAGCCTAATAGATTGTTATAGTCAAGATGACTGTCAGGTTACAGCATACACCACAACCGACTATCTGATGAAAACACAAGCTACAGTTCCTGTTTTCTTTGTTACTCTTTCAGGTGGAGGGGGATTACTTTTGCTTATGAACTGTAAAAAAAAAAAAATGCTGTTTCTCTAAACACAGAATAATTTGGTGATCACTATAGAAAAAATTATATTAGGCATAAATCAGAACCAGTAGTTTTATTCGGTGACACTAAAAAGAAAACCCTAAGTTATTAAAATGCTAATTTCTGCAAGACATTTCCATTACAAATTGGCCTAAAGTCCTTTAAGAAGAGCATAAAGTACAGCTTTACATTCGATCAGGATACTCAGACATTTAAAAGAGAAAATTATAAAAGAGCTATGTCAAATAGATGTCCTCATGCATTCCTTGTTTTTTAACTTAGGGCCATGATTATCAGTTATGATCAGGATAGTGTTTTCTGAATTGATCAAATTCTAGCTACACTAGCAACGTATATGCCCGTTACTACCAGCTCTTGAAGACCTGTAAGAAAGGAAAACTACACACTTCGTTATTTAGGTTTTAAGCAAATAAAAACCTACTCCTAATTTCCTGCTATTCAGATACAAAAGTGTCACAGAATTAAGCATTTTGAAAATGCAAACACTAACAGCATCAATGTTAAATTTCCATTACTGAAATTCCGTGCCAGTAAATAACATTAATCTGAAATCAAACCTTTTCTTGAACCAGCCTCTGAAGATGAATCCCACATGACAACATTGCTGAAAACATCGTGAGCAGGTACTGCTGAAGTTTGCTTATTCCATTTGCCAAGGCATTTAGTACAGCTCTCAATCCCACTTTTTCAATGACACTTTGGAAAGCACTGGGCGAGTAACGAGTAATTCTGCATAAAGCCTACAAAAAAAAACCTGTTATTTCATGGGACTATTATTTCAAGAGAAACAAGGCAAATAAAAATAGGTTGTTATTTTTCTGATAGTTTAGGAACATAGAGGACTTATACAGTTTCATTCATAAGACAAATTTTAGAGGAAAAGGCTACTTATTTTTAGAGACCTGGAATTCTTCTAAATGCGTCGCTATACACTCCATTCAGCTGAAACTGAAATATTTGGTGCACCAATATCAACATCAAACAGAGTCATATTACTCTTTCCCTCTAGAGAACAATAATGATGGAGCACACGTGCTTGAGTCTTTTATCAGTACAGAATAAGGCAGCATCAGGTAACACTGTACTAGAAAGGAGAACAGGCTGCAGAAAATAAACAGACTGCATACACCACAGAAATTCTGGTCACTCATAAAGGTGGACATCTTTCTTTTCTCTCTCTCTGCTTATGGACCATAATTTGATATGCAGGAGTTCACCATCTAAAGTCAACCTCTAGATCTAGATACTTTGGATCTAGATATTTGTTAAAGAACACTGTTAAGTATAGTAAACATGCAAACTACTCTCCAAATGGTTGATTTCTAAATATCAGTGATGTGACCAGCAGGTCCAGGGAGGTGATTCTCCCTCTGTACTCAGCACTGGTGAGGCCGCTCCTTGAGTACTGTGTTCAGTTCTGGGTCCCTCAGCACAAGAAGGATGTTGAGGCTCTGGAGCGAGTCCAGAGAAGAGGGACAAGGCTGGTGAAGGGGTTGGAGAACAGAACCTATGAGGAGCGGCTGAGAGAGCTGGGGGTGTTTAGCCTGGAGAAGAGGAAGCTGAGAGGAGACCTCATTACTCTATACAACTACCTGAAAGGAGGTTGTGGAAAGGAGGGAGCTGGGTGTAGAAGTCTGATGTAGAAGTCAAGGGAATGCTAAACACTGAAGAAAAGTTCTCCAAGTTGATAGCAGAGAAACAGGAGGAAAACTTCAGAAGAAATTGAAAGAGATGAAGAAATATGATCTAGCAGCAAACAAATAACAACTGCCCAGTCCAATGATTGACAATACCTGAAAGCACAAGATACAAAACCTCCCTCATGGCAAAAGTACTGGTAAGAGAGAGGATCGAGCAGACTTGTTTGAATACTCAAAAACATAATTCTAATCTCCAGTCTTTTACCATATACACAGTCATTGCATAAGCATATAATACACTGATTGAATGGGTAAAGTCTCAAACAGAGCCTTTCTGAAAAAGCAGTCTACCAGCTAGACTCACAGGCAGGCTTAACCTATAAGTGCTCTGTATAAGGGTTACTCATGTCTGTTGCATTTTTAGAGATTGACAGTCTTCTATCCATAAAAGACTTCTAAGATTAAGTTATTACAAAAAAATCAGGTGCAAAGGTTCCTGTAACACATATTTTACTAAATAAGTTCACTGGTCTAATAGATCAACACATTTTCCCAGTATTTGAACAGTTTATTTCCCAGGTAAGACTCTCCCACAAATACTCACTGAGATAAACGTTTAATAAACATACATATTCTTATAATTTATACATTTATTCTACCCATCTCTTCAGTCACACTTCAGATATATTTTTAATTCTTTCTTTTTCATTACCCCAATGCTAGAAGTGTCTAAGTGCATAATGCTGCAGCAGCAACAGTACCATTTTTCATTTGGAAGCCAACAGTAAACTCACTAGTGAGCCTGAGCTCTGGCAGGAAATGTGCATCCAGTTTTCACACTTCATTTAAAATAAGTCACCTTATTGTTCAGCTGTGAACAATACCATTTATCACTCCATTTGTCTTATTCTCAGCCTACATTAACCTACACATTCAGGGGAAAGATGAGGCCTAACAATTCTATAGAAAGTAATATGATGATTTCAAATATGTCTTATAAGCAAGTCTGTGATAAAAAGAATAAACATTTTGTGTCAAACATCAAACAAAAAAAGAAAAGAAATTTCAAATTTTGCAAGACTTTAACTGATTCTTTGAATAATTGATTTTTTCAAACATAAGTCATGATCACCAGCATAAGAAAATACACTCTCCAGAAAACGATGAATCACAAAGAATTCTCATAAGCCCAGGACTGCAATATGTACACTTTTCAATTTTTTTAAAAATGTAAATATATCTTATTGTAATCTGGAACATAAATATACATACAGAAAATGTACTCAAAAACATTTCAGTTTCAATTCAGAATGCGTTTCAAAATAACCCCCAAAACATTTCTATACCATGAAAGGAAATTCCTTACCGAAATAGCAGTTATTTTCAAAGAATCTACTGTAGAATGTGTGAAAAGATACCACAAGATGGGTCCAATTTCTCCTGTAACAAATCCTTGTGCATGGCACGAGAGAGTAGTGCAAACATTTTCAATGATCTTTGCTGCCAAATGGTTCACTACTTGGTCTTCCTATAGGAAGGAGAAGAAAGAAAAACTTGTATGCAAATGTCTCTGATGTCTTCTTAAACTACTGCCTATGTTCATGTCTTATTCCAGGTACATTGTCTTACTGTGGTTTGATACTTCTCATAATCACACTTCTCATCGGAAATCTCAACTTGAGACAAAATTATGTTTACAGATTCTAATTCCCCAGCTTTTTCTTCTACTGCAAAGACAATTTAATACAAGTATAATTTAACACAAAATTCTTCCACTCCAAATGATTACGTAAAACTAAATGTAATACCTAAGAAATGAAAAGGTTTTGTTACATCAGAGGTTTACCATGACCTGTGCTTTACAAAGAAATATCTGTGTATCAAAACTCATCACTACAATAAGCTCTGAATAGCAAGATTATGAGACATAGAGTTATATTAGGAAAAATAAAATTAATTACATTAAACACTTTATTGAGAAGAGCCAACAGCTCCCTGGGATAAACAAAGAGCCTTCTTGCAGGTCAAATTATTCCATAACTCCCTTCTCTTCTGAACTAAACAATCCTGATCAATATTTTCGATAAAGCACTGGGTCACATATATTATACCAATTCCTAAATTTCTCCAAGGGATTTTGAATCCTTCAAATTTTCAATACTAACCAAACCATTTTATCTGGAAAAATCATTTCTTTAAAGCCCACTTCCATCTAGACCACTCATAAAATCCCACTGATTTCTGTGGTCGTCTGATTTACAGCTATGAAACCAAAGAGGATCGTATAATTTTGATCTAGTAAAGACCTAAATACACAAATGCACACACATTTTTTGCCAAAATTAATTTCCTCAAAACTTTTTGTAAATGTTTTATATTTTTTCTGTCAATTTTTCTCCTGAATTTCAGTCTATTTTATATATATATACACAGTTAAGGTAAAAATAGCTGGCTTTATCAAACTGACTATACGCATTTAAGATCAATCCATAATTGAAATGTTAGTAGTCCAGTATACAAAGTGATTACTAGGAATGCCAAATGGGACTCCAGTGCTACTTCAATCAGGCAAAAACACTTACGAAATGCACTAAAATCCTATTAATAAATCATAAACAAAGGATTATACAGCAGATAATAGTTATTACGAATATTAACAAATTTCCAGATGCAATTACAGGTTTTCTTCCACAAAATTTGGTCCTGAAGATGTGGCTTGTTTCCTTTCAGCCACTGCTGAAATGAGTGAGCCAGATAATCTTGGTACTTTGGCTAGAAAAAGGTCATGTATCTCTCTGAGGAAATTAATTTTGGCAACAATTTGCAATACAAAGCTTTCACAAAGAAGAAGAAACATGTAGAAATAAAAATGTTAAATACTTTTTGTGGGAAAACTCTTTTAAATTCTCTCAGTAAACTAAAAAACTGGTGTGCAAAAAAAGAAAATGAAGTGGTATTGTAAGTAACAGACTTTTATAGTATAGAAAACTGACACCTAAAGAAAAAATAAAAGTGAGAATATATGTGATTCAGACTATCACTTTTATAGTAAAGGCTGTCATATATGTCCCAAGAAAAGAGCTATGGTTTTCTTCTCCTCTCCCTCAAATTCTCTCTTCCAAATTTACTGTAAAGGAACTGCTCTGGGTAAGAATATACATTATAAATTAAACTGTCTTATATGATATATTGGCAATTTCAAAGTTATCTTTTATTATTGAAATTCCTTATGAGTTCAGAAGCAAACCCCTCAGACTTATATCATGCTCTCTCAGGAACAGACACGTCCATATGAAAGGGGGAAATGAGTACTATATAGCTCATTGGCAAGCTCTAATTTATTAAAAACTTTGTTTACATAGTACCTTGCATATCCAAGAGATGAAAAAGTATCCTTTGTAATCTCGTTTACTATTTCTGACTCAAATATACTCTCTGGTATGTTGAAACTGCCATGTTTTGAAAGAGGATTAGGCACATAGTAAAAGCCATATACAGCTAATTAGCTATGGCTGTGTATATTATCCATGAAAGTGTATTGCCTATTTTGCAGGTTCTATGAAGTTGTGTCTAAAGTTGAACATGTGTATTTTATATTTACATGCCATTTGTAAACAGAAATGGACAGATACCAGGCACCTAAAACCTTTTTCAATGGTTCCTCTCTGCTTTCACATGGAAGAACTGGAAGGAAGCTTGCACACGGTTTGTGACTCTGCTGTCTAACTTGACGGACTTTGTCAAAGTACGTAAAAAGCCAATTAGATCACATGACTTAAAGGGCTGAGATCAGCAGTATGAAGTTCAGCTCTAGCAGTGGATGCTGCTCCCACCACAAATTTGGCGTTTTCCAACTGCAGAATACAATCCCATTGGCCACTCTGGTTGTTACTGAAGAAATTAAGCAGCATTGTTCTCTGTGGGACAACGCTAGTTATTATAAGGTGGACTTAGCATCAATGATCACTTGAGTGAATTTTCCTGCCCGGCTTATCTTCCATTTATCCAGTCTGCACTTCGCATATTTGGTGATAAGGGGAGCATTGAAGAGTATGTCAAAGGCCTTCCAAAAGTAAAGGCATCAGCAACATCCACAGCCCTCATCCACAATGCCAGTTCTGTTCCCATCATAGAAAGGAAATAGGCTGGGCAGAGGGCTGGAGCATATGATGTACACAGAAAGACTGAGAGTACTGTTCAGCATTGAGAAAAGAAGGTTCACTAAAGGTCTTATTGCCATATATAAGTACCTGATGAAAGGATAAAGAGAAGCTCGAAAGAGATGTTCTCAGAGGTGCATGGCCATAAGAGGACAGACAATAGCCACAGACTGTTACATAGGTAACTCCAATCACATACAAGTAAAATCTTTTTTACTATGAGGGTGGTCAAGGAATTTCCCAGAGGGGTTATAGGACTGCCGTTCTTAGAGACATTCAAGAGTCAAATAGACATGTCTCTGAGCTATCTGGTCTAATTGCACTTTCTTTGAGCAAGAGGCTGAATTTGATGACCTTCAGAGGTCCATTCCATCCTAAAGTATTCTATAGCCTTACAGCTTCAAACGGGTTTAAAAAAAGTCTAAGATATTTAGTTGTAAGTCAGTTTGGTGACACCGCACAAATGATTTCATAAAAATTCCTTAAGTAAAATTTTTGTGCACCTGTCAGTGCTGAAGATCATGAGATCTACTTTTTTTACTAAATAATGTGATAGACCGAAGAGACTGACATACTATCATCCTGGAGGTATCTATTTCAGTAGTCCTACTTGCATATGTTTTGAAATAAATACAAAAAAGGGACAACATAAATTGAATTGAGTACTTTAATATCTTTTTCTCCCAGTTTTTCTATCTTGTTCATTACTCCTGCACCTCTGCATCTAAAACATCTGGCACAGAAAAATTTACATCTGAATACTCAGAAACAGCAAGTCTCCCATTACTAAATTGATAATTAAATAGTTTTGCATTCATGTGCCTTAGAACAAAATCTCTTTGTTAGCTGGCGACAGTCCATGATACATACACCATTGTGTGTTCTTGATCACATGAAGGTTTGAAGATGTTTAAATGCATCTACGCTCTTT
Organism: Coccyzus lansbergi; assembly: GCA_033558105.1. NCBI lineage: Eukaryota > Metazoa > Chordata > Aves > Cuculiformes > Coccyzidae > Coccyzus > Coccyzus lansbergi. The sequence goes on along the minus strand of JAUMJK010000184.1, from coordinate 249,223 downwards.
GTCTATTAATCACAATCTGTAGGCACTAAAGATCTCAAAAAAAAAAGAAGGAAAAAAAGGTATTTCTCTCACTTTCTCCCCTCCAGCAAACTCCGACATGATTTCTGCCTTGAGCTTTACCTTGGGCAAAAATGAAGTCAAGCAGTCCCCTATAAACAGTAAAGCCAAGCCTCTACTTAATTCTTTCTCATTTTGCAAATTGGGACCATATGCATGTTTTTTCCCTGCTTCTAACATAGTTTATTTGTCATCAATAAAAATGAAGACTACGGTATAGCATATGTATGAGATTAAAACTAATTACTACTTCTTGACCACTAAAGAATGTTAAGAACTCAGTAGGATAACAATGCAGTTTTCAAAACCCGCACAACAGTCACTTCAAAACAGAGGGTAAATCTTGCTCAAAATACACTGTATGAAAATCAAATTGAAAGAGGACAGCACAAACTGTCCGGATATTTCTCAAAATAAAGCCATAATATTAATAACTTTCATGTTTATTAACAGTAACTTATGTTTACCATCCTATTTTAAAAATAAACCCAAGGAGCAATACATTAAAGTTTAATACACAGAGAACTATATTGAATTTTTGCATTAATCTCCTGTTTAGGTGATAGACTTATCATGATTATTTAAATTTAAGAGCAATACTTGGTTGACAAGATACTGCAAATGCTGCAGGCTATAATCCTCACACAATGCCTAAAGGGTTATTACAGTGAAGAAATTCTACTGAGGACAATGAAAGAGCCTTACCCCTTCCCGAAGACACCTCATTAGCACAGTGTAAGCAGCTGATGGAACAACCCAGCATTCTCTAGGGTGCTCCCTTTTTTTCTCCTGAAATTAAGTCAATGGCACAAATGATTAAATAAAAAAAATCACAATAACCTCACTGACATAAAAAGCATGTAACAGATTCTTTAGTAAAGTTTATATTATACAGGTTTTCAAATTAATATACGCTAGAACATGTATTAAATTCTAGGGCAGTATTACTATTTAATGTTACTTCATGTGCAGCACAGAAATTGATATTTTATTACCTCATTTATATAGTGTCCAAAATCCTTAACAGAATATGCGCTAACATGTCACACAGCACCTAGCTAGCTGAACTTGATTTTAAAAAGTTTGATAATTTATGATTTACCAAATGTTCACATGAAAAAAAGAAATAACCTTTATCAATATTTAGTACTAATATTTTGGTTGGACCCAGGATAACTTAGCAAAATCCCAGAAGAAACAAATAAAAAAGTAAAATCATCTATGTCCCAAAAAAATACAGTTTTAAAGATAAATATTTAGCTGCTTGATAAAAAAATCAAGCAGGCTGAACAGCAAAACAGAAGAAAACAAGGAAAAAAAGAAAACCAGAAATATTTTGCATAACATTCTTATAAATCAAATGCAGTTAGGGCTTTTCTTTTTAAACTAGTCAAGGAATAAAGCTTTGCTATTTAAAGAGATAAGATGGGAATAAGTATTTTTCTTTCATCTTGCTGTGTGTATTGACTTAGTGTGTGATCTTGGCAAGATCATTTAATACTACTGTCCTGCAGTTTAATGTGCAATAAAATGCCTGTGACACTACAGTGTTCTGAGGTTCAGTAGGTACAGTATGGAGAATAAAAGGGTTTTCTTACAGATTTTTTATAAATATTACTGTCTCCAAGCATATAAATCACACTAATAGTTTGCAAGTTTTACCAAGACACAGTGCCTCGGGTTCATACGTTCAGAGTGATTCCAAGTATTTCTTCCCATTCTCTAATAATTTCTTAGTTACAACTCAAATCAACATAACCTGTTTACTACAGAACCCCCTGAAACATTATATTGTCATTGTTTAAACAAAAATTATGAATTTCACAATGCTTGAAGCATAAATACATACAGGTTCAAAAACCTGTCAGTTCAAGCTTTCAGGCAAATGTTCCACCTTTTAGGGTCACTGCAATACTTTTGCTGTTAGAGAGACCATGTAAACAGATTTGTTTCAATCACTAAAGCTTAATTCCAAAATAAAAATCAAGCAGTGCAAAGTAACCTGCCAAATATAATTTTCAAGTTGGAGTTCTAAGTTTATTTGTTTTTATTGGCAGTTAAAAATTATATAGTTTGCAATCTGTCTGATGGTGCTAAGTACAGGTTTCTTCCCTGAGGAAAACTGAGCAATACTAAAACATATAAAAATAAACTACAACTGTGGATGCATTATCCACAGCATAAATTCTCAGTTTTAGAAAAGTTCCGCAACTCTGCGTATTTGGTAGATACTTTGGCAGTTGTCTAACCAGTAAAGGACAATACTCGCTGCCCTACAGAAAACAAGGCAACCATTTCATCTTGTGGAACAAGCAAAGAAGATAGAGGATTAGGACAATAAAACATGGAAGTTGAGCACGAAGTCATAACTACATTTCCATTTGGTGTTTTCATTCCTTTATTGAGTGACCTCACAGACCAATAACTACAACGACAGCATTCAGAGCAATTAGATGACACATTTAATACAAGGGCTTCCGAGAAGCTTGGGCTAGGCTTTTTCTATTTGAAGTCACTGATTCTAATAAGTAAATAAAGTATTTTACTCTTTGAATAAAGGAAAAGTGAGGGTTTAGAGCAGCTGTCATCTTCAATACCTACAATTAATAGTACTTTTTTCTACAAATAACCTGTTTGTTTTTAATGTAAATCCATTGTTTCTATGAAGCTTTATATCAGTTTTAGTCGGGAATCACCGAAAATTCCATTTGAAATCAGTTAGGATCATTCCATTACCTTTTCCACAGCACAGTGAATCCAACCATGCTGGGTAAGATCTAATATCAACTAGACATATTAATTTATTGATATCTTAAGCTGTTCTGGTATATCCTATTTAATCAAAGTCTCCAGGTAAGATGTTCTAACACTTAAATCTGCCACTTGAAGGCCATCACACATTACAGTGACTGATTACATTGTTTTATGAAGCTAAAACTCTATAACTGAATCATGGAATTTAATTTATCTCAGATGATATACATGATTTGCTAACGTGTTGCTTAAAGGAGAAAAAGTAGCACGGAACACATAAGGCCAAGGAACTGTTGAGGATACAAATTATAAAGTGATTTGCTTTTTTTTGTCTACTTTGCAGCAAGAAGGTTTTTTTTCACATTTGTTAAATTTGTAAGGATCACTTGATAGTCTTACCTTACTGGCTATGAGGTAAAGAAGCTCCCCAAGTGCTGGTAAAAGGCACTGTTTCAATTTGCTATTTCTGAAGTTCTCTCTGATGAGTTCAGTTAAAAGTATAATTGCCTAAAATAAAAAAAAAAAAATCCTAGAGCAACATGTATAATCTTTCCTCAAGCAAAATGTACAGTTAGAGATAGCATGCTTTATCTGAAATGCCATCTTATTGATATATTCTTCACTTAGGCTAAAGAGACATTTGCAAAGCATTTAGTAAGCATGGGAAGACATGAAAAAAATATAATTACAAACCAGACAATATATGCAACATAGAGAAAAATACAAGAAGGAAATAGCCAAGGTAACAAACTGTCAGCTATCCCTTTTCCCCCTTCCCTTAGGACAATGGCGGTAGCTATGCCAAGAAAAAAGTACTTGCTGTTCTTATGTTTCTATTAGGAGATCAAAAAGTTCTCTACAACATCAGGCTATAAAAGAACAAATAACAAAAATAAATGCTGTCTTTTGTGTAGACATTAAATCAGGAGATAGGAACTCTTAAAGTTTTGTCTCCTGATCTCTGGGTTTACCAGTGACTCACTGCATAAGAACAGGAAATATCATTTTAGGTTTTAGTACCTCAGGAGTTTCTGTTTGCAAACCACTTTCATATATATAGTGTGCACGTGAATATATATAGCTTGAAATCACTTTCCCATACACATATGGAACACATTTCAATCTAGCATTTAATGCTGGGCTCATTCAAGAAACCAAGGATCGCCTAGCCACCACATATTAAGTTGAACAGCATGCTATCTGCTGGCTGGGGTATGCTCCCCCAAACCCAAATGTGCTCCAATATGCACCAAGTATATTGAAGTATAGAAGCCAGTCATTTCTTCAGTCTGAGAAAGATGGATCTACGTGTCTACCCTGCTCCAAAATGTTCATGTCTTGCAAGAGCAGGAAAAGATGACAGTTCTGCAAGTAGAGATTTAACATACATCCTATGCAGGAGTTGCTGAAGTAGTTGCTTTGACTACTGGTAAGCATTTAGTTCTAATACTTTTAAAGTACTTATGAGATACATAAATCAGCTGTCTAAACAGATACTGTCAGTGAAGTCAGTGATTTCCAGTAGTGTGCATAATATGTTAAGTAAAATCTGAAGCTATTTTTATGTACTTCAAATAAACAGTAATGTCGCACATACTATTTCCTTTTAAACCTTGGAAACGGTCAACTTCTCAATTATTACTTTAAATGTGAAGTGTGGTATTGCTTGCACTGCTTTTTTTATTAAACAGATAAAGCTTTGCTGCAAAATACCTTAGCCTACAGAAACAGGAAAAGAAAGTAGCTCAGGCAAATAACAATGCTTGTTGTATGTTTCATTATTATCACTACAGAAAGTATGGCAATAGAAACCATCATATTAGGACCTCCTTTAGTACAACAAATGGAGTATGAGTTTCATGTCATTCTTCTGCTTTTCAAGTCTTCCTACTTAAAAGCAGAAATATCATCAGCAACAGCACTGAGACATTTCATGTGTTTATTGTATGCTTTAGTAAAGAACAGTGGACTTACTAAAAGTATAAATAACTTAAAGTTGGATCAACTCTGTGGCAGTCTTCTCAAAGTCACTGTGTCTAGGTCTTAGACACTGCTGATGCTACAAACATCCGGTAAAAACCAGAAACATTTATAACACATAGACCATCTAACTGATCAAGTCATAGTGAAGTAAGTCCTGGATCACTGTAATACACTTTTAATTGTTCTAGTCTAAAACTACTTTAAACATGGTTAAATAATTTGGAAAAGTTAATTAGCTGGAACAAAAAAAAAATCTGTTTTCCCAGGTAAGCTAGTATTTTTATCTGTATACAGAGCACATGGAGTACTGACTTCTACCAATTTTCTTGGGGAGCTCAACATTTACTGTGCTATTTGAATACTAACAACCAGCACTTCAACCCAATCACAAGAAGTCCAAACAGCACCAGTTCTGGGAAATCACCCACCTTGTACAATCAATTCCCCAAGATATCCTCAAACTTTGCAATAGGTTTTACATGGAAAACTTGGTAGCCATTCTTACAGACCAGTTTCAAATTTTCCAAAAAAAATATGAATTTTTCAGTTCTGATTATGGACCCAACAGTGTGGCATCCTTTCTCCTTTCATGGAGAATTCAAGTTTCACTCTCTTGCAGCTCCGTTACATGTTCAAAGAACTCCTCAATTCACTTCAGCTGACAGAATCCCACCTACCCAGCAATTACAAGCTTCATAATTTTGCCTTTGTTAAGAACCTCTCCCTAGCAGAAGAGTACTCACAGCTGACAGAACCTTTCAGGTGAACCATGAGATGGCTCAGACAACTGGTTTTCAACATAGCTGAAATACTCATATAACCCACTGTACAGAAATTAACATTTCAGATACTACATTTTAAAACTGTGAGCTGGAAAAGTCAAGTAGTTTACAAAATCTGGTTAAATTGTGATAGTTAATCTGTGATTTGATTGTCACTATGTGTTCTCTCAACTCTTTCATGTTCCTAACATGAGAATAAACTGGAGAGAGGCATATTTAGAGTAGACATATGGAAGAAATCTCTTCACGATGAGAATGGTGAGACACTGGCAAAGGTTGCCCAGGGAAGCTGTGGCTGCCCCATCCCTGGAGATGTTCAAGGCCAGGTTGGATGGGGCTTTGGGCAGCCTGATCTAGTGGGAAGTGTCCCTGCCCATGGCAGTGAGGTAGGAACTAGATGATCTTTAAGGTCCCTTCCAACCCAAACTATTCTATGTTTCTATGATTCTAACCAATACACTTTAAGCATGGGAAATTACATGACAGTTGTGGAGATAAGACTATAGCCTGGGTTGAATATAAGGCCACGGAAAGACAGCATGTGTTAATGCTGACTATAAAGCCACATTGCACATTTTTCTGAAGTGGAAGTTAGAATCAGCATACAAATAGATGACAAAATATAGCCAGATTCATATACTCGCATTGCGACTAGAGTAGAAGATCTTACTTCCGAAGTTTCTTCTGTAGTAGATACTACCTAAACAAATGACTGATGCAGCTCGGAAACAAACAGAAGAGATACACACATTTTCTGGATACAAGCAAGGAGTTTGTATAGCTTGTGTGTTAAATTTGAAGGAGCAGGAAAATCCTGGAAGACAGGAAGCTTCAAGTTGAAGAAACAGACATAGATGAAAGGACAATAGGGATGCAGAAGGAGACTGAGTGAGCTACATAAGGTTAAGAGTTTAATCTAGAGTGATAGAAAGGTGACATTGTCATTCATATGAATAATTCACAATAAAGATCCCAAGGAATTTTAGTTTCTTTTGTCAGAAAACTGTGGGCCAAAGCCACTTCAGTACTTAACTCCCAGAGGAGAGAGCAAAATAATCCATAGCCCTTCCTCTCAAAAGGGATTTAATGTGATATGCCTTTGAAAAGATGTTTAGTAGCTGAAGGAACACAAAGATGCATGTTCTTTATCATGAGTAGTACAGTAAAAAAATAATTAAAAATGAAAACAAGCAATAACCACCAACACCAAACAAACCGCAAAAGCAGCACTGTGGTTGTACTACAAATTATGAGAAGTGTTTGGCCACAGGCAAAGATTATTTCAAATAGTTCTGGCTCTCTACTCTCAAAATATGCTCTCTAACAGTCCTATCTAGTCACTAAGCAGGAAACAGCAAAATAGAAAGCATTACTCTGAGGTTTTTTTCATAAAGAAAAATGTGATTTTGAACATAAATCCTATTTTGTATAAAGCAATGCATATAAATGCCAAACTATATACATTGACTGTTGATGACTGCAAAGTAGATAGCAAATTTGTCATTGAGAGGTATGCTAGGCAGGAAACAAACATTCTGTTATTTTCTCAGATAAGACCAGTAAAAAATGCATATAATCTCAAAAAAAACCCAGAGGATCAATTCATTATCATCCCAGACATGCAGTTCAGAATATCAGAATATCCTGGTATCATCCTGATACAAGAAATTGCCTCAAGACTTATCAGCATCTTATAAATCACTTCAAATTTATTGCACAACATAATCTTCTAGAGATCTTAGTGGAAAACTACTCATAGATATTGCTGGATTATGAATTACTGTCATTATAAGGTTTAAATTTTTTTACAATGACAAATTCATAGATGAAGAAAATCAGCTGTTCACTAAACAAATGTTCGTGTCCCCCAGATCCTTTGCTAATATTAAATGCAATTTATATTTTTCCAGGTCATAATATTTTTAAAGGTAGAGGCTAGATTGAAGCCCCCAACCTTACTGTGATTTGCATCTATATAGAAAGAGGCAAGATATTGCACAAAGGTCCAAAAAGCTCAAAGACAGTAATCTGTACAAACTAGTTTCATTTAAGCAGGCTTTGTAAGAAAATATTTTGTGAAAACCTAAGAAAATATTTTGTGAAAACCCCTTCATAGTCACAAAACACATGGGGAACTGAAAGGTAAATTAAGTAGAAAAAAAACCCCAATAGTTTACATAGTTTAACAATCATCCCAAGAAACTAGCATTTCCAGTCTTAAAAGTCAGAGAGTCAGAGAATCACCAGGTTGGAAAAGACCCACTGGATCATCGAGTCCAACCATTCCCATCAATCACTAAAAAAAATGAAAAACGGGCAAACACATTTCATTTTTTTTAACAGTTTGCAGTACAATGCAATGTTGGCAGTACAGCAGTTTTTTCTTCCTCAGATCACTGAAGAGTTTTTATCCTCAACTTTTCTTGATTTTTCTTCACCTTCTGACCTTAACAGTTTCGTAACTTTAATCTTTCTGCAGAGAAATCAGGTGAAAACTGGAAGTGTACTCTTCAAGTCAAAGCAAAGAGATCTACCAAACTTCGACCTTCTCCCCCTTTTTTTTATGCAATGCTATATTCATTAACTGTTTTAACTGTTTTCAGAACATTTCTTCAGATGTTATTAAAGAACTTTAAGCAATCTGCCATTGCAGACAGGATTTCACTTTCATATTTAAGTGAAGAAAATAAATGTTTCAGTAGGTTTTAAAGCTTCTAATATATCAGTTTCAGAAAGTAGTCACCAAGTTGGTTCAAGTGCAATTCTATACTAAACAATGAACACATAATGCTGCTATTTTCTCCTTTATTGCATTCATTTTCTATAGCTATAGAGAATTACTCTTGCTTTTGTGATGAAATACATATTTTAAGAACTGCTTTCACTGTGGAATCGATATCACTAAAAGTACCCCAGCACTGTGGCATTAACAAGCATTATCCCTATTCAGTTAGTATCCCTCAACTTTGCCTCCTTAGAACGAGAGTGAACACAGAAAATTGATGAGCCATGTGATAACACGAGCTGCAGATGATAACACGAGTGGCAGACAATAGCTCCAGCAGACTAGCTAGGGACATTAAATCATCATGATACCTAAGCTAACATTGCTTGTTTACATGCAGACAGGGTTTGATGAAGAAAACACAAATAAAATTGTGCATCTGCTACAGAGAACCAAGGTAGGCTGTTCAAAATTCACAATTTTAATGATATATCTCAGCCAGTAGAAAACCCTGATTTAAAACCACCGCTAATCTTGCTTTGCATCTGTAATATTTGTTTTCCCAATGCATGGTTAATAAGTTGGTAAGTTTTCATGACACATTACATAATTAAATTTATGTGTGCAATCCTAAAAGTCTCAGACTCTTATATTCTATTAAATAAAATAATAAATTAAACTTTGTATAAACTATTCCTTTACTCAGTACTAACATCAGATTACCGGCCTTACTACTTAATTGAAGTTTTTAAAAACCATCACTAATATTAAATATACTATGTAGACTATCCATCTTCTTTGGTTTTTTGATTGTTCGTTAAAATTAATAATTTAAGATTTAATGTTAATGAAAGTTAAATCAAAGAACAATATTTTATATTGGTGAACAGAAATTAATTTTTCTCACTCTCCAAGATTTTAGGACTGGCAGATCTAGTTATTATATTTAATCAGAAGTTATAAGAACAGGATGATGTTCTGATATTCATGTTCCTACTTTTTCCTCATATTTGAATGAAAACGTGGTAAAATGGAGATAACAAAATTTAAACTAAAACCTTATTTTCTTTCCTTTGCACTAACAAAAACTGCCAGAAAGCTAGTCAACACTGTAATAAATTCAAGTTTTCATTTTAAAAAAAATCTAGTTTATTGAACAAGAAAGACCTTGTCTGAAGATATCTGAGCCATAAAATCAGTTTTACTTCCAATAAAACTGTTGTCTTCGTTAAAGAATTGGTTAAATGGATAGAATGAATTTGTTGAAAAATAGGTTGAGTGAATTTCTATATTGATTATCTTCATATTTACAATAAATTTGTCCATTAAATGTTAATTTTCATAACTGTAAGTAGATTCATAACAAGAAAAGTACAATCAAATTATCAGAAGACAAACACTAACAGAACTGTATGGAGGCACTATTGCAAAAGCTAATGAAGATTAAATAATTACTACACATTATAGAGGATACTATCCTTAAATGCTTATGGTCACATTAAAATGTGTATTCATCTTGCTGTCCTTGTCTATGAATTAACCCAAAAGGCTCTAAGAAATAATTGAACATTTTCAGTTTAGATTCCCAAATATGATTAATTAAGACAAAATTATTCCATGCATGCACAGAACAGGACACAAGTACATTCTAAAGCCTCAAGTAAAGTGATGTTTGAGGAAGTACAAACTGAAATGATTTCAGCAAAAGTCCATGTAGTACAATAGTGAGAAAAATTAAGCTTCTCACTGCACGGTGCATACATAATAAAAGTATCTGTCAGCAAGTGGTCCACTTGACCTAATCATCATTTTCCTCTGGAACTAAGTCAACCTGAAACTGCTTATCACCCTAGTACCAAGACAAAAAGGGAAATCCTATTCAAGAATCCTCCGGCTGCCTTCCAAATCAAAGAAGTTTCCAGGTTTTATTCTCTGCAGCCTCAGGAAAGGATGGTTTACATAAACTAATCCATTAATCCACTATTCTCTCCTCTTACACTCCTGCTTTAAGAACAACCTCTGCACTCATGCAGATGTGAAATCAGTAGATTTAGGGACAGAAAACTTCAAGCATACATAATTATTTAAAAGTTTTCTATACAGTTGAATGGAAGGAAATCATAACTCAGTGTTGACATTATAAACATTATTTATTAACCTAACATTTATGTTTGTCTTAATTTTTTAGCAATAAGAACTATTGGGTCAAGCTCTGGTTTTTAGTAGTTTTTGCACAGTAGAAATTTCCATTCCTGAAATGGGAAATGAGAAATAATGTATTTCTGGGGTTTGGAGCAAATTTAGTCCTCACTAGACATAACTCCCATTAACATTAAAAAAAAGTATTAATTCTTCAGTTGTCATGCATGTAAAACTTGTTTCGATTGAGACACTCATCTTTGAAAACTACCTAGAAATCTAGAAATAATCATCTCAAATCATGGAAACTTATTTGACTACTACAGAATTTAAGCAAGAGAAGTACAACTTCTATGGTATTATTTAGAAAGTGATTATTTTATAGTGAAAAAATACTACTCCAGCAACTTAAATATGGCAAACTTACACCCAAAAATGCACTTCAGTTTCACAGTATGTCAATAGTAGAATTAAAGTACCTTTTTTAATACTTCACACCAAAATAGAAGCTAATTTTAGTGTTCTACTAGGAATAAGTTTACTTTTGAAATAATGAACATAAAAAAGCTACACAGTAATATTTAAGGTAGAAGAGTACATTCAATGAACATATATAGAACATATACAAGAACTTGATATATATCAAAGTGTTTATCAGTTACAAACCATATGGAAAGTAATCTTGACTTCACAAGACAAACATTTGTCAACAAAAACACAAGATGATAAGCAGCTACCAAGTGGATAAAGACCAATTTTTGTTTTTGTGAGTGGCCAGCTCCACATGCTTTTTAAGAAAAGGTATGAAACCTACAAAATTAGTTTGGACAACCTTGGTAAAATTATCTCCTAACTCCAAAAATTAGGTACTGGCATTAAATGTGAAGCACAAATCTTTACAGGATTTCAGAGCTGTTTTGCTGACACTTGCTATTGTAAGCCTGACACTCCCATTACCCGATCAGGTCTTAAAGCTTCTCTGAAATTTGCCAGATTTCAAGCTTCCACGTTCTCCTGTGGAATTACTCTTCTTTGTCTCATTATGCATCCTCTCATTGAATCATAATTTGCCACTTTTCAGCATCATGAAGTGCGTTTATTCTTGAACTACAGTATAGGGAAAACATTCCAATTTCTCTACGGGACTGTAAGATCAGTCTCCTTTTTTCTAATCAATGCAGTATTCTTCTGAAAAATATTTAACTGGAAATAGATTAACTGCAAGAGAATTCATAGTTATAAATATTCATTTTTCTGATTTCTTTTCTAGTATAACCTATGTATTAGAATACATCAGCACAATTCCACAGTTAAATCTTTGCCTAGTCTGTGAAATAGTAGATTGCTTCTTATTTTTGCATTTTAGTGACCCCTGGTGGTTACATTCAAACACGTTGCTATTGATAGACTACCTGAATTAGAACTTTTAAAACTTTTTTTTAAAATTAGTAATACTTCAAAAAAAAGATCAAATCAAAGACTTTTGCATACAGTATTTCTATTTTTCCTTCTTCAACCTTTTCTGCTTCTTCAGGACTTAATGTAACGAGTATTTAATGAATTATTTAAAAAATAGTAACATAAAGGTTAGTGGTGCAGATTCAATGTCAAAGATAGAGGAACTATCCTTACATAAATGTATAACTGTGTAAAAGACAATAGGGGGTAAATATGGGGAGACAGGTTTTAACATGTAAGAGCCAGCAGTAATGTACGCTACAAATCTCTGTTAGGTCCTGTGCTACTTCAACAGTATGAAAAAGCCACAAATAACTGGATGAGCGTATAATGGGGTAACAAAAAAACTGGAAAGGGGTTATGATTGAGAAATAAAAGTTGGAAAGAAAACTTGGTGTACATAGTATGGTATACACAGAGGGCAAAAATAAATCCAGAATCATACGTTCAAAAGTTTTTAAATGACTTACCACATTTCTGAATAAAATTTTGAGCCTATAGGAAACAGTTCTAAAATGAGATCACCCCTAACACATCAAAAAGCAAACAATATTATAAAGTACTAGGAACAGAAGAGGAAACAAAATACAGAACCCAAAATACAGGTAGATCACTCATACATCTTAAGTCTGTAAGACAGAGAACACAGAGAGTCACTTTGGATTATGTTCTCCTGACTAGATACAGCTTGGTTTTGACATTTGCTGAATTGCAGCAGCCACCAAGAAACTTTAGCTGGACAATCAGCTGGCCCATAGAAAATGACTTTTCCTTCCTCACACATATTCTTTAAGACCTGTTAGGAATCTCGGATTAGTCCCAATTAATCACAGTTACTCTTTGGTAAAAAAGGATTTCTAAGAATCAATTGTACTATTGTTATACTAATTATAATAGTTACATTTCAGGATAACCAAATACATCAACATTTTTTTCTTGTTACACAAAAGTAGACAAGAAGTGACAGTGAAAACGAGAGAGAAACACTGGAGTTTTATCACTGGAGGGTAGTTCTGCTACACGTTAGTTGGTTAATAAAGATGAGAACCACAACTACACAGAATAAACTCAAAAGTTCATATATTTGTTAATTGAAATAGTTATATTTCCATTTACATCTATGGGGGGAAAAAAAGGACACAATGAAAAAAAAATTGTGAAACTTTCCAGCATAAATATTCAAAGCATTAAAAACCTCACCTCCCTCACACCCTCACATAAAAAAGAAATGGAAAGTTACCTCAGAAACAGGTACATTTTCTCCAAGTTTGGATGTATGTAATGCCAGTAAACCAATCACTCGAGCAACTGTGGCACGTCTGTACATCAAATAAATTTTTTTTTAGGTGTAGAAAAAAAATTTCAAAAATATGTTTTGTTTGTATTTTACAGATTGCTAGGAGTAGGGAATATTTCAAGTGCTATTTACAGCTCACATTTTCTTCTGATTTCTACTTTACTTCCATCACCAAACTATTATGGTATTTCAGCTCAATTCAGTAATAAATTAATGAATAAAGACATTTCCATTAGCACTGAAGACTGAAGATTCTTTAGCTGGTTTTAGTCTTATTAAGAAGCCATGTTCATGTTTCATTTTCTTCTAACACAAAACCCCCTGTAGATAATTTTAAACTTTTCAGTATAGCTGACAAAATAGATATTAAATCTGTATCAGCAAAACAGTTTTGAGTGTTTCATAATAAAAAATGGAATAATAAAATAAAGATTTAAGAAACAAACAGCAGAGGGCACTATCACATTGAAATATTTCTGACAGGCCTTTAAAACTAAAGCTACCACTATGGTTATTTCACAATTTTTATGGTATAGGTTTGGTTTATTCAGTGATTTTCAGTACTACTATTTGATAGACTACATCATATAACTTCTAGATAAAATTTTAGAGATTTTCTGTAATGTTTAGTCCCATGAAATAGCAACATATTATTTCAATGTCCCAAAAATCCAATGTTATATACTGCAATCATACTGCCAGCCAGACACCTGAGCAGTCCAGCAGGTTAACATACTCCACAAATACCTGTTAAATAATATCTTTAAAATTCAATTATAATAATTCTATATTTGAACAAATTAATTTAAAGTAATTACTACTTACATATCCCAGTTGGCGGCTGTACGCAGCTGCTGTATCAATATAGGAAACTACAGTTTAAAGAAGATAAAGAAACATTAGTTATTTTGAATTATCTGTAGAAATAAAATTGATTTAATAATTCAATTATGAACGTTCAGACACAAATTTTCTTCAGTCTTCTCTATTGCTTAATGATTTATAAAGACTAACATTTCATGTCTTTTCACACATGCCATCAAGGTTAGTTTTTACCCCAACATTTTTACTAATACGATAAATCTACATGTAAAGGTATCTGAAATCTAAGAAAGAGAATTAGTTTCCCTCAGTTGCTTTTAAAAACCTGACATGGAATTCAGTATTTTTTTCATTATTTTGTACTTTGCCATATTATTTTTGCCAGTACAAAATGATTTTGTGATATACAACAAAAACCAGCTGATTTTGCTACAATGACAAGTATGCAAATCATGTTCATTCCTTCAAAACTTCATTATTTACCAGTTGAGAGCTAATCAGCCTGCTTGCAACTTCTTTGTGGACAGCCACAGTACACAGGTAATGCAGTAAATTCAATTTTGAACGAGCTGATCCTTTATTCTTCTCGGTGGAATCAAGCAGTGAACATATTTGTTGCAAGAAGTCACTCCAGGCCGTATCTTTCATAGAAGATAACTTCTCAGCTAACCATGAGAACCAAACAAGTAGTTAAAGATAATGGATCTTTGACGTTGTTTTAACACACTAGAAAGTAACACCAACATGAATAAATAAGTTCCAAACTTTGAATCTAATTATAATTTTGGGACTTAAAATATTAAACAAATATGTTACAATTCGTGTCTGAGGAGTATAGAAATCAAAAAAATTAATCAAGAAGATAAACAAAGTATAAGATGATACTAGTAAAAATCCTCAAAATATTTTTCAAAGCATAACACTTCTAAGTCTTCTAAGGACTTCACTTAAGTAAATATTTATTTCTATTATGTTTAGGAAAGGTAGTAGTTGTCCTTAATCATTCATAATTTTTAATAAGAAAGTGCCGTCTCACTAGAGTAAATTTTAGGTAAAACCTAATGAAAGCCAGTGAAATATCGACAGACTCAATAAACTATAAGTGTCCGCAGTTATTCATATAGGTAAGTATCCACCTAGGTAAGCCTTAGTAGAATCAGAACATAGATGATTTCAGGAAGAACACAAAGATGTCAGGTCTCTAAGACTATTAATATGAATTATGTAGTTCAAATTTTCAGACTTCATTATCATTCTCAACGGATAACTTCCCTTTAGCAGCCATACATACCTCAGTTTTGGTTAGTTACTTTTTAATAACTTATCTGCCATCCTGATATGCTCCAGTACAGAATACTAAGAGCATGTCTTCTGTCTTTTACTCCAATTCTACATTTAAGTAACAACACCTACTAATGACACAACTATAATTTACATTGGTAGAGGTGAAAATAGTTTGGGATTCCAGGTATTTATCTTAATTTTTCAATACTGTCTTTAATAATTATTGACAAACAGAATCAAATTCAGTATCTTCAAAAATAATCCAAAAGTTATCCAGAAAAAGTTACAACCCTGAAAGCATTTCAACCACAAAAAAAACACTGACTCATATTAAATAAATACAGACAGCAACAGTTAAACATATCAGAACATCAATCTGATAATTTAGCTACTTAAATGCAATATTAAATAAAATATCACCTTCTTAGGCATTTGAATCTGATTTTTGTCTAGAATGTTAACAAAACTAAAAAACACAGAATTATAAGATCATAGAATTGTTTGGGTTGGAAGGGACCTTAAAGATCATCCAGTTCCAACCCCAGCCTGGCCTTGAACACCTCCAGGAATGAGGCATCCACAGCTTCCCTGGGCAACCTGTTCCAGTGTTTCACCATTCACATTGTAAAGAATTTCTTCCTAATGTCTAAATCTTCCCTTCTCCAATTTAGAGCCATTCCCCCTCGTCCTATCACTCCATGCCCTTGTAAAGAGCCCCTCCTCAGCTTTCCTGTAGTCCCTTTCAGGTACTGGGAGGCTGTTACATGGTCTCCCCAGAGCCTTCTCTTCTCCAGGCTGAACAACCCCAGCTCTCTTAGCCTTCCCCGATAGCAGAGGTGCTCCAGCCCTCTGATCGTCTTTGTGGCCCTCCTTTGGACCCATTCCAACAGCTATATATCATTCTCACACTGGAAATTCCAGAACTGGACACAATACTCGAGGTGGGAAATATTTTCTTACTACAACGTTGACTGGAAGACTGGGGAATGTTGCGTTCTTTCCAACTATAAAATTTCTTCAATAAATTCTCTCTCCAAAATACATACTATATAGAAAGGGAACAGGAACACTTATGTTTAGGGTGAGGTGATGTGTGAATTCCAAATGGACTACATATCTGGCTAACATCCCTCCTCAGGCACAGTAAAGTGTAGTAATACATCCTTAAATAGAATAGAGATTTTCCAGGGGAAGAAATGTTACAGTCATGACAGTGAGCTGTCTTTTGTTTTCAGAAATATCAGCAGCCTTTCTAGAAATTGAAATCAACAACAGAAACCCAAATCCCAAACAACTCCACACTATCCTTTGGGACAGGATTCTCATAACATTTTTTATTAAAGGTGGGACTAGCAAGGCTGCATAATATTACAGCTGATCAACACTGAACATTTTAACATCTCGCTTTTGTTTCTCTGCGTTTGTCAAATTTTAATCTATTTCATTTAACTGGTTGAATATTTCAGTTAAAATATCGCTGTTGTTTACAAAAAATAACACAGGAAAAAATGCGACTTATCCCACACTAAAACCATATAACTACACTAAAAACATAACTATTAGTACTTGAAAAGTCTACTCAAAATTGATCTAGCTAAAAGCATTACAAATGCGACTTCAGCATCAGAAGAGTTACGAGTTGTTCAATTGTGATAGCTGATTGTGTACAAAGGGAGAGTATAGGTCTTGTGATAGCAAGTTACTCAGTCATATACAGAATTTAAGTTTTAGCAACTTCAGCAGATCCATACCTGAATATGATGGTATATGTAAAGTTTTCAAATCAAATTTAACTGGCACTTGCTTCATTATCTGCAAAATAAATAGCACTTTACAACTACTTTCATTGCATTTCCAGAAATCTGTAAGTTGCTGTACACAAAAACTCAAAGATGCAAAAAATGTACAGGATGGGTGTACAAATCACTTCTTGTTACCAAGGCATTTTTCATTGTTTTGTGACATATATTTCTTCTTAGCAGATACTTGAGATATCACTTAATTAACTCAATTAACTTAATGTAATTAAATTGTTAGTATTTCCATTTAAGTTATATTGGTTTTAATGGGAATACAAAATAATAGGATTTTTCAGTATATATTCTTCTCTTGATTATATATGGAAAAATACTTGCATTTGTGTTTCAAATGGTAAAGAAAGGAACTAGGCAACTGAGACCTCATTAAATGTTTAAGCAATTCATCACAATATAGTAAATACATATATTTATATATCTGATTGTTCTAGAATATAAGAGGTCATATTATCACCCACTAATAATTCATAAGGTATTAAATTTTTTCTCCACAACACATAATTTTCTCATACATTGTGAAATTGGGTGACCGATCAGCAACTAAATATTTGAGTTTGATTTTCAGTAACTAAAGCATACAAAAAGGATAACCATATACAGGAATTTAGCCTTTGACAGATGAAGTCTAGGTGCAACTAAGGAGTTATTTTCTAAAAAAGATATTCAATTCCACAGATCCACACAACACAGAGAATTTTACAATATAAGCTGACATCTCAGCTTTTCAAATTCTGCCAGCATCTAGTAAATCCCCTTCCAGGAGATTAAATTGCAAGCTCCTCAGCTTTACCAGGTGTCAGTATCATCCTTTAGTCTGAAGATTGCCAAGTATGCAATGACACTGATTACATGTTCCTGGAAATCACTGAGCTATTTTGCATTAATTCTGAGCGTGGTAAGGAGATTAATCTCCATGTGCACATTCGTATGTACACTTACCCCTAATCTCATCTCCTATACTTGCAGTAAGAAGAAGAAGCAATGAAGAGCTAAGGCTTCATGGTAGAGCACTGAGACAGAACGAATAATTTACAGACATAGCATCAAAATGCATCATTACCTTGGAAATTTCTCCACTAGAAATCATGTGCCCCACCCCAAACACATCCCAACAGTACTGTAGGGGAGTTACTTAGACTGTGTAAGATTTATAATTTTTCAGAGTGTTAGGAATTCCATTAAAACAAGCAAACAAAAAGATAGCTATACTGAAACAATACAGCAACTAAAGGCTGTAAGGTTTTCCTAAAGAGCTAAATGCTCGCTTCCAAGGAAAAAAACATTGCATTCCCTGCATCTGGCATTTATCAAGTTGCAAAAATTATTTCTTTTTTTTTTTTTGCACAGAAATAAAAGGAAGACTAAAGGGGCTCTTGCCTATCATTCCTTTTACCAATACTACACATGTGCCAGTACCTGCACATTATGTTATTATTGCAGTGCAGACCTCTGATCCTTTTTTTTTCTTCCCCTTGCAGTCACACAAGTGGCTCTCTGTGCTCAAGAGTCTGATCACAAACCATTATTCCATTATAATCCATATGACAGAAATTAGATGGACACATCTTGGAACTTTGGGTCTTCTTTCCCAAAGGAAATATGTTCATATTTATTAGAAAAAGTTTTGCTATTCTGTAAAGATATGTCTCCTAGTCTAGAAGGTTCCATTGATGGCCTTGCTTTGAGTATATGAAAACACACTCCGTTTTGTGTTTACTTAGGTAATACATAACAAAACAAACTATTAGAAAACAAATCAACGAAACGCAGTGAACACAGCATTTAGTAGTTATTATTTCTTGTAAGATATTATTTACTATTAGTATTCAGTCCCAAAATAACTCAGTTCTCTAACTTAGCAACACAATGGGATTATAAAAGACTGCCAAACAATTGCACGAAGGCTTGCCAGATGATTAGGTGGAACTGCTTTAAAATGAGAATTATAAAATACAGGAAAGCAGTTTCACCCTGATTTATCTGCAAAAATAGCCTCATCCACAAGTTCCTGAATGTTATATCTTATTTTGCAGTACCTTTGGATTGTCAATGACTGGTGTTATGATAAGATCAGATTCAGTGTAAATGAGCTCTTTCAATGTTGACTCCATATCTTGCTGACTTGACCACATATTTTTAGCCTATAACAAGAACAAAATTTTCCTTAAAAAACTGTTTTGCACAAAAAAAGAAAGTTCATGTTTGTTCTCAAAATATTTCATTTCAACATTATACCACACAGTTTTGCCATACACGTATTTTAAATTACTTTTTATTTATATAGTAGCAGATAGGAGGAACTAAAACTTACAGTACAGAAACATTTTGGAAGAAAAAAGCATTAGGTTCAAAAAACTTGCCACATAAGTTTAAAAAAGTAGACTAAGAAGAAAGAAGATAGTATTACCCCTTTTATTCAGAGGAGGGAAAAGGAGATCAAGTATCCTGCTTAACTTTCATACTTGCAAATATTTTTTTAAATAACTTTCACATCATAGGAATAGCTTTCCTGTTATAATTAAGAAAGGATGGAGGAAAAAGGTGACTGTGTCACAGACTCCAGGCTAAAATTGTAATTATAAAGATACCACCATCCCTTAATATTATTTTTAACTTACCTTTTTCAAGTATGAATCTCTTTGTGGAGAATTTTGGACTTGAGCAGTAGTAGTATTGCTTACTTCTATAGCAATGCTAGTTCTAGGAGTCGGACGGGAACTTAAACAACACACAAAAAAAAAAAAAGGGGGAAAGAACCCAGAGAGTATAGATTAATTTCACTGCAAACTACATTTTTTGCTGTTCTTATGAAATTTGCATGCCATACAGTAAACTGCCAAAGCTGACAAACACAAATAATGTAATGCCTGCTCCACAGATTAAACATCAAGTTCTTGTCTTTAAATATGTCCTGACAAAATTAGGATTTGTTTGTCAGCTAGAAACAGGGAAGACTGGGTGGGGTTTTCTTTGGGGTTTTTTTGGTTTGTTTGTGGTTTTTGGTTGTTTGGTTTGGTTTTTTTTAAAGTAATGTAATTTGATTGTTTTCTTATTCATAGCCAGTTCTCCAAATCAGATGCTAAACCATTATTATCTTGACTCCTAATAACAAAAAACATATAATGATAATTAACTTGATCAAAAATTGCAATTTATTTCATGTTATTCTCTTCTGACTGCCAGCTCCTGGATAGGTAATTGGAACTTAGAATTCTCTGATTCTCATGTAGAAATGTAAACTATGTTTTCTTTTCAGTTTTTCTTTTAAAAAGCTCATTTGCTAATTAGAAAATTATGAGAAGAGAGCATAGAACACTACAAATTTGCAGTTATAATGTTACAAACAGAACAATAAAACATCCAAAGAGGGAGGGAAGAGGAAAAAAAAAAAAATAATGTGTTTTCAAGGGTTTTATATTGTTCTTTAGGTTTTCATACCTGAGAAGAAATATTGACTCATTTGATTCACCATCAACTGCATTTTTGGGGCGCAATCCAGTTTGAGTTTCTAGTGAAAAGAGAACATAAACTTGCATTCAGAAGTTACAGATAAGTAAAAAATAATGAATCACATAGGTAAAATTGATGATGTCCACAGCACACACAGTAACTCAGAATAACATCATGAATAATATTACCTATTTTGAAAGAATTGCTTGATAGCTTATTTGCAGTTGAGGATGACAGGTTATCTAGATTTTTACAAGTATCCACTAGCTCTTTGGCACTCTGAGACACAGACAAGCCTGTATCTTCACAGCTGTTTAACAAAAGATATTAATTACATAGATTAAAAAGAGGTGGTATCGTAGGCATTATTTGTTGCAATTTTTAGCACACAATTTAGCTGTCATTGCCTAGATTAGCATACTATTGTAATATGTTCTACATAGATTTTATATTAGTAATAGCAGTGATGAAAAATAAGTTTACAGCAAATGACTTGGAGAATATTAAAAATATTCCAGCTCTCTCGGTAGAAATTGCATGAAAGAAACTAGAAAAGATAAACTATTGCCCCACAATACTAGAGTTATGAAGAAATATTAAAAGCTTTAGAGACCATTCAGTCTTCACAGGAAAAAGTAATAACAAATACATTTCTAATAATGAAGGTTGTAGCCTAGATTAAGATCTATAAAACTACCTTTTCTTTGGCTTTATGATTTATGTCACTTAACTGCGTGTTTATTGATTTTGGTTGTTTTGGTTCTTTTAATATAACCCTCTATCATTCACATGAAACTGGGTCATACAACCTGGAGACCCTTGAGGAAGATTATCGAATATTAATCAAACCTAATTGTGAAGAAAACAAATACACAGGCCTCACAGTTTGCTCACTGTTGGAAAATAAAAGGTACTGAACTCCTTTTGCACATCAAGCCTATGTCCTACATTTTTCATATTTGTAAATTATTGCAGATCTTTCAGAGGCACTAGAAAATTCTCAAGAGTCGAACCAAGTAACTGAATATTTCATAGGACATTCAGATTCTTATGATTCTCTGAGTATTTCACAAAGATAAGCACTGTGGTGGAGACTGACACAAATCTTAAAACCTCAAATAAATTCTTTGTGTTATAAATGTTAAACCTTGATTTCTTATCTACCTTAGTGGTGAAAGCAGTAATAAAATTAAAAAGAGCTGCATCTCAAACTAGAACAAATGTTAATAATCAAAGCACTGTAGCACTACTACCAGAAATAGGTACTAACCTAGAGAGAATTTTAACACAGAACACAAAAAAAAAACCATCATTCTAAAAGAAAAGCATTTTCCCATTAGTTCCCTAGATTGGAACCTAAAGAGTCTTTCAACTGCTTAGGAGAAAAGACACTAAACTTCCTAATTCAAAAAGAAAACCAAATGCCAGCAAGCTCACAGAAGTTTTGAAGAAGCCTGATTTTTCAATATTTATAACATATTATTTGCAAAAGGTTCGGGTTTTCCTGCATGTACAGCAGTGCAGAGTATTACAAATCTAGAAAAAAAGCGATTAGATTAATGCTTTATATCATAAGCAAAGAATATGGGTCAGCTGCATTTGCAAGGATATAAGGCTGAACCACACTCTAAGATGCTGTACTGATAGGCTTTGTGATGCTCTAAGCCTACTGCACAAAAACAAACTAAAAAAACTCAGTAGAGATAAAATTGACGCATGTTTATAAAAGTCTAGTAAAGCTTAATAAAGATCAAATTAATGTGCACCATTCTTATTTTAAACATACATAAAAATAAGACCCTTTAGTTCAGAACTAAGTTTTAAGACATTCTATATCCAGGAGAAAGAATTCTGTTGAAAGCAAATAGACAGTTTTACACACTAATAGAATAATTCCTAAGCATCCAAAACTGTTCCCTGAATGGTGTAAAACTCCATTCTTCAGTTACTTTACAACACAAAAATCCTAGGCAAAATTTAATAGAAGAAAAAATTGCCAAAAAACATAATAAAAATGTAAATATTCTTTCGCTTAGATTTACTCCATAAGGAGTCTTCCTTGAATGTTCAGTACCTTGAGCTTGTGCCCTGGCTATCAGCAGAATCACCACCACAGTGGCTAAGGGATCCTTTCCAGAACGGATGCTGCAGTATCTCTGTCCAATTCAGCCTTTTGAAAAACACCAAACAAACTGAAAATGCAGTGGCAAAGTACAGCTCACAGAGATTGATATCAGCTTAGGTTTTGAACCCAGTGACACTACATAGTAATTAATCCTTTTGTTCACTTTTATTTGGTCAACAAGTGAGTTTTTTTATGGGATAAATTTTTGCCCCAAAACCAGAATGAATAATTCACATAACACAGATGTCTGATGCTAAGAATGAAAAGAACTGCATAGCCAAGCCCAACACCTAAATTATCTGAGCTCCTCTATAATAAATTACAACCTTATGCTATTTAAAAATAAAACTCTATCAGCTACAAATCAAAGCTTCATAAAACAGATTGCTCTGGAAGACCAAAGCCATACTGTTTTAAACCAACCCATCATTACATTTAGAAAGTTAACTACTTAGCTGCAGCTACAAAAATAGAAAGATATACTTAATCAAAACATTTATTTTGTATATCTTCATAAAAGAAAAAGCACAACTTGTTCATTTATGAGGGATTAAATTATGTTTGCATTCTTTGTGCTCTCCAATTACTATGCCCACAGTATTGGAGCTACTATTTTTTCCAGAGGAGAAAGAAGATAATGTAAACAAACACTATGGATTAGACAGTTTACCTTTTCTGAGGATCCTTTTGAAGCAAGCCATCAAGCAGACTAATGAACTCAGCAGAAGGTTTGTGAAAAGCAGAATCTGTAAAAAAAAGCACTTGAGAAGATAAGTAGTGGTTAGCAAAAACTACCGTCACACAATGTAGACCAAATAATTATCTACAGCTGATGTTAAAGTTTTATTTAATAGTAATTTAATCTGAAATAATCTGAATGTATGAAGTATCCTGAATATACATCCTATGCATTTGAAAGGATCCTCAAAAAAAAAAAAAAATCCCACCTGAACTAACCCAAAAAAACCCCCACCCAACTATTTCTAATTGTTTACATTAACAAAACACTCTTCAATTTTCATATTGCTATTAGCAAGAAGTAAAGTGGAGTTGAAATCTGCTTAAATTGAAATTACATTTTCCCTGCCACAATTTTGAGAACATTCCTGCACCCTATTATAGAAAAGAGGTCTCCAAAACTATTATTTTGCTGAAAAAGGCAACTTCTGAGAGTTCAGAACCATGAAACACACTTGAGCCATTTTGAAAACAAAATTTCTCTTAGAATTGAAACAAATAACAGTTTTAATTCTACAGACCACCATTTTCACTGCATTACTATGGACTGAAAAGAGCCATTAATATTAAGTGTCTCCATGAATACTATTCATGCTCAAGTTAAATCAATACTTTTTTTAAGTATTACTCTGATTTGATTAATTAAACAGCAACAGAGTGTTACCCTCTGGTCTGGGTGGCAACAGATCTTCATACAAAATCCTTTCAATTAATTCAGAAAAGTTGTCTGAGAAGAAAGGTGGCCTTCCTACAAACAAACAGAAACGTATTTCACAGATTAAGCAAATTTCAAAATAGCTGTCAGGTGCAATCATATACAATGAGCTCATTATCCTATGGAAATATCCAAAGAAATAAGCACTCTCAGCCTGAGTTCTATTTGTCAAATTTTCTTGTCAATTTAAATACAAATTCTTGGATTAAGTTCTTCTACCATGAAAAGCAAAAGTGATCAAGGATAGAAGAGGCACTAAAGATGGCCTGATGGATGTCACCATGATAGCCCTGTATGAGTATGCAATGAAACAACAACAGGAGGTCTAGGCAGAGATTTCAATATTTATGTAACTATGCTGATCCAACAGATCAGTATATTAAGAATGCAGAAGGTTGTACTATTATTCCCATTTGTGGTAAAATTTTCTTTCCAGCTGCAGCCCATGCTAATGTTATTTTTATGCACAGAAAACCAAATTACTCTAGTCTTATACTACTGAAAGAGTTTTCTCTTTCAAAAGTCAAACTAAGGTAACTCAGAGTTTAATATTTAGGTTAAAACCATTGCACTTAGAATTAGAGGACTGCTATAATTTTAAATCGTAGTTTTTAAAGAGTACAGGTTACTTAGCATCATAAGACTTAGATCACAGTCAAAAGGACAACCTAATAGTATTACTTCATTGATTATTTAATGAACTCTCTTTTTTAAAAATTCTTCAAGAATAACAAGTATATGCTTCAAGAAATGTGTAAACCTGCCTTAAGTTTTTCTATGTCTTAACTTCACCAGAAAGTTAAAAAGAATTTATGCTGGAACTACAACCTATCTTTCCATTATCACAGATGTTAAATAGATACACAAACTTACAACCTGAGAACATTTCATAAAGTAAACATCCCAAGGACCACAGATCACTGGCTCTGGAGAAGTCTTCTCCCTTTATTACTTCTGGAGCTATGTATAACGGAGGGCCTACAAAATAGAGCATGTATAAGGCACTTGGATTATTCACTCCACATTTAGCCTGTTCAACACTACAAACTTTGTCTCCACACTTCAGTGAGTTAGGAATAATCTTCATTTACTATAAGAAAACTGAGATGGATACCAAATATTGGTATTCAAAGAAAATTCTCTCCTATATTTTTATGCTAGTTATTATTTTTTAGTTATGTAGGATGATATATGCTATTTTGTTGTTTATTTCATTCCAATTAAGCAGGCTGGCTTGTGCTACACTTTTCTAACACAGTTATTCATGCAAAATATGTTTTGATATTCCTTGACAGATTCCAGAGCCAAAGAAATTGATCAGAATGGTAAACCAATATAATTTGTATGCAAGTAACAGAAATTATTGTAAATCATTGTATCCTGTAAATGGGGATAGGGTTTTGTTGTTAGTTTGCCTTGTTTCAGTTTGGTTTGGTTATAAAGCTATCTCAAGACATAAACCTTCACAAAACTAGAAAGCTCTGTTACAGAAACAAGGTAGGTAGCCAGCTGGATCACTGATCTAAACCAGTTATAGCTATTTTCACACTAAAACACTGTTCTGAAAGGCAACAGGAAACAGATTAGATTTGTATTTCTTCCTGAATAAAAACCTGGTCTTGGTCTTAGTATTTCCAGTATGGACTTTCAGCAGGAGATAGCAAAGTATTTTAAAAATTCTCTCTGTTCCCTTAAAATATTGCCAAGAATTCAGTTGTTCCTGATAACAGTAACTGTTATGACACATCATTACTCGGAAACAGAGGTCTGTGGGATGCATTGAGATGATGACTAACAGAAGATTCAGAAGGTTAAGACCAAGTTTCTGAATTTTTCTTATTCAAATTAAAAAAAACAGTAGTTGTAGCCTACTGCATTTGCATGGATCTGTCTGTTGAAACTAAAGCACAGTAACTTTCTCATACTTTAAAAAGAAATTATCTTTCTTAGGTAAAAGGTAATGAAACAGTCCAGCCTCAAACTAGAAATCACCTGCACTATTTGCATCAAAAAGGACAATGAAAGTACAGCAGTGCAGTCTCCAGTGAAAGAAGCAGCAGTTCTGTGTAGTACTTACTGAAATTTGTGTATACATTTGACATGAAATTAACAGAATTTATTCCTAGATCATGCAGTTCAGACTTTTAAAAAATCCATAAATAGTTACAATGCTCATTATTTTCTGAGACAAATGGAGATTAATTTTAATTCAGTTTTTTTCTTTATCATACTTCTAATATTAGTTATTTCTTCATTCTCCAGTTACTGTTTTATAACTGGAGCACAAAAGGTTATAAATAAGTGATTCTTTTTGTTACCAACTTTAAGCTTTTTATCTCAAAAAAAAAACACATGGTCCTTTATTACCTAAATATCAGAAGTACAGTTTCATCAGTTTGGAAAACCAGTTCCACTTTGAAATATGAATATCCTAAGTTTTAGCAATCTTCTTATTTTTCTGATTGTACTACTTGTGCTTAGCTGATAATATATGAAATGCATCAAGGACCAAAGGTATTTTACAGGGCTCTTCTTGCTACCATAATTTTCACCAAACAACAATTAATAATTAAGCCTCCTCAGCAAATCCAAACCAAGAATTAGTATTTTTTTAATAAATTAGGTCCCTTGAAAGTTTTCAGATCTCATTCATATACTCAGTTTGAGTGGACTGGTGTTTGTTTGTTTGTTTGGGTTTGGGGTTTTTTAATAGACAAAGAATTAAAAGCATTTTGTAAAATAATGAAGATGTGCTCAGGACAGATAGTTTATACATTTAACTGTAATATAGGGATTGGATGTCAAGTTGTAAAAAGAAACACAAAGAGATCCACTTCCAATTACATTGAACGCTTGTTGTACGGTTATACTACAGTCTGTAATCACCTACATACAAGCTTCAGTTCAAAAATAACCTGAAGCCTATTTACAAAAAACAGGAAAGGTCAGGAATTGTTAACATGTCATACACCTTATGACAGACAGAAGTATATTTTTTCCAGCTGTTAGTTACAATGGCATTGTGAAACTTAGAATAATTACCATATACTCATAAATACAGTTCCTTTTCTTTCCATTCAGTTGCAGGTCTTGCAGGTCATAAGTTATGATCTCTCTAAACAATCATCCTTAAGAGCAAAATTTTGGTTTTGAGCTTATTTTAAAAATTCCCCATTTGCAGTATATGTAAAACTTCCTTACAGAAAATGTACAGATCAGAGCATCCATTGCAGAGACATGGGCAAACATGTCAATCTTTACAAATTAGAACAGAAGAGAATTAATTATTCAGTTTCTCCAGAAATCCGGTCAGTCCCAACAGAACAAAGAACAACTATTTTATATCAAGTTCTTTTCTCCAAATTACTTCAAACAACGGCTTTTTCCAACTTTCATTCCATGCCTCTAGTATAAGTTAATTTTGGCATGAAAAAATATTATACCTTGAAATCTGTTTCTCAGGTATTTTGGGGGAGTGCTTTCACTGACATCTCTTTCGCCGTCTTCAGATCCAAGTAAAGCAAAAAATTGTTCCAAGTTTTCACCATCCACTTTAGCCAAGCAAAAATTACTGAGCTTCAAAGTTCCAGTGCCTTCCAAAAGAATCTAGAATAAACATAATCCAACACGAGTATCATATACTAAAACTGATGACTGCTGAAATTTCCAACACAAAATATAAAATTTATTAAAAGAAAGAGATCACTATCGCTAACCATTCAAGTACATACAGATGATCACTATTAATGAAAAGACCCGTAAGTTTTTCTTTTAAGTCAATACCAATATTGTCCTTTTTCTTATAACCAAAAAATTACAGAATCTCATGATAGCAGTCGTAAGAGGTTTAATATGAACTTTTGCTTCCTCATCATTAAATCAAAACTGACAACAATGTTACTGTAGAAAAGAAAGCAAAAGTAGACTAAAGCTGTGTAGGAGAACAAAAGTGCAGTAAAAAGAAACATTGTTTCACTTTAGGGAAAAAAAAAAGACTATAATCGTTCTAATTTTATTTAGCAGAAAATTCCAAAGATTTTTTTCTAATGATCATGAGAGTTTTCTCTACATGATCACTGCTTACTCTTTAAAAGCTTCACAATGCCAAAAATATTGTTTGGGGAAACAGCCCATTCAGTCAGATGGGAAGAAAACAAATCTTAAAAAAAACCTGTATTACTTTAGAGCCTTGTATTTTGAGTTCAAAACAGTACTTTATAGCAGCATTCTTCCTTAAAAAAATACAGATGCATCTCCATTATGTTTTATTCATGCTGGTTTTTTCTGCTTTTGGACCCACAAATGACAGAAACTGAGTGTAGTTGTCCAAGATTTCACAGAAAATCCAGAGAAGTCAACTTGATCATTTACAGGTGAAGACTAAAACCAATTTTTGTTAAGCAAGAATTGTTGACCAGTCATTCTGGTCACTACATAAATTGAAAACAAGCATGGACTTTGACAAAATTATACATAAATTACACACACTAACTGGAAACTACATAAAGATTTGTATTTTTATGCAAGGTAATTTAAACAGCATTTGGAAACAATACAGAAGGTTATTAACAAATAAAGTTTATTTTACTTTACTCCCTCATTAGCATTTCCTATGACTTCAAAATATTCTGCAGCATGATAGAATAGTTATAATAACGAAGTTATACGTCCAAATACAGAGAACTAAAACGCTTCTACAATTCAAACCAGTACACCAAATCAAAAAGAATCTATCACATTGTATCAATTACACAACAGGGAAAGAAATCAATTAAATCATAAAATACTCAGGCTACAGACTAGGCTCTCATTGTCTTCACATAATTTGTAAAATTCAACTGGCCTCCAACCTGAGGTAAGCCTCTTCCAAACAGCAAAACAGAAATAATGATTTAAATGCTGATAGCTTACAAAGTAACATGCATTTATAGGGTCCCCTTACCTTCCTGGGTCGCAGATCACAAAAGATAATTCCAAGCTTGTGAATATGGTATAAACCAGTAAACAAATCAACACCAAATTCTCTCACTACATCTTCAGGTAGATGTTTATCTTGAGCAATAACAGATTCTAGAGAACCACCTGAAATATGTTCACGCATAGTCAGCAAGTACATATAAGGAAGATGCCATACAAATGATCCTCAAGGACATTACATCAGCTTCTTCAAAAGTTGTCAAGCAAAAATCATTATCAGTAAACAAAGATATTTATTTAGATTATCCAATAGTTAGAAATTCCAAAATGTACAGAAAAAAAACTAAATAGAAAAATCTATTTCCAATACCGACAAAAAAATAATTTTGACAATAATTCAATTGAGTGTATGGCTTAAAAATTAATATTGATTTACTTTACAAAGGAAACAGAAGGGAGAAAAGAAGCCCAGAAACTGTGTCATGTTACAACATAACAGTATCCAGTGGGTTTACATGAATTCATTAATCTGCTTCCTGCTGCAAATGTTAAATGAATAAACAAATCAAGAGCAGGCTATCAGCTTTTGTGAACAACTGATAAAACCAGTGACATGTAACTCTCCACTGAAGTAAGAGAAAGCAGAGATAGTACAATTGGGTTACTTTGTGGGGTTCTGAGGTTAACAATATTTACTGTACAGTCCTTTCTTGACTCATGTGGCCCTGTCCTTTAATTTTCTTCCCAATCTCTCTCTCTCCTTTTTTTTTTAAGAGACAAAGAACTTAACAAACAAACAAACAAACAGCAAAACTGAGACTAAACTTTCACTTCCCAGGTTTTACATACAAATCCCAGATTCTTGGCCCAGCAAGTGCTACTCATAACTGTCTGGATTTCTCATCCTAATATGAGGCTATTCTCTGTCCTTCCAAAATCACCACGCTCCTCCACTGAGTTCCAAGCAACCTCTATTCTGTTTCTGATCAAATTACACCTACAAACCCTTCCATTAATCTTCACATACATCCTCTATCACTTCTGTCCTTTCCCAGCCTTCACGCTCACTCTCTATGCTTTTCCCCACTGACTGTTACTGTTTCTCTCTCCTTGCAAAAATCTCTCTTCTTCCCCCATCACCTACTTCCTCACATTGCACTGATTTTCAGGTATTTCAGACTTCTTGCATTTGAGCCATTCCTGTCCTAACTGTTCAGAAGGTTTGGACTTCTCCTCGTCTTGTTTCCCACAAACTCATTGCTCAGTCTTTCTCCTTCCTGTCCCAGTTTCCTATCATAAACACGTCTCCCATCTCCTTCTAAATCCATTTCCTCTACCTCATTTGGTCCTTTTCTACTTCTGCAGCAAACATCTTCCCCCAAGACTGTGGTTTTATATTTCATGAATTATCTATAGGTTTCCCAGGTTATTTCATATTTCTATCTTAGTCAAATCATGCAGATTAAATAAAAAAATAAAAAAGGACACAAATTTCAGCCCCTGAATGAAAACAGATTAGAGTTTTTCATAGAAAAGGACACTAGACTTTTATGCCAAATCACATAATAGACTTGCCTGAGCTTTCTTCCCTTTGCTCAGTGATTTCTTTCAGAGGATAGCAAGACTAAAAGGTATCATCATGGTATTCTTTGAATTATTCAGCCCTGCTAAATCTTAAATTTGTTTTCTTTTTAAGCCATTTTTATGCTGTTTAATAAAATCCTTTAGGACCAAGCCCATATTACATACTACAGTAAAGAATTTTCCATCATGTTTAATAATTGGGTTTTATAATGTGTTTTACTGGACTACATAGAGAATAATTCCATAATGTGATCAAATCCACAAAAATAAAACCAGTAAAAAGCCAGCAACACAGAAATATGCTTCATATGATAACAGAAACTCACTTTGTCATCTTGAGACAAGTGAGAGACCTTCTGTATTTCAAAATACGTCTTCAGGGGTCTACAAAGCTAATAAGAAATCCACGCCTTATTCTATTTGTAAGTAAGTTAGTATCAAGACATTCTCCTGCAGCAAACTGCAATACTGCAAAGAAGAAACAAATGATAATTGTTCAAACTGTACTTAATAAAAGGCTGCCCATCTAACCATTTAAATATGTGCCCATGTGTTCAACTAAGCAAACAGACCAAAGCTTCCATGCAGGTCATTAACTCCATTTTTAATCATTGGAAGAATGACCTCAATTTTCTTCCATCACTTTTAGCTTTTCTTCACTAATTTTTTGAAACAGAATTGTGACAATATGGACTTCTACTATGAAACAAACTCCAGATACCAAAATCTTAACATGCATCACTAACACAATTTCCCTTCTTTTCTTTCCATGTGGAGTAAAGTATGCTACCTAGAGTTTCAGACATGCAGTCATCACAATTAGAGAAAGCTTTAAAAGAGTTCTTTAATAGATCGCTGAGAACCTATCAAAATGCAGCTAATCACTCAATGAAGTTTTGAGGCCTTAGAGCTTCCAAATTAACTTCTTAACATAAAAGTCAAAATACTTCTACTGAACAGGAAAAAAATTTACATAATTTACTATTAGCTACAGAATTCTCTTTTCATTAAAAAATTCATTTTAACAATATAAATAATCTGTACATTATAACTTGATTTGTTTCTTGCTCTTTATTATTCTGTGCTCAAAAATGAAGAAAGCTAAAGCTGCCAGTTCTCAGAAAATTGTTCTGAAGTAATTTTTACTTAACTTCCCTCAAACTATTCACAATTTGGTTTTAAGTCCTCCTGATTAGCCCTACCTCTCTAGCTACTAAAAACAATATTATGTCACATGAGTTAGTATTTAGCATACATATACAGTAAGCAGAGGAGAAATACTACTTAAATTTATTTCTAAAAATATTTCCAGAAGCAGAAAAGCAAAAGATCTATATTACCAGGATTGTCAAGTTAATAATCAGATAATCCTTAAGCTTTTTCTAAGATCTAATTATTTGTTATGGATAAACTGTTATAAGAAATCTCTTAACAAATACTCACTCTATAAATTATCTTTTGAGCTTATCTTACCTGTGCATAATTCCAGTACAAGCCAGAGATGGTTGCTTGTTTCGTACCATTCATGAAATGTCACTATATTCTTGTGTCTGATTTCATGAGTAAGACGAACCTAGAACAAAGTTTTTAACATATTGAGCTGCAGGGGGGGGGAAAAGTGCAATACTGATGGACTTGTGGCAGGGGGAAGAGACAACATGACTTTACTCTAGATCAACTACTTGTTACCTTACCTTTTCCAGTACAGTAAAATTATTCTCCAATTCAAATATTTTAATTTCACGTATATGTTATGGAAAGACCCTACCTAACTCACCTGCTTTTAAAACTATAGGAAAAACATAAAGGAAATTCCCCAACCCCAAACTGTAAGCACTATTTAACCTTCCTGTATCCTTAAACCAACAGCAAATGAAATCGGAATTTGGAGTTAAACTTGCATTCCTATTTTCTTTTTCAATGAGAATGCAACAGCGAGGTGCTATGGTGAATACAGTAAGAAGATGTAAAAAGAAAGTTTTTAATCAATCTTATCAAGCAAAAGCAATCATTCAAGGGTCCCTGGAAATCTATGTTTCTGTCACATGTGGCCTAATCTCTCCAACAGACTCTGTATCTCTCTATCAGAAACCAAGGCCAAGCCCATCAGCGACACTGGTAGCGCCTCTGGGATAACATACTTAAGAATGAGAATAAAAAACTGGTGGAACAGCAGCCAGGAGAGAGCATTAAGAATGTGCAAGAGAAACAGTTCTGCAGACACCAAAGTCGGTGAAGAAGGAGTGAGAGGAGGTGCTTGGACCACCTGGTGAAGCTCCTGGTGAAGACCATGGTGAGGCAGACTGCCCCCTGCAGCCCATGGAGGTTAATCATGGAGCAGATGTCCACCTGCAGCCCACAGAGGAGTTCACACCAGAGCAGAAGGATGTGCCTGAGGGAGGTTGTGACCCTGTGACCCTCCTGGCAGGACCTATGGAACCATGGAGAGAGGCAAGCCCATGCTGGAGTAGAGTGGTTGGCAGGACTTGTGAACCCAAGGGGGACCCTTGCTGGAGCTGTTTGTGAAGAATGGCTGCCCATGGGAAGGACACATTTGGGATGAGAAGTATATGGAGGACTGTTTCCCATGGGAAGGACCCTACACTGGAGTAGGGGAAGAACACAAGAAGTCCTCCCCCTGAGGAGGAAGGAGCGGCATAGACAAAGTGTGATGAACTGTCCACAACCCTCACTGCCAATCTCCCTGAGCTGCTATAGGGGAGGTGGTAGAGAAATCAGGACTGAAGTTGAGCCCAGGTACAAAAGAGGGGTGGAGGGGAGGGGTTTTAAGATTTGGGTTATATTTTCATTACCCTACTCTGATTCGTTTGGTAATAAATTAAATTAATTTCCCTGACTCAAGTCTGTCTTGCCTATGACAGTAATTACCAAGTGATCGCTCCCTGTCCTTATCTCAACCCACAAGGCTTTCAATAGGCTTTCTCTTCCCCATCCAGCTGAGGAGGAGGAATGACAGAACAGCTTTGGTGGGCAGCTGGCATTCAGCCTAGGTCAACCTACCATAGAAACAAAGTTTAACTGCTGTAAAAATAAAATATTTGAAGTTACAGTTTCTTTCACAGGCAGTACTACATGTCCAGACTTTGTCAAGTCTTTACAAACCTAAATCGATTTACCTTAAATGTTATTCCTTTAAAAAAAATTACTTTCGATAAGCAAGAAATGTATTAATTACTGGAAGGTGTTACTATGACTGGATTTGCACAACTGATAACAATATAAAGGAAACCACTACATGCAATTAATTGTTTTTACAAGCTCTCTGTCATATCATAGAAACAGCAAGCTTTTAAACATGGGTTTATGCGTGTAATTCAACAATAATAAAATTAGATGAAGAAATAAATATATGAAAGTAAGACTAAAAAATAAATCCTTAATCTGAAGAAGCTGATTTAAATGGTGACAAACTCAATGTTGAAAAGAAAAATACCATGTGCTTATTTTATTACCTGTGCTACTAGGATTTTGTGAGTTCTACCTTTTCCCAGATTAGCAGGAAAAAAAAATTACTTACCCAGTTTGTTATTTCAGCTCTTTTACATTTATCAGTGCAAAGAATGGCAACAAAATTAATTGTCCCTTTTCGTCTTCCTTTATAAACAACTGTCTTATTTCCTCTTCCGATCTCCTCATACAGAATGAAGTTCTCCATACTTATGGATGCTTTACATGCAATGGATTGGAAACACGGCATTAGTTTCATAAACAAACAAGCTTTTAAAGAAAGTGGGAGGAAGGGAAGCATTCAAATGTAATAGTCATTGTACTCTCACAATTCTTAAAAACCGGGATTATATTGTTCCAGTAAGATCAAACAAAACTATTTTACAGAAGGCCTCCTCTCAGGAAATAAGATAAAAATTTTGAATAGAAGATAGCATTTTCTACTTCCAAAGCTTAACACATTCCTGAA
Source organism: Coccyzus lansbergi (assembly GCA_033558105.1). Taxonomy (NCBI): domain Eukaryota; kingdom Metazoa; phylum Chordata; class Aves; order Cuculiformes; family Coccyzidae; genus Coccyzus; species Coccyzus lansbergi. The sequence continues at coordinate 214,639 of JAUMJK010000184.1, read as the reverse complement.
GTTACAGATGAGGCAATAGCTACAAATTCTAAATATTTTGTCTGCAAATAAAAATCATACCACCAAACTTGAAAGTACATGTTACACACACACACACACACAAAAAAAAAAAAAAAAAAAAAAAGCTGTCCAAATGAGAATAGTCTATATTGAAAGCCTTTCCAAATAAGATTGCCATTTCTGCCCAAAGGCACTCCAGGAAAACATGCCTCTGCAACTTTTCACAATGTAATTTAAACCTGCCACATAACTGATTTAACAACATAACTGAAAAAAACACAGGACTTTGTGACTATTGATGTTCCTACCAGTGATAAGCTACATGAAGCTTTACCAGTTAAAGGACCCAACATCAAGGATTTTTCATAGATAGAAACAACTCCTAGCACATAGACTCTGTGTAAATTTGTTGGTCAATGTTATATTGTGGGAATCAAGGAGTTCCATAGGATTTTAATTTATAATTGTTGCTTTTACCTGAAGAATAGTATATGCTTTAATTTACATCCTAAAACAAATGAAACAAGTGTCAGTTGGTGCAAATCCAGGAAGTGGCATTTGTACATTTAAATAGTTGGATGCTTTTCATAGAAGTTGGGTTAATTCTTTTGTTCTACAACTACTTTCCCAGAAAATACTTGTAGCAATGAGAGAACTGACAGCTAAATATTGAAGTGACTGTAATATTTATAAGAGTTCTGTGTCAACTTTCCATCCTACTCCTTGGCTCTTCAATGGGTTACGAGCACAGACATGAAGAATTCCAGTACCACAATTTTCAAATAATAGGATTTATTGGTAACTAGTCCCCAGTGACTACCTTGTAATAAGTTTTTCCAGATCCAGGCCAACTTCACCTTTGATCATCGGTTCTTCCAACTACCAATTTAATTAATCCCAAGCCATTTTGATTAGCTTTCTCTCATTTCTATCCAACTTCTCCCATTTTGTTTATAAAACTGTTGTCTTTTTCTTCAACAAGACCAGTTCTCAACATAGTTATCCTAAAACCACAGAAAAGCAGCATAGTGGAGAGGGTATCACAGCAACCGGAATGATCAGCAAGGGTGGAAAGGAGGGGCTACTTTAGCAGAACAGCTGCCAAGTACCTAAATCACAAACCACACACTAAGTTTCACTTAGTCACTTTCATGAGACACAAAACTCCCAGAGGGACAAATCAAACACCAAAATGAAGAGTCGAGAATTCCCAAGTTTTCAGACAGGACTTCAAGTGAAAATACAACAAAGTATAAGGCAGTACCAAACTACACAACAAAGTGTCTGCCACTAAAATACTGGCTCTTGCCAGAACACCAGCCAGGTGTCACATACAACTCAGATGATCCAGAATTTACAATGTACATGGGAACCTCATAAATGTAGGACTATTCAAGGATAACTATCCAAGACAGAAGTTTCCCTCCAAAATATAAGGAAGAATCTCACTATTACAATTAAAAAGCCTTGGGATTAATAATGTAAATCTTTTTTATTTTATTGAGCACTAAACAGGTAAGTACAAGTATAACAAGGGAACACCCTTTTTTCCCTATGGTAATTACACAAAGATCAGTTTGCCAAACATTCAAAGTAAGGCACAAGGGTAAAGCATCAGAACAGATGGGGATTTCCAGTTCCCTACCTCCCTTTTCTGATTCATAGAATCATAGAATCACTCGGTTGGAAGGGACCCACTGGATCATCAAGTCCAACCATTCCCATCTATCACTAAACCATGCCCCTCAACACCTCAGATCATTGCACTACTCTTTATGGGGTTTTTTATGTACAGGTTGAAAATAGAAAAAAAAGACCAAAAAAACCCCCATGTTTACAGAAAGATTCCAGAACAGCAAGGACAAAGAAATATATCCAGTAAAAGAGATGGACAGCCCACAGTCCAGCATCCAAAGTTTACATGACTACAGCTCCTTTCTTGCACTTCTTTCCCAAGAATACTTCAAACCTGACATGAGCACCTCATCACAAGACTGAAGCATATACTCATTTGATGATGGCAGATTCACATGACTAACATGCAGGCAAATGATTTCACAAACTGGGATGCGAGCAGACCCAGCCTGAGCTGCTGCTATCCAGCATTCACCAGCGTGTGGTGGTCTCCAGGCACAGACTTCATCCAATGCCCATCACCATTCCCTGCCTGTGGCAGGGCTGGTGGTCCCTTCTGTGGCAGTCAGTGGCTACCACCAGCTCCCAATGGGTATTCCACCACCAGAAGTCTGTGCATAAGGTGCTGCAGAAGCAGTCTCTGCCTGTCTGCTGGCCGATTTGGCACCAACCACTCATGCAACGAAGTATCCAAATGTATACCAGGCTCAATGACAAGTACAGGAATATCTGGTTATCCTGAGGCACGCAGCCCTGCCTCACACACCAAGCACCACTACTGATATAAGAAGTATCTCAGTATTAGAGCTGTGCAAAATGCATAGTTTTGAAAAGGATTATATTTCTAGAACAGAGCTAGATGTTGGTGCTATTTTGCCTTGCTTGTTATCCTGTGAGAAGGGTAGTGTGGACCTTTTGATGAGAATCAAAGCTCCAAAAAGCAGAGGAGGGATTTCATATAAGAAGTGGTTACTATTACAAAATGTGGAACATTTTTGATTTAGCTAAAGTAAAGTTTCATCAAAGTAACTGTGTTTTTTTGAAAGTTAAGACAGAATGTTCCTCTGCTAGCATGTTTTCTTTCAGTGTTTTTTTCCAGACAGTGTTCATTCTTTGGAGATGATAATATCTTGTGTGAAGTATGATCTGTGTTGAATAGATGTCTCTTCCACTGTAATCACCTGTGTTTCCAGTTTTTCCCTATCTCAAATGCAAGGTCAAGCAGAGAGCTGGCTCCAAAGCTCCACGTCAGCAAGAGATTTGACTGTTGTGAAAGTCATAGCAACATTAAAATCAGCCCTTGGAAAGTAACAGCACATGCATAAGACTTCTGGGAAAATTTATACATATGCCAGCTCACAGCTCAGAAGGCTAACTGTATCCTAGGCTATATCAGAAGCCTGGCCAGCAAATCAAGGGAGGTGATTCCACCCCTTTAATCCGCTCTCATGAGACTCCACCTGGAGTGCTGTGTCCAGTTCTGGAATACCCAACACAAGAAGGCTATGGAACTGTTGGAATGAGCCCAGAGGAAGGCTACAAAGATGATCAGAGGAATGGAGCACTAAAAGGATAGGCTGGAAGAGTTGGGGTTGTTCAGCCTGAAGAAGAGACAGCTCCAAGAAGACGTTATGGCAGCCTTCCAGTACTTGAAGGGGGCCTAGAAGAATGCTGAGGAGGGACTTTTTACAAGGGCATGTAGTAACAAGATGTGGTGAAAGAGCTTTAAATTTTAAGGGAGAAGACTTAGATTAGACACTACGAAGAAATTCTTCATGATGAGGGTGGTGAGACACCTAAACAGGTTGCCCCAGGAAGCCGTGAATGCCCCATCCCTGTTCAAGGCAAGGCTGGATAGAGCCTTGAGCAGCCTGATCCAGGGAGGTGCCACTGCCTGTGGCAGGTGGGTTGGAATTGGATGGTCTTTAAGGTCCTTTCCAACCCAAAGCATCCTATGATTCTGTGCATGTAAGTGAGAAATACATTTTGTCCCCAGCTCTTGTCTTGCTGCACACAATTGATGGAGATCACTCCTTCACGTTGCCCAGGCCTGATTAAATGGTTTTTGCTTTCTAAAACTCCAAAATGAGTCTTAAGAGAGTTTATTTGCCAGCATTTTTGGTACCATATATGTCAAAACAACTACACTCATTTACTGGTTTAATCTGGATAAATGTTTTTACAACTGCTTAATTCTGCTTGTGAGAAACTTTCCTCATTCTTAAACTGATATTCAGTGCATCAAAGAGAAAGAGGAGATTGCTGAAGAACAACTGTCCAATGTACGTTACTCTTTGCATGTAGCACTACTTTGCTGTTTCCCCACTTTGCAATATTAAACATATTTTCTTCTATTTCATGGCAGTGAAACAAACATTGATTTCCAGTGAATTCTAACAGATACAGAGCATGATACTTAGCTTTTAAGGTTTCTATCTTGGTCTAACACCACTGACCTGGGTGTCAGATTGCACGATAAACAAAAACAGGTTCAGACCACTAAATGAGACTGATCTCCACAAAGTTGAAAAATGAAGATTGTGTCACTTGCTCCATCAACGCTCTTCCAAAGGGAAGGTAACATTGCAGCAGAGGTTGCCATAGATCTCCCAGAGGAACACCCTGCTGGAGTTCTGCCGTGTATGATATTGTTGTTTATCACTAGAGCTGACATGACATTGAAAATACATGCATACAGCAAAGAACTGAACTTTGAATGTTAGAGATGTGAGTCTCTTGAGGCAGAGATGTGCCAGGGCCTGAAGGGATGGCAGGGCTGATGAAGGATCAGAATGGAAATCAAATGATTTGCTGAAGTCACTTGGGTCTGTCCAGCCTGGAGAAGACTGGGGGGGAGAGGACAGGGAAGACCCTTCATATTCTGTATTGATGTGACTGAGAGCAGCCGTGTCGAGAAGGACGTGGGGTTGCTGATTGATGAAAAGCTCAATATGAGCCAGCAATGTGCACTTGCAGCCCAGAAGGCAAACTGTGTCCTGGGCTGCATCAAAAGAAGCATGGCCAGCAGGCCGAGGGAGGTGAATCTGCCTCTCTACTCCCCTCTTGTGAGGCCTCACTTGGAGTATTGCTTCCAGTTCTGGAACCCTCAACATAAGAAGGATATGGAACTGTTGGAACTGGTCCAGAGGAGGGCTACAAGGATGATCAGGGAGCTGGAGGACAGGCTGAGAGAGAAGGCTGGAGAAGGCTCTGAGGAGACCTTATAGCGACCTTCCAGTAACTGAAGGGGCTACAGGAAAGCTAGGGAGGGACAGTTTACAAAGGCTTGTAGTGATAAGACTAGGGGCCATGGGTATAAACTGGAGAGGGGCAGATTTAGACTAGACAAAAGGAAGAATTTCTTCACCATGTGAGGCACTGGCACAGGTTGCCCAGGGAAGCTGTGGCTGCCCCACCCCTGCAGGTGTTCCAGGCCAGGTTGGATGGGGCCTTGGGCAGCATGGTCTGGCGGGAGGTGTTCCTGCCCATGGAATGGGGGTTGGAACTGGATGATGTTTAAGGTCCCTTCAAACCCTGGTGTGGCTGGGCACACGCCACTAAGGGGACGGCAGGCGGGGAGGGGCGGGGGGGACGCGGCAGCCCTACCTGTGAGGCGCGGGGCGGGCGGCCCGGGAGGCACCGCTTAAACCGCCGCCGCCGCCATCAACCCAAATCGGCGCAGCCGCCGCCGCCATCAACCGAAATCGGCGCAGCCCCCGGGCCTCAACGGCCGGGAGGAGGAGGAGAAAGAAGAGGAGAAGGAGGAGGGGCTTGGAAGCGCCCACACGTTGGGAAAGGAGAGCAGCACGCACCTCTCCACGATCTGCTTTCATGCAGTTGTAGAGAGCAATAAGGTCTCCCCTCAGCCTCCTCTCCTGAAGGTTAAAAAAACCCCAGTTCCCTCAGCCGCTCCTTGTAAGACTTGTTCTTCAGCCCTTTCACCAGCTTCGTTGCTCTTCTCCAGACACGCTCCAGGACCTCAATGTCCTTGTAGCGAGGAGTCCAAAACTGAACACAGTATTCGAGATAAAACCTCACTAGCGCCAAGTACAGAGGGATGGTCGCTTCTCTGCTCCTGCTGGACACACCGTTTTTCACAGAATCACAAAATCACTACATTGGAAAAGACCTTTGAGATCATCAACTCCAACCTTACCTGTCCACTACCAAATCATGTCCTCAAGCACCTCATCTACCCGTCTACCTCCAGGGATGGGGACTCAACCACCTCCCTGGGCAGCCTGTGCCAGTGCCTGATAGCCCTTTCAGTGAAGACTTCCTAATGTCCAGTCTGAACCTCCCCTGGCACAGCTTGAGGCGATTTCATCTCAATCCATCTATCACTTGTTTCTTGGGAAAGAAGACCAACACTCACCACGCTACAACCTCCTTTCAGGCAGTTGTAGTCTGTGATAAGGTCTCTCCTCAGCCTCCTTTTCTCCAGGCTAAACAACTCCTGTTCCTCTAGCTGCTCGTCATAAGACTTGTTCTCCAGCCCCTTCATCAGCTTTGTTGCTCTTCTCTGGACAGATTTCATCAGTTCCATGTCTTTCTTGTAACAAGGGGCCAAAAACTGAAAACAGTTTTTAAGGTGCATCCTTACCAGTGCTGAATACAGGGGGACAATAGCTTCCCTGCTCCTGCTAGCCACACGGTTTCTGATCCAAGCCAGAACACTTTCTAGCCCACCTGAGCTCCCTGCTGGCTCATTTTCAGCTGGCTGTCAACTGATACTCCCACATCCTTTTCCCCCAGGCAGGTTTCCAGCCACTCTTCCCCCAGCCTGGAGCGTTGAATGGAGTTGTTGTGAACCAAGTCTAGGACTCAACACTTGTCTTGTTAAACCTCATACAGCTGGTCTTGGCCCATCAATCCAGTCTGTCCAGATCCCTCTGCAGAACCTTCTTGCCCTCAAGCAGACCAACACCCCTGCCTAACTTGGTGTGTCTTCAAACTTACTTCTCCAGATCATTAATAAATACATTAAACAAAACCAGCCCAAACACTGAGCCCTTCACAGGAAGGATTCAATATTTCTTTAGGCTGTGTGATAACAGATGGCCAGTTATTTTTTGTCCACACTCTAGGAAAGTTTTCGGTATGAATTTAAACTCCCCTAACACTGAAACAAAAAAAAGGTGGGGAAAAGAATCCCAAACCACCCTGTTTGGGAGAAGGATCTTAGAAAATTGTTGGCTGCAAAAAGCACTTCAGTGCTTTTCAGTTTTGTTTCATAACTTCTCAGAGAGCAGAGGCTGTAGCCACAAAGCACAGATCTAGAGGAAATCAAGCTTCTTTAGTTACGCAGCTTGCCAAACATTTTGTCACAGTTCAGCTATTGAGTGGTTTGGAAGAAAGTCTACAAAACTGGTAAAAGATCAGTGCTGCACACAAGTATAATTTTTGCTGTTCCATTGCCTTTCCACACACAATTGACTGGACTCATAAGCACTGAAAAATATTGTGTGCACATGCATGGCAAAATTGCTCTCTTCATAACAATTTCAGACCATATCCTATGTTGGAGTGTATGTTTTCAGCAATTGCAGTTGATCCATAATTGCCAATGAAGTTACAACTTTGAAACTGCACAAGCAGTAGATTTTCCATTTTGTTTTTAATGTAAATGGGTAGTTGACTAGATATAAATAAACAAAATGCGCAAGTAGACGTCATCTAGTTTCTTTTAGTAAATACACAAAAAGTATGCTTTGAAGAGCGGTTTATTTTAGAAAGCTGTGTATTTTATATTTGCGTCTGATTAGGGTGACTGATGTAAACAAGAAAGAATAGAATATTAGCTTAGTTGCAGAACAGGTCCTGACAGTAGTTCAATGGCATATCTTAGAAAAATCACTTAATTTCTTTGTCCCTGTCCAAGAGGGCAAAACTAAGCCAGAATAACTATCAATTTACTGTCTTTGCTTCCAACTTCCTATGTACAGCTTTCTGTTTAATTAGTTCAGGTTAGGGACTGGTTTTATCCAAAAGAGGTAGCTATCCTTTTGTATAAAAGGATATTATATATTATTATATTGTTATATTATTATATTTTAATATGATGAGGGAGAGAGATGCTATGAACTCTTAACAAAGTCTGTTGACATCTTCTTATAATAATAGTAATAGCATTACGAGGTACAGAAAGAGAAACATCAAAGAATGCTTTAATAAAAAACAAGGCATAGAATCATAGCTTTTCAAATAAAATGTCTTCACGATGAAAACTCTGAAATTAAAGTAGACACAGGGTACATGTTAACTTATACCCCCTTTTTTTACCAGTACCTCTTAGTTAACAAATATGGCATTTTCTTATTGTTGTTACACACTTCATTTTGTGTGTGTATTTTTCTTGCCATCTGGATGCATAATTTCAGTATACTCCAGTGGGGATTTTGCCCTTTTGATTTGATATAAAAATCAGGATTTCTCTTTTCAAGCACGTCACTTGCTTCTAATACAAGAATCATCTTGAAGAAACAATCTAAATACAAATATAACGCAGGGCTGTAAGTATGAGGCTTTTATCTTTGTCCTTTTTCATAACTGTTTTAGTCTGTTACTCCTTTAGTCTGTCACCGAACATGACTTCAAGCATTGTGCTCAGCTGCAGTAAACTCTTCTGTGGGAATATTTTCAACATTCAAGAACGGAATGCAAAATATTCTCGCTGCTGTTTGCACCATTTCACTACACTTTGGAACCTATACAGCAAAGTCAGCTTTGCTGTTTGCCTGGCTGTGATATGGGATGGTCAGATGTAATCAAATTCTTGTTCTCAAATAAATATATAATCTGATTTAAGGTGAACTGAGATCTTGTGATAGAAACTACATAGTTCAGGAATGCTTGAACACTTTGCTGCTCTACCCTCAATGGACTGGGTGCTATGGAGGCCTCTGCCTGATTCCCAGAAGTCTGACTAATAGCCTGTAACGCTAAGGTATGTTTCCGTGTATTATTTTCTTTCATTAAGAAGCTCTGTTCTTTAATTTTCTTTAATGCCTGGTGAAAATGTTAAATACTTCTGGTTTATTTTGCCACATGTACATAGCAGGATTTTTCCAAGCTATCACGATTAGTCATGCTGCATCCCATCTTGTTAGTACACGGTGTTTCTTTCCCTTCCAGATTGACCCTATTTTCAGGAGAGTTTCTATTCTCAGTGTCCTGGGTATGATGACTCAGTTGCTCATGTATAATATCTTTATGCTGTAGTTGCCTTGACAGTTCTGTCATTCCTGAGAGGTGCATGGGGCCACTTTCCTGGTCTTTGACCATTTTAGCAGAACAATGGATACAAACACAAACATATCTTTATCTTGTGCTTTTTATTCTCAGATTCTTTTCCAACATCCTCTTGAAAACAGCATATCCTTTCATTGTTTGAGTGAAACTCTGTGTATTTTTCTTTATTTCTGTGGTAACATTATAGTTCTCATGATTTAGTCACCTTGTTTTTCTGATACAAGGCTACTATCTTCACTGGACCTTCTCTGAATCATTAAATAAATTCAAATGTTACAGTTTCAGAATCATATGCTGCTGAGATTTGGAAGTAGCAATGATTTTTCAAATTCTTTTGGCAGCTTCTTTTTTTTTGCCTGTTTGTAAATTTTTCTCAATCATAGAGATTTCTCAACCTGGAAAAATTATTGCAAAGCAATCCTAGCTGATGTGTTTGCTTGACCAGTGAGGCAAAAGAATACTAGTGGTTTCTTTTATAAGAACAGAGTTCCAAACCTCACCTTGCTGGATCAACTTGTAAGATCACCTGTACTGCATGTATAGCATGCTGATGTTGCCTCTTCCTCCATTATGGTCTCAGTGCTTTGCGTATGTCTAGTGTTTGCAAGAGATGTGGTAAGATACTCTGCAAATTTTAACATCTGTGTTAATACCTTCAAAACTTGGCAAATTATAAGCTACTTTTACCTTCCCAAAATCATTGGGGAAATCTTGGAAAGTGAGCAAATGCTCTGTATGTGATACTGAAATAAAAACCAACTTCCTCTTTTTTGTTTGTTTGCATTGAGATTTATCTGCTAATGAGTTGGGGTTAATTGTTATGGACTACCACAGTTTCTACCTGACATTCCTCATAACACGTTCCTGAGTATCATCAGCTTGGATGCTGGTTTGTGAGGGTGGCTGGCAGCCCTGATATTCTGCTGCTGCCAGGTTCACTACTAACCACATTCTCAACACCTAAGCCTACCTGCTGGCTTCCAGATTATGACGAGATGACTGCCTCGATCATCCAAGAAGATTGAATAGGCCTTGTCAAAACCTTGTTTATTCAGTGACTATCATGCTGCTTATGTAATTTTGAGATTATGTAAAATTATTAATGACTTTCTTTTTCTGTATAGTTCAGTGTTCAAATTATAACTTATTCTAATGCTATAGCATGTAAAGCAGATGCTGTACAGGTTGAAGTATTTTCATTTGTTCTAGGTAAAACACATTGGGAGGACAACCCATTTTCTCCAAATACATACAGCAGTTTTGACTCATGCAAGAGTCAAATGCCTTGTTATTGAGTATCCAGATTCACTGTTTCATCAGAAAGCAATAGCTTTTATGCTGCATATTCTGAAGATTCATCCCATGTACTAAGGATATCCTTTGCATCCTGATTAGAATTCACAATGTCTTGAAGGTATTATCATCATTCCACAGTGTAATTTTCATTTGGCTTTACCTGATTGCACTTAACACCCCCTAACCCCCTTCTTGCAAAATGCATGCCTCGCATATTTATCATTATCCCACTATCATGCATTGAATTTCCTTTTTGTTTGTGTACTTGTCTTCACATCTAATGCTAATCTGAGCTTTACAAACTATTTATTCCAACTTGCATTTCATTAATATAAAATATGGGCAAAACCCCATCCTCTCAGTCGCTGTTTGCTTTCTTCATGTTTGTTTTTCAGACTGTAAGCTCTGGAATAATGTTTTCTTTTGTCATAATTATTATATATGATCTTCTGTGTAGGGCAATTTTAATGAGTTTTCCCCTTAAGACCTTTTTATCTTGTTTCTGTTTCTCTCTTCTTGTTGTGTTTATGCTTTAGCTTTTCCATAAAGTTTCTCTTTTTTTGATTTAGTTTCTCATTTTATTTATGCTCTTATTCAAATGATATGTGTCTGCTCTCACTAGGCTACAGTCACTTCAGACCAATGGCATAAACTGGTATTGCTCCTGAAAGATGGAGCAATTTCCCTTTGTTGGAAAGACATTTCCAGTAGAGAAGCAGTTGAAGAAGGAGAAAGCATTGGTGCTGGCTGATGCTAGCTGATGGAAACATAAAGCTCTGGATAAGAAAAGCTTTTCTGCTGATTTGATTCTTTCAGCAAAGGCAACATGGCATACATTCATGTAAAACAAAAACAGAACAAAAATCCTCCAATAGTCCCAGAAAAAAAATCACTCCAAAGTATTCACATTTTTACTTTTCACGTGCTGAGCTGGGAAAATTGCAGGAATCTATATATTTGATATTCAAGTAAAAGCAACGTTAGCTTTACAGAAAACAACATTACAACAAGGGAAGATGTTATACAGGCAGCGTTATGTAGGTACTTCATAGATCCTTCTAAAGGACTTATTTCTTAGTCCATGCTGATATGAAAGTGTGAGAAATGGGGCCAGTTAACAGCAGGTATCACAGGGAGAGCAAAAAGACGAAGCACTGCAAGTCCCTTCTTAAATCCACAACACAGCTATTCTGATACACATTTGTGGGATATGTTTTAGTGACAGGTTTTTTTTCTCATATCATTTATTCATGCCCATAGGAATTAGCTTGTTCTCTGACATTAAAACCATTGACTGTACAACCATAGCTGCAATTGAGATCTTCAGCTGGCAAACTAATCAGAGGTTTCTGAAACTGGTTTCAAATGTTTTTAAAGCAATATTCTTTGCTTTACAGGGACTATAAAAGAAATTCTAGAGACAGCAAGTGAGAAACATGCAAGAAAAACAGCAGCATGTCAGCATGTTCACTGAAAAGTATATTTGAGAATTCTTCCAGTTTAGCAGGGTCAAAATATAAGTCTCTTCTAGAGATTTAACCAGGGAAGTGAAATTGAAAATGAATGTGATAAATATCATGTGATAATAAAGAAGAGAGAAGAAATGGAGAGGATAATGAAAACAAACAGCAGAGAAATCTAGAAAACTTGTTTGAAATATCTGGTTACTGCTTCAATTGCTTTGGAATTATTAGGTGGATAAATTGGGGTGGAGGAAAGAATGTAACAGAGTGCACTTAAATGCACTGCAGCACCATACAACAAAATGCCTTAGGGAGGATTTGGTGTAGCAACCAACAAATAACTGCTACTGTATCCCATGACCAGCATAGACTTGGACCCTGCATGTGAGGATCTGGCAGCCCCATAGCCCCAAGCTCCTTCTCTGACATACTCCTACACACTGTGTTTGTGTATAAATGGTGCATGACATTGTCATTTGTCCCACTGTGAGGGATTTGTGCTCACTCTAATGAGACTCTCTTCAGTCTTAGTGGTATATCCCAAATCCTTGCTCTTTATAGATGTGACCGATCAATTGGTTCTTCTCAACAAGAAGTTTCCAGTCATGCAGACTTATTTCTGTCTGTTGTTGACGAGGATCTTCACTTTTCTACTTTTTGTTTTCCCTATGGCTGCACATCATTACTACCTTCTGGGGGTTTTTTTAACACTGGATTTTCTTCCTGAGTTCTGATTCCAAGATTCCTCTGTTGTGTGTCTCCCTCTGTTTTTGTGGAACTGAAAGTTATTTTCTTTTTTAATTTTTTTTTCTTTTTATCCCTTACTTGCGTATCTTTTGCTTTTTTTCTGCTTCTCATTGATATTCAGTAAGCCACAGAACAAACTCTGTTCCCCGAAACTACTTCTTCACTGCACAAGCCCTTCCTCCTCCCTGCTATCTTGGGATCATGTTACACGCTGTAATAAGTGCCCAGCTGCTGTGAACTGCTCAGTCCCTTCTTTGCACAGTCTTGTTCTCTCTCTTGTGCAACTTCTGTCACTCATCTGATTCCATTGTTAGCTGTTCTCAGGAATTCATCAGCAAACTAACCCTTTTTAAAGCCCCCGATTTAGCTTGCACACTTGCTAACCCCAGGGTCACACATATACAAGACCAGTCACAAAGAAAGCAATAAGAAGACAGCTCAGGGTGAGAAGTGAAAGGGACCAACCTTTCTAATGATACCTAGACATGAAGCTTCTTCTAGTTTGGAGTGGAGTTAGATGAGACTACTGGGATGATATAAGTGCAGTGTTGCCAAAGGAATGGTCCTTTTCCTTCCACACCAATGGTTTCAAGTCTTCCTTTGTGCTCACTCTTGATACTTTTATGACCTCGGGGTGAATTTATTCAGTTCACTAATCAAGCAAAAAGCTGACAAGGAAAAAAAATCAGTTCTCTGTCAGATTAGTAAACTAAATCACTCACTGAGGAATCCCAGGTACTACAGCCAGCTCCTGAGAAACCCAGGAGTGCCTGGCTCCTCTGTAGAAGTGGGGAGAACAGCCTGCTCCTCTTGGGAGCAGCAAGCTGTTTAGTTGACTCGCATGACCCATCTGACTGCATCGTTAGTCACTTCCAGGGGATCTGCTCTAGAGATACGCCTGGCAAATCCTCTGTTGTGCTTGTAAATATGTCCCCTCTTCTCTATCACCTAAATGCATTCCCATCTGTAGCTCTCTTTGTCTGCATCTGCAATGCACTGGATCATTTCTTCTTGTGGGTTCACTCAGGGTCATCCCCCAAATCCATTTACACTTAACATACATCCTGTGCTTCCGTAATCCTGTCACCAGCATGACTGCAATTTTTTTTTTTTTTTTTTGTCTTACCAGCTGTAACCTTGGACACGATTCTTTTCTCCCCTTGCTGGTAAATAAAAACAATGAAACCCTCCTACAACAGATAGTTCTCTCAGCCACAGAACTAAGTAGTCAAGATTTCCTCCAGATTTCTTTTTCTCTTGTTTCTTTTCACTAAGAACCTGGACTGAAACTTCTCTCTGTTGGGTCTGTTGGTGACATATTAGTAACAAGTCTCCTTTGGGTATTTTCTCACCTCTAACGCATCTTGCACTCATTCTGCAACTTTCCTCTCCAGGGCTCTTGTTCCTCTAACAAACAATAAGAAGCACATATTTTGATGGTCTAACTTCCACACCAACCCATCTCTCCTATTCCCATCCCAGCTGTTCCATCCACCAGCAGCCCTACAGCCTGGCTGGGTGCTCAGCCAAGGTTCTGCTCAAGCCTTTTTGCCCAGCCGTGACAGGCAGTGCTCCCAAAAGCACCGTGACAACTCCAAGACGGAGCAGCTGCAGCAGCCAAAGCTGCCTATACCAGCCCAGGTCATTCAAAAGGGAGACAGGCAAGGCGTGCAAAACACAAGTCCTTCTTTGGCAGAAATTCTAACAGATCCTGGGGAGCACTGGGACAGCTCTGCCTAGAGCAGCAGAGAATCCCTCGAAGGCAGGGGAGAAAGGGCAAGCGGCTTGTGCTCTGCAGCCCCCTCGGCTCCCCCAGTGCCAGGCAGCCCCATCACCTGCCTGAGCTCCCTGGAAGGAGATTGTGGAGAGATGAGTGTTGGCCTCTTCACCCAAGTAAAAAGTGTTAGGACGAGAGGAAATGGCCTCAAGCTGCCCGAGGGGAGGTTCGGATTAGACATTAAGGAAAAACTTCACTGAAAGGGTTATCAAGCACTGAAACAGGCTGTCGGGGGAGGTGGGTAGATGAAAGGCTTAGGGAGATGATTTAATAGTGGACAGGTATGGTTGGATTTATAGAATCACCAGTTTGGATAAGACCTCTTGGATCACAGAGTCCAACCATTCCTATATGCTACTAAACCATGTCCCGGAGCAGCTCGTCTGTGCGTCTTTTAAAGACTTTCCAGGGATGCTGACTCAACCACCTCCCTGGGCAGCCTGTGCCAATGTCTTGATAACCCTCCCGGTGAAGACATTTTTCCTGACGTCCAATCTGAACCTCGCCTGGCACAGCTTGAGTCCATTCCCCCTTTTCCTATCACCTGTCACTTGGGAGAAGAGACCAGCACCCAACTCTCTACAACCTCCTTTCAGGTAGTTGTAGGGAGCAATAAGGTCTCCCCTCAGCCTCCTCTTCTCAAGGCTAAACCCCAGCTCCCTCAGCCACTCGTCATAAGACCTGATGATCATAGAATCATAGAATCATAGAACAACCAGGTTGGAAGGGACCAATCGGATCTTCTAGTCCAACCATTCCTATCTAACACTAAACCAAGTCCCTCAAGACCTCATCCACCCGTCCCTTAAACACCTCCAGGGAAGGGGAATCAACCACCTCCCTGGGCAGCCTATTCCAATGCCCTCTGTGTGAAAAACCTCCTCCTAATCTCCAGCCTAAATCTACCCTGGTAGCTTGAGGCCATTCCCTCTTGTCCTGTGCCCTGTCACTTGGGAGAAGAGCCCAGCTCCCTCCTCTCTACAACCTCCTTTCAGATACTTGTAGAGAGCAATGAGGTCTCCTCTCAGCCTCCTCTTCTCCAGGCTAAACACCCCCAGCTCTCTCAGCCGCTCCTCATAGGTTCTGTTCTCCAGCCCCTTCACCAGCCTTGTCACTCTTCTCTGGACTTGCTCCAGAGCCTCAACATCCTTCTTGTGCTGAGGGGCCCAGAACTGAACACAGTACTCAAGGAGCGGCCTCCCCAGTGTTGAGTCCAGAGGGAGAATCACCTCCCTGGCCCTGCTGGTCACACCATTTCTGATCCAAGCCAGGATGCCCTTGGCCTTCTCCAAAGTCTTTTCCAGTCTAGGGGTTTAATGATTCTACGATCCCTCCGGGGCCGTGCATCCCCCGGCAGCCCCGTCCCCCGGGCAAGGCTCCCCGCGGCAGGGGTCCTGTTGCCGGGCGCCGCTCGCCCCTCCCCGCGGGGGCCGGGCCATGATGTAATGGGGGCCGGCGGGAGGGCCGCGCCTGCCGAGCCCGCGCTGTCTGCCGGCGGCGCTCCCCTCCCCGCAGCCCCCGAGGAGGCCGCGCCGAGCATCCCGGCGGCGCGGGGCTGGGCGAGCGGAGCGGAGCGCGCCCGGCGGGAGGGGCGCTCGGCGGCGCCGGGAGCCGAGCGCACATGAGGCTCGGGCGGGAGGGAGCGGCGGCGGCGGCGGCAGCGGTGACCGGGCGGCCGCAGCACCCCCGGCGCGGCCCCGCGGCGGCCGGCAGCGAGTCGTGACGGGAGGAGCGGCCCGGCGGTGGCCGCCGCCGGCAGCAGCCCGGCTCCCCCGGCCCGCGGGGGCGCCGCCGAGCCCCGAGCCCCGCCGCCGCCGGGGGCGCCCCAGCGCGGGGGGCCAGCGGAGGGGTGAGTGCGGGCACCGAGGGGGCCGCCGCTCCTTGCGGGACGAGGGGCGGTCTTCGGGAACCGTCGACGCGAGAAGCGGGGCTCCGGGGTGGGAAAGGTGAATGTAGGGGCTCCGGCGGGGGCAGGCTGCCTCCGTCCCGCTCGGGGGGGGGGGGGGACGGGGGAACGCGGGGCCTCCGGCGGGGCAGGTACTTGAGCGTCGAGGGTGGGAAAAGGAGCTCCGGGGTCCCGCCGGGGCCGCCTCCCTCCCGTCTCGGTGCGGGAAGTTGGGGACCCGGAGGGTTTGGGGTGCCCGGCGAGGCCGCCCCGTCCCCGCTCGCTGCGGATCTAGGGTGGGAAAAGGGGGGCACCGGCGGGGCTGCCTCCAACCCGCTCGGTGCTTAACGGGCGGCTGGTGCAGGTGTAGCAGCTCCTCCTCCTCTTCCTCCTCCAGCAGCAGCCCCCGTGGCAGTGGGGGCGACCTTCCCGGGCGGCTTAGCCGGGGAGCGGGCGGAGCGTCTGCGCTCGCCCCATGCCTTTTGTCCCTTTAAAAGGTGTCGTTGTTTGCCGAATCGTTTGCAAAATCTGGCCTGTGAATTATTGACAAGTGAACTGAGCCGCTGTTGGCTGGAAGGACCCCCCCCTCCCCCCCATGGGCACAGCTTGCGCAGCCTTTGGGGAGGGGCATGCGAATGTCGACTTGGTTTCTTCAATGTCAGGGCTTGTGGATCGCTTTGGGAGGCGTACTTGTGTTTAAAACGAATGAAATATTGCATGATGTTGTTTTCCCTAATGTTCTCGAAATCTTAGTGCCTGCTTTGGTTTGATTTGGATGCTTAGATAAGCTTGTTTTCAGACAAAATTAGGGAAGAGTAGGACATGTTCCAAAAATGTTCCCCAAAAATGGAACAGCTGTTTAACGGGTGGAAGCCCAAGTGTCTTTTCCTCACTTGTTCAGACTTTAGGAGAAGGCTCCTGTGTGGAGACTTTCCTCTGTCTTGTGCTTTGTAACCTTATTTGAACCTTCCAGTCCACTGAGATTAAATCGTGGGTCTAATGGTTTTTGCAGTCAGGAAAGCAACAAGAAAAAAACAAAAACCCAAAGCTAAACCAAAACAAACAGTTATAATGACCAGTTTGCCGTATGTGCATGTTTTACTACGGTGTGTTTTACAGTTTCCTGTACTGTAAGTAATGCCCTGCCTTCTGACCGTACTGGAAGCGAACTTTGTTTGAATGTGGTTGTTCATTGTAGGGCTCTTCGGGAGCTTCCCTTAAGAAGCCTGGAAGCAGGAGCGTTGTCCCCCAGCCTAGGAACTGTATTAACAAAGCTGTACCCTTTCTGCGTTAATTGAACCAGAGCAACCTATGATGATACCACATCAGAAAATAATTTTAGAAGCACGTAAGAAAATGATACTAAGCCACAATTATTACTTCTGTGTTTTTCAATGAGCATCGTTACAAGGGAGGCAAAACGGAAGGGTATATATCCTAAGGGAAAACAAGAGTTTTCAGCTTTTAACGTGAGCTAGTGAGTTAACAGAACACAAAGAGGCTGTATGTGTGGATGGAATTTAAATTTCTGCGAAGTAAAAAGTTTCAGTTGCATGAATGAACTTCCACTTGCCAGAGGATTTAGCTGCATGGTGAATGACAGCAGTGGAAATAAGTAGAGTCTCTCTGGATCTAGCAGCAAAAAAAAAAACCCTAACCAGACAAAAATCTCGTAGCTTATAACTAACCTTGGTGTCTGTTCTAGAGCGCTGGATACTACACCAGTATGTCTGTCCTGTTTGTTAGGTGTATGCATAAAATCTCAGTAAAACCTGAAGTTGCTGCAGCCTCTGAGCATCTTGACTGGTTTAATCCAGAGTCCTGACTAATGAAGCAATACCAGCATGTGATCTGCAAGTTTTGCCATGTATATTAATGGATCTTAACTGGGCACTTTGTCCGTTTGTGGAATGCGGGTGAGAGTTGGTGGGAGTAAGTGAACTTGCATGGACCAGAGAATAACATCAGACAGAAAATGGTTTGCCTAAAACGGTTTAGGACTTCTGTTGTTCCTCTGCTGCACCTGAGACCTGAGCTCCTTGTTGCTTCACATGTTTTGTCTTCTCTAACAATTGACTGGCTGTTTTTGTAGAAGTAATTATAGCTTTTCCATGTCCTCTGACGATTTTCTTTTGCGTTTCTACATATCCTAGCCAATCTAAATCGGGATAGAAGAATGAATTAGTATTATAGCAATAAGTGCAGGTTAAATATTTTTGTTTCTAATGTGCACTTGATCAATACTACTATTTCTTACTGTTGTCACTGTATAAATATGAAATTAGTGCTAGGAAAAATGCTGGGACGTCCTGCCGTATCTACTATGAGAGCCAGTAAGCTAAACGAAAGTTTTGATTTGGTTTGGTTTTTTTTTTCTAGTAGCTTAGTAGAAAGAAATTTCAGTGAGTGCTATTAAAACAACATCTGTAATATAGAAAGGCAAGAAGTTACAAACCAACCTTTCACCCTTTTTAAAAGCTGTACACATTTTCCTTCTTAACAATTTCATGTGTTACTTAAATAATAAGGAGGAAGGCAGTGTATTAGGTTGGTTTGAAATAGTTTTCTTTCCAAAGTCTTCAAAATAGTTTTCTTTGGTTTCTAGACTTGGGATGGTTTAGTTCTGCTGCTGCTTGGATCAGAAGTAGCATTTGTTTCATTTGTTTTGTGTTGTCTGTATGTTGTATGTTGTGAATGGCACTCAATTCAAGGTTGGTGGAGTTTCTTGTTTATAAAAGTTTGTGTGTTCTTTGTTTCAAATCTTGAAACAGATGCTTTCCTCTTGCCCCAGTAACAACCATTCTGTTTGCAAAACTTGATGCCTCTGGTAATTCTCTGGTGTTAGGCCAAGTGCTTAATGGATACAACTTTTTGAATAACCCCATTTTAACTCTCATAAAAACATCATTTGATTTCATGCACTGCTTATTTCACAGTTCTCTCATATCAACACAAAAGTAGACAGACCTGTTATGATCTGAGAAGTCCTGATAATTATAATAAGGAATTAGGAGCTATGTTTTAGTCAGTTGGTCAGAGAATTACTGCTCGTAGGTCGGCCGTTACAAGTGGTTCTGTTATCATTTGAGCTATCCACACCTCCAGATGTAAACTGCAGTTCTGTCTTTGTAGAAAGCTTAGTGATGCCATTAAGATCAAAATTAAATAATAAATACACTCGAATTGCATGTAAAATGACAAAAGGCATACTGGCATTTTTCTGTGTAGTGGTCCCATTGGTTCCTTGTTTCTGCCGTGAATGAAAGGCTATTGCCTTCATAAAGGCTATTAAAAGCAATAGATTCCAGTAACAACTGCATGCCAACTGACTTTCAGAGTTATCATAAAAATGTAGTAAATAAGATGCTTTCTACTCATTGAATGACAGCTATTGAATCTGTTGCAGGTTGTAGATCACAAACAAGTTTTACGGTGGTTGTACCATAAAGTTATGATTCTGAGTCAGGCATGTATCATTAGAACTCCACGAGCAACGTCATTGTCTCCTTGGAATGCTGGACTTGTATGGAGGGGTTCACTTTTGTGGATTCAGTGGTGGGATCATTGCTGCTGTGAGAGAAAAATCGCAAGAACTAACTTTGTTTTAACACAGGCTTTCCAAGATACCAGCTGGTATCTTGGTTCAGGGTCTTCCTACTTACTCTGGTGTTTGATGGAGATAGCTGTGTGAGTTTACAAGCACTTCTGTTTTACTTTGCAATCAGTTTGTTGTCTCCTAAATACATTCCAGGAGTTTGCTGGTAATATTCTTTGTCTAAAATTGTCCTTTGTTTGAACTTTGATTCATCAATAGTTCACTGTCTGTAGGAGCCTATTGATTACAGTGCAAAAAGTCATCCTATCTAGTCATCCTGTTTATGGCTGTCTAGCTAAGAGGCTTATTGATGGCACAAACAGATTAGCTCAGAGATAATTCTTAGATTCAATTATGCTGGCAGATTTGCTTTATTTAAATCGGTTACTCGCTGTACTGGAGTTAGTTCTTCACTTTATCTCACATATTCTCTGGACAGGACTTAGGACAGGACTTAGACAGGACTGTCTAACCTTGCAGCCCATTAGATGCTGAAAACCCAAATGCTGCTGCTGCTTTTTAACTGTCATGTTTCCTTCTGAGTGTATTTCTGGGTTTTATATATATATATATATTTTTTTTTTTTTTTTTAAATATCCCAACAGATTAATATATATTAATTTGGCACAGGTTGCCCAGGGAAGCTGTGGCTGCCCCATCCCTGGAGGTGTTCAAGGCCAGGTTGTATGGGACCCTGGGCTGTCTGGTCTGGTGGGAGGTGTCCCTGCCCATGGCAGGGAAGTTGGAGTTAGGCTTTTCTTAAGGTCCCTTCCAACCCAGTCCATGATTCTGTTATTCTCTATTAGAACCCTGTTGGCTTTGTTTGCATTTAAAGCAGAAGTTCAGGACACTGTAGCAGGCAGAGAAATGGAAAGAAGGAAGGAAGTGTGAGAAAAGCTTAGTTTAAAAGCTCTCGCAAAGTTTTGTTATTGGCTTGTTTTGATGTAAGACCCTGTTGCTGCCCAGCAGAGCAAATTTTACCCTGGCTGTGGATTTTTTTTTTTTTTTTTTTGTCCTTTCCCGTATTATAATGCTGGGTATCAACTTTGTGACTTAGCCAAGAACTGGTTTTAAGGTTAATTTTCAGTCAGATTGTCTGTCTTCTCAGTAGCTGAGCAGCTGTTAGCAGTGAGGAAAAGGAAGCAATATGAGTAAGTGGCTGGGGCTTTGGTGTCAGGAGGGAAAGTCTTCAGTGAGCTTAAGCTGATTTTGAAACTGCTGCACTCTAAGCTCTGGTATAACCACCACCAGTTGTGTTGGTAAATGAGATGCTAATGCTGAGGCTAACAATAACCTGCTATGTATTTGCATGCTTAAGGAATATTCTTCACTCCCAGCACCTGTTTGAACAGAATAGAGAAATACTGTGTAGATGATGTTCTTAAGCTGTACACGTTGTCCTGTATGATAGAGAATATACTTAAGAATAAATTAGAGTATTTTCATTATCATAGCCTTAAGTTCAGTCTGCACATGAGTGCTCTTATCTGACCAAGATGCCCGCGAATTATACTCTCTGTTGTTAATAATGCAATCCTTGAAACTTAGCGTGGGACAGTATTACTTTACTAACCTCAGGAAAAAAGTCCACTTTCCTTTTGCATTCTTCACTTATTTATTCTTAGTAGACTTCTTTGGAAAGGCTTTTCCTTTTTACAACTTATACAAAACTAGCAGAACTTTTTTTTCCTGAATTTTTGTAACATCAGCAGGTAAATGTTTTTCTTTATAATTGATAAGACCCAAAAGAACAACTAGCTGATCTAAAAGCTTATCAAAACTTAGAGCTTATGGCTCCGTCCTGAAGTTTTTGATCTGATTTAAGATTTCTGTATGTGTTTTTAATGACCTTGGGGGGAGAAAATAATCCAGATATTTTTCCTGAAATGTTGTTTTTCTAGTGAAATAGCTGTGTTAAAATTGTTCTTACATTCATGCCTTTTCCCCCCCCTCCCCGCTCTTGCTTGTATGGCGTGTTCTGAAGGTTTTGGAAAGTAGAAGTGAGAGGCTTTAGTAAGATAGTCACTTTTTTCCCTTACTGCTTTTCATTTTATGAATCTCATGTAATTTTGCAGGAGGTCTGCAAATACCTTTAAGTCTTACGTGTAGTAAAGCATGTAAAAGTTACTTCCTTAGTTTCTTTTTGCAGATTCTGTAAGGAAATCACTGAAAACCACAGTGAAAATAACCAGTGAGGAGAATGCCAAGAGGAGAAACAGAGTGATTTTGTAGGTGATGAGTTGTGTAAGAACAAAGTTGACTTTATGGTCATCTGTGAAGACAGGAGTTCTGTAGATGTACCACTTTGTTTAGTGGATCACAGCATGGTTGATGTTGGAAGGGATTTCTGGAGGTCATCCAGTCCAATCCCTCTGCTCAAGCAGGGCCACCTACAGCTGATTGCCCAGGATTGTGTCCAGACACCTTCTGAATACCTGTGCCAGTGTTTGTTTCACCTTCAAAGTGACAAAGTGTTTCCTGGTTTTCAGTGGGAACCTCCTGTGTTTTACTTTGTACCTCCTGCTTCTAGTCCTGTCGCTAGGCACCACTGCAAAGAGCCTGGCTCTGTCCTCTCTGTGCTCTCCCTTCAGTATTTATACATATTCATGAGATCCTCCTGAACCTTCTCTCCTCCAGGCTGAACAGTCCCAGCTGCCTAAGCCTTTCTCCATGATGGGAGTGCGCTGGCCTCCCTTCTTTGTGTTAGTGGCCCTTCACTGGACTCTCTCCGGTATGTCTGTGTCTCTTACACTGGGTAGCCCAGTGCTGGACACAGTACGCTAGATGTGGCCATGCCAGTGCTGAGTAGAGGGGAAGGATCACCTCTCTCATCTGGCTTCCCACCTGTCTCACAGATGTTAAAGGGGAAACATTAAGAACCAGCTACACTTATGTAATAATTCCAGTGCTGCAATGAAAACGTGGAAAACCTCTTTATCGTTAGTTTTCAATGAAGTTTAAAATAATGTTGACTTTTCCAATCTTTTCATAGAAACCAGAGGTTAGGAAGATGTTCGTACAGTGGAAATACTTATAGTCTAGGGGGGGAAGAATGAAAACTGTGGATACACTGAAATATTATGTGTACCTCTTTGAAGGGATAAGTCGATTACTGTAAATTGGAACCAATCGCTGCATTTATGTATTATATGTTCATATAAATTCTCCTTTTTAAAGGCAAGTGCTGGTAATGTCATGTTGGACTTTAGTTTCATGCAAGTCAGGACTCTACATGAATTCCTGTTGGACAACAGGCATAATTTGGTGCCCTAGAGGGTACTGAAGTGCAGTGTTGTTTGAAGGGCAGGGAGGGGTATTTTTAAAAACATTACATCAATGTCTGCTGCTTGTGGGAAAAATTTTACACTTCTTATCCTCTTCAGTGTTTGCTTAAGTGTTTTACTGACAAAATTGTCAGTCTCAGAAAAAATAGTTGGACCATTGGATACTGCACACTTGCATTCTTGGCAAGGGAGCACCATCCACCCTTCTGCAGTACACAAACTTTGTATTTCAAATCTGTGAAAACCTGTTGCTCCAGTGGTACCTGTAAAATGAGCAGTACTGGAAGACATTGGAGCAATGTCCAAGTCCATAGACTTCCCTGTAACTCTGTTTTGAATGGACTTTCATTCTCTGCAGCTGTGACTGATCATAATAGCTGTGTTTCTGAGGAGGTATGCACTGTTGATGTAAAATGATGAGGAGGAAATCAGTCTTTCTGGTGTTATGGTTTCTTTTTATAGATCTTCTGTAGTCACAAATTGCACCACCTTTGGAAAAGCATGGTAGACTTCTGTTTTGTTACGGTAATACTACAATAATGATCACTTCCAGGAATTTATGGAGGGGGTGGAGATCAGTGTTTACCATAAACATTACCTTCTTAGAGGCTTTGGTCCTGCAGTGAATTCTGCAAACCTGGCTATGTGAAAGTCATGGCAAAATCAGTCTTTTATGGCTGTATTTCCTGGGGTCTGTGTAATCGTGTTGGGTGGTAGGCAGTCATGTTATGCTTTAACCCAGGGACATAAGGCTGACCTGATAACTGTAAGCTTCCAGTATAAGGCAATCTCAGCCAGAAGCACTGTTTCCGATTGTCTGAAATGTTTATAGTCTTTGATTATTCCTGTATTTGTTGCCTAGAATTTCATTTCATAATGGCTTTCTCAAAGATCTTATTTTGCAAGACATCCAATGAGGTTAGAATGAAAAGTCCAAGAAAGGTGAGATGTTGCACCTACCCGGTAGGATACAGTTGTGTCTCAAAGTTCATAGTGATCTCTGCTGTCATGCTACTGGATGTATGTTATGCTATCATTTTTCTCTAGAAAGCATTGTGTTCTCCATATTTGTCACTGGTATTAATTTTATCAGCTAAATATGATGTCATTTAGGAACTGTTTTATCTCAGGCAAATGCAACTTCTCTAATAGTTTGCCCTTTTATATTGCAAAAGCTACAAAGCATTCAGTGTAAACTTCCAATGAACTGAGCTTAAGTACTCAAGAGTCACAAAAATCAATTTTCCCCTTACTTTGCCAAGGGTGAAGGGAGTCAGCAAGATCAAAACATTTGACTGAGGTAATTCAGGAATTCACATCAAGCCAGTGAAAAAAATCCAGTTTCTATCAATCTCTGTTATAAGCCTGTAAGTCTTTTGGGATCTGTGAATTGGCACACTGTGGTATTAGCTGTTTAGGACCTAACAGGGTAGAGGATCCAAATAAGGCAGCCTTCTCAGTAGATGACTGCTACACCTGCACGTTATTTACAGTGCTAAGGTTGGTAGTGAATGCTACTAATCCTCCAACACTGGAAAAAAAACCTCCAGGTGGGCCAGAAAACCCTCTTTTCTCTGAAGTATGTATGATCTACTCAAGTAATTTGAGTGGTTTTACAAAAGTTTAGACTATGTCTAGCTGGCAGGTACTTGGAGATAAGATGGTGCTACTGTTACAATAGTGATTTTAGTGACATTTCTGTCATATTTTTGCCTTCCATGGAGCTGATGGACTGAAGATAGCCATAGTGTATTACAGAATCACAGAACAACCAGGTTGGAAGGGACCCATCGGATCTTCTAGTCCAACCATTCCTATCTAACACTAAACCAAGTCCCTCAATACCTCATCCACCCGTGTCTTAAACACCTCCAGGGAAGGGGAATCAACCACCTCCCTGGGCAGCCTATTCCAATGCCCAACGACCCTCTGCGTGAAAAACCTCCTCCTAATCTCCAGCCTAAACCTACCCTGGCAGAGCTTGAGGCCATTCCCTCTCGTCCTGTCCCCTGTCACTTGGGAGAAGAGCCCAGTTCCCTCCTCTCCACAACCTCCTTTCAGGTAGTTGTAGAGAGTAATGAGGTCTCCTCTCAGCCTCCTCTTCTCCAGGATAAACACCCCCAGCTCTCTCAGCCGCTCCTCATAGGGTCTGTTCTCCAGCCCCTTCACCAGCTTTCTTGCTCTTCTCTGGACTTGCTATCAAAAAGGTCAGTGTTGAAAAGGAGGTTTTTTCACAGGCTGGGAATATAGCACATCCAAGAGACTGTGCCATCTTGCTTTGGTCACTGGTGACTGTTCTAGGCAAGTCATCCATTTGTACCCAAAAGTTAGCACTGTACCCATTTTGTACTATTAGTCAGCTTTCAGAGTGTTTCAGCTGCACGATGGAAGAAAAATGGAGTTTTGTTATTCATTTCCCACTATACTGCTATACTGCATAGGAGGGAAGTGAGGAGGAAAATAAGATCTTTGCTTTCAAGCGTCTGGACAAGTTTTTTTTTTATTTTGCTTATGTATTGCTTTCTTTTTTTTAAAAAAAAAAAACCCTGAAATTTAGGTAACTGGTTTTGTGGAATGACCAGCATGTTAGAACTTGATGTTCACCTTTAAGGGCAAAGATCTTAACCAAATGTAGTTTAAAGTGAGTAAGCATAGAATCAACAATTCACATAGGTCTCTAATGAAAAGCTTCTCAGGCCTCAAGGAGCAGGCAGTTTGTTGCCACTACACTTTGGGTATATACTGAAAATATGACGTAAAAGTGGATTTCTTAAATTCAGCATTTTATTATAATCTTACATCATTTGTTAAGGGATATTTTGTATTATATTCCTACTCCAGAATGATTGTTGATTATATCTGATAGCAGGAAATGTATCTTAATAGTATGACCTTAAGTTGTGTGGAGAAGCTGTGGATGTGAACACTATCATTAGCAGTGTTCAAGGTCAGGCAGGACGGGGCTTTGAGCAACTCGATCTAGTGCAATATGTCACTGCCCACGGCAGTGGGGTTGAAACTAGCTCATCTTTAGGTAAGGTTCCTTCCAACTCAAATAATTCTGTGATTCTGTGAAATGTGGCCTCAAATGTGGAGTTTGGATCCAAAAGTAGTATGAATGCCATACATTGATCCATATGAATATTTACAGTAAGATTTAAGAACTGGAATCAATTCCATATATTTACTGAAGTAAAACTGATGATTCATTTAAAAAAATAATCACAACTTGTCAGTTGGTATTTAGACAGAAGTTGCAATTCCGGTGGTCAAAACTGTACTTTTAAGTGGTTCCTATTTGTTCCTCGTAATTCATTTTTTCATTTTAAAAAATCTTAGTATTAAAGCTGACCTTTCTTCTTTTCTACCAGCTCACTAAATGGATTATTCCTTGGTTTTGTAGATCCAGCACAGCTGTTCTTCCATCAGGTATGAATTAAACAAGAATGGAAATTTCTCTTGGCTCTTAAGTTGCCAGTCAATTTCTCAGCCGAAGTTTCATGTGGCTATGGATGGAATTGACCTGAATAAATTGAAATGAAAACCTCATCTCTTTGTCTCCTGAAGAGGACATTGCTGTTAAGCCATGGATTAATCCTTGTTGCAAATTCTGCAAACTAGGGCTCTGGACATTCACCTAGTCGTTTCCCTGACTCCTGTGATGGGATGGATAAGCACTCATAGCAGTTAATGGAAGTAGTGATGATTTGAATCCTGCCAGGGATTGCTGTTCTCCTGGCATTGAAATTTGGCAGATAGAATTGCCACACCAATATTTTAGAATCCTCAAAGCTGCAGAAGTTGGGAAGTGGCTGCCTAAGAGCAGGTTACAAGGAAAGCCAACCCAGTGCCTTGGTTTAGTGGTTTGAATGTTAAAAAAACCTGTGGTTCTCTGACAAGCCACTGAAGCTGCAGAAGCAGGCAGTCTTCCTTCCCCATCCTCACCCCTTCCTGATGCACTGTTTTTATCGGCTTACAGTGTCCCAGCTTAGAGAGTTGGTTTAGTTGAAAATTGCTTTCCATCACCCTTCTGTGTTCTCTTGTCCTGACTCCCCCATGCCCATGGTTTTACCTTTCAACCAAGCTATATTTATGGTCATGTTGACATGGAATGGTGCAAGCACCAATGTCTATGATGAAAAAGGAGTGATGGGAATATATGGCTTCAAGGTTAACTCTTTGTAGGATTAGCTGGAGATGAGTGGGAAAATGTGTGCCTGAAGGCTGAGCTTTTGCAGCCAGATTAGCCTGGTCTCGCAGTTTGCAGTCTCTATTGGGAATAGCCCTACCTTGTCACCAGCTGTGTTTCCCTGCCTTATCACAGAATCACAGAACAACCAGGTTGGAAGGGACCCATCGGATCTTCTAGTCCAACCATTCCTATCTAACACTAAACCAAGTCCCTCAATACCTCATCCACCCGTGTCTTAAACACCTCCAGGGAAGGTGACTCAACCCCCTCCCTGGGCAGCCTATTCCAATGCCCAATGACCCTCTGCATGAAAAACCTCCTCCTAATCTCCAGCCTAAATCTCCCCTGGTGGAGCTTGAGGCCATTCCCTCTCGTCCTGTCCCCTGTCATTTGGGAGAAGAGGCCAGCTCCCTCCTCTCCACAACCACCTTTCAGGTACTTGTAGAGAGTAATGAGGTCTCCTCTCAGCCTCCTCTTCTCCAGGCTAAACAACCCCAGCTCTCTCAGCCGCTCCTCATAGGGTCTGTTCTCCAACCCCTTCACCAGCCTCGTTGCTTATCAACAGATCTTTCATGCTGGCTGTTACCCGATGAGAAAATAAACCAAGGAGGCAAATTGGAAAATCACATTTACTTAGGTTTTTGGTTTTTTTGCTAGTCTCTGTTACTTAGGGCGTTACGTGAATGCTAAAGAAGGCACAAAGGCAAGGCCAGTCAGTGTTTACTTTGCTTTACCACACCTTGTACTTAACATGTGTGCATTAAGTTATGAAGGTCTCTTTGATAACATTAGTTCATTTTCAAAAATGTATCATCTGCTACTTGTGTGGAAACTTTTTTGGACTGTTTACTTTTTTTAATACAGGAAAGCAGCAAACATTTAGTAATCTTGATTAGCAAAATTGCATGGGGAAGATAGAATACTTTGTCCTGTTTTTGTTATTTACGTGTTACGGTAAATTAGTGCTAATTACCTCATCAAGAAGGCTGAGAGGAAATTCCTAAATGAGCCTAGCTGCAAGCCTATTGTTTTGATACTATGACCAGTGAGGGTAAATTAAAGATATTAAGACATGATATAATATTGTAGCGGGAGAAATGAGTAAGAGGAAATAGGAGGGGCTGCATAGTTGGGCAAATGATCAGCTTATAACATGACTTGTTACAGCACATATATTACTGTGTTCTCCTCTTTGCTCCTCAGACCTTTCTTTGGGTAAGGTAACAGTTGTTATAATGCAGGCAATAAAAGATTTTTTTTTTTTTTTGACTTGGCAAACTCTTAGTTTGAACAACTATAGAATACTTATTTCAAACTCCAGAAATGTGGGAGGCGTGAAATTACAGGGCTTCAGCTTGTTCTGGCTCTGATTTGAATCCTACGATAGGTAAATAATTTCTCTTCTGAATGGAAATTGATGGTTCCTGATTGCCCTAATTTCCAACTGGAAAGTGTTGTTTGTTTTGTCATAAAAGATCTGACAGAGCTGTGTGGCAACTTGGAACTGCGTAGATGGGAAGCAAGGGACTGTTTGGAACTCTACTTTTTTTCAATGGTATTTTCATTTACCATGGGAAAAGTGCAAGGATTTTGAACTCTTGGGATCTCAAAATATTAAGCCATTGGGTGTTCTTAAAGGGCACTAAAGACATTTGCAAACATCTCTCATGAATTCTGATGTTTTGTATAATAATCCCTACTTTTTCATCCCTGCTTTTGTGTTGGTGGTTTCTTCTCTTTTATTTTTTTTATTTTTTAACCATATTGTTTCTCTGACTGTTTTGCATATAAAGTATTACAGGTTTTTCCTTTGAATCCTCAGTTTAGATCTTGAAGTGATCTTTCTTCACAGGGAGTCAGTTAATGATTTGTAAAGTTCTTGGTAGCAAATACTTACAAAGAGGCATTTGAAAGAGAGAAATTAACAGATGATGTTAAATGGAACTGATAAATTGCAAGTGAAGGTCTTACTTAAGACTTAGCTCTTAAAAAAACAAACCCCAAATCGAAACATTACTTCTATAAATTCCTTTTCTAAACTTCTTTTCACAATACATATTGAGAAGTTATTTTCTAGGAAAACTTATGCAATATGGCAGAATTTATAATGAACCCCAGAAACTGTGGGGCCAAAAGAAGTTGTGCTGCCTGACTGTATTCCATGTCTAACAGGAACTTTATGAAGTGCCTATTAAAACTGATCTGAAAAAAAAAATGCATTTCTGAACATGTGGACTTCCTAGCCTCTTAAAGAATAGATTTTAATAGAACGTGGAAACTGATACTTTAATGTAAATGACTCTCAAATATGAGAAGGAGAATTTGGCCCTGTAATTCAGGAATGGTTCCTTGACTAAAGTTCGTGTCATGACGTTGTGAATCACTGATTTTAAAGGGGCTGGCTGGTTGACTTTTTTTTTTGTCATTGTTTATTTTTGCCCTTTTGGGAAATAATTGCAGAAATCACCAGAATAACTATCTTGAACATGGTAAGCTGCTTACACTCTAGAACAGCAAACACAGATTGAACCACATTGGTTAAACAGATTATTACTTATTGTTTTATATGTGAAAATCCCTGTTAGGGTGAAATAAAAAAACATGGAGAAGAAGGGGGTGTAGTGATAGGATGGGTAAGTGTGCTTTAGGGAGGAGAAGTAGAATTTGGGAGGATCCATTACATTGCTACACGTCTGGTCTAAAATGGCTATTTTTTTTATCCTGGGAGCTTCTGGGCTTCTCTGCTTTTTAATAGTTAAAAAAGAAGCCAAATTACTATTGTTGGATTCAGTCCTGTACCTGACTGAATATAGTTAGTATATACAGTAGTACCTCAGCTGTGGAGGTGAAAGTCTGAACTCCGTGACACCTGAGATGTCTCTGAATTAGTCTCTTGCATTTTGCTGCTGCAGTATATGGACCATATCGAAATGTCAGCAGCTGCTCCCACGTTTGCAGTGCTGACGGTGTGACCTTCAGGTTAAGAGATCTCGGCTGATGTGAGCTCTGCCCAGTGTATGTTTGTTTTACTCTGTGTGGAGCTTTTGTAGTTTTGTAGTTCTAAATGACCACAAAGCAAAGCTTCTGCGCTTGCAAATGGCTCTTGTAATACTTACACATGATGCTTCTGTTTTTTCATTGCACCCAAGGGCATAATGCTTTGTAAAGTATGTGCACAGCTTAAGTGAGACAGAGGCACAAAAAACCCAGCAAATTTATCCCTTGGCAACACTTACACTGTCTTTGGACCATTTCCCCTTGCACCTAGAAGGGTAGGTTTGCCAAGGGGGAATTTTGCTTGGGAAAAGATGTAAACAGGAAGGCAAGGTTAGTGTGTTAACCTGTCGGCTCTGTGCTGGTAAATGCAACTGAGTGTAGTGATGATCTCTGGGGTATTTTGTCCAAGTTTTGCCACTTGTCTACAGCTCAAATCAGTACAGAGTTGCAATGAGTGTGCTATCCACTTCTGTTTATTGCTTTGAAATTTATTCAAGATGAGGGATATCAAGTGGTATAAGTTCCAGACATAGCAAAACAGCTGATTATTCCGTGGGGTTTGTTACTTATTGAACTAAGTTTAGGGAAGACCCTAGCAGGTCTTTATATAACAGGCTCACCTGGTCTGAATCAATCTGTAAATGTGAATATTGAGGCTGTGAAAGGTAGGGGACTGTCTTGTCAAGCAAGTCTAATTGAAGTTTAGGAGGCCTCTAGGCTATTCTGGCTGCATATCAGTGATCTGATACTATTTGAGCTTTGTGAATAGTTTTATAATGTTAAATCAGCTCCCCCGTGCATTTCCAAATCTTTCAGAGTGTTGCAGCACGACTGTCAGAGACATGGGAATTGGGCCAAGCAAGAATTATTACAGTTTGTGGTAACTGTATGTCACTGACTGTACTGTGCAGTTATGCAATGTTTGCATCGTATATTGTGTCTGTCTTTATTGCCTAAGGTACCCATTTGTCTTGCATCCCAGCCTGTAGCTTCCTGAATAGCAAAATACAGGTTCTGTCTGGACATCTGCTCCGTAAGGCAAATGTTGAAATACTCAATACTTTCTGGATAAATTACACATTGTTGAGAGGAAGGGCGTAGCATGCAGGTGGGCTAGAAAGCGTGCAGGTTAAGATTGCTGGCTTTTTCGTGATCACTAGCTTGATCTTGTAAGCAGAGTAGGGTGCAAATATTGTCACATTGAATGAAGTGGTGCAACTGCAATGCAGGGCGACTCCAGTGTAAATCCCTAGAGTCTGTCTCTCTGAAGTGTGGAGGTATGAACCCACTCTGAAAGACTCCTTGTCTCTACCTGCTTTCTGTCACACGAGACTTGGGGCTACAGCATGTGGCACCAGAAAAACAGGGAAAAGGAGTTTGGACCTGTGGCAAGTGAGGAAGCACAATCTGGAGACAGCAGTAGTTCTGTGCCCACTACGAGCCAGCAGGGATGAGCTGATTTGCACTGGAAAACTTTGTTAGTTCTGCAGATTGTTTGTGTCTGAGAGGTTAGCTTGTTTTGTGACCTGCCCTCTTTTCTGCCAGGTTGAAGGACATCATGTGTCTTGTAGTTACTGTATCTGTTGGACAAGCAACAGCACAGCAACAGGAGACTTCTTTAATGTCTCTGATGTCAAATTTATTTTTAAAAAGCACTGTGATTCATTGTTGGTTCTAGCCCAGATATTTGCCACAGTCAACACTTGACACAGCTGTTGCTGCTATTGCATAGTTGACTCCACGGTTGCTGCTTAAAGTGGGAATGAAGTGAGTTTGCTGTATTTTCACTGTTAGAAGTCAGCAGCATGACCACATACATACAGCCTTCTGTAGGCAGTTGTGCTGTACTGTTTTTTGGTGTTGCTAAATAACGTCTGTTTGATCATGAAATTCTTGAGGCTGTATCTTTTCCTTCAACAGATGTCATCTGGTTTTGTTTCTTCTTTGACCTGGTTCTTGCCAGTGTTTAGGTTTTGGTTGAGAATGTGGGACGGTTTGCCTAGCTTCTTGAAGTACATTATTTTCATAGTGAAGTCAGAAATAAGAGCATTTGTGTAGTTTAATATCCTAATTTTAAGGCTTGAGGAAAAAATGCTACCTAAAATGTGTCTTGATCTTATCGGTCTGGGAGAGGTTCCAGATCGGAGTGCTAGTGGAGGATTAAGGCACTGATGTGTGACTGTAAATGTTTGTCACAGCCAAACATATCTGCTCTCATCTATTAGCCTTTCTCAGGCTTCAGTGCTTTTCTATAAAATTAAAAAGTAACTTGCTTTGTATTTTCTCTTCTTTTTCCCTTTGTTGTTCAATGATGTGGTGCAAAGTAAGAAAGATTATCTGCTAAATCGCTCTTATTTTAAAGCTGGCCAGCATTGTTGCACAGTGTGGGAATTTTACTTAAGTTTGTCTTTCTCTGCTTTTGGGATTTTGTCTCATCTCTCACTCAGGGGCAATGAGAATGAAAATACTATTTGTTGAAGATGGCAGTGTCACAAATTGGTGTTTTATAATAGGCTGATAAAATGGTTTGTTCTTGGAATTTGTAGCTCAGTATTTAGTTACTGTGGATACAGTAATTGGCTAGAGTAGCCACCGATTCGTGCCTTGCCAGTGATTGAACTCGACTGTGGAATGTTTGCCTCTCCTGTCCCTGCTAGTGACAGACAGTTACTGGGTCAGGTCTAGCCTTCTGTTGGTGCACCTGCACACATTAAATAATACACTGAACTCATGCCTGTTGACTGCTAGAAGCAGCCAATCTTTTTGTGTGGATGAAGAGTAAAGTAGCAGAGGGTGGACTAAAGTGTAATGGAAGTCTCTGGCAGCTCACTCCCACACAAGTTAAGTCCATCAGGCTGTTTTGCTAGCCACCTCCTTTGAGCAGGAGAAGTCTCAGATGCCAGAAGCATCTGCCTGATTAATGCCTAATGCCAACTCTGTGTGAGCTAAAATGTAGTTCTGTTTCCTGAATTCCTTGTTCTTCCCTCTTTTTTTTTTCCTCTTTGAAATAAAGATTTTTCTCCTGTTTAAACTAGCTCTTCACATGCTTAAAAGAAGTGAGTAGAAACATCTATTTGCAAATGAACTAAATGGACAGAAAAGGAAGTCTGAGTTTTGTGAGGTGGAAAAAGTCCCAGCCTGTCCTATTCTGTAATAGTTAAGTGCAGTTCAAGCATTTTGTGTTTGTGAACCTGGATTACTGTGATTTGTTGTTGTTTTCTTGATTAGCTTAATTTTATGGAACAGGGAGTGCTATGCTAAACTGGAATTTAATGGTAGGAGCGTGGAGAAATTCTGTGGAAACAATAAGTTGAACTACCTGAAATGTAAGAATTTCAACTTCCTTTCTGCCTTAGTTCTTCTATGAAATGCAAATTGAGCTGAGAATGAATGGATCTGTCCAACCTTGAGTGTTTCTGTGCTTTGCCTGGGTTGGGGGCCAGAGTCAGAAGTGGCCACGTGAGTCTGTGCTGAGGTCATTAGACTAGGAACACCAGCTGTGTCTGTGGCAGATGTTCTTAGGCTCTCTTCTAACCCCGCATATGGTGCAGTGGAGTACATGGAAAAAGAGACGTCCGACAAAGTGTTTTTCCATTCAACATATTCCCTCCCCTGCCCTGCAACTGAGCAGGATAACTTTTGTAAAGGAAAACAGTTTGAATTGGAATACAAGAATTGAAAAAAATTGTCAAATGAGAATAAATACAATTGCTTTGCTTGGAAAATAGGACTTGGGGGTCCAGACAGGATATGAATATGTAGTTCCTTGTGTTCTGCCATTTGTGTATTCAAACTTTATTTCCTTTGATGCTACTATCTAGACCAAGACCTTTTGGATTACTTCTTGTGTATGCATGTAATGTGAAGCTGTTTCTGCAAAGACTTTGAATGTATGTGATGAGACATGAGATGTAAAACCCGCAGAGCAAAGAGGTATTAATAATGTGGTGATCAAAATCTGAACAGAACTGCTGCTTATTATGTTATGATAGCATGGAGAAAAGCATGTCTGTTGATTCTTTTTGTCATAGTAGGGAAAGGGTATGTATATCTTGTTCTGAATGTGTAAATCATGTCCACTCTGGAAGTAGTTAACCAGTTTAAATATCTTCAAAATATAAATCACAAGCTCCTTTTTTTATGCACTTCAGATATGCTCTGTGTTGTACAAAATTCAAAAGGGAGGTATCTATGAGGAAGATGCAAGACGGACTAAATGGCAAACCAAAAGTACACAAGGAGCTGAAAAATGTGAACTATTTAGAATAAGTAACAAGTATGTCTTTGTATTTTTTTATTATGAGATTTTTAACCATGTAAGTATGTTGTTGCTAAGCAGAGTAACAAATGTTTAAACAATTCGCTGTGCATCATCTTTTCTGTTGTTTTTGTGGTGTTTTTAGAACTAAATGAGCTGAGATGCTGTATCAGTTGCCCTGTGTTAAGTATAAAGGGCAGAAAATACAACACTAAGTTTTTATTTTTGTATATTCATCTCTTAGCTTCCTAATTATTTTAATGTAGGTCTTGCATCCAGAGCTTTTTAGTATGACTAAAGAGCACAGTCCCACAAATAAAGAGAATCTAACATGCAATTTCCCTTGGAGCTCTTAGGCTTTGGGCACTGGAACAGGCTACCCATGGAGGTGGTTGAATTACCTTCCCTGGATTTGTTTAAAGCACGGGTGGATGAAGTGCTGAAGGGCACAGTTTAGTGTTTGATAGGAATGGTTGGACCTGATGATGTGGTGGGTCTCTTCCAACCTGGTTATTCTGTGACTCTCTGTGCATGTTCCTTTCTGGAAGCTGTAGGTATAGACCATAAAATTGATATGACAGGGAATGTTTATTTCTTTTATCTGACACTGAAAACCTAGTGTTGGTGGCCTAAAGGTTTTCTTTAAAATTAAGGTCATTGAACTGGTGATTTTAGTGAAGTGCTCAGACTCACTTGTAGATGCATGTTTCTGGCAGGAGATAAATCTCTACATGTAGTTTGAATGTGATTCCCTCTCTTTATCCTCCCATCCCCAAGCTGTTAATATTTCTGTGTGTTAGTAATGGTGTTGCTTTAAACCACTGGAGACCCAAATAGTTCTTCAGGCTGTTCCCACAACACCATGTAAAAAGAACGCAGTGCTTCCTCTTACCGCAATGCAGAGAGCCGTGGGCTGTGACCCCAGAAGTCTTTGGTGGTTTGTGTGGGTGAGTGCTGTTTTGCAGCTTATACTTGGTCATTTAAGAGTTCTGCTGTGTGGTTGTATTCAAAGTAAGCTAGTCTCTACACTGAAACTTAAGTGTCATTTACTCAGTGACAAATCAGCTGCTATTTGAATATTGTTGTGATGGTCAACATAGTCACATAGCTCCTGTGTAAAGAACAGTGCCTCCTGTGTTACTGAGGTTACAGGGCAGGACTCAAAAAAATTTAAGAGGATTAGGTGTTTTACGGTGTATTGCAGTAAACCTGACTGCTTAATCAGAAGGATTTTTTTCTTGAAGATTATCTTGTTGGCAAAACTGAGAAAATCAGGATCTTGATGAGGTCTAAGGGCTTACTCTGAAGGCTTGGAGCAAGCAAAGTCCTAATGTGCTAACATTTTCACCAGGTAAAAAGTTTAATTTTTTGTGTTACAGGAAGACTGTGGTAGATATGCCTTCCTTGATAGGTAACAGTCATTGTTTGACTGGAATCCAATACTTTTGTAGGTTCTTACAGTATCAACAACTTTCTGACTGGGAAATAATTGTTTCGATTAAAGTGACTGAGTTTTGCACTGAGGATATTAAGCCCCAGTCAGTTCCCCCCTTCACCAGTCTGATTTTTAGTAACCTATCCAATTTTCTGTGCATGAAGTGGGAGGAGGAGAGGTTTTGGTATCTATGTTTCTGAAATGCCTTCCAGAGGATCATAGAGTAGTTTGGGTTGGAAAGGACCTTAAAGATCATCCAGTTCCAACACTCCTGCCATGGGCAGGGACACTTCCCACTAGACCAGGCTGCCTAAGGCCCCATCCAGACTGGCCTTGAACATCTCCAGGGATGAGGCATCCCTAGGTTCCTTGGGCAACCTTTGCCAGCATCTCACCAGTCTCATAGCGAAGAAGTTCTTCCTAATATCTAGTCTAAATTTGCCCCTCTCTAATTTATAGCCGTTGCCCCTAGTCCTATCACTGCAAGCCTTTGTAAATAGTCCTTCTGCAGCTTTCCTGTAGTTGCTTTCAGGTACTGGAAGGTTGTTATAAGGTCTCTTCGGAGCCTTCTCTTCTCCAGGTTGAACAACCCCCGCCCCCCCCCCCCCCCCCCCCCTCAGCCTAGGATGTGCTAGAGGAAACAGTTTTTCTTGTTGAAATATCAATTTCCAGGATTCTCTGCAACTCCAGTAATGCCATCTGTGATGCTGGTGCACATACCTCTTTTGGCAGATAACACTTCTGTGTAATAGGATCAAGCAAAGCAGTTACTGGTTAGGTTTTAATTTGTCTAACTCTAGAATCTTTAGACTTGCAAATTCTCATGTGGGAGTGTATCTCTGCGGGTAGATAGATCAGCCATTGACACATAGAAATCTCATCCTCTCATTGAACATATGTTCTAAATCTCTCCTGTGAGAATGTATAGGAGTGTCCTGGCCAATTTCACTTGCTCTTCAGCTCTAATCAATATATCAATATATTGTAAATAGTACGAATGCTGCCATGGTAGGACCATGTGTGTATTTGTTTTATTTGCTAATGTTATTTGACAGGTTGATAGATCAATGTGTGCTACTGCTCCTTGGCTGTATTTAAGATAGGCTGTGATGTTTTGTTTGTTTGTTTTTAAAATAATCCTCCTCCAAGCTTGGCACTTCTTTTCATTGATATCTTACAGTACTGAACACGTTACTACTTATAGTCAGCAATAAAAAGAGACTTACTTGTGTTCTGAATGAGTGAGGCTCTAAAGAAGCGTAGCTTCCTCTCTTTCTCCCTCCTAGGTTAACATTAGTTCTACTGGCCCAGTAGGAAGGGGCTTAGATTTCTTGCTCACTTTCCAAGTGTCAAGCAGAGCATGTAGTCGTGCTGAACAGAGCGGCAGCA
The DNA here is from genome assembly GCA_033558105.1 of Coccyzus lansbergi. NCBI lineage: Eukaryota > Metazoa > Chordata > Aves > Cuculiformes > Coccyzidae > Coccyzus > Coccyzus lansbergi. Next base: position 177,435 of record JAUMJK010000184.1, on the reverse strand, counting down.
TTCGTGGATCCTTTTAATGATGTATTCAGAACTCCAGTGTCTTCTGATTTAATGAGTACAGTGAATGTATTCACAACTAACAAGGCTGTGCTCATTAAACAGCAGTAAGTTAACTGTCCTATTCTCTTCTAGAAATCCAATTCATAATTAAATGGTGCGATGCCGTATCTGAATACAACACTTTGCTGGCAGAGGGAGAGGTTAGATGTTCTGTGGATATGCGTTGTTAGGTAGGATTGTTGGAGTGTAAGTAATCCAGCTCAGCTTGCCTCACTTAATAGGGCTACTTTTCTTGGTAGGGGCTTTGTGCTAATAAATCCCAACCAGCCAAAAAGTCTAAACCTAAGCAGTTAGCCAAAATATTAAAGTTGTCTGCCAGATTGTAGCTTTTAATTTTATTCTTTGGTATTGTAATGTTACTTTTGTGTGAGTCCAAAGTAGCCACAGCTGTACTAACTGGAATTACAAGAGTATAACAGAGAGCAGAATTGGACCCTTGCTTGACTTGCCTGCTACATAAACCCAGTTGTATAGTCCTGATGGTTATATGGTGACATTTGATAAATGAAGAGATTGGTTGGTGTTTTGGACTGACAGACGCAAGCTGAACAAAGGATTGTCCTGCCTAGAAGCATACAGGAGCTCGCTGGAGTTGTCTTCAATGATGTTAAGTACAATTAGCAACTGAGTGCTTGTGTTAGTTATCTGCCCTCCAAAGCATGCTTATCTTAACTTTTCGTGTAATTATGGGCAAAAGCAAAAATATTGAGTATTTAATCTAACATCTGAAGTGTCTTGGGTTTGATAGTTACCAGCAGTATTTAACAGCACATTTGGAGGCAGAAGGAATTTGGGCGTGAGGGAAGGGTAGCACGTTTATTCTCTGCTTTTTTCCTGGCAACCTCCTGGCACCTGTTTTAGGAGCTTATAGCATAATCGGGATGACACCAAGCCAATTTTTATTTAGAAACAGCTGACAATCTATTCAGTTTATACTGTCTGTCTGTCTTTACAGTGATTCCAGATAAAAAGCCATGCAGTCCTTATTACCTGTTTGCCATCTGGAACACCAGGTTCCCATGTGGATAGAGGCAGATGTACGGAATATCTGATGCAGCCTTCTGCAGCTGCTGCCTGTTCTGCCTGGACCTGGCTCTGATTGCTGTTCCTCAGCCCTTCCCTACAGGTCCCTGTCATGGGTGCCTGCGTAAGACTAGGAAACATGCTGAACTATCTAACAGATAGTCATTAAAGTTTCCTTCTTTTCCTTAAGTCATTTGTATTCAGATGTACCAAGCAAAACATTATGGATTGTCTTCTGCATCTGTCCTTTCACATTAACACCGAATGGTGAAGTTCCTTTTAAATGTAGACTCACTGTTTTGTTCATGAAACGCATTTGAAATGTTCTAGTTCTGAATAATAATTTATATGGCCTACATACAGTGTTTTCAGAGAAGCTGCAAGGGAAAGATTTTGTATTGATGGCATATTTGCTTATGTGGGTGTGGAAAGGCAGTGTAGGGGATATTCACTGGAAAAATGATTCAGTTTTCTCTGTAAACTTTCATGGCCTGTCACTTCAGTTTGGATCTTTATACCCACTGTGCCTAATAGTAATTACTACATAGGACGAATTGTTGTTACCTTGCATTAGTAAAACAATGTTTGTTAGTAGTACAGGCAGCTACTCCCTTTCTCCAATCTCTTTTTGGATTATTTTTAGAAAGATGATGATTTTTCCTTCCTGACCAGATTTGTGTCCACATCTGTCATTTGCTGTTCTCCCTTTGGTTGTTACCTTTTTGTCAACTGATTCTTCAGGAACAGAGCTGACTAATTCTATGGGAATTTAATCTCACTGTATGTACTGCAAGCATTTTAAGTAAAGTGTGCTTTGGGATTTATAAATGCATTTGGTTCTGTAAACAAATAAAGGGATGTTGTAATTGTTCAGTAACAGCTTATCCAGGTACTGCTCAAGATGTGTTCTGATGGATACTATTTTTTCCCTTTGAACATCAAGCGAATAGTTGCTCGTTCCTTTATTTAACAACAAATCAGTTATTGAAATCAGAATGGAGTGGAAAACTTTGAAGATAGGAGGTATATTGATCTGGCAATTCACATCCACTGTTGCATACTTGGAACAATGACTTGTGTTTTAGAATAAACTGCCAAATAAACCCAAGAAAGTCTACACAAAGTTTAGTAGCCAATTAACTCTAGAGTTAAATCCTAATTTATCTCCCCGAGTATTTAACAGTGACACCATCTGGCAAAGGATAAATAATCTTAATGTCAAGTCATTTTTTGATTATAGTGTCGGCAAGTCTTCTTGCTGCTAGAGACGCATGGGCTAGACAGATGGAAGATGGCAATTGCATGGATGCTTTCAGAAAACTGAAAGAAAAGCATTGCTTGAAAAATTCTCAGTTATCAGAAGTAGTAAAATTTGTGACTGAAAAATGATTGGAAACAAAAATGGATTTTCACAGGTTATCTGTTGTGATTTCAGAAAAATCTGTGGAAATTCCAAGTTGTACACAAAACATATGAACAGGAAATCTTTCTTCTTAGTTGGTGAAAACAAATATTTTTCTCTGAAATTATAGCCTTTAAAAGAGGCTATTTTATTCCATTCCCTCACCACCAAAGTGTGGTGTATTTGTGTATTTTTACAAATGTTAGTTCTGGATTGTCTTTAACAGATACTGAGTGGTGAAGGCTTACTGCTTTATGTCTTTCTCTATTTTTTGTGTTCTTGGGAAAGAAAGAGAAACTTTTCTTATTGGTTTTTCTTGGTATCTCTGATGCCTTTTAAAATTCTGTTTTACTGGAAAAAATTATTGATCTAACAGTGGAATGAAGTGGTATGAGCTTGTGGATGGGAAGATGTCATCTTTGAAATAGGACTAGTACTATATTTTTCTTAGTGTAGAGTTTTATGTGAAATATTTTCCATTCATTGTTACTTTAAATATCATTACTTCACTGTCAGGCTCAATTTTTTTTCTCCTGTTGTAGGTGTTTGTGTTCAAGCTTAAGATGCGGCATTAGAATTGCTTGTGGGAATATAGTTACATTTGCAAATATAACTCGCCTCATCACATCCACTATTCATCACATGGTGAATTTTAGTTTTCTGTAACCACAGTCTGATACTTATACTGTTTTTTGCACTTAAATATGTTAAAACTGCATGGGTCAGGACTGTTTTGAAGCAGGAAAACTGGTGTAAAAAGGCACTGGCAATACCTGCAGCTCCACAGATGAAGTAATGTAGTTTATGTGTCTTAAAGGCTGGACCTTATGCAGGTGTACTGTTCTGCTCTGTCTTGAACTGAAGAATAGTAAGATGATTAAATGCAAATCAATCTGAAAATGCACACAAATGTAAAGGATTCATGTAGTAAGGAGACAGTAAAAAATGAGAAATCTCCTTTTGATTAGGATTGGGTTGTCAGCATCTAAAAGCTTGATGCAATAGGAAGCACTGTAAATAGCCCTCAATGCAGGTGCAAGCCTTTTGAATGACAACTGAACTTTAAAGAAAATCTAGATAGTTAGACACAAGTAGGGAGGTAACCTCTAGTAAGCGAGGTGAGAAATCCTTAAAATTGCATTATCCTTTATTTTATCTGAAGGAGCTTTTTTTAATTTTTCCCAGTGGTTTTGCAGGGAGGGAGCTGTGTGCTGTATCTACAGAGATTTGAAAGTCTTTCCTTGGAAGGCAATGTTCAGACGCCTTTATTTTGATACTGAGAGTTGGATCAACTCACAAAGAGTTGCTGCTAGAAGAAGAGGTGACTGCAATTGCAAACTTGTCCTGAATGTGAGGGGATGGACGCTGTCTGAGAAGAACTGCTGAAATCCATTTTGGGGGAGAAATTAAGAAAAGAAATCACTCAGTGTTTTCTTAAGGAATGATAATTTATTTCTGAATTCTTAACTTGGAGTTTTCCAAAGTGACAGCTCATGTGTTATAGAAGAAGGCCATTTTGAAGAGGGCAAAGTTTGTGACTGGCTTTCCTTTGGAGGATAATTTAAACAAAACAGAATTTAATTTGTGGGATAACTTACATGATTGCCAGATGAGCTCATAGCTGTGTTCTTTCATCAGTATTTCAAGACTTGCAGCAGAAAGCCTTAGTCGTTTGAAATGTATGCAGTTTTAAAGACCTGCTTTACTTTGTTCTACAGATAAATCTTACTATTGTGAAGGCTCTGGAAACTTTTTTTTACTGTTTTCATGATGCTGTACACCTCCCTGTTTATGCTGCCTATGTGATATTAAGAGAAGATTTGCTAAACATCTATTCTGTCCAGATTATGTTTGCACATGGTAGTTTATACTGCTCTGTGCTCAAATGAAACATTTTGTATGCAGTTAAGAATGTAGATTTTGTAAAATACTCTTGAAAGATGACAATTTTAATGCAGCAGATGAAAAAGAGTAGTCTAGTAGTCTCTTTTTCTTTGACTCAGTTTGGTAGTTTGTGTAACTGCTCTGCCAAGAGAGGGCGAGGAAACTTGTGTGTGAGCCAAAGTTACAATTGCATTCAAATGACCTTAGAGCATCAAGAGCTGTTTATGTGGGGGAAACAAACAGAAGCGACACTTCAAGTGAGTCTGCTATAACCCAATGGTGAAATTCTGGAGGGGAAAAGAAGGATCAGGAAAGAAAGAATGCTGTGCAGATGATCAAGAGCAAAAAGACTCGAAAAGCAGGTACAGCAGTTGTTGCTACAGAGCTGTAATCCCCTGTACTGTTTGTCTCTCAGAGCTTAGTTCGTATGTCGTATGTATATAGTGTGTGTGCAGAAACATTGCTAGCAGTGTTTTAAATTAATGCAGACAAAGGAAGGGAGCTTAGTGTTTTCAGATTTGCTTACTCTGCAGTTTAGTTGAATGCTGCTTTCCAACTATTGCGCTGTGTAATGGTGCCTGGCCTCTTTCTCAAATAATGCTGAGCTGAGCTGCCGTTGCGTTGTCAGATGCAGGTTTTGTTCTGGTGGGGCAGAGGGAAAGACTTAGGCTTTGATGTGCAGAAGTAGGGCATTCATGCATGGGTCAAGGATCGCTCTTTACTGGGGCTGATTTTTCCCTTCCCACCTCATAAGCTAAGGTTAATCCTACTAAATTGCTGTGGTATTTAAAAAGGTGCCACTGTAAGGTTGTTTGGTTTTTTTGGAGAATAAAACATAAGGTATCTGAGCTAATTTTTTTCAAGTTGCAGATGAAACTGCTTTGTGCATCAAGTATCTTCAGTCATGATATTATTATTAAACAAGCGCGCAATGGGGTAGGCAAATCAGTGCAAGCTGAATTACTTCCACAGTTTTGCAGGCTTTTGGCATCAAAGGAACTGCAGTTATTTGGGATACTCCTACTGCCCTATATTCATAGGAAAATTAATTTGTCACCAATTTCTATTGGCAATCCTGGACCATCAGAGGCAGGAAAGGTGTTAATATTTATATGCTGTGTGCATTAATCTTTATATTTGCTGATAGAACTTTGGTAACTTTAAACTTGCTTGTGGAAGTTTGCTGTTAATGATGCTTGTTTAACTGATATTCTGGATTTCATTCTGTTTGTTAAAATGGGAATTCTTATGACATAAAGACTGAAGACATGAGTGTTTCTTTTGAAGTACAAGATAACTTGTGCTAGGGGTGTCCTCGTTTATTAAGCTCATTTTCTGGATGTGGTTAGAGTTTATTCTTCTTAGTTTTATTTAAATTTGAAACCAGAACTTTAAAACAGAAGAAAAAAAAAAAGCAAAATGGTTAAAAATTAATGCATGAATTTTGGATGGTATGAACTATTCATAGAACTTCTTTTAAGAGTAACTTGTCCTAATCTTAATGGCTCTAAAATATTAGATTGGTGTTGGGGAGTTATGTGCTTCTGTTCTGGTGGCTGGAAGGTGGGGAAGATGTTTAGATGCCCCCCAACATTGTTACTGTGATTTTTGCTTGTTTACCTATTAATTTAATGTTATAATATTCACTGCTGTAATCAAATTAGGAAAATTTTTTTATTATATACTAATTATTTTTACTACTTCATAACTTGTCTGTATCTAAATTCTGTTAAAAGAGTTAAGCACACTTAGTGAATTTGTAAAAAAAAAATTGCAGCTGGTTCTGATCAAGTTCAACCAAGAAATTGAGATGAAATTTATTTTTCGCATGTTCTTTGTTACGAACCCCATTTCATCTCAAAGCCAAAATAGTTTAAAGGACCTTTTCATACTTGGGAGCTTTTTAGCTTTGGAACAATGCTCGTAATAGCTGTTCATTGCGCTGTGATTGACTGACCTGAAGGAAGTTCACATTTCTTAATCAAAAGCTTTGCATTTTAAATCTTTATGAAAATGCTTTGGACTGGCAATAACTGCAATACCTCAAATCCTTAATAGATTCAGAAATCTCAGCACTAGAGCTGTTTTTAGGCTATTTTAGTAAACCACATGTAAGGAAATAAGATGGTTTGGTGGAGTTATGAGCATCTATAACACGACTCTGCAAATTATGGAAGTAGGTGGATGGAGATGGAGTTCATATCAGATAGAAAGAATACCCTTGTTAGCTCTTTTTATTCTTCTCCTTTTCTGTTCCCAATAGTTCAAGTAGGGTTACATCGCAACTGAAGGGCACTTTAAATTCTAGCAGGAGCCTTTGTCCATCGGTATTAGAATAAAAAAATGTAAAGTGTTCTTGAGTGAAATATATCCTATGGATTTTTCTTGTTCACTTTCATATGATTCACTTTCTCCTCTTGTAAATCACCGTTTCGCCCCTGATAAGGAACATAAATGCACCGTGAATACAAAGAGTTCATTCTCCCTGTTCACTTACAGCTTAGCTGCACTTCTCGTTTCTTTCTGATAAGTCTGCTTTCACTGAGGTGCCCAGAGTGGCTGAGAATTTGTCTTCACTTTTTTTATTTATCTCTAAAATACAGAAGAACACCTGCCTTGCACATGTGTCGAGCAATTTTCAGTGCTAGTGGAGAAAGCCTTTCTGAAGGAACATGCTAAATTCAGAAATATTTTCAACAGACTTTTATTTCCTTTTATTCCCCACATCCCCTCCTTGTGTATCCCAGGTGTTGCTGTTTAATGTAGGTACTTGTATGACATGGACTGCAATGGCAATCAGTTTTGTTTCTTTATGGTGAAACATGTCTCAAAACATGGCATTAACAGAGACTCTAAGAAGAGGAGTTTAAGTCAGAGAAAACTCTGAAAGGTGCTGTTAGAAACTGCTTTGTAGTTGGGAGGTCTTGCTCAGTGAGCAGTCTGGTTTTAAGTGGGTGAAGGGAGCTTTGGTAAAAGCAGACTAGCAAGAGAACAGAATAATTTAGTCTGAAGTCTTTAAACAGAAATGAAAGGTTTTGGCCTAATTTATATTATGTTTACTAGACTCCGTAATTAGGATTTTAGTTGGAATTATTCTGAGATTGTTTCAAATTAATTTAAAGACTGATATGAATGTGTGGTCTTCTAAAGCAGTAGCACTTGTCTTCAGATCATTGCGAGTCATCATGGGGCTATACAGGAATTGCTAGAAAAACCTGAGGTTTAGAGTGGCTGAAGTGTATTTTACTTTGTTGTGTCCACGTTAGATTTTTTTTTTTTAAGTGTTGAAACTATTTCCTCATCAACTGTGTTACTGTTCACTTTGATCCCACTTTGTCCTGAAGTCCTTTCTCTCTACAAGAGGTGAGGTGTACTTCCTGATATCATTTAACTTCTCCCATGTAGGGTTTTATTAAAGAACTAGGACGAAGTTGAAAAATGTAGCTGACAAAGAAACTTTCAGTACAGGAGAATAGCTGCTTAGTTAGGCTGTAAATATCATGTGAACTTCAAGCCACTCAGGAGCTTAATTTAGTGGAAGACTGGCTGGAGAGGCTTAATATAGACAGCTCAGATATCATGTGGAAGCTCTAATTTAGACATGTATTGATATAAGACTCTGAGCTTATTTTTATTTGTTACTGGCCAGACAAACTTTGCTTCCCTGCTTTAACCCCTCTCTTTATTCTCAGGAAATGCAGTATATTGGCAACTGTTGTACAACTACACCTTCTGGTACCAGAGAGAATGAAGGAAAATTGGCCTTCAGATACTGGTGCTTATTCTGGTCTAGCCTGTTTTTGGTGGAGTCTTCAGTAAGCTGCTTCTGTACTGCTCCTGGTAACTGACTGGGAAGGTGAAACAAGTAGTGGCTCTGGTCAAGGTATCCTTCAGCTTGCTGGGAAGTGTTGGTGACTTTTGGACCTGGATTTTCCTTTTCTTCCCATAAGTGAAGTGGTGAGAAAAGAGACAACAAATACAGTTGGGGGAAAAGCTTGCCTTTGAGTTGAAAGGAAAGCAACTAATTCAGTTCAATTACCCCATCAGTGGTCTCCTTCAAAAACAAAATAAAACAAATGAAAGCAGACTTGGGTTCGTGTCCCTCGAAATGGCAGTCTTTAGGCCAGGCAAATTCTTTGCTCTTATATGCCCCTTAAAAGTAAGATGCAAGTTCACTGGGATTTCTACCTTTTTTTTTGGTTTTGTTTTCCCAAGTTGTGCCTAAGCACTGTTTTGCTTGTTTGTTTCCCAATACTGTACTGTAAAATAATAGCTGTTAAAGCACCAAAGCAGTAATTTTTAACTCTGTTCAGAAAACTTCTTGTTTCTGGCATGGCCATAATTTAACATCAGTGGGAAGGTCACAGTGTAACTGATGCAACTTGCCCTCTCGTGAAAGTGTCATGGGAAAAACAAATGGAGGAATAGGTTTGTTGTGTGTTTACAGTAGCCATGGAAAATTCTGCTTTGCTAAAATCTACAGTAGGCTTAGGGAGGGGAAAAAACCCACACCCACGCTATAAATCTTAAAACAAACAAACAAACAAAAAATCTATATTCTCAAGTATCTCTTCAGTCCTACCCACAAATTTCTATGGTAGAATCATACAGTTGGTGTGGAAGCAGCTGGGGATGTTAGCTGTACAAGAAGTGCTTCTGAAGCATGTTTGAATTCTGGAGTAGGTGTTGATATCACTTCAGACTCTCTGAAACTACAACCTTTACATGTCATGCACTATGATTGCATTAACTGTACTTAAAACTTCATAATTGGAGATTCAGTTGGAGATTTCAGTTTGAAAGCTACTATCCACTTCCATGGGAAGAACTGTAATACTTCAACATTCTTACAGAAGCCCAGATGAAGTAAATGGGAAACCTTCATGTTTAAAAACTGTTTAAGTTGGTGGTGAACGTTCCACTAAACTTCTCTGTGAACAACACTAACATCTATGAACCGTTAAGATTGTAAATGAGAGTCTGACCACAGCTTTGTGGCGAGTTGCAGAGCTTTTACTGTAATGACTTAAGAACTCAGTTCCATCCATTTTGAGTAAGTCACAACAGTACTGTCCTCTGGTAGCAGTGAGTGGTGGAAGTTACAGAAGTTTCTGGTCTATGAAGGAAGAACAGTTTTGTGTATGAAGTTTCAAAGTCTTGCTAAGTTTGTTTTTTTTTTTAACACTGTGGAAAACTGCCAGAGATCCTCTATGACCCAAAGTTCAGAGCTAGAGAGCTAAAGGCAACTTAGAGTCTCAAAAAGCTATGGAGTGCGCATTTAGATCAAGCCTTGAGAAGGTAGAATGGTTTTGTCGCACTTTATCAAATTAAATAGTGCTTCAACACCAAAACTAACCAGTTGCTTACTCTCCTTTCTATCTCCAGAACGGAGTTCTCTAGTTCAACAGCAAGAATTTAATGGAGTAAGGAAATGGTCAGGTGTTCAAAAAAGCTGTATGTAAAAACATTTGATTTGCATCTTGCAAGGCAGATGTAACAAAACCTCCTTCTAACACAAATGAGTGCTAGAGAGTGAGGCTACCCTTAACAGAGATGTTCACTCAAACACTCAAGTTGGTTGTTTCTTGTCAGCAGCAAAGCAATGCCGTATTGTTCAATAAAGACAAAATACAAATAGTTCTCCCTTTCTGCCAACAAAAATATAGTTTTATACTGACAGATTCTGATTACTATTAAATTATCGTAAATGCCGCAAATGCAGAGACATGGCAAGAAGCAGGTCATCTTAAGGCGCTGTATAAACTGTAATTTTGCACTATATAACTGTTTAAGTGCCATCCAAAATTTTCAAGAAGTCTTAAAACTTCATTTTGACATGCAGCATCTGTATTTGAGACTTTCTTTAACCAAAAGGAACTTGCCATCTCTAAGAAATACAGAAAAACTTAGCAAGACTTTGAAACTTCATACACAAAACTGTTCTTCCTTCGTAGACCAGAAACTTCTGTAACTTCCACCACTCACTGCTACCAGAGGACAGTACTGTTGTGACTTACTCAAAATGGATGGAATTGAGTTCTTACGTCATTATAGTGAAGCAACAGAACCCTCGACAGATATCCACACAAAAGTGACCTAGGCAAGTCTTCTAATCCCTCTGTCCATTTAATTACTGTTTTGTAGTAAGAAAAATAACTGAGCGTTGAGAGCATTACAGTTGCCTACAAAATGTTGCATACATTATTATGTGTTTTTTATAACAATTTCTAGAGAAGGAATTGTGGAAGACTGCTGAATTACAAACTAATATTGATAATCAGAAGTACACTTAAATGTGTTTCTAGCATATTCAGATTTTACAGTTAGTATTGCTTGTAATGCAAAAAGTTACATTATTTGAGATTGCATGTGGAGCATCTGTCATCTGGAGAAAGAAAAGTGTCTGTTCTGTTTGTGGTGGGCATGGATGGGCATGCAGTAAAAGCTTCCCTAAATCAACAAACCATTTTTTAGTCTGCCTCTTCAGTCTCTCATGTCATCAGACTGAACTGCGGGGCTGTTACTGGGTCTGCTGAAATGTTTTGCACTGATAATACACATGTCTTGTAGTTTAGAAGCTATTTTTAGTAGCCTGGTTAGATTCTTAGGGTCACTGAGGGACAGAGTCCTGGCAGAGAGCTGTAAAAGGGAGCCGTCGATAGTTTGGAATGGGAAGGCGGCGGCAGAGGGGGGCAATGTTATAATTCCCAACTGTTACGTCTGTTTTGGACTATGTTATTTCCTGGTTGCTTGCAAAGAAGAGACACATTTCTTGTGTGTCTTAGCTTGTGTTTGGTTAGGAATAATCTGTGTTGTTGAGGTGAAAATATTAAAGTTGCATGGGGGAAACTGTCCTTTTTCACTGTGATGATCAAAGGCTGCCTGGATTTCAATAAGCTGGCAGCTTTGAACTAGAGTGAACCTGAGAAGTGTTGCTCTTCTCTATGCATTAGTGGAAAGGCTCTGACCTGAGACAGCTTGAATGAGGTGGGAGTTACATTAATTTGTACACTGTGTTTCTTATATGTAAGACTTTTTTCTTGATTGCTCGGTAATTAGGGAAGGGTAATGCAGACAGTGCCGCTGAAAAAGGAAATTGTTAGAAATTGTGGAACCTTTAATTTGTCCATAATACTCGGCTCCAGGCAGCTTTTTAATATTTAAAATTTGGTATTTAAAAAAGCCCTCTTTTGAACTTCAATTTGACCTATTTTATTCATAGCACAATTGTAAAAAAAGAGAGCTGAAGTAGACAAATAGCACAAAAAACAAGAGGGGCCACCATTTTACATGATTATGTGCTATATTATGAACTCGAGGCATAAAAGTTGCTAGTTTTTCCTGGTGGCAGAATAGCTAAATGCATTGCCATGTTTTCCCCACTCCAATTTTCCATTTTTTTTCCCCATGTGTTTTGCTTTAGTGCTAAAGTTAAAGGGCATCCCTGGAGTTTCTGTCTTCACATGCATGACTGAGTGAATGTGCTTTTCTTGACTTCCAAGTTTATCTTTGCAAATAAAATCTGCAGGTAGGGAATTTAAAATGGAATTCAAAGCTGTTGAAAATGTCTCTAAATGACATACCTGGGAACGCTGCCACATAGCTGAAACATTTCAGTGATGTGTATTTCATTGCTGTGGGGACACCAAAGATAAGGTAGGCTATGTGTGTTGCTCCAGTGTTTCATAAAGCAATGTTTCATCCAATCAAAGGTTTGCAGTAGTGAAAGATCAGACATCTCTCTTTTTACTATTTATTGTTAGGTTTTATATGTTCTACCATACTATCTCTTCATATTGAAGTAGTGTCATCCACCCGATGTTGAAAAACATGGGGGTTTTTTTTGGTTTGTTTTTCTCAATTGAAAGTATCTTTTGAAAAGTCTGTTGTCTTGTTTCCACCAGCCAGTTCGAATTGGTTAACACTGAATTTAATTTCTTCTTTTTGACTGGTGGACACTGGTCCTGCTGAGACTCTTGTATGGCAGCTTATTTTTGTGCCATATGTGCAGTCTGTCAGATCTTGTTGAGCTTCATCTAGTGGTGTAACTTGGCTTGTGTAGGATGTTTAACTATAGGAAAAGTCTGTGTATGTCACTTCAGCTTTGTCAGGTCAGGTGCTTTCTGCCCACTGTCATGTCTGTCATGTAGAACGTGGTGTGTTCTGGGTTGCCTGCAAACATACTAAACTAAAATTCTGTTTTTAAAATTGTTTGTGACGTGTCTGAAAAACACCAACCATACCAGTTAAGACCTGGTAGCTGTGGTGGTGCCCCTTGTCTTGCAGCAAAGGGAACTCATGGTGAATGTACACTGTATTATGATGGCTAACCATTAAATGTTTGGTTTTATAGACTGATGGCGTATGTCTGTCCCCTGGTAGCTGTCCTGGGGAACAGAAGAATGATGTGGCAAGTGTTCTTTGTAGTTGCCTTTACTTTGTGCTGTGAATGACTTGGCAGCACTGCGCAGATGTCATGTCAGCAGGTAATTTGGAGCAAGGGTAGAGCATGTGTAAACTTTAAACTCTCTTCCTGTTTCCATCTGTAGGAATATACCACTGTACATTAATGTGCGTCTACTTTACTTTAACCAGAATTATTAAAAATTATCCCAGAACAGCTTCGTGTTTCTTTAGTGACAAATTTGTGATGCGTGACTGCAAAACCAAGCTGCATAGCTAATAAGACACTTATGCAAGAGGAAAGAGGACAAAATCCATCTGAACTTGGAAACTGCTGCAGCTAAGCACCATGCCAGTAAATCGCATATGCACTCCAGTAGAAAGAAGATAATCTTTGTAATAGCTTTGTTTGGGGTTTTTGTGGTTTCTTAATTGCACTGTAAATTGGTATCTTTACTGGGGCCTTTGAAAAGCTGATGAGCAACTCTGACCTTCTTTGAGTGCCTTCAGGTCTTGAAGAGTGGAAACGTATATAGTTACACTGTTGTGTGGAGGTTAGAAGGAGAAAAGCGGTTACAAAAACCAAAAAACAAACAAACCCAAAATGTAGTACCAGTTGTTAAGAGATTTGTTGTTGAAGTTATTCTGTTGCATTTTTTCCTACTTGAAAGTTCATTTAGTATGGATTATCTGAAGATGGTGGGAGCTGTAAACCATAGTCTGTTCTGTATCTGTGTGGCTGTGTGAGCACTCATTAGGCACCAGGGCTCTGTGGAAGACCATATAGGTGTTTTTTCCATCTAGTTTTGGAATATGTTCTGGGACAGCTAGTCTCTTATCTGGCCCTTGAGGCATACTGCACAACTGATCTTAGCCTAGAAAGTCGTGGATCCAAATTGAGTTGCTGACCTTTTCCTCCTGCTTATTTATATACCTTCATGATTCTACCGCAGTCATTGTAGGATAGAGCAAGACTGAGGAAGAGGGCATTTCAGCACTGGCTCATCCCACTGAGAAAGGAGCAGCATTCCTTACTCAAATTGCACAGAGATCATTCGAGCTATAGGCATTGGCTGTGCAGGCAGCTGTGTGGATTTTGGTGCCTGTGGGGTCTGGACTGAACGACATCTTTGGACTAAGGGCATGAGTGATGGAACTGCAGACCTACAATGAAAATCTGGTGATCTTCTAAAAGAGCGCTAGGAATGTTCTGATGCTTCTTGTCACTACCAGGACATTCAACCTGTAGGGGTTGTTCAAGACCTACTGCTGCTTAAGAGCTGGCTGCCTTTTTAACTATAGGATGGTGGTCTGTTTTGGCCTTGATGCCAACAACTGCTGGTGTTGATGATGATGGAAGTTTACAAGGGAATTTTTGCTAGGCCCGAGTCATAGGAAACTTACTGTGCTTCCTGGTTTGGATGTGGAGGTTCCAGCCTAATGGTGAATACTGTAGGGTATTTTGATGATGAATTTTTGTTAAATAATACAAATGGGATGTGTACGCTTTTTTTCTTCATGTCCTGTTTCCATGGTGCAGGACAGGTGTGTGAAAACTGAGCTTTACTGCTTTGGGCCATGAGACCTTACAGAACCATAAGAGCGCACAGAATAATGGAATGTTATAAAGCAGCAGTTTGAAAGCAATGGCAGAATATTTAACTGAGGAGAACAGAACGTGGTTCCTGAAATTTATTTGGGGACGCTTCTTTGCAGAGCCCTGCCCTTGGTACGGGTGAATAAACAGCATACAGCAAGGGAAGTAAGGGTGGTCTGCTGAGCCCATTTCTCTACTCTGCAGTAGAAGTAACTACAATGTTTACTTCCTTGTGTTCTGGTATGGGAAATATTGCAGTTTTCTCTTTGGAATATGGTCTTCTTTGCTTGAACTGATGCGTTAATTGATTGGATTGCTATGCTCTTCTGACCAAAAAGATGACCAAGTGACTGTTAAACAAATCCCAAATTGTCACCTGTATGGGGCAGTTGATGGCTCTACTGCTTTTTAGCATACTTTTCAATGTCATTTCAGCATTTCTTGATGGGAAGTCTGTTAGAACCCAAACCCTCAGGCAGACACACTGTAGAATGCCAGCTTGGTTGTGCTTAAAGCATGACTAAATTGAAATGAAAATCGTTCCTACTTGAACCATAGGATTTAAATAGACTGACTTCAGGAGCATCAGTGACTATGTAGAGTATAGAAGTATTTTTAGAAAAATTTGCTGGTTTAATGATGTGTAGCCCTTGCTAAGGTGTAGTTCAGTTTTCCCTGTCTGCAGCATTTAAGTTTCAAGTGTTCCCTAGACCTTCTTGAATAGTGAAGATTTCCATATTTTTTCTTGACAGTGATAGAGATGTGATAAAGCTTTGAGGTCTGATGCTTGAACATCTTGGACAGAGAATCGTAAAATTAATGAGAGCTAAATAATGAAATTGAGAGTGTACAGTCTCAAAGCATTTCTTAGTGTTGGCTTCAGCTGTCACATTTTTGCTTCTTTTTACTTGTTATAGCTCAGGTAAGAGTTTTTGGCATGAGCAATTTACACAGGGAATTTACAGGCAAAGAGGTCCATTCCTTTTGGGAAATCCTGTTTGTTTTCAGGATTGTATTGTAGGCCTTGCTTTCCATTTTGTTTGTTGATACAGAAATCTGAATCTTCTGCTATTCCCTTGACAGAAGCTTTCTTCTTTGTGCACAAATAAAAAGCATTAAAGTCTTTAAAACAACCAGACAATCACTTTGGTGTTAGTAATACGTTCCTACAGAGTTTATGTTCTTCTTCAAATGTAACTGTGTGCTGAAAGTCCAGGAGCTATTTTGGTCTTAAATCTGAGTAAATATTATTGTTATTGTTAAAAGATACTGGGTGTTGGGAATGATAACTTTGTGCGTGAGTTGAGGAGAATTGAATCCTGATTGTGGTTCTGAGGCTGATAAGACCTTTGCTCTGCCAAATTTTGATCATGAAAAAATGTTTTAAAGGAAGACATTTCTAAGCATTGTAATATATTTGTATTGAGAGGTACCATCTTTTAAACTGAGGAGGAAACATTACTGATATTTTCATATTTTTTCAGTTGAATGAAGGGCTTCAAATGTTTTCCAACCTTGTGAACCTACGGGTTGTTCTATGTACTTTCACCTTTGACGCGTGTCAGTAATATTTTACTGAATATTCAGTAGAAAGGAATATTCTTTCTAAGGAATTTCTGCCCAGCAAGAGTTGCTTTTGATACTGTCGGGAAAACCCTCACTTTCAGAGAATGTTTTTGGAGAAATGTCACTCCAGTAATTATGTGGTAGAGTACACACAAAGTTAAAAAAAACAGGCCTTGACATACAGGAATGAAGTTCATCAAAGAACTGTTTCCCCTCACTGAAAGCTGGTTTGGTTGTTTGCCTGAGGCTGTTGGTATACTCAGAATGCTTTCTGACCTGGTGTTAAGTTCTGAATAAGTCATAAGGCATGCTGATAAGTGGGAAACTGAACTGACTGATTGGTAAGTAGGTTGACTTGCCTAGTCCACTTACAGTAGATCTAGGTCTCCATCAACGAAGATTTATTTATGACAGAGCAGGAACTGGTAGGTGGCAGTTTAGTCAAGTTCACTCTTACTGCCTGTTCCATGAGTGTGGTAAGTAAGTGAAATCCAATGTCTAGTACCATCTGCTGTGCATTTTGGAGAATATGTGCATACAGGAATTTATCAAAGGACAACTTTAGGAGGCATTGTATTTAAGATTCAATTATTTTCCAGAAACAGTTTCTGAATTCTTTGGAACCATTTGATCATTCTTCATTAAGAGATGTCAGAGTTTCATTTTTGTGGTCCTTCAAGGAAAACCACAATGCTGGATTTCAACTTCATTGTGTATTTAAGTAGGATGGCTTAGCCTACAAATGAAGTAAAACCAGTATGTATTACACTTGATTTGCTTTTTTACCCTTTAGCTTGTACTCTTGTGTAGTTCTTCATTGTAAGATGATTTGTTGTTGGTTTTGTTTGTTTAAAGACTATCATAGTGTTGCACTTGCCATGTTCATTTTAATACCCCTGGAATTTTCTAAAGACTCTGCTCCAAAACCTTTGCTAGTGTGACTTTGACTTTAATGGCACTAAGCCATGGTTTATTGGCTCAGTTTCCTAAGATTCCACAGCCTGTTGTTAGGATAAACATTTCTAGGTTCCCAAGAACACAGACACATGTGTATGGTAATGTCCTGGTTATACAGAGCAACCTTTAAACAGCAAATTCTTATTTTCATTCTTGAAGTTTATACACCAACTTCATAAGTAGAAAATGACAGAATAATTGTGTTAGTTATTAAACCATGTAGTAGCATTTTGAGAAGAGCTGTGAGATTGCTTTCATTTGTTGTAGCCTGTAAATTCCGTGGAAGCAGCCCTGATTTGGAATGGTGTATGTTGAGATGCACCCACATTAGTCAGCAGCTTGTGTCTCATTTGTTGGGAAGTCCGTGTGACCGAGGCTTTGGTATAAGGTCCAGGACTGCTGATTGTTCAGGAATTTCTGGTTATCTTGTCACTCTTCCACACTGGTACTTTAAGTGACTTGTAAGATCTGGGTATCCATGAATGCTGGGTGTTTGGCTTTCTCTTTGTTGAGAGAGGGCTGTGATCTGTATTCCCCCAAGCCCAAAGCATTAGCAGGGGGCTGTAATTATAGAGCTTGTGATAGAGCTGGATTTAGTTCACTCGTATCTTCTCAAATGTAAATAATACATGGTTGAAAGCATTGCTGCCATACATATGTACTTAAAGACAGCAAAATAAAATGGATACAAGGCCCAGTGATATTAACGTCCAGTTAAGAAATTGTGGGATAGGTTCCGAGGAACTCTGCATACTTCTAGGGTTCTAAGACAACCTTGAAGAACAGAGGAGATTCTCACTTTATCATGCCAGTTGCTGGAGCACATCGGAAGGCTCGCTGCCAGGACATGAGTGCTAGTGATGCTAATGAGCCAAAGCAGAGCTTCTTGGTATCTTACTCGGAGCAGGAATTGGTGGCCCAGCTGTCCTTGGAGGTGACTGTCTTTAAAATTACTCTTAGAAATTTTACTTGCTGCGAAAAATTGGATGTTCTTACTCAATGAACTGGTTTGATTTGTTGGGGTTTTATGATTATTCAGCTTTTTTTCAAAGCAATAAAATCAGTCTGAAAGTATATGGGTTGGGATACAGCAGATATGGCATGTGGAGGTTTTTTTGTTTGTTTCTCCATTTTTCTCTGTTTTTCAGAGAAACTGTGGTCAACCCACAGCTTCTCTCAACTAGTAGAAAAGCAGTACCTAATACTTACCTGTCTTTTGAAAGTCTTTAAGGCTTATGGAGAAGTAAAGAGGGGAGATTCATGCTCTTGCAGTGTATAAACAACACTTCCCAAGTTTTTTATTCTCATGCACACTATTAGAGGACCTGGTTTGCTTATGTAATAGTTTACACCATATCTGACCTGTTTGACAGATCTTTTTTACCTGCCCATGACGGAGGAAATGGGACATCACACAGAGACCATTATGATCCAAGTGAGCCAGTTTATTGAGGTTCACAACAGATTCTTATACCTCACGCGATTAATACAGGCTATTGTTTAGCAAGCTGATTCGAAAATTCTCCTTTAGCAACAAGCAACCAATTAGTTACATGAATCTTGCACTTTCTCCTGAGATACAGCTATGTGAGCATTCTAGCTCGATACACTACAAAGTAACAGCTCAAGGTCTACCAAAGAAGAGTTACCAGTGAGAAACAAGAGAAGCATTAGAGTAGAACAATCATTTAATGTTGTAAAAGAAACTTTGAGCCTGTATAAGCCTTTGTATTTGTGGTGTGTGCGTGCGAAACTATGCACACAGACTTGCGAAGCTGTGTGTGCAAAGCTGAGAAACTTTATGCTAAGATGCCTTTATTTCATATAGCATAAGCTGTTCAGTGCATGGAGATGCTCACTAAATGACCTCTGGCTTGTAACCGCCCATCATGCCTATATTTCAGTGGTACGAGGAGATATGTTGGTAGGCGGCAAGTGTGCTCATGTACTGAAGTTAGTGTTCATGTACTTGCTTGTGTATTGATTGTGTAGAAGGCAGGAGTTTGTACATGCTAGATGCAAGAGCATCTAATACCAAATGATTTAATGGTTGGTTTGTTCTAGTGTCTTAGATTTAATTTTTTTTTTGTTTTGGTTTTATAACTCATTAGATCCTTTCCTTCTCCTCATCAACTATTTAAGAGTGCCCCTTGGACCCATCTTGTATTTATCTACCTCAGCTAAGTACCTTGCAGTGCATAGGTGTGAATAGAAAGTAGGTTTGGGGTGTTTATAGTTTGCACTGTTGTGTCTTTAAGCTTCATTTTGCTACCTGATGAATTCCTCCTTTGACTACAGGTGCTGTTCTTGTAGGGGTGTACTAGTGATGGTGGTTGAGCAACTTTCTCTTTCCAAGGCAGACAGTGTGTCCTACCAAGATCTCCCAACTAGCAGCACGGTGCATTGCAGGAGAGGGAACACACTAATTTTTAACTGTTTTATTTATTTATGAGTGGAGGGAGTGAGTTTTGTGGCCTACATACTAAATAAAACCAGAAGGAGCTGTAAAAAACTCCCTGTGTAATGTGAGCCTTACAGAATTATGAACTATTTATAGAACTCTGCAATATTTGCCCCAAGGAACTTGAGAGCAAGTGTTAAATAAAGCCAGGTGAGAGCACGCACACACACACTTGTGCACCCACAGCTGCCAAGGTCAAACCCAGGGCTTTTCCTACAGTCTGCTTGGCTCCCTTGGCCTGAGGGGAAGCAAGATTGATGGGCTCCTTCGAAAGGCCAAACCCTAGTGGTGAGAAACTTTGGTTTGTGGAGAACAGTGGGATGATTCTTTCCTTTTTTTTTTTCCCCCTTCCCTCTATGTTGGGCTTTTTATTTGTGATGTTTTGACTTGAATTACTTAAGAAAACATGACTGTGTCTTGATTGATGACTTAATGGGCAGATGAGGCCAAACAAGGTCACAGCAGCAGCTTTGACAACCTCGAGAGTAAGGTTTTATGCTTTACCTGATTATGATGTTGTTTAAGCATCTTTCTCGTGATTGCTGCTGCTCTTCTGGCTTTTGTTTTCTAGTGGTGACTTTTTTTTACTCGAAATGAGATTGCTATGCTGCTAGCAGTTAGCCAAGTATTATCCTGGTTTTGGATCCCAAAATCTGCATAATACTTATTGTGTATGAGGCTTTAAAAAAAGTGATTCTAGAAACCCTTCAGTGCTTTGCTTGAAAATATTCTTTAATGGTTTCATAGGCAGAGCAGCCCCTCTTTTGTGAGGTGTATACCTGAGAAGATGCTCCATAATGCACGACAACCACTGGGCGTTGATGCTTCTCTGAAAAGATTGCATTTGGCAAGGAGAAAGAGTTGTTAACCCCACTGTGAAGGGAAGGATGGGGTATAGTTCATTTTAGCATCTATTACTGTTTTCTAATTTATGTTGTCTAATTATGTTGCACATTAATGAAAAAAGAGGCGTTCTAGAGGTGGCAGCTATAAATTTGAATCTAAGGGGCTGAGTAGCATGGTTTAGTGTTGCTGAGGGACATAGTTTAGTGTTTGATAGGAACGGTTGGACTTGATGATCTGGTGGGTCTCTTCCAACCTGGTTGTTCTATAATTCTATGATTCTATAGTTTGAGTGTACTGTAATGTCATGCTTGAGTAAAAGGGTCTGTGTGATGTTGGGATAGTAGATGGCCTTGCTGGGACAGACTGGGTCACTGGACTCCAAAACACTGTTAAAGCAAGGCGTTGTTTCCTCCAGTGTAATCTAGGAAAGATGTTTGATTAAAGGTTCTTAAATATCTTTAAAACTGTAGATGAGGTCTAGAGTTGTCCAAGATGCTTTTCCCTTTAATTTGCTGTAATAAGAATGGATCTCTTCTAACATGAGAAATGCAGTACTTGTTTTTGTGTGAAGCATTTGAAGATAAATAAACTGCTTGTGACGTTCTGTCATTCATCTACACTTTGACTGTTTGTGTCCCTCTTGTTAAAGCTTTAACTAAGCAGTCAGGATTCAGCATATTTAAAAGCTGGCGCCTGAGTGGAAAATAAGCCCTTGTGGTTTACAAGGCACAAGATTAAAACAACTCAGTAAATTATTTGGGATCAAATTCGGTCTTTATCAGAAAGTTAAAAAGTGATTTTGTATAGATGTTTTACACACACACACACACACACACACACACACACACACACACACACACACACACACACACACACACACACACACACACACACACACACACACACACACACACACACACGTATTTCAAATGCTGACTTTATGGTCTGACCAAATAAGCTTAAACAGACATAGGCATTTTGACTCGCTTTTAAGAAGAAATTGCATGTTTTTATATTTTAAAACATGTGAACTTTTGTAGATACAAGATGTGAATTATTAAAGAAATAAGCAAGTAGAGTGCCTGAAACAGATCTTATGAAGTTGCTTTGGTCACTTCAGTGATTATTTTCCAAAACAAAGACTGCAGACTGTATTCTGAATTACTGAGAGCAGACCAGCATGTTAGTCTATTTCACTGATTAGACAGACATATAAACTGACTTTGATCTGCTCCAGTGTATACATGGGCATTTGCATCTGAGGAATTTTTTTTTCATGTAAATAAAAAACAGTTGTGTGGTAGCAACTAGGACAGAATGGAGACCTTTTGATCAATCAGTCTGTTTCCAGTATACCTTAAATTGTTCGTCCTCAGTGTAGAAAGGAAGCAAGGATTTGTGTTGATTCCAACTTCATTTGAACAATTAAGTTCTGATATCAGTAACCTCCCTCTTCTTATTTCTAAAGAACCACTTGAAAGGGGACAATTTTAAAACTAATCAGTGCAGGTCACTCCATTGTTCTTGTCAGTGTTTAGTGTGATAGGGCTGGAATAATGGATGCTCTGCAGGGGAACCTGCAGGTTTTCTATTCCCTCTCTGCGATTGCCACAGCAGTGTGCCATCTGTGTGAGAGTATAATGTCATCAATTTATCATTTGATTTAATCATTTCCTGTACCTGTTATGATTATTACAAAACACAGTATGAGAACTACTTTCAGGTTAAGTGATACCATGCAGAAATACAAATGTAACTTATGGACAAAATGAGACATCAGTAAGGTTGTTTTCCCACAGAGTTGGTATGAGGGTCTAGAATATGTAACCTGTACCTTGACAGTTTAGAGACTGAGGCTTGATGCTTACCAGCAAGATTCCTGCCATACAATCACTCTTTGGTGAAGCAATAATGTTATTTACTAAAAAGTGGCAGAAGACATCACACCAATATCCTGAGTATAACAGCAAAATACAATTACCTGGGCATGTTTCTAGAGATTAAAGAGAACATTTTTCTTAGGATTTTCCAGGAAACTTTAATTTCTGGTTCTCAGTGAAATGCAGAACACATGTCCTTTTTCTGCATTTGCATATTGAGTTGCATCCAAACCTGCTTTCAGACTGGTGCATTTGTGTCATCTTGCTGGCTGTCTTTCTGCTTTGCTCCTGTAGTCTGGGTGTTCTTGTGTGGCCTGTTCCTCAGCTGCGGTTAATGCATTGTAACTGCAACATATAAAGGCAATTTTTTTTATTTGCTGCCTTTCAAGTTCTTTCCCAAGTCTGATTTTCTGCAATCCCACGATTCAATTTTCCTTTCCTAGCAGTAATGAACACTTGCATCTTTTTTATATTGCTGATAAGTAAGTACCATATCGCCAGTTATTGTAGTGCCTTTAGCCCCTTATCCGAAAGGTTTGGTGAAGTTTTTTGATAGGAGACTTTTCATTCTTTATCTGGCCAATTTAATCTTCCTGGGAGTATTGCTCTTTGAGATACTTATTCCTTGTTTGCTGCTTTGCAATACTTCGAGCTCAGTAAGCAGACACCCCCTTAACCCAGTGCACCTTGATTTCTGTTTCCTTTGTATTCTGTAAAGAGAGCAAAGATGCCAGCTGGCAGCCTGGTAGTGAAGGGCTGGGCTGTGCAGGGTGGCCCAGTGGAGGGGGTAAGCCTAGCAGCATTATAGTACAAGATCCTAATAATTTCTGTATCGTTCAGCAGTATCATTCATGCAGCAAGCTGGATTACATAAAGCTTTCTCTTGGCTGGTGTGAGAGAAAGGTGACTGATGAATGAGGCAAGGTAGATGGACTGTGCTTACCCCAAGCTGACAGAAATCTGAATGTTTAATCACCCTTTAGTAAATAACACTGTACAAGGAGTAGCACTTTTCTACTTGATGTGGCTATGCAGATTTCAGATAGGCAGCTACTCTACGAAGGCTACTTAGTTTTTAGTACTTGTTGAATTTGTTGTGTTAAACTGAAGTTTAAGGGGAAAAAAAATACTTCGTCTGATTTATGCTGTTTGGAACAGCTTGAATTGAACATTTGTTTCTTTTGTGTTTTGCAGACTTCTTGAAGCCAACTCTAGCAAAGAGAGTGAGTTCTGTTTCTGCCAGGCAGACCCAGTCTCCAGTGCTGGTACCCCTGATGGCAGTTGGTACAACCCTGTGAAACCTGCCAAGCTGGACGCCACAGCTTTGCACGACCGCACTTTGGCCGCCACTGTGCCTCCTTCGGAGCTGTCGAATCATGCAGTCCTAGCCTGTGACACAGGCTTTCACGAAGAGCACTATGTGAGTGAAGCAGTGGAAGATGATGTGCCAGACTGCAGAGAGTACAGAGATGCCTGCACCATTACTGGTAAGCGATCAAATCTCTTATCTTGAGAGGATATGGAAATGCGTAGTTAAGCTTCTGTTCTTAAGCTGTTGGCGAGATATCTGGTTCATGGACAATGCTGCTGCTGTTCTGCATGTTTTTTCTTGTTTAAATGGTGATTTCACAAGCATCTGGCTTTTCAGTGAAAGCACTTTATAAGGTTTAAGGCTTTTTCAAATAGGCTTGGCCAAATTAGGATACTGTACTTAAGTGCTTGGGAAGTTGAACCATTTGAAGTTTGCTTGGGAAATAAACCAACTGGAAGTCAGGAATGAAGGGAAGGAAATACTGCAGCTTAAAATTGTGGAATGTTTGTCCTGATATTCAGCATGATTTAGCTTTTCAAGTTGATAGGAGAATACCTTTGTGGGAGAAGGGGATGGGAGAAACAGTATGTAACATCATGTTTTGAAGGTGTGTCTTTTTGCTTTTCAAAACTGTTTGCATTTTTGTCCCATTAGTTCTGGAACTATAAAAGCTAATGTATAAGGAACAGCTTTTTCTGTGTGCTTGTATGAAAGGTTAAATGCCTCTCTGTCATAGAGTTCATACAAATAAATGGAATATGTGTTTAAGTGTGGTATTTTTAAAAGAATTAGATTTTTAGAGATGTGGTCAGCTGACCCAATTTTTTTTTTTTGTATTTGAATAATCACTGTAGCTCACTTTAGTCATGGATATGGCCTTTAAATGACAGGCAATTTCCATTTAAAATACATGATTTGTTGGCTGAGCTGAGAGGCTTCATTTAGCTTAAAATGACTTTGTCAGTTCCAAGGTCTTTTCATAACGTTTGAGGAGTCAGCTGAGTTTTTGAGAGGGACGAAGGAGGGGGCTGGGAAAAACAGAAATAAGACTGAGGCCTTTGTAACTTACTGCCTTTATTGAGTTACTTCCAGCCATTTTTATAATTGTCTATGTGTCAGAGGAGGAGTTAATGGTGACCATCAACAGATAGATTTGTAGTATACCTTAGCTTAGGCCAGCCCAGCTGCTGTGTAGCTGCTAAGGCTTGATAATTCTGAAAAGAGCAAATGGATAGAAGGGAAGAAATACTCTGTATGTTCATTCTTCTTCCCTTGAGAAGACGAACTGCAGGATTAACACTGAAGTCACTTTTGGTCAGGCACCCCTCTGCATAAAATAAATGTTGTGGGTTTTTTGTTTTGTGGTTTTTTTTTTGTTTTTTTTTTTTTTTTTAACTGAAACAAACTCCCTACCCAATGTCCCTTGTATTCATGGGTTTAGAGCTTATTTATAAAAGAGTCAGTCTTTTGACTGCTGCCTACGTTAAACTACACCAGAAGTGTGCTTGAGCATATTTCTGTGGCTGTGCAACTGAAGGTGTTTTAGGCAACTAGTCTGGTTAGAATTCCTCCCTTTGCTTTTGTGGCAGCGGGGAAGTGGGAGTTACTTTTTAGCTGGGTCACACTTCTGATCTATTCCACTGTGAGGCTGAAAAGCAGTTACATTAGTCATACTGAAAGAATGAGCACTGCAGGAGTGGACCTGGTTGACAAAAAACAGTGAGATGAGAATTTTCCTTTAATCCAGCATTACCTCTGAGTAGGGAAGAGCACACAAAATTACTTTTCGCGCTGGACTTGATGGTAAAGCAATTCAGAACTCATTTGCTATAACTGAAGCGTTGCACCTGTGCAAGTAGGTGCTTCTCAATCTTTGTTAGTTTAAGCGTAGAAGGGCAACTGAAATAGGACAATAGATCCATTTAACAAAATAAATTATTTGTGAATATTTTAAGAGTTATTATAATGAGTGTTAGTACTGAAGCAGGTATTTTCTAAACACTAATAGCTACTGAATCCCTTTTCAGGTTTAATACTACTGTAGTGGATTTTTTTTTCTGTAATTATTACTTAATTTTGTTTCTTGTTAGTAAGATTTAAGAGAAGTTCAGTGTAACCCTCCAAGTTCTACCACTATCACTGAGGAACTCCTAGAGGTAGATGGGCTAAAGGAGACTCTGGTTCTGAAGTTGATGGACAGTGGGGCAGCACTGTGTGATGTGGAAGTGACACATGGCAACTACATGTGTGGGGCATCTATCTTGTCCCAGGTTTTCCCCCCCCCCCCCCCCTTTGAACTTCACTTTTTTTTGTCGCTACCATTCATCTGAGAGTGAAAAGATAGGAATGTGGGTGTAGCACCCTCTAGTGTTTCTTTTGCTAGGAAAGGAATGATACTGCTTTTAAAGGTGTCTGTATCCTGTAACTGCAGTGCAGACCTGGACACTTCCAGTCACGTTGATGGAGACAGCAGCTGGGGCCAGGGCTTCCTTCTCTAACACTCCCTGTCCCATTTTTGTAAAACAGGAAGAGCTATAATCTTGACATGATAAAGCAGAGTATCACTGAGTTGCTGAATAGTCCCAATTTTGGGTATTATAAAAGCCTCTTAGTCTGATTGCCTTTTATCTTTGTCTATTAGCTGCTGTCAGGCAAATCCCATCCTCTCAGAAACAGTACAGTGGGGGTGGAAAGCTGAGATACCACTGGAGTGTAGATTTAATCTTCTGGCAGATGTCTGGCTGCCAGAGTGATTTTGTGGGTTTTTTTGGTTTATTTTGTTTTTTCCTTGTTTCCCTTAATTTTGTGTTACACGTATTTTAACTTCTGTCTGCTTTCTCATGCCTGAAGACTCACTGTTTGCAATGATTTTGGTATGATATGCTTTGTAATTCAAGAGCTAACTGCTTAATATGCCATGTAGGTTTCCCTCATCCTTCTCTGAAAAAAAGGAGAGAATGAATGGACTGCAATTTAAATTGCTTAGGTCTTTCATTAGGTTGCATGATTAATTTGTTCATTATACTTTATACTCTTCATCCATGTAGGACTGTGCTTTGACTGTAATGTTCAAGTCACAAAATATTTAGTGAGAAATTCTTTGTGGTAATAACATGTACTGTGTCTTATTTTGTTTCTAAGTAAAACAAGTTGTGTGGGTTTTTTTTTTTATGAAGTTACATCACTGTTTGTATCAAACCATGAGATTATTTTTCCTCTTGGTACCTGAGAAGAGTTGGTATTGTTTGATCTTGCAGGTAGGATGGGGGAAAGACTGGATGTGGTCTTTCTGGACTTCAGTGAAGCCTTTGACACAGTTTCTCCCAGCATTCTGCTACGGAAACTGTCGGCCTCTGGGCTGGACAGACGCACACTCTCCTGGGTAGAAAGCTGGCTGGATGGCTGGGCCCAGAGAGTGGTGGTAAATGGTGTTAGGTCCAGCTGGAGGCCAGTGACAAGTGGGGTTCCCCAGGGCTCAGTGCTAGGTCCAGTCCTGTTCAATGTCTTCATCAATGACCTAGATGGGGGCATTGAGGGTACCCTTAGCAGGTTTGCAGATGACACAAAGCTGTGTGCAGGTGTTGGTCTGCTGGAGGGTAGGGGGGTTCTGCGGGGGGACCTGAACAGGCTGGACCGCTGGGTGGTGTCCGGTGGCATGGGGTTTGACACAGCCAGATGCTGGGTCCTGCACTTGGGGCACAACAGCCCTGTGTGGGGCTGCGGACTGGGAGAAGCCTGGCTGGAGGACTGCCGGGAGGGGGAGGACCTGGGGGTGTTTGGCAGCCGACTGGGCGTGGGCCAGCGGTGTGCCTGGGTGGCCGGGGGGGGCAGTGGCGTCCTGGCTTGTATTGGGGATGATGTGACCGGCGGGTCCAGGGGGGTGGTTCTCCCTCTGTGCTTGGCGCTGGTGGGACCGCTCCTTGGGTACTGTGTCTGGTTCTGGGCCCCTCACCACGAGAAGGATGTTGAGGCTCTGGAGCGAGTCCAGAGAAGAGCAACGAGGCTGGTGAAGGGGCTGGAGAACAGACCCTATGAGGAGCAGCTGAGAGAGCTGGGGTTGTTTAGCCTGGAGGAGGTTGAGAGGAGACCTCATTACTCTCTACAACTACCTGAAGGGAGGTTGTAGAGAGGCGGGAGCTGGCCTCTTCTCCCAAGTGACAAGGGACAGGACAAGAGGGAATGGCCTCAAGCTCCACCAGGGGAGATTTAGGCTAGAGATTAGGAGGAAGTTTTTCACAGAAAGGATCATTGGGCATTGGAATAGGCTGCCCAGGGAGGGGATTGATTCCCCTTCCCTGGAGGTGTTTAAGGGATGGGTGGATGAGGTCTTGAGGGACTTGGTTTAGTGTTAGATAGGAATGGTTGGACTAGAAGATCCGATGGGTCCCTTCCAACCTGGTTGTTCTGTGATTCTGTGATTCCCATATGAAACAGGGCTTCTAGTCTCTTCCACTCTCATGACAATGTCAGACAATATTGATGGCTGATCCTACAGATTACTGTGTAATTCTGACTATTTTTCCTGTAGTTCCTTTATTTCAAAAGACATGCCAAGGGCCTACAGAGTTTCCATCCCAATTCCCCCATGCCCCTTACCCAAAGGTGCTTGTTTTTGTTTGAAAGGCTGAATGTCTTTTCTTTCTGTCCTGAGTCTGACAAAGCATTATTGCCCCAAGATATCAAGGATTTTGGTAGTACAGGTTGTTGCTAGAATTCTTTACTGTTGCTAGATGGGAAATGAGAAAATACTGAATTTGTGACAGTCTTGTTTTGGGTGCGAGAGATGCAACCCACTGTGTGCTTGTTATGCTGGGGCTACTGATGAGACTGGTCTGTGTTTGGTACCTGTTAGGGGCTGGGTGGTTGTCCTGTAAGGACTAAATGGTTACAGAATTATTGAGGAAAATAATAACAGTGAATTGTTTCCCCTCTGTTTGAACCTCTCAGAATTCTCTTGTTATTACTTTTCTCTGTTAGCGGTTGTTCCTAACAGAGCATAAACTTACTCTAGTGCCTCCTTCTTCAGGTCCCTTTTTGGAGTCCTACTTCCACGTTATTCTCAGTTTTGTTAAGATTTAAGGTATTACTTCATGGAACTGGAACTCAAATAAAAAACATAAGAAATGCTGTCCTGGGTCAGACACACAGGCTCAGGGCTGTTTCTTACTCCAGCAGCAGCTGGATCTGGAAAGCATGTGTGTATAACCGTTCTTTATAGCTGATTCTTAGCATAGCTACACCCATTGTGGAGAACTGTAGAACTAGGGATTTATACCTACCCTGCCTAGTTCTTCTTAGTGTCTGCTTAGTGTCTGCAACTCGTCCAAACCCTTTCTGAATCTGCTGATTATGTTACCATGCAAATCCATGGGTTTTTCCTGGCTGTGTGCAGTGGTGCTCACAGCAATCTCTGGTTTCTGCCAGTGCTTATGCAGGATTTGGTGAATATCAGTTCTTCATTCCCCTGATGGTTTAATCTCACTTATTTTGAAAATCTCCATCATTTTCACACCCCAACCTTCTCCGCTCTCACCTTTTAGTCTGTCCTTTAAAACTCTGAGAATGTGGGTTCTTGCCCCAGTCCATGTACTCTGCTGTTGCTGTCACCAGTTTCATCCCATAAGCCTGATTGAATTCTCTTCTTGCTAGCCTTTCCTGCCACGTCCTATAAGCAGCTACTGATAAATTCTTAGCACCCTTTCTCTAAGGTGTGCCAGAAATGCTAATCCTATTATCATGAGATAACTACCTCACTGTGCCTGCCGCTATTCTATGACTTTAGTTTGACTTTAGTGCTGTCTACCACAATCTAAAAAAAAATTATCTTATTCTCTATGCCTGCTGCATTATTGCCTCTGTATCAAGTTTCTGGCTTGCTTTTGGTGGATTCTCAGTTTAAACTAACACAGCTTCTCTTCCATGCCTTACCCCCCTCCCTATTTCCCATCAGTTGTTTTCCAGCTCTTACCCTTTGCCAGTGACTTACTGTTTCTCCTGATTCCTCTCTTGTGATAGGTTGTTATGCTACCTCTTAGTCTGTATAACAGGCATGTTTTTCTTGCAAGGATTATCTTTTTGTGGTTTTGTGGATGTTTTTTTGTTTGGTTGGTTTTCTCCAGATTTCTGTAACTACTACCATGCTCCTTATCCATCTCTCTTGATTGCTTATGCTTCTCTTCCTAGTATGTTTTTTTAATGAAAACAGACAATTCTAGAGTTCTTGTGAAAGCGACTGTGGGAATTGCTGAAGTCTAGTGTCACTTTTTTTTTTTCTTTGCTAGATTTCCCCTGTCTTGGGAAACACTTGTTATTGCTAAAAGCACTCTTTTATTCAGGGTAGGAATGCACAAGAGCAGTAAGTATTCATCAGTATTCTCAGTTTAGTTTTTGGAGAAAGAACTCCTGAAGGCCAAATGCCTGGTGGATTTTTGAGTGGTGGTGTTTTGGTTTAGGTTTTTTTTCCTGTTGCAGTGCACTTGAATAAACTGGAAGATTAAAACCCTACATTTGGCTGCTGATGTATTTAAATAGATTAAAATATTTTTATTCTGTAATTTACTTCCATAAATCCTGAGTGGAGCTTTACCTTTCTTTAAAGTGATATCTGTGAGGAACAAGCTACAGAAGAATTCTTATGTTTTTCTTGTTGCTCTAAAGCTTGGTTGACAGCCATTGTTCAGGGCTGGCACATTTTGTAGCTGGGCTGAACAACAAACAAAAGCAGAACAATTGCTTTTCAGAGTTTTCCGTACTTGGTGATTTATCAGTGCTTTTTTCTGAGACATTCTCAGTCTGTCCTGGCAACTGGAAGATCCTAACGGTTAATGAATGAGTTTATTCTTACTGCTGCTGAACAGTGTGTTGCCATCATGCTATTGAAACATGAATAGCTTTTATTCTTGTTCTAAAAGAATAGCTTTGGTGGTGGAGTTTCCTTTCATTTTCTATTTAATGTGAAAATAAGAGTTAATATGGCTGCATTGATCTATAGGGAGAAACATTTCCATACAGAAGCAAAAATAATTTAAATTTATGGATTAAGATACAGTAGGCACCTAATAGTTCAATGACACCTTATCACCAAGATCTGTCTCCCCTTTTTATACCCAGCCAGAATGTGTGTGCAGGATGAAACCAAAGCAGGAAGAATTCAACATAATAAAATAATGCCATTTGAACTCCAGTTTCCAGCTGTTTTATCTTTCTTGGTTTTGACATTCCTGACTTTGTCCCAATACTTGGTGTGTTTGGCTAAGACAAGTTTTCTTCCAGCTTACTACTTCAATATGCATTCAATTGCCAAATCTAAGTAGAATTTCCTTCTAAGAGGAAGGTAGCATGTGGGAAATATTAGTGCCTTATGTACCCAAAAATGCAGAAGTAGGCCAAGCCCAGTGAACTGAAGGATCAGCACTTTCTCCTACTTCAGCTGGCAGCCTGGTTAATGTGTTGATTTTTCCCGTACAACATGATTATTTTGGATAATATTGATTTCTGATCCTTCATACCAGTTCTTCATAGTAAGCTAAACTCTGTGATTGCATTCTGTGCAGCATCCTCACTCTTGCACAAATACAGTTAAACTCGTAAAAAACTTCTTTTAAAAGGAATTTTCTTCTCCAATGATGAACCTGGGTTTGTTTGGGGGAAAGGGAGTGGGAGGGAGACTCTTGAAGTAGACTCTTGAAGTATTTCTCCTTTCTGCCTCTGTCCTTGCTCCTCTGGATGCATGTTTGTATAAATTACCGTACAAAATAGCAGGTAACTGAAGTGACAAACGGTATTATATAAAGAAAATGATGAGAATTCCTGTTTGGATGCTTCATTCTTCATCATGGACTGGACTTCTCATCCAGAATTCCTTCTCTGTGATTCAGTGTGCCCACTGGGCTACCATAAATACTGCCTGCCTTTCCTGTTGTGCCTCACCTAACAAAGTGAGAAGTCCAGTTGCGGTCTGTGTATGCAAAAGAGAAATCAATGTGGGCAGTGCCAAGTTAGAGGTCAGCCAAAGCAGCCTGGGATGGGAGTACCTCAGGTTGGCGTGGAGTCTTCTGTTTTCCTGTGGAAGACTGATGTTGTGCAGAAGAACTACTGCTTATCCAGCTTTGGTTAAATGTGTGGCAGGACTTGCAATTCTAGAATTGTGCCAATGAAGTTACAGGAGCTGACTGAGGAGTCTAAATTTTAATGGTATGAGACAGCTTTCTTGTTTAAGAGCTTTTTTTTCCAATAGTTTGGCCTTGCAACCAGCAAGTAGACTTCAGAGGTGTAGGATGCTAAGGCTACTTTCCCCTTTGGGCAAGTCATTGAGTTGGAAGGATGTTGAGTTTTCTTCTTATTAGAAGTAATTTTCTTTAGCTTCTAGAAGCTCATCACACACGTTATATTAATGCACACGTGTGTACGGTACTGAGTTGAGCAGTAGCATTTGACTTCAGTATAATTAGCTGCATTCTGGCCACCCTAGAACTGAAATTGAATAGAAATACAGTGAGTTTTGGGTTTTTGTCTGTTACAGGTACGTGCAGAGTAATTTTCAAATAATGTTCAAGAAATACTTGTAATTCTGGACTCCAGTTAGTACTTAATGCCTGTGTGGGTCTGTGGAGCTCAAATGATAAATGACTACAGACTGAATTTACCTCTTCAGAAGAAAGGCTTTCCACCCAATTATGGGGCTGAAGTTTCTCATCTCTCCTTCTGCTTTTCATTTCATGTAAATCTGTTCACAGTGGTAATGACAGTCTATGTATAAATTAACAGAAAGCACTGAGAAAATGAGCCTATTGGGCTGTTTCAAACAGCCAGGAAATATCTGCTGGAAAAGCACTGGGAGGGGAAAAGACTTTCTTGCTCCTGGAATATGATTAGGCTTTAAGCTTGTGGTCTACTGGGAAATAAGAGTCCTAATGTAGTCAAAGCTTCCTGATTGGTGGTCAAGTTAGATTAGGTGACTTTTCTTGGAAGTAACCTCTGTAATTTTCTCAGTCCAGTGGAATGGGATGACTTAGCACAGCATGGAGTTGCTTGTTTTTTCAGCATTTTATAAATAGGGGAGTACTGGATTCACTGAGAATTTTAACCAGAGCACTTTCTACTTAAATAGTAGAAAATGTAATGCTGTCCTGTGTTGGTAAACGTACTACAGAATTTTATGTATATTTACATACAGGGATTCAAATTTTGCCAAATGCTCATTGATTCTTGGTTTCTGGGAAGTGATGCAGATTTACAATTGTTGTTCTCTGTGTACTTGATGTGATGAATGCACGAGGTTAGCAGTCAGGGTTCACTAGTATTTAGCATGAAATAGCCTCAAGCTGATGAACTTTAATTTCTTGTGTTACATGTGGCTGGACTTTAGCCTCCATGTGGTAGCCCCGTCCTGCAGAGAACCTTCTTTTTACTTAACTAATAAGGGGACAGCACTGGAATAGATCCTTTTCAGGTATTGTGTGCCTCTGTAAAAAATAATCTGTTATTTACTAACCAGCTATTTTCAAAGGTGTTGGATTTTTTGGAGTTTTTTGTTTGGTTGGTTTGGGGGTATTTTTAAGTTTCTCTACTTTAAACTTGAAAGACCTGAGTGTCAATATGTGTTTGGGAAACGGTACAGAACTGAAAATCAGGGAGATGAATAAGTAGCTCCATGAAGTAAAGTAGTACACTTGCCACTTTTTCCAAAGGGTTTCCTTGTTTCTCTCATTTGCTCTTCTTACTGTGCTCTTAGGTGCTTCCCTTTTCTCAGCTACCTCAAAACGTTGTGACAAGTTACGATCTTTTAATTCTGTTGTGGCAAATGAAAGAATTTGCTTGAGAGTTGCTACTGAGGCATTTTTTGTTTCAGTTTGAGTTTGTTTTGGCTTTTTTTGTTGGGTTTTTTTTTTTTATGTTCAAGAAGGAAAGGGTATTTAGACAGCCCCTATCTGGCTGCATGTGCAGCAGGAGCTGGGTGATCATGCAGTGGAAGTCCCCTGGAAGATGTTCAGGGTGGGTGGGTGGTACAACCTGATGACCAAAGCTTGTGTTTTGGAAGTTGCCAAGCAGCCCAGCACTTCCTCCAGAGTCACACCCGGAGTGTATTTGTTCTGCTGGGCACCTGGCTTCTGTGCAGTGATTTTTTCTTCAGAGGAGGCACTTCAGTGTGGCACAGCTGCCTTGAGCCGTCTGAAAGGTGTTAACCTCCATCAAGACCACAACTCTGGAGCATGGTGCTCCAGGAACGATACCATCTCTAGGTAGTTTTTCTTGTGGTCTTCCTTCTCTTGACTTGTGTGTTCTGACCTGTCCGTCCTTGTCCACACCCTGACCCTAGCATGGTCAGAGTTTATGAGAAATTGTTTTGCTCCATTTACAGCAATGGTCTGTAAATGAGAAAATGGCTAACAATGTCATTAGTGGTTTCAGGGTTTGGCTAATAAGGTCCTTCTTAACACCAGGTGGCAGTATCTACTGCCAGCAGGATTTGGAAACCCTTTTAACCTTGAAAGGGAGCGGAGCCTCTGCTTGAAACAAACAAAGCCATAAAGACTGGAGGTGGTTTGAACCAGAATTTAGACAGATTGAAATTAAATATTTGGTTCTATGCAATGACTGTACCCATTAGCTGTGTTGCATTCCTAAAGCCTCCTGGAGATAAGTTTTGTAGGGTTTGACTTCTGTGTTTTGTGTATGTTTGGATTTCTTGTCAGTTAAACTTAGGTTTAGGTTTCATTTCTAGTAAGATGTGACTACTGAGTCATAGTTGTAAATATGTGAAACCCAAAAGCCAGTAAGGGAGTGGAGTTTGACTGGTGAGCTGCTTTAGTTGACCACAATGTTTGGAATAAGATCTTCAAATCTGTCTATGTATGTTTCACGTTGATCTTAGCTTGAGCTGAAGTTGGTTCAGCTGAGGATGAATTGCTTGATCATGAGGTGCTGGCATAATTCATCCTGTCCACACAACGCTGATGGCTAAATGTATTTAATGCTGTATGGGAAGTGACTGAATGTATTGCATGGCTGCATGAGTGCAGTGTGATAATGGCAGTGGGTGACAGCATCCTGCACAATGCCTTATGAACTGGGTGATGTTCTGTGTGCAGAGTGGGAGTAGCAGTTGAGGTGCTGTTTCCCTTCAATACAGTTGGCTCCTGTTGTCTTAGACCTCACTCCATTTTCTGTTTGATCAACTCCTTGCTCACTTGTTGACAGAGGAGGGGTATAAGTGTGCAGCCCAAAATAACCAAGCGTACTCTTATCCTCACTTAGTTGCTCTAAAAATCATGCCTTTCTTCCCCAGACAATTAAAAAAACCCCACCCTCAATTCATTCTCCATGAAGAACAACTAACTTATGATGCCTTGTTTTGGTTTTTTTTTTTTTTCACCTAATGGTGTTGGCTAGAAGACTGGGAACAGGTGAAAGAGGTGAATTAATCAAAAGTATCCAGATAAACCAGTCTAATAAAATTTCCTCAAAGAAAATGTAAACAAGCTGAAACAGCGAGCTTGTAATGTCTGTCTTCAGTTGGGAGGGAGGTGGTGGGGAGGCTTAAGGTGCTCAGAGAAAAGGGAGATATGCCAGTCAGTCAAATGCCAGTGTATGAAAGGATATGGAGCATGCTAATGAGTGATTCATTAATATTACCAAGAGGTACTGAAGTAGGAACTAAAAATGCAGAAGAAAGCTCAGTGGGAGTGTCCTGCCCAGTTTTGCATTTGGTTAGAAAATGAAACAACAAAATCATCAGGGCAAAAAGTGTCTGAAAGATTTTGGTTTAACCTCTTTTGGAAAACATATGTATTCTTCTATGCCCTATTCCTCAGAAGATATTTTTCCTTCAAAAAGGTGAGGGTGTTTGTACATGTGGCACATTTAAGCTAGTATGATAGTAAAGTACTGGAATGTGTTACTTACAAAAATAATACAGAAACGAACTAATTAATTTTGTATATATAAAACTATTTCCAGAAAGTGCTGAAAACTGCAGACTACTACAGTTCGCAAGAGCATTCGAAAATCCTTATTGACTTTTTTTATTTCAAAAGCAGAACCTGGTATGACCCACACTTTGAGAATCATAATTCTTTTACCTATGTAAGCATTTAATTTGTTTGTGGTTGTCTGTTTGCCAAGGATGTCCGGAAAACTACAAGCTTAAAATTGCTTAGACAAAGTCCAAAATCTGTAAGAGTTACTTATAAAAATATAGTTGAACTGTATTTCATTGTATCTTTTTTTAATTAATGATTAATCGGTTGTCTTAGGGTTATGGTGTTCTTAAATCAGTAAAGTGAAGGTAACAATTAGGACAAGAGGGAATACAACAGTTTTCTGCTTGCCAGACTTCAGTTAACTTAATCATAAAATATAAATGATGTCTTGGGTATTCACAGTAGTATGTTATCTTTGCAGTTTACTGAGAAGTATTAATGCAAACTATCTAGAGGCACAATTAATGTCTTCTATAAAATGTAACCAGTGTTTCAGGTCAGGATGTGGGATGGTGTTAACTGGCAAACCTTCTCATAGCAAGTGTCTGCCGCTGAGAAACAGAGGAGAAAGAGTGAAGGAGAAGGCTGTGTAATTGTCACAGTCAAAATATTGCTCTGATTTAAATGGTGAAATAATGTTTAGTCACACACAAGTGTAATTAGTGTCCTGTTTTTCTAACTAGGCAATTACGTCAGAGCCTTCCTCTATTTCCTGCTGGTATATAGGTTCTAAAATTGCAATAGAAGTTGATGACAATGGATTCATAAGTTGCCTGTCCAGTTACTCATTATTAACTTTTCTAGTTGTTATGCCTCTTGAAATGCTCAGAAATGCTCAAGATGTTATATGGCAGAGTAAAATTGTCATGGTCGACTTGTGTTCTACTATCATTTTTAATTATTTACTGTCTGTCCTTCACATTTTGGAGGATATATTTTCCACAATAAAACTATATGAATTTCTTTTGTGCACGCTGGGTGGGAGGTTGGGGGGTTTTATGGCTGGTTGGGTTTTTTTCCTCCTGAGTTTTGTTTATAACTTCTTTTGCATTCCATTTTCTGATGCTTCTTGTAACAAAGCAAACCATTTTACTCCCCTGCTTGAAAGTATTTGCTTGAAACTTTTTTTTTTCATCTATGAAGTCAGTCCATTTTTTTTTTAGATACTAATTAAACGCAGAAAGACACTAAAGGTTTGGTTTGAAACATTTTTACTTCCTTATTCCCAAGAAGATGGCCTCAGTTAGGCTGTGTAGGTTCTGACATTCTTCACAAGAGGTGAACTAATGTTTCAGTCAAAAAACCTCCCCAACCCCAACAAAAAACCCAACCCTCATATTCTTAACAGTGAAAGCAATTATATAATCCAAAGATAGGTATGCATATCTACATATCTGTAGATATGTAATATGATACATATGTATGCTATAATATGATGATGATGATGAAATAGATATGTAAATACAGATTAGAAGAAACTTTGTGTATGCATGTGCGCACACACAAATCTTTGAATGTTTAGTTGACAGCAGGAGATATTTTTTTAGAAGATCAGCTGACTTTTCTGAACTGAGATGGTTTCCAGCACTGAGATGGATGTTGTCAGTAATCAAAAAGTTAACTAAGGAAGAAGAAATGTTTATAGTTACAAGCCAATTCTCGGCTTTGGAAACGCTGGAAGCAGGTCTTGTTTCTCTGCAAGTTAGTAGTCCTCCAAGAGAGCTGCAGGATCCTCTTAAAATGCAGGCCAACGTTCATGTTGCATGGAACTCCATGAAAAATAGCATTGCTGTACATACGGGATACCTAATCCCGTTGATTTTTGCACATCCACCTCTGCAGTGAGGTTTGGAGAGCATTTACATATTTACAACAGTTAGTGGGACAGCCTGGATGGAAGAAGAGAAGAATACCTCCTGGTAGGTAATAGGGAACTCCTTCAATCATAAAGTGCAATGCAGCTTTTTCAGGTTAGGTATTAGTATTAATCAATAGAATCCTATGAAGCACAAAGGCAGAAAATTAACAGTATGAGTTAGTTCATCATTGTAGCCTCTGCCCTGTTGTGTGACAGAATAGTAATGTTCTTGCCATCTTTAGTGCTCGGGATTATACTTGTGATAATACAATTCCTGGATTAGAAAGATCAGAGGTAAATGGTTTGTAGAAAAGTAAGTCTTACTTCCCATTCCCCCCTCCTCTGACAGAGGTTAATTCCACTAGCTCATGGTGGAATTACAAGTCTGCATCAATCCTGCAATAATGAGTTTATCCCTTATAAAAATAGGTTTGTTTGTGAGGGAGCAGCCTTGCAGCCCTGCCAGCAGCTGTGTGTGACCACAGGATGGGAAGGGCAGGGTCCTTGTTGGCAGAGTCCAGCCCCTTTGTTCCTGACCAGGAGAAAGGTGCTGGCAGTAACAGTTAACACTGACTCTCCAGTGATCATCAGCCAAACTCCAGATACTGAGTGGATCTGTAGTTAATCCAGGGAGCCCAGGCAATGAGTCAGTATCAGCAGAGGATGGAGCTGGGTGCAGACCTACCTAACAGCCTACGTGCACAGGGGAGATGAAGGGTCTTGGATTCATACGGGACCACTGGGCAGAGGGTGCTAGATGGGCTCTTTGATGAGCCTAGTCAGGGTAATGAAGACTATGGTGGGTGCACTTAAGTCCTTGTTAGTTTTGGCTATTCGCTGTCGAGCAACTCTTAGCGACAGTTGCAGAAGTTTTGGCACTGATTAAAGATGGATCTGCATTGCACAGCATGTAAGCAGCCTTTGTTAGTGCTTGTTCGCCCAGAATAGGTTTAAAAAGCTCTTTATTATTTTGGGGAGTAGGGGCTGTGTTCTTGTCTTTTTGTCCTGACATGGAAATAGGAATGCAGATTGGTGCACTAGGTATTTACAGAAAACATGCTAAGGGTTACTGTTTATTGATTGTTTAACAAGATATTACAGTTTATTTTATATGGTGGTTAAAATGTATATATTCAGAATGATAATGCCTATTTTGGGTATTCACACATACCCCCACGCAGAATTCTACATTATAGAATAATATAGGTTGGAAGGTACCAGTGGAGATCATCTGTTGTGACTTCTAGTTAAAGCAGGTCCTGTAAAGTGAGTGCTCCTTGCATTGTTTAGTCATGCTGTCAATCTTTCCAGAGTTGGGAGATTTCTCAGTCTCCGTGTCCTCGTTCCCATGATTGACCATCCTTTTTACTTTAAGGTTTTTCTGTTAAATTAGAATTTTCTGTGTCAAAAATTCTCAGCTCCTTCTTATTCTAAATTTAAATCTCTAGTTTTAATTGCAGTGTTTTTTGCAGTAGTTGATGGCTGTTGGTTGAAACTGCAAATTTAATATATTTTTGAACGTGAGGGACTGATGCCACAGAATGCAGATCGAGGTGGTAAGTGTCAAAAAGTTCTTAAGAGTCCCTACAGCCAGCTTTACCAATGCATCCTTGGTGTGAAGTGTGACACTTGCTCTTGCAATCCTGGGTTTCATTTTCTTGAGAAAAATCTGCCAGCAGCAGAGGCAAAAAACACAGTGGAACAGAACTGTGGCCAAAGACCAAGTTTAAGGAGACTTGTAAATTTTGCAAGCTAAAAATAATCTATCAAGTAGAACATAAGAAAATAAAAATTCCTGTATGTGCTAATCCTTTCTCCAAATTTTGCCTGTGTTATAATAACTCTGTATTGGTCTATGCTCGCTTGCTCTCTATTCCTATCCCCTGCTTCTAGAGGTTAGACTTTTTGTCTCTAAGAGCACGCTCTTGCGTTTTCTGCTAGGAAGAGTGCTATTTTGGGATTATTTTTGTTGATCATGTCCTCTAAACAGATTAGTGTCTAACTGTTTTCTCCATGCGGGAATATTTTGCTGATGCCAAAGCAAACTGACATCTTTGCTCGGTTGTACATATAAGACTCAATTTAAAGTAACTAACAAGAGATTGTTCTCTTTCTGTTAACAGATGTGTGCAATAGTACCAACCTTCCTGAAGTTGAAATCATCAGTCTACTGGAGGAGCAGCTGCCTCATTATAAGCTAAGAGCAGATACAATCTATGGTTATGACCACGACGACTGGCTTCATACACCTCTCATTTCCCCCGATGCGAATATCGACTTAACAACTGAGCAAATAGAAGAGACCTTGAAATACTTCCGTAAGTCAAAATTTCAGAATTTGTACTGAGCAAAAAAATGAAATGGTGCAATTTCTATTACCTTCTCCAAACTGTATGTGCAATTCTGTTACAACTGTGGAAAACGAGAGAACTGTTCGTGATTTATTGCTCTGGTCTTCACATTTGTGGTAGATAGGTAGAACACACGGGAAGCCTTTAATCAGAAACAGCAGTTGCATTTATAATCTGTGCATGTACCTCTCCACATTATTAAATATCAGAGAAAGTGAAATACTGTTTGCTTGTGATTTCTCTGGCAAGAGACTGAAATTCTTATATGTATACAATGTAAAAAGTTTACATATTTTCAGTATTATTTTTTTTTACATGTTGTGCTGCTGTTTCATAGCACTGTCTTGTAACATGATACCAGACAATTTCTTTGCAGCTTGTGCTTCTAGGAAAAACTTGAGAAGCAAACTGACCATTTGGGTTGAGGTGGTTTGTCCCCTCATTATTTCTTTTGTTCATATTCGTACAATTCATACTAACTTTGGTGTCCGAAGGTAGTGTTGTGACCTTCCTGGTTTTTCATTCTTTTGTTTAAGCCTATAGGTGTTTTTATTGTGGTGACTAGATTCATGTCTCTCTTGGTTCTTCCACAGTGGGTATTGACTGAGCTGTGCAAGTAGAGAACACTTCTTCCCCAATGTGGTTTCACAAGAAGTTGCAATCTTATTGCAGTTCTGCTTGTATTAAGTGTTAAAATAGTCTGTAGAGTATCAAGCAAGTAGGTTTTATGCTAAAGCAATAGTAGTTAGACTTGTATTACAGTGGATTTACATAGATTTATTGGAGTAAATAGATGTAGGTAGGCTCACTGAGGCACTGTGGAGATTGGAAGGGATGAGTTACGGGGCTCAACAGAAACCTTTGTAAAGATGGCATCATTGCATTTTGAAGCACTTGGAGAATTTACATTGTAAGGAGCAAATTTGGTAGAGAAAAGCATTAAGAATACAAAGAACTGAGCTTTCTGGCTGTAATGCTTCAGTAGAAGGTGTTAAGTATTTTAGTAGATAACTTATATATCCTTTCTATCTTCTGTCAGTCAAAACCAGCTGCAGTTGATCTTTGGAAGCAGTTGGACTACAACCCCATGGTTTGTATTAGTCCATTTGTGTTGTTACAATGATGGCAGAAGTTAACATAATGAAATGTTTTGTAATGTCAGGTTTTCAAAGTCTTTGGTAACCAGATTAATTCTGTCTCATGATAAGATTGTCTATGCAGGTGGACTTCTGCAATAACCATGGGAATAGATGATTTGCTAGTGGGGCAAGGAAGGCAAAAATCCACGTAGAAGCATCCTGACTCTCACAGCTGAGTTGCTGGTGGGCCACATCGTTTGCAATCATACCTGTCTGTTAGGGCAGGATACAAAAAGGAGCTGTATGCAACAGAGGAATCAGATAGTATTAGCTGCCTGTAACTGTGAGTACTTAAACAGTTGTATACAGTGTTCAGCTCACAAATGTAATGACTGCAGCTTTACCATATTGCTGTGATTGAAGATTTCACCCAGTTGATTGACCCGAATAAAAAAAAAAAAAAAATCAAGTGCAATTCCTGCCACACCTCTTGTTTTCTACTTTGATTGGGAAAGAACTGCTTAAAGAGGAACCAGGCAAGAAATTCCATCAAGAAAAGTTCATTCCTTACTGCTTATATACGAACACTCGTGTATAGGTAGTAGCTTAAAAAGTTTGAGCAAATTTGAGTCCTAGACTG
Organism: Coccyzus lansbergi; assembly: GCA_033558105.1. Taxonomy (NCBI): domain Eukaryota; kingdom Metazoa; phylum Chordata; class Aves; order Cuculiformes; family Coccyzidae; genus Coccyzus; species Coccyzus lansbergi. The sequence goes on along the minus strand of JAUMJK010000184.1, from coordinate 136,135 downwards.
ATACCCTGGAAACTGGTTCCCTGACTTTACTCTTGTTCAGTTATTGTGAACAAGTCACATAATGCATCTATACATGAGAGTGCCAGATCATAAGACTTCGGGATGTTTGGAAATAATGGCATTGATTGTAAACATTGGCTTATGGAAAAAATGAATTATCAGAAAATATTAATTTAAGTTGGCAAAAAATGAAATTATACCATAATCACTGTGGGGAGTGTTTTCAAGGGTGTGACTGCTTGTACAATGATTAATTCTCAGTGCTGCAATCAAGGCACTCCTTATGTACCTGTTTGTTTTATAAACCTTGGTAAGGTGGTGAACAAATACTGTAACTTGGCTACTGAGAAGTTTTAGTATAATCTTACAAATTTCCACTGTTTTCAAAACAGTACCCTGGTGGTCAAAGGATTCTGTGAATGCAGTTAAATTTAATGAGTAGTAAACATGAAATTTCATAATCTGTCAAAGTTTTCCTTAACCAAAAGGAAGAATTCACTGGTTTTACTGCAACAGAAAAGGATTCACTACAAAATAAATACATCTATTGAAAATAATACACATTGTTCCTTTACCTTCTTCAAGTTTGTTAGTCACAAAGATAAAGCAAATGTCAACACTTGAGATAGTGCAGAGTATTTTTTAGGAGCGAAATTAAGGTTTTTGATAACTTATGGGTCTTGGTGTGTTGTAGTGTCAATCAGCTTTGAAACCAGAATGGAATAGGGAGCGTCATCACGGGGCTTTATTTAGGGGATGCTCACTGACTGAGAAATACTGGACAACAAGGAAATGCTTTCACATTTTTTCAAGATATGTAAATATTGTTCATTGTTAATACATGTGAATAAGTCTCCTGTAAGGATTCCTGTTGTTTAGGAAGAGAGCTTATCAGGAAGAGCAACATTTCATAATGTCTCACCACCTCCCAGTTAAGGTGTAATTGCTTAGATTGGAAATGGTCTGTATGGTAGCACAGTAGCAACAATCTTGAACTGCAGCTTAGTGTTTTAAGGTTCTTCAGGTACCTACTGCAAGCAACTTGAACTGGGGAAAAGGAATGCATCTTGGGTTTTCACTGTTTATAATTGTGTTCCCACCCTCCATGCAAGTGCAGTGGAGGTTGATTTTGAGGGGTGGTAATGGAGAGCAGCTTCCTTCCTTTCATTCTGCTGTAATTTTTGAGCACGTTCATGCCTAGTTACTGCACTTGATGTCTCGTTAACCTCTGTCATGGTTGTGATCTTTATCTCCAGCTCTGTCCCAACCCATTTTTTTCTAACTTTTGAACAAGATAGAAGTTTGAACCTCGGTACTGGTTTGCCTAAAAATATTTCAAGGACCACAGAGGTAGGGAAGTGTGGTGTTTTAAATATGTGCGTTTATATCTAAAGTATGTACTTATATGCATATACAAGAAATATGTATAGTATATATGTGTCAGTGTTCAGTTAGATTTGTAGTTGTTCTTTTGAAAAAGCTATAAAATTTAGGGACCAATTTTAAATCTCTCCTCAAAGTAAAAATAACTCCTCAAATGTGTTTTTGGTTAAGGCTTGTAAAGTGCCCTGAAGTTGATTAACAGATGTGGCTGTCTTAAACCTAGTAAGTAAACTGATTCTGAAAATAAAGGTCTCTTCAAATGTACCATTGTCTTTGTTTATTCCCACTTTAGAATGGCAACATGAAAGAGAGCAAGCTGTTTTGTCTAAAAGGTTATGTAAAAAGTTCTAATTGATTGGCAATCCAAAACCAAAATTTTAAGTTGAACTTTGAAAATAATGCTGTAATTCTCCACAGATTACCCCTCTGAGAACTATACTTACAGAGAATTTATAATCTGTATATTAATTAGAGTACATGATTTCTGTACTAGGCAGATGCATTTACATGTTGACGTATACCTGTTGTGCATTCTATAATTCATTCTCATTGTCCATCTAGTATTCTCGTTTTCTATAAAACAGGCTTGTATATAGGGAACTTGTGATACTGCACACGTAGTTGTCCATCATTTTTAGTTTCTGAATAATACATTTGTATTTATTAATAGGCTGCTCTGTCATTGTCAGCATAGACTTGAGTGTCTCACTTATCTGTGAAAGAATCTAAATCACTTCTAGTGACAGTGTTCTCTAGTTTGAGTTCGTCTGTGTTTGTGTTTGCTCTCAGGAGAGAATCCATGAGAAATATTATATCCAGGAGTGATGCAGCATGTAAGGTAACTGGCAGCTGCATTGCTGCCATTTTAAAGTACAAGCACTGAAATGAGGGTTTTCTCTGAAGAACAGAGTGATGTATTGTCAAGCTTTTAAAAGTATACAGATGCATTTTCATTCCGTCGAAATGTAGATTATTAACTATTAATACCCGTTTTACTGTCACTGAACAGGTACTGATTCAGAGGACAAAAGGGGCTTGGTTCCATTTTACCATGTGAAGCTTATTGCAAGAAAACAGTTGAATTTAAAAGAATAGAATAGTTTTTGAGTGAAAAGAGAGATTATTTTCTCTGGATTGCAAAATGAAGTGTGTAAATGCTTTTAGTGGGGCCACCATCTCAATGGACACCTCTGTTTCAGTTGCTGATATTTTGTTGATTGCTTCTTTAGGTCTCCTTGGGTTTGTACATCCATCTTTAATAGAACATAATGATGTACTAGACTCTGCTGTAAAGAGTGCATGGAGTCCAGCTGTTCTCAAAAGTAACCTGATACTCACAAGATCATCTGTTCTTGTTTTCTGTTATTTCTCCTTAAAATATGAAAAGAAGCGTGGAATGGACTTGGAAGTTAAGCACAAGTTTGGAGAAAGAGAGCTTCAAAGCAGAGTAGGGAAGCCACTGTGGTCTGGGAAGGTTTTCAGTAAAATGAAGTGTCTTCTGCAGCTTATGTAATGAGAAACTCTAAATAAAACTAGTTTTATTGCTGAGTTCCAGACTAACAAGTCCTGTCATATGAAAGTCTATACAGGGCAAGTATTTATGCCGTACTTATTTCACAGAATCACTAAGTTGGAAAAGACTCACAGCATCATTATAGAATCATAGAACAACCAGGTTGGAAGAGACCCACCGGATCATGGACTCCAACCATTCCTATCAAACACTAACCCATGCCCCTTAGCACCTTGTCCGCCCATCCCTTAAACACCTCCAGGGAAGGTGAATCAACCACCTCCCTGGGCAGCTTGTTTCAGAGCCCAGTGACCCTTTCTGTGAAAAATTTTTTCCTAATGTCCAGCCTAAACCTCCTCTGGTGGAGCTTGAGGTGATGCCTTTTGTCCTGTCCCTTGTCACTTGGGAGAAGAGGCCAGCACCCTCCTCTCTATAACCTCCCCTCAGGTAGTTATAGAGAGCAATGAGGTCTCCTCTTAGCCTCCTCTTCTCCAGGATAAACAACCTAGGCTAAACAATAGAGTCCATCCATTCCTATCAATCACTAAACCATGCCCCTCAGCACCTCATGCACTTGTCTTTTAAATATCTCCTGGGATGGTGACTCAGCCACCTCTCTGGACAGCCTGTTCCAGCGTCCGATGACCCTTTCCGTGAATTTTTTTTTGTGATGTCCAGCCTGATTTCTTGCATGATGCAGTGCTGTATGCTTGTGATGTGCACTTCAATACTGACTGTCCTGGTTCTCCAGTCCACTGAACTTATTCTAGTTAATCTATGTGTAGTGGTTACAACTGAGTGAAGATGTGGACTATTAAAATGAAAAAGCAATTATATCTTTGAGGGCTGTGGATGTGTGGGCACATACAGTGATTTCAGCAGTTACTGAAAACATAAATTATCTGTTGAGCACATCTGTTCTCTTCCAGTAAACTAAATTTACAGATTATTTTTTTTTTTAGTACTCAAAAGTTACGTTTTCCCTCACTAATACTGTTCTTATGGGCTTATATAAATGTTGTGTAGGTTATTAAGAATAATAATGCTACACATCTATAAAATAAGCTAAAATTGCTTCTCCAATGCCACCTTCAGATTTCTTAAATCTATTGTGATACTTGGATGATTTTTTTTAATACTTACAATTACAAAGCATTGATTTCTGAAAAAACATTGAATGTACAAGGACTGTTCTTTTATCATTATTGTTAGAGTATTGAGTGCCTTTGTGCTCTTCAGTGTGGAAGGTATTGTGGTTTAGCTCTAAACTGACAGCAATGAACCACACGGCTGTTTTGGTCTAGTCCCAAGCTGGCAGTGAAGAACCACAGTGGCTACTTGTTCATCTCTTCCTCTCCAGTGGAATGAGGAGGGGAATTGAATAAAAAAAGGTAAAACTTGTGAGTTGGGACAAAAATAGTTCAGTAGAACAGCAAAGGAGAAGGAAAATAATAACAGAATATACCAAGTGATCAACTGCTTACCACCTGGAGGAAAACCAATGCCTGTATGTGCTCCCCAACCACTAACCCAAATACATGCTGGCCTGACTACCCCCTCTTACGTACTGGACATGCCATTGGTGGCATGGAATATCTCACTGGCCAGCCTAGGTTAGCCACACCAGCTATGTCCCTTCCCTACTGTTTGTGAAAGTTAACTCACTTTTTCACCCAAACCAGGAAATACAACCTTTTTCCAGCTGCATCCAGGCTAAAAGCAGATTTTATGTAAGCAAAAAAGCCATTCGGACATTGCAGCTTTGTCATGCTGAGGCTAGTAGTGTTCTGCTATTGGCAGCAAGGTTTTATACCTCCTAAAAGCCTATTAATAGAATGGAGGATGTGCATTGCAAGGTAGCACAGCAGGAATGATGGTCTTACCTAATGTAAACTGTGTCAGTTTCTCTGTAGTGGGGAAGAAAACTGCCTGCCAAGGGAATGTTTGGATCCTTTATCTTAAATCTCCCTCCTCATCCTACATCAAAACAGGCAAAATACTAATAGCAGTTTGTCATTCAATTCCTATGAGACACCTGTCATACAGCTCAGCCGTTTTGATTGGAAATCAGATGCAGCAGTTTGTGTGGAAGAGTGCAGAGAAAGGGTCCTCATCCAAGTTCTGAACAGCTTCAACCTTCTGATATGGTGGTAATATGTCACAGGGTGCATTCCTCAGTTTTTGGAGTACCTGTTCCTACCAGGACAGGGACTTTAACCTAGACAGACCTTCAGATGCTGGATGCAGCCTTACAAGTCCCAAGTTCCCCTTCCTGAGGTAGGGAGAGACGTCCTTGTGTGCAAGAAATGTGCTGCTGTTGAAGAGCTGTCACCAAGTGGAGAAGTTAAGGGAGGAAGTTAGCAGGCTGCACAGCATCAGGGTGGATGAGAGACATAAACAGGATCTGGAAGGAGTGACTAAGGCACCAGAGGTTTGTGCTCCCATTCAAAGGGACCCTTGGCAGGCTGGAAAGATGGCTCAAAAGAGCCTTGTGCAGCTCAGCAGAGGGAAGTGGGGGAAGTCCTTCATCTGGAGAAAAACAATCATGGGCCAATACGTGCTAGGATCTGACCAGCTGGAAGGGCGGCCTTGCAGAAAAGGACCTGGGAGTCCTGGTGGACTCAGAGTTGAATGTGAGCCAGCAACATGTTCCTGCTGCAAAGAAAACTGATGATATCGTGAGCTGCATTGGGAGCAATGTTTCCAGCAGGTTGGAGTAGGTGATCTTTCCCTTACCCCACTGGTGAGGCTATGCCTGGAGTGCTCTGTCCACTTCTGGGCTCCCTAATTCTATACATTCCTTCAATGTAATGCAACTTACATTCCTTTCCTCTCCCAGGAAGCTGTGATCCTGACTGTCAATAGGTTTTTTTTTTTTTTACTTCCTTGCTAGAAAAATAGGTCATATCTATGCTAATGTAATATTTTTGTCTATCCAATCAAGTATGATGTTAAGCTCAACTTCATTTTACAAATGTTTTTGCTGTCTCTGGGGAAAAATACAACTCCAAAACCCAGATATTGCAGTTCACATTATTTCCAGGTGGACAACAGTTTACAAAATCTGACTCTTTAAAACCTTACTCTTTTTTTTATTTCTTTATGCTGGATAGAAGTGTATTTTCTTAATATCCAGTTCTTGCTATCTTGGTCTCATTTACATTATTTAAGTATGCCTGGTGATACCTTTATTAAACTATGCAGCTGGTTTTGCAGGTAGGTTACTGAAGACCACATCAATTCTGATTTCACACAAAAGTGCCTAAGGAACTTGATTTTATCTGTTGGTCTCTGTTTCATGCTTCAGTGGAGGAACAGCCAGGCTCTTCTCTGCATCTGAAGAGTCTTTTGTCTTTACCAGGTGAGGTCAGTGTGCCCTTATGGTATTCAGAAGGGACCAGCTCTGTCCTACCTACAGAGGAAGTAACTGTACTGTTTTGAAACTCTGGCTAGTAATCCAGTTTTGACAAAGGAGATTCAATCGAATCTGAAGCTCCCATTTTTTCTGAGTACCAGTTTTGAAAGGTGCTGGTACAGGTCTTTCACTGCTCTAGTTCCATTCTTTTCAGGTTAAGCAAGTCTTAGTGACTTCTTGTTAAGCAAAATACTACCCTGGAAGAGATCTGTGCTAAGTTGGAGTTGTTTGCTCTTATATATACAGTTACAGGGTGACCACTGTTCACTCTTCTTTTAGAAAGTGAAACATCAGTAACTTTTTTCACTTCGGAAAACTGAGATCCCAATTTAGAAATAACAGCATGCCACCCTGTCCTTGAGAATTGGTTAGGCTTTTTTTGAAATATACTTGCTTTCCTTACAAATGCTCTTAACTATATTTTTTTAAAAATAACTGTTTGCAAAGTGATTATAGTGGCAATCCCTGAGTGTACGCGGTACAGAGTGGTGGGCTGTACTGCTGCTCCCGTGATAAAAAAGGACTCCAGATGATGTTAATGGGATGGGCAAACTTTTATTGTGAGTGGTGGCAACTGTAGAAAATAATGAAAGGATATGGTGTTTAATTATGTGAACATCCCAATATGATGCTGGAGCCAAGTGAAGAATGTGACCTGGAGTTAATCAAATGGGACGTAACACACTGCACCTGCCCTGGAAGTGTTCCATCTAGCGCTGGTGTTCATTTTTGAAGGATCCTCCCAGAACTGGAAAAGGCTTGGAGAAGAAAGCTAAGAATGACTAAGCATGGGAACACATGATTTGTGGTGACAAACTATGTAACGTCTTTTTTTTTTTTAATACATTATTTGCTGGCAGAGGTGACTTGCTGCTGCTTTGCATCCTTGCAGTATGATTCAGTGCATCCTTGAGTGTGCTGCTACTACTCTCTTGAGGGGCCGTGTTTATGAATGGGGTAGTTGAAATTGTCAAAAATGCTCTTCAAATGAGGAAAAGGATTTATGTGGGTTTGTTTGTTTTTTTTTTTTTTAATAGTCTGGCTAATTTAGGCAGATCAGTTCAGTGTTCACTGGTTGCAGCAAACAGGAAGGAGGAGAGGGCTTGTGAGCTTTTCAAGCCAACTTTTCTGCTTGATAAAACCCCTTTTTAACTGCAAGCTTAATGAGTGCTCAGTCTAGCTGATCACAGCTGGCCACCATAATTCTGTATCTGTCTGTATATTTTGCTCCGTGAACAAACAAAAGGGGTTTTTTTGGTTTTTGTTTGTTTGTTTGCTTGAACACTAAGCATGAAAAAGAATAGGACAAAATCTAGCAGCTGGAAGGAACTGCCAGATGAATGTGAATAATTGTATTTAGCTTTGAAATAGGAAAAAGCAAGCCCCTTACAGGCACAGATCAATGACTTGAAATTTTTATTAACCTCAAGCTTTACATAAACTTTCAGGTAACACAGTAATATCCCAACCAAATGCAGTGTTGTAATGTGGAGATATGAATACACAGAGGTTGGGTGTTTGTAGAAGCAACCCACCAGAAAAATTTATTGTTCTAATAAGTTTTACAGAAGATTAATCTGATCTACAGGTTTGAGAAGAAAAAGTAGGGCTACAGAGGTTTAAAACTGGTTTGGCAAGCATGAGCTGCTTCGTTGTCCTGATCAGACTTTCATGTTTGACTTGACAACCCTTCCAGCTCTGGCTTCATAGAGCTACAATTTCTTACGTAATTGAAGGGATAGTTCCCTGGGGATAGCTGGATATATAGTATTCTGTCTGTCCAGGGTTTCTGTTTTCATGCTGGGAAGATGATACACTTATCCCATTATTTCCAGATCTCTTGAGGAGTTCTGAAATCAATTCACCACACAAGTGATTTTTTTTCACAGAAAAACAATGCTTTTCTGGATTATACCAATATGTTTTTAATCAAATCTGTAGAAAAATATCAATAAAACAAACTAACAGCCTCAGACCTCTACCTTGAACTATTTTTATCCTGCTTTGTTGAAAGGGGGAGGGTGTGCAAGGGATACGACAGCAAGAAGAAAATTCTAGCATGTTGAAGATTTCCTTTGTTTAAAATGTCGGGAAATAAAAAGGACAGAGTTCCTGCAGCAATTTAAGCAGGTAGCCAGGGTTCATTCTTTCTATTTTAAATACTTGTTTAATATCATTACCAGACTGAAATTACCTTTTGGACAAAAATACTACAAGTGGAACAAATAGCTTCTATGCAGAGCAATTGAGTTAATGTTGCCATAGGAACCTTTATTTTTCTCTGACAGTATTTTAACAGTGTAGCTTTAATTGCATTTAATAGCATGTGCAGTCCTTGCCTTTTGAGCATGCATAACTGAAATTCTGCAGGACTGAGCTAGGGCTGCAGTGCCTTGTCACATTTCTCTGTTTGAAGAAGGCATAGTGTGAGGGTAGAATGATCACATCTGGCAAAAAAAGCTTGCACTAATTAAAATATTATTTTTTTAAGGATAATTGCAGGAACTTTGCATGTCCAAAGGCTTTTAGTGGCTTTCATATCATCCTTTCTGATTTACTATCCTGAAGTTCATGTACATTGATTGCACTGCTTTCCCGTCCATATTGGGCATAATAAAAATCTAATCATTAAAATGAAGCCAAAATAATGTTGTCTCTGTAAAAATGAAAGTTTTGATTTTCAGATGTTTATTAACTCAGTATGCCTCTTGATTTCAAGATGGAAATGGTTATCTTGATGGAAAAGTAATGGCTGTGATAGCCTTGGTCCCCTCTGTGAGGAAATCAGAATTTTTTTTTTTTTTTTTTTTTTTTTGCTTTTTACGTGTAAGGCTAGAAGCTGATAGGGCATAAAGATTTCCTGGTCTGTGGTGGGTACAGAGAGACAGAGGCTGAAGACAACAACAGCTTTTATACTGTCAGCCAAAGCTCAGGTGTGAGTGTTTATTAAAATTCTTGCTGACTTTCCATTTTGGTATCCTGCAAATGGGGACAAAGTGCAGTCCGTGTGGTGGTGCCTTTATCAAGGCTGTGATTCCTTGCACAAGAATGATGGACTTCCAGCCTAAAGCAGGCTGACTGACTCAGGTGTTAATACCAACTCCACCAGCAGTAACTGAAGTACAGACATTGCATCTCTTCAGATGGAGACAGACTGATGGCCACACCCACGAGACAGCTGCAGACCTTGGCCCCAGTTGCTAAGGCTGGTTTGGGAACCAGAGCAGACAGAGGTGGAAGAGCAAAATGAGACAAAACCAGTGGTTTAGACTCATGGGCTCCAGTTTGCCCAACCAGGAACATCTCACAGTAGTAATGGCGAACTGTAGTTGTGAAAGAGCTCTAGCCCTTCAATCTCTGTATCTATCACAGTGTTCAGAAATGAGGTGTCTTTGTTCCTTCTGTCTAGGAAGTTGAAATAAGTATTTTTGTATAATGAGAGAAGTTCAAAGAATCTTAGTCTGCAGCTACTAATCAAGTGACATAAATGGGTGGAGGCCATTGAACTAAAGAATGACAGAATGATTGAGATTGGAAGGGACCTCTGCAAGTCATCTAGTCCAAGACCCCTGCTCAGGCGTATTCCCTAGAGCAGGCTGTGTCAGTGCTTAGTCAAGCTCATATTAAAAACAAAAATAAAAATCTGCTATGTCCAGAGGGAACCTCCTGTGTTTCAGTTTGTGCCCATCACCTCTGGCCCTGTCACTGGGCACCACTGCAAAGAGCCTGGCTCTGTTCACTGTACAGCCTCCCTTCAGGTATTTCTAGACATGGATGAGATCACCCTGAGCCTTCTCCAGGCTAAACTATCCCAGCTGTATCAGCCTTTCTTCACAGGAGAAATGCTCTGATCCACTAATTGTCTTAGTGGCCCTTCACTGGACTCTCTCCAGTATGTCCATGTCTTTCTTGTACTGGGGAGCCAAGAACTGGACACAGTACTCCAGGTGCAGCCTCACCAGTGCTGAGTAGAGGGGAATCCTGTGCAAATTACTGAATAGGTTATTATATTGTAAGTGCTGAACACTAGCCTTTTTTTATTATTATTTTTTAAATTTTCAGACTTAAAACCACGTTATTTTCCAGTGAAGTAATGTACTTGCAGGCAAAGGGTTATTTGAGTTTAGCCTTGGTCTGCAGCTTTGAAGCTGAGGACATATTACAACTAGTTGCCACTGACAGTCACATGGCAGATACATGAGCAGATCTGTTAATCTGTGCATCAGCTATCAATATATGAAAGGGATGTGGCAATTCCCAACCTCAGAGTTACTGCAGTGATAATAATTTCAATGGGTATGTCTGTTACACTAATGTGGTTATGAAATTGATGTGGTTTCCTCCCAATATAGAACTGTTGGAATGGGTCCAGAGGAAGACTAGGAAAACAATCAGAGGGCTGGAGCACCTCTGCTGTGGGGACAGGCTCAGAGAGTTGGGCCTGTTCAGTGTCGAAGAGAAGGCTCAGGGCAAGCCCTATATGGACCTTCTAGTACCTGAAGGGGCTATAGGAAAGCAGGGGAGGGATTTTTATAAGGACATGGAGGGATAGGATGAGGAGGAATGGTTCTAAATTAGAAGAGGGGAAAATTTAGATTAGATGTTAAGAAGAAATTCTCCACTACGAGGATGGTGAGGCACTGGTGCAGGTTGCCCAGGGAAGCCCCATCCCTGGAGGTGTTCAAGAATAGGTTGGATGGGGCCTTCAGCAGTCTGATCCAGTGGGAGGTGACTTGGCCCATGGCAGAGGTGTTGGAACTAGATGATATTTAAGGTCCTTCCAACACTAACTATTCTGTGATTCTAAGATTATATTTCTTAATCTATTTCTGTTACAGTAAGGCAAAATGGTACTGGTAAGGGAGCAGAGTAAGTGGTAACAACCTAGAAAAGTCACAAGTGAAGGTGAAATAGAAATCTGAAATCTACAAACCGAAGGCTTAATAAAAATCTGCAAAATCAGGAGCAGTTGGAAAGAAGAGGTGAACTGAGTGTTCAGGTTTCCAGAACTGGGAGCATCAAATTAAGTTAATAAAAGTGATTTACAAAGCAAAAGGTGAGGGTTTCTTCTATCGTGTATAGAAAGTAAGTGGAATTCCTTGCAAAAGGATGTTGGAGGTGCTGAAAATATATATGAGCTCAAGAATAGATGGGATAAGTTCTTCAAGAATTGCTGAAAGTAGAAATTGTATCTGTCTCAGGCTGTCTCTGAAGCTGGAAAAAGTCAGAGGTTGGGAGGGCAATTGAGGGTGTTGGCTGGTTCTCCCTCGTGACTGTTCTTGCAGATGGAGCCTTCAGCTGGACAGACGCTCCTCTGGCCAGAGCCAGTCTGGCCTCCTCTTTTGTGTTATTAACACCTGAACTGGCATTCACAAAGAAATACAGTTTCCTAAAAAAGGGGTGGAGAGCGTATGGTGGTTATGAACAAAATGAATATCAGTCCCTTTGGTAACTGTACCTGCACAGATTCAGACACGCTTTTTGAATTGCTGTGCTTGATGATGATAAAATGACTTCGGTTCCTCAGACAGATTTTCTTCTAGTAGCTTAAATGAGGTTTTGTTGGGTGCTGCAAAAGCAATGTTTTTTTCTTCATTGCCAAAATGGTGAGCAGGAACACTAAGCCATTGTGTGTGAATAACTTACAATATTCCTAAAAAAATGATTAAGTTTGTACTAGCCCCTTGATTATGACTATGAAGCTTAGATGCTTGGCCGGATTGGGGGGGAGGGGAGGAGAAGGGTCAGTGGCTCACGAAGAAGGCAAAGAGCAGATCGTCCTTATTGCAAAAGGACGAGTTTTGCTGTCCTAATTCTTCGAATTCTATCATTTTGTTTGCTGCTTTGGCAGTAAGAGAGTGAATAAAGGCTTCTATTATATCAGCCCAGAATAATGTAACAAAGCGGTAATGTAGTTTCATTTTTTTTCCATGGGGAAGGCAAGCTTCTTATCAGACCATGTGGAGGAGAGTAGTAATGGACTAGATTTTCATTATTAATGTGCTGCATGTACCCCGTGCATTGTGCTGGCATGATGCTGCTATTCCGGGAGCAGTCAGCAGAGAGTTGTATCATCTTTCTGATCAAGGATTTTTGTTTCCAGTATGGAGGGCGTACTAATACTCCATAAGGCGAGAAACGGCAAAATGCATTTTCTTCGTCTCTGCATCTCTTTTTTGGAGCTAGCTTGTCTCCATGGCAACACGTTAGACTGAAAGAGATGTGGAACCTAGGGAGGAAAGGAATGAGTTAGAAACAGCCAGGCGGTGGTGTGTGTCCCCCACGTCAGCGCATCAGCCTTTTGATAGGATGATTTTGTTAACACCCATCCAAGGCTCCTGTGCAGATCTTCTTTATTAGAACAGCCGCCAGGGCATCTGCTGTTCCCTTCGGCATCCTTTTTCTATTTTTCTTTTTTATTTTTTTTTTCCTTGAATCCGCCTTCTGCACCCCTCTTTTATTTTAGTTGCAGACTCATTGAAGATGTGCAGCTCATTTTCGGCTTTCTGTGAGCTTCCTTGCGATATGGTATTTTGCAAAGGCAGGAAGGCATGGCTGCATTTCACTTGACCTTAGCAGCGAAGTGAAATCTCATCTATATTGCTGAAAGATACTGACTATGCAGAAATTTATTGAAGCAGATTATTATGAATTGGACTGGTATTATGAAGAATGCACAGATGGTAAATATTTCTTTCTAGTACCTTCTTGCAGAGTTGGGAGCTTGTAATACTGGACCATCATTTATTAAAGGTTTTAAAAATTAAGTACCTTGAAAAAGGCGGCACCCTGCTTTAGCAGAGATGCCTGCATCTCTGTTGCACCTCGACATCTCTTGTGAGCATGCTGCAAGAGACTCTGCTGTTACAGCTCTGTTTGTCAAAGGGAGTGGCAGAGGAGCATATGCACTATATGAGCAGTCTTTGAGCAGGGGGAGAAATATTTGAATTATAACTATATGTATAATAATCCAGTAGAATATAAATAAACTTACTGTAAGATTCTAATTGTCTTGACTTTTAAGTCCTTGTGGTTTTTCTGCGTTGTCAATATGCAGTAATATGTGTATATTTAATTTGTTAACAGGCAGTACCTGGTTTCTCTCTAGTTGTCTGTGAAAGACATTTATAACTGTAGCTTCTTAAAAGTGAACACGTTAACTTTTTGAATTGGAAGAATTACAAACTCTGAGCACTGCCTTCTGGGCCTCTTGTGATTTTTCTGGTATTTGCTTGGGTGATTATTTCTTTATCACTGAATGTTTTCATCAGCCTTGTGATAGAAGGCACTTGAGGAAGGTTAAGGAATGGCTAAAACTGTGCTCTCAGCAGGGTGGAAAAATCACGATTCTTCATCGGTGGCACTCATTTGGTAACCTGTAAAACCAAATGCAGCCTTTGGGGGAAGCAGTAATTGTATATGGATTTTATTCTGGTTTGAGAGCTTGGCTTAAGCAAGGCAAGGCCAAGATCACAGCGAAGTAAAGAACAGAAAGGAGTAAGGAATATGGGGCTAGGGGATCTTGTACATATGTAGTACACAAAGATAGTGCTCTAATAACAATATCAGAGGGGACACAAAGAGTAAAGTTATGTGTGAAAGACTTAATGGGATTTTTATGTTCTTTTGAGTGGCATATATCTCCGTTTGTTTCTCTGTACTAGATTTTGCCATGGAATGCAATTTTAGAAGCTCATTGAACTTAGATGTCACTGATTTTGATAGGAATAGTTGGACTCGATGATCCGGTGGGTCTCTTCCAACATGGTTGATCTATGATTCTATGATTATTTCTATCCAGGTATTCAGAGAGGAAGAGTGCATATTTAGTCAAAATATCTGATGACTTTAAGTTGAACTGAATTCATTATGTAACCATTATCATCTAGGTTTAACCCTAGTAAATACTGTAGCATCTGATTAATCCACATGATGTAACAGGCTGAGGTGGCCTGGTTTTATAAACTTAAAAGACAGAACAGTTGTACTGTCATTAAAATCTGTAGATGATTTTTTTCCAGGTAAAAAAACAGGTAGCCTTCTCTATATTTTTCTTTTTTATGATCCTTTGTTGATCTGGTCAAAGTGCCATTATACAGAAGTGTGCTATGCCTGAATGTCTGAGCTCACCCGCTCCTTGATTTTGTATTAAGATGTGTACTGCATTGGAGAAGCTACAGCAGTTCTACAGTAATGGAATAAGCAACAGGTGTTGGGCAGGTACTTAACTATCCTGTGGGATCAGAGCCTCAGGAGCTCCTTAGGGCTGGCGTGATTATGATTCTGGGCTGACAAGTTTTCTTGTGAATGCTGAGCCTCCACCCAGTGTGGTTTTTCCATGAGCTGAGATCTCCTGTATCCGAGTTGGTGAGCTGGCTGCTTGAAGTATATGGGGCTTTAGTTTTCTTTTGCTTCTCTTAGCTGAAGAGTGCAAGAAAAAGAAGGATTCGAGAGGTGCAGTGGAAGGTGTCGTCTTTGGCCTTTGATACTGGTATATTAATTTGGGTTCAAAGTAGCATTGGCATTTCCTGTTGATGGAGAAAGATATTATGACTGTAGTGGGAGACTAAAGGTGGCTTTAAAATGCGGTAGAAAATAGGGCTTTTTCAAAAACCTAGAGCAGATGGCGTTTTAGATGAGATGCCTGTCTCTTGATTGATGTGTGGTTTTTTCTGCTATGTATTTGCCAATACCAGAGGCATTTGCCTGAGATGCTTTTTATATTCAGCAGAGAGTGATAGGCAGTTGCAGCTCAGCTGACCTGTTTTGAACATCTATTTTAAGACAAGATGAAGTGTAGTTAGAGAGCTTGTTTCTCTGCTATACATGGACTCTCTGGAACTCAAATGTATGTGTTTTCAATTGTGAAATCTACCCAGTTCACCCTTTTGGTAAATGTAATGTTGGAGGAAAGTCAATGGTATAATTAAACTAATAGAAAACCTCACAAGATATTATCCTGCAGAATTGTTTTTCTGATGTAATTGTTCATACATTCTTTTAAAATGCTGTGGCTTTGTTTTACTTTCTTTGATAATTACTTTAGCAGTGTATGGCTTCTTGTTCTTCAAGAGAAAAAGCATTCCATAACTACACTAGCAATATGAGGTTTTAATGCTGTTATTTTACTTAATAGGTAAAGAAGGGACCCTTTCACCTTGTTTAATGAACCTTTGTATGGACTGTAATGATGTCTTCAACTTGCATTAGGTGGTGGTTTTCTTATTAATTACCTTGCAAAATCAAATGAACAAATGCTCAAAACTTATAGTTTACAATAACTTACTCAGGTTGGAATAATGAATTAATCTCTTTACATAAGGTCCTTTACAGTGTTTATTTTTGGATAGGAGTAAATGGAATTAGGCAATAAGGTAAATAGAGTATGACATGAAGATTGAATTACTGGTTTTAACTAACACTATAGTACGTTGAAACGTCTGTAAATAAGAGCTGTTACCCCATGCTTTTTGGATATATTTTCAAGTACAATATTTTACAATATGAGTGACAGTTGTTGCCTTACTTGGTGTCAATGAAATATATTGTGTAGATGGAAAGGATAAGGGAAAAGCACTGGATATGTTACTTGAGTAGGAAAGTAGTTGTTTTCATAGTAGACTCTGAGATTGATAAAAGAATAAGAAATGAAACTTTTCTAGACCCTTATTGTAAAAGACAACATTATAAAATTCTAGGTTCATCTGGGTGGGGTTTTTGAGAAAACCAAGCGGATTCTTAAAAAAAGGTGCACAAAATGCAACTTGGGTGTAAACATAAGGTGAAAACTTGCACAAACTCCCAAACAGCTAAATAAACAGTTAAGCATCTTAAGATCATAGAATGGTTTGGGTTGGAAGGGACCTTAAAGATCATCCAGTTCCAGCCCCCCTGCGGTAGGCAGGAGCACCTGCCATAAGATCAAGTTGCTCTAGTAGTTACCCATAGAAACTTTCAGTAATAGCATTTTCCCTCTGCCTCCTTCTTAGGCCAATATTTTTCATCCTTTCAGTGAACAATGCTTTCTAGAGAAATGCAAGTTGAGTTTGGATCAAATTACTTTCCTTGTGGTTTCTTCCATAACTTGTTTATTTCTAGCTGAACAACTCCATGTCTCTGAGTTCATAGTATACAATTCATGGTGACTCTGAGCATGTGCAATTGGCTATTTCCTTCTCCTTTTGTTGGCCATGAGTTTCAGTTTCTTGCGGAGAAAAAGTGCCTTTGCCTTTTTTACCTCACCCATCAGTGTGCCCTGTCGGCCAGTTATGTTGAAGCTTCAAACCCCTTTTTTGTTTTCCTGAGCAACTTCACCTCATGTTTGGTTGTTCTGGCACCCCTTATCCTGCTTGTGCTCTTTCCTGTAACTTTCCACCCCTACCTGTATTTTCTTCCTGTTCACACTGAGCTGTTTTTATCTGTTCAGTTTTCAGCTGCTCTCCTCTGTTCTGTTTTCCAGCCCACTGAAATGCTTATCAGCAATCTCCATAACTTTCTTTTTAGCTGAACAATGATTAGCAATATTTAATGCCTGTTCTCCTTGACCTCTCAGATGCTTTAAGCATGGTTACTTACCCTTGCCTTGTTTATATCAGTGTGCCTTTGCAGAAGTGAAACTGTGTCCTGCTTCTCTCTTTTCTCCCTGGCTCCCCTTCTCCCTTTCTTCTTTTTTCTTTTTTTTTCCTTAATCCCTCCTGCCACCTCCTTTAAGGTAGCATTAGAAGAATATTTTTTTTTATTGCCTGCTGCAGCTCTCTGAGAATTCTTGGTTATCCATATTTCTTCTCTGTGCACGTTAGTAACCTTGCAAACACATCTGCCACCTCTGTGAGTAGCTCAGTCAACCTTTTAACTTAAAATATGCCTTCCTTGATGCCTTCTCCCTTAAGGCAGGAGCTTGGCTAGTGTCTGGGATTTTATGATGAGTCATTGTCTCCCTAATACATTAGCCCTTTTTGTCTCCGTCCTGTGGATGGAGGAACCCTGGTGTTACTCTGGAGGTTGAGTGGTTGCTGACTGTGGTTATGGCATCTAAATCCATGAGAATCTTAAAAATGCTTGTAGCATGCAGTCTCTGAAATAGCCTTTGCCCTATGAGTATGCAACTAAATTCTCTTTCAGGTTGTTCTTGTTTTGCTCCTGTGTCCTTTATCTCTATACTTGAATAAATGTGGTCGAACCTTGCTTATGTTCATCTAATCATTGATATAATTAGCCTAGTTTTCTACTTTTTGTCATGTTACTTTTTCTTTATTCCACTCCATAGGCTGTCTTTATCCAGACAGACCTAAGCTACTTCTATGCATATGTTTTCTTTACATGACTTGGTTTTAGTTATAGAGGTATTTTTCCTCTTCATTCTCTTCAGCTGCTGAATTTCCGGATAAGCATTTTCCCAATTAATCCCGTTTCATTCCCCTTCTGCAAAATAAAGTGCTGTCCTTCAGTTAAAGTTGACAGAAAATAATTTGGGTGGGCTTTTGAAAGTGAGGGAAACATGCAAAACCTTTGAATATTTATACAAGCTAACTTTGTTTGGCTGCACATCTTAATAGAAGGCACATATTCAATAACCAGTTTATCCTCCCTCCTTGAAAAGTCCACCCCAGAACACCTACATTTCTTCATCAGTGTGTTTTTAAGTGTGGTTGCTGCTGTTATAGTTGCTTTTTTTAGAACTTGTTAACATATGGAGAATCTTTGTTCTAAATGAAGCATTGTTATTTTTAGATAATTGTGGTCAAAATGCATGTGGTTAATTGTGCAGAAGTCTAGATAACTTTATTGATAAAGGAAGGTTAAAATTATTTGAATGCATTAGAGTTCCTTGGAAATAATGAGTCAGGGTAAGAGAGTTTATTTGTATTGTGTCCAGCCTCACCCTTCTTCAAGCTGGCTCCTGGTTTGTGTTTCCTGCTTGACTGTCAAGTTACTGAAGGTGGTCTGTACCTTAATGCAAGCATCACACAAGAGATGTGCTTCTGTGTAGTGCAAACATTGCAACTCACTTGGCAAGGTCCCTGAAAGGAGTACATGTCTTTTGTCACTCAAAGTAGTGATTGCAGCAATTACACCAAATTACTTTGCAGCGGCAACCTGTAAGAATGGCTGTTCATTCCAGTGTGTTCTTTAAGTCATGAGTATGTGTTTACAGGAAATATTAAAAACCTCTTTTGAATCTTTGGTGATTAGAATGTACATTTTTCAGAACAATATACAATGTTGCTTTTATTTTTCCTTCCATAGCTGCTCATTGTTTAGTATCTTTTGGAAACCTGGCCCTGAATCTTTAGCTAGTGAATATTCCTACACTAATAAAAGGCCTTAATGCAGAATAACACTAAAAAAGAATTGATAGTGTGAGGGTGCGGTACGCATTCCTTCTCCACCCACTGAATTTGCATCAGCATTTATCATATGCTGATACTAACACAGGCATTGCAACACTTGTCTTTTTCTCAGCTTTTGAATGTCAGAGTCCTGCGTGGCATGAGTAGATGTGAGTCACAGTTCAGAAGTCAGCTTGTGGGAATATTCCTTTACTTTCCTTACATTGTTATGTATATTGGGCAGCAGTGTGCGTATTTTCAGTGTGTCTTCCACTGCACTGCTCTCTTTTATAACCTAGTTAGTTAGCTATAGTTGAACATTTGTAAACAGTGTTAAAATCACTGAGAAATTAAAATTAACAGGATTGGCAGGTGGAGGCCTTCTGTCCTGAGCTTTTAAAGGTGTTGCTTGCATTCCTTTAAAGATATCTGAGTCTTATTGCTTTGGTTTAACTCTGAATTTCCATTCTGTAGTTATTACCAAAATGTGGTACATTGACACTGGATTGCAAGTAGGTACTTAAGACTCTTGCTATCTGACTTTTTTAAAAAGTTATTTTTAAAGTGTTTTAATAAACCGTTATGGGCAAAAATGAAGATACATAAAAAACCCTAAGGAATCTGAAACTAGAAGTGATTTCCATTACATTGTTACTAAAACTACATCTTTTAATGTCATGATATGGGGAGGAAGGGACAGTCCTACAGTCCTCTTCGTTCCCAACTGAGTTCTTGAGGTTGTTGCTGCTGTTGTGTGTTGCACTAAATTTTGGTAGTCCAAGGTCAGGTATTAAGGTCTATATTTATTGAAGTGAGTGTTCCTTTCCTCAGCAAGCACTTATGTGTATTTCATAAACTCATTCCATTATTTGTATATAAATATCAGGAGTATGAAACTTAAAACAGAATAACTTGCCATGATTGTGTAAAATCAGTTCCTTCCTATCTCATACTGCTTTATACTTCCACGCCACTAAAGAAATGCTAATAGAGAAATTTTTCTTGCATGACTTTTCAAGCCAGCAGAACACAATAGATAATTTGTCCACCTCCCTCCCTAGCAGCTAAGTGCCCTTGGAGGATGATGAGCCGTCTTTGCCTTGCAGTGTCCCTGCTTTGCCTTGTGGCACAGATAAGAATGTTTTCTGCAGGCACCAAAGGGCACTGTTTGCCATTGAAAGGAAGGGAGGCAACCTGGCAAAGATTAAAGATCTATACCTGCGAAAAGTTACATAAGAAAGTTAACCTGCCCTGTGTGTGTAGTCAAGTTTAGCAAACACAACCTGTTGGAGACCAAGAGCACAAGGGGTTCTGTTGTTCAACAGAGAGGAGAAACGTGCCCTTGGAAACGTGCTGGGGGTTCCATATGTATACCTGAGGAATTTCATTTCCCACAACAGAAAGAAGACTAAAGATGACTTTAGAAAGCATAGCATTTGACAGCTGATGTGATATGTCCTTTAAATGCTTTGTACAAGTGTAATCTCTTTTGTGAAAGCAATAAAAATAGCCCCAAACACCTGCCTCCTCTCCCCGAATCCAGTTCTCCACACAGTGGTTTAAGTGTGTGATGTGTGCTGCAGCCAGACCATATGACACAGCACCTGCAGCTTTAAAGGGCTCCCTGCTGGGTGGGATAGGCAGGCTTGGGCTGTTCACTATTCCTCTGAAATCTGTTGCTTGCAGCATTAGGCAACCTGAGAGGTGATTTAACTTGGTGAAGGTGCACACCCTTCACCACGTGTGACATTCGGAGGCTGGGTTAGACTTCTGTGTGGCTGAGACACTTGCGGGAAGCTACCACTTCACTTGGAAGAGCAGGGACAGAGGAGAGAGCACCTTGTTGATGTGAGGAGTGTGCTGGGAGGGCATTTTCAGTGCCCTTGCTCTATCTGAAATATGCTAGTGAAGCTGTGGAGCAAAACCTGGCTGGTATGAGGAACAACATAAATCTTCTAGTAATTATTAGACAGATGGTCTCTTCCCTCCTCCACCCCATCTGTACAACACAAAGCTGTTGTGCTAAGGACAAATACTCAGTCACTCAGGAGCTCTCTGGCTGAGCATGTGAGTAAGGAAAGATGGTATCCTGCTTTGTGGAGACCTTACTTCACTCTCCTCGAAAATCCAGCCTTCGAGGGAATGACTTCCCATTGCCTGTGAGACTAAGGCACCATATTGTGTCTATCTGGGATAACTTCAGCAATGTCAGTAAACGGAGAGGAAAGCTTTGAATATGACCATGAAAATGAAAACAAGAGAAAACACACCTTTGACAGGCAGAGCCTTGATATCTTGGAAGAAGGTACTTGTCAACTTCTGGTTTTAAATTTCTATGCTAGTAGCAAATGGCAATGTGTAAATCATGTGAGTGATGTTTCTGGATTTAATTGACTAAATTTTACCTTTTTTTTTTTTCCCTAATGTGTAACCTGTTTATTCAGATGAAATATGAAGATAGTACTTATGTATAGGATAAATCTTAATTTATGTACCCTTTTTAAAACAAGGAATAGATGATCAACAGATGTAGGCTGTGCAATACCTTTTTTAATAATGAAACTGGATTTGGGAAATTCTGCCCTTGGAAATGTAGTGCATTTTTTATATGTACAGCTCATATGTGTGTTATGAGATTGTGGTTTAGATTGTTATTTCCAACAGGTACTTCTGAAGAAAAGAAAAAGCTCAGGGCAACAGTTTTGTGCTTATCTGTGAACTAGGATTATTTCAATCTATGTGCTTTCAAGTTGTGGGTTTTGTGATTTAACCTTTCAACAAAAATAATCTTGTTATACTTTTTGGAAATAATAGACATCTGCAGTATTGCAGGCAACTAGTGAGAATGTACATGTATGTACATAGAAGATACCCACGTGCACCTGCTACATCAAAATGTACCTAGACAAAGGACTGCTTCCAGCCACTCTGGCAAATTTTTGCAGGGCTTCAGGTACCAAAAGCCTAATTACACCATTTATGTTATTTCATGTGCCATAAATTTCACTCCAAAATAGCGTTTTTATGGTAGAGAATTGGCACTTCAAAATATGCCACCCTAAAGCTGGTGTAAGGGTGCTTTGACAAATTGTTAGCACAGAGAATCTGTCCTGCTGTGAATTTACTTACACACTTATTCACCATGGGAAGCTTCCTGTATCTAAAGGCTCAGTGGGTGTAACATGCTCTTTGAATCCTGTTGCATTGGACTTTCCTGTGAATACTTCCTCAGAATCAAATATTCTACCTACATTTCATTGATAATTGGTCAGTAAACTATCCATTTCTCCTATTATGGGTGTCTGAAGGATCCTGCAAGAATTTGTCTGTCTGCACAGAATACTAAGATGCTGGCAAAAGGAAATTTTAAAACTGAGGATTGGGGTGGGGAAGAAACTTACTGAGAGAGTCCAACTGACTGTTGTGTTATGTTTGATTCCTTTTTTTCTGCTGACTAAATTGTTGCTTAAACATACATCATGCTGCTCTTATCCTTCCTGCAAACTTTACCTTTCATGCAGATCTAAGTATAGTCTGAAGCTGTTCTTTTTGATTGGGAGAGAAAAAAATGTTGAGTTCCATGTAGGATAAATTTAGCCCTGTCTTTCTACAGTGCCTTCCCCTCAAAAGCTCAGTATGTACTGGAAATGCCTTTTAAAGATGCCTCCTCTCTTTCACCTCTACATTCAGGTCTCCTACACACTCACTGTAGTAGTGATACAGATGCACAAAAATTATATGTGGTATTTCTATGTATCTTTGCACACGAGTGCATTTGAGTAAATCTCTCCTATAAATAAAGTGGATGGAAACACCAGCATGTAGCCTTTTCGCACTGAGCAAAAGAAATGTTTTGACCATATCTGACTATAAGTTTGGTGTCAGAAATAGGAAGTCTTGAAAATGGGCTTCACTTTAAACATTTGTAGTTATTGAAAAGAAGGGGGTAAAAACAGTGTAATTAAGACTCCTTAACTGTTTGGCCTGTTCCGTGAGCAGAACATGTTCTTACTACTTATCTATTATTTCAATAGCCCTTTTGATGTAGTGAGGTTTTTCCCTGTCCCAACATCTAGATGTCATGACTGTACTCAGCCCTGTTTCTAGAGCCTCTGACACAGAACTAGTGTTATGCTTGGCAGTGTTAGAGAACAAGTTCTCTTGGTGAGTGTTCAAAGCAGCTTCTTAAAGGTCTAGGCAGAACAGTCCTTGAGTCAGTGCATTGTTTTGGAATTGTAAATTTGCCTGACAGCAATGTATTTACTCTTCATTTGATGAGCTCGTGTTTGAGCTGATTGCAATGAAACTTTGTGCAGGGATATCGGTTTATATCTGTCTGCTGGTTTTGCTGATAAAAAAGTACCTGAACCATGAAAGACAATGTGTTAGTTTTCATTGGTTAGTGATTTGTTGGGTCAATTGAAACTGGACTGTGTTTTGACTCTTGCTTTGCAGATAGGACAGGAAAAGACCGTTAGCTGTTTAGGACCTGTGATGTCAGTTATTCACAACTGTTTCAGTTTTATAATGTAACAGGTTAAAAATCCTCGTTATCTAAAGCACTGGGTAAGCGAAGCTAAGAATCTGGCCCAGGCTTAATAATAATAATAATAATAATAATAATAATAATAATAATAATAATAATAATAATAATAATAATAATAATAATAATAATAATAAAATCTTGTGTTAAAATCTGACCTGTTTTGAGCCCTACACCCATTTATTAGTTGTAAGGATAGCAATCTTGATGCTTCTTGATATAAATTGAATGGAGGAGAATGCCAAAATAGTAATTCAGAGGCTGGTAATCTAAGGTCCTTCAAGGAAAGTTTTAATTTTAACAGAAGAGCAATACTAAGCTGTGTCAGTAAATGGTATGTGCACTGTGGTGATGGGAAGTTGTGGGGCCTGGATGTGGAGATCATAGAATAGTTTGGGTTGGAAGGGACCTTAAATATCAAGCAGTTCCAACCCCCGTGCCATCGGTAGGGACACCTCCCACCAGATCAGGCTGCCCAAGGTCCAATCCAAGCTGGACATGAACACCTCCAGGGATGGGGCAGCCACAACTTCCCTTGACAGCCTGTGCCAGTGCCTCATCACCACTCATGGGGAAGAAATTCTTCCATATGTCTAGTCTAAATCTGCCCCTCTCCAGTTTATAGCCATTGCCCCTCATCCTGTCACTACAAGATATTAAGGTAAAGCCTTTGGTTCTCTGCAGGTATCTTTCCTTATCTCTGTGGTTTTGCTTTATGTCTGTTTTCCAAGTTACCACACAGATATGTGTTGATGCTAATAGAAGGAACAATTGTGTGATGTTCTTTATTAAATTTCCTTTTACTCGATTCTTCATTCACTACAAGAAGACTTACTGCAGTTCATGCTCTACTTGGAGAAAGTACTTTGAAATGGCCACCAACCTGAGAGTTTGGGCATTAAGCTTCAAAGAAGAAACAAGAGCAGAGCTTTTATCAAACCTGAAATTAATGAATAATATCAATTATGTGAGGCTTTAATATTGGATTTACTAAGCTATTCAATACTGTATGAGAGAAATGGCAATAAACAAATACCCTTCAAATCAAAGCTGTAATGGCAAGTTAAATTCCTTCTTCTACAAGTATCAGTAACTGCACCTTTAATATACCCGGCCAAATGCCGGGTCCTGCACTTGGGGCACAACAACCCTATGCAGAGCTACAGACTGGGAGAAACCTGGCTGGAAAACTGCCAGGAGGAGAAGGACCTGGGGGTGTTGGTCGACAGCTGACTGAACATGAGCCAGCAGTGTGCCCAGGTGGCCAAGAAGGCCAATGGCATCCTGGCTTGTATCAGAAATGGTGTGAGCAGCAGGGCCAGGGAGGTGATTCTCCCTCTGGACTCGGCACTGGTGAGGCCGCTCCTTGAATCCTGTGTTCAGTTGTGGGCCCCTCAGCACAAGAAGGATGTTGAGGCTCTGGAGCAAGTCCAGAGAAGAGCAACGAAGCTGGGGCAGGGGCTGGAGAACAGGCCTGATGAGGAGCGGCTGAGAGAGCTGGGGGTGTTTATCCTGGAGAAGAGGAGGCTGAGAGGAGACCTCATTACTCTCTACAACTCCCTGAAAGGAGGTTTTAGAGAGGAGGGAGCTGGGCTCTTCTCCCAAGGGACAGGGGACAGGACGAGAGGGAATGCTTCAAGCTCCACCAGGGGAGATTTAGGCTAGAGATTAGGAGGAGGTTTTTCACACAGAGGGTCATTGGGCATTGGAATAGGCTGCCCAGGGAGGTGGTTGATTCATCTTCCCTGGAGGTGTTTAAGGCACAGGTAGATGAGGTGCTGAGGGACATGGTTTAGTGTTTGATAGGAATGGTTGGACTCGATGATCCGATGGGTCTCTTCCAACCTGGTTGTTCTATGATTCTATGATTCCATGATTCTATGAATATTAAAAGATTTATTTGTGAACTAGGACATTGAAATCACAGTAAGCTAAGCAAGCTCTAACATTAAAAAAAAAAGAAGAAAAAAGTTCTATTGGCATTTTCTGTTGAACTTAGGGGTTGATATTTTTCACTGTGCTGATATATACTTGCTGACTGAGTGCATTATTGCTCACACCACCATGTTCTTCCAAACCCACCACGGAGCTGGCCCTTAGTGTGACGTGATGGTCATGTGGCAGCTGGTGCGTGGTGGTCACGTTTTATCCTCCTCAGCAGGGTTGTAGCCCCCTGCCAGGCTCCTCGCCTGCCTTCTGGAGAGATTTGGAGCAGCAGAATGGGAGGCTGGAGCAACTCCTGTGTCTTATGTTAC
The DNA here is from genome assembly GCA_033558105.1 of Coccyzus lansbergi. NCBI lineage: Eukaryota > Metazoa > Chordata > Aves > Cuculiformes > Coccyzidae > Coccyzus > Coccyzus lansbergi. The sequence continues at coordinate 110,697 of JAUMJK010000184.1, read as the reverse complement.
AGTCTGGGTTGGTAGCAAGTTGTGCTTCAGAAGTACATTTTTTTTTTTTTTATTTCAAGCTCCTGTGACATATTTTACTCCTTCAAATTCTTATCTCTTTTAGCTAAAGTTGTTCTCTCGAGGCTGTCTCAAATGTGACAGGCAACAGCAGGACTGAAGACTCTGCCCCAGTTTAACCAGGGCGGCCAAACTCTTCTCATTAGTGGAGGAGAAGCTACCATGTTTGCCTCTAAGCATGTAAAATCTTTCTAGATTGGGTCAGTAACAGAGTGGTTTTGGGTATAATTTTTTTGAGTTTATTTGAAAAGGAATATAGGTAATATGGCACAGCTTCAGAATTCCTCGTTGCCTTGGCTCAAGTAGATGTAGGGTTTGCAGTAACCAGTGCCAAAGCATAGCTCTTGATGGCTAAAAGTCACAGCTTCAGTTCTGGAGCAGGTGCTTTATCCTTGGAGTGCATAAATAGCCTTTCAGAAATGAAACTAACGTGACTGGAGAAGTCAGAGTCTGCCAAGGGCTCCAATTGTTAGTGGTTGCCAAGAGGTATCTGGCAATAGGAGCATGACTGGTCAGTCAGTGTTGCTGTATCAGTTCTGTACATCTCGATGCACAACGCTAAGGGTGCAATGAACTTGCCATTGTATCTTCAGTGTTTGGGGAGAATGCTGAGGAGAGGGAGGTGGAAGCTACTTGTGAGGCAGGGCTTCCCAGGAAGGACATGAATCTGTTCGAGCAAGTGCAGTGGAGGGCCACAAAGGTGATCAGAGGGTTGGGGCACCTCACCTATGAGGACAGGCTGAGAGAGTTTGAGTTGTTCAGCCTGGAGAAGAGAAAGCTCCAGGGAGACCTTATAGCAGCTTGCCAATATTTAAATGGGGCTACAGGAAAGCTGAAGGGCGGGAACAGGGCTTTATCAGGAAACAGAATTATAGGAGGAGGAGTAACTGTTTTAAGTTGAAAGAATTTAGATTTAGATTGGATATTAGTAAGAATTTTTTTTTTCTCATGAGGGTGGTGAGGCACTGGAACAGTTTGTTCAGAGAAGTCATGGGTGCTGCATCCCTGAAGATGTTTAGGCATAGATTGGATGAGGCTTTGAATAACCTGATGTAGTGGAAGGTGTCCCTGCGCATGTTGGGGTTGGAACTGGATGATCTTTAAGGTCCCTTCCAACCCAAACCATTCAAAGGTTCTATGACAGATCAAGAATGTAGAAGGCTTTGCCATAACCCAAGGCTTTGGGTAGGCAACTGTTATGAAATAAAGCAGTAAGCTCATCCTGTGCTGCCACCTTGCCAATAAGAAGCATCACTATTTAAAATGCCAGGTTCTGTGATCCATGAACAGGATTCCCTTATCCTGATGTAGTTTCTGAGCAAGTAAGATTTGGTACCAGGGAAATGCCCATGCTCTGAGACTTCCCTGTTAGACTGCATACACAGGCCAGTGTTATCCACCCAAGAAGTGAAACTTTACCATGGCATTTTATCGCCCTTCTGTTTCCCAGAGCTGAGATTTCCTCTTCAGCCGTGTCTGCTCTTTTTTATTTCTTTAGTTTGTCCCTAATTTATAGGTCCTAAAAATGAAGAAGGAATATGCCTTGAGGAGGGATGCAGGAAGCAGGGCTGGGGACACCTGTGACTGCTGGCTCCCTTGATATTTTTCTTCTATTTTTTTTCCACCTGAATCCTCTGTTGGGTGGGTGGTGGCTCATTGCAACAACTCCCAATAATGGCATTCTTACTGTGCTTCCCTTCCATGGTTGTTTCCTGCTCTTGGAATTATACTTTTTCCTCTAAGTAGCATGGTGGATGACTGCATTCCTTTCAGGGAGCAGTCCGGGAGAGTACATGCTTTACTCTGTTGTCCCAGAGCTTCTTTGGTTTGGGAATAAGTGCTTTAGGCAGTGTGGATGTCTGAGCCTAAACGAAGCTTCCATTCAGATGCTCTCTTAAACAGACAATAAGAAATAAATGCAGTGCACATCCGTTCAGCTCTGCTCACACTTAGGAAACATAGGAATGTGGGTACCCATGGACTTTTGAGCTTTAAGAGGATGTGAAGATGGTGCCAAGTACTTGAGCAGTGGAAATACTTCATCTGTGTAGCATTTTTTCCATTTGTGTGTTTGGCTTTTAAAGAAAAATAATGATTTGAACCCCAGATATGTCCTCAGTTGTGTGTATTTAATGCAGTCATGGAAATCATGGGATAGAAGTATTCCCTGTTCTTAGTTTCCTGGTTTGGATTTGTGACATTCATTTTGAAGCAGTCACCAAAAGAGATTTTTCTGACTCTTCTTCTGGAGTTCTGGAGTTCCTCTACTTGCTGTAGTTGTATTACTTTTCATTCTCTCTTTATCGTCCAACAGCCATCTCTGTAAATTGAGAGATGGAGAAGTGTATTTCGATCTGGATGTTTGCGTGCATTATGCATTTTAGAGACTGTTTCCTCTCCTCCTCAAGCAAAACCACTACTGATTTGCAAGTGAGCAAAAGAGGGTCGGTAAATTTGCACTGTATGCTTTTTATTAGAGTGTGTTGTCCTTAATTTACTCTTGTTTTATCTTTACATTAGTGTTGCCAGGCTCTCGTATTCACCAAAAACTCCAGCAGAAGCCTGCTATGCAGAATTCGTTAGAGTTGTGGGATTTGTGGGTTTTGGGTTTTTTCTTGTCTTCCCTCTCACTCTGTTTTACACTAATCAGAGTTCAAAATTGTTATTCAAGATAGCATGTCTTTTTCACTTGGTAGTATTTCTGGGCATGAAGGAAATAAAAATCATTGCACCGGCAACTGGCCAAATGGAATCTTGTAACCTGTGAAGTCTGACTAACTGGCTAACTACTTACATGATGCTCTCAGTTTTTTAAACACTGTTTCTGGATTGCTTTCTCTCACTTTTCACCTCTTTCCCACAAGCCTTGGCTTCTGAGGGGTGAAGAACAGCACCTCTTTGCTAGTTTGCCCTCTTTCCAGAAGGAGAACCTAACTTTTAGTTAGTAGCTCGGTGCTCCTGCTGTGTTGTGTGTTGTGAGCTAATAGTAGGTGGTTAACTGGAGGAAGCATTTTATTACATGCAATCTACTGAAGTTTGTTTCCACTTAGACACTGAAGAGGGTGCATAAGATGTCATTTCTGCATTGAAATCCTTCCACGCTGGCAAAGCAGTGCACGAAGACCTCTTTTTTGATAGTGACCGACAGAAGTTTGATTGAAATTCTGAGGTATAAAAGCTATTGGTGACGGGGTCATTGCTACTTTACTAGTAATAAGTCTTTGGTGATAAGGCTGTTGTGTTCCCCTGCTGCGTTAAAGATTAAATGGCAAGTTCTAAAGAAGTAGTTATGTGAGCAACTGCATGCATCAACCTTTATCACTCTTTCTCCCAGGTGGGTGATTTTATTCTGTCTGTGGGATCACTGTCCTTTTATCAGCTTAGTTGTTAGGAAAGTTATACATTCACTTGAATTAGGATGGTATGAGATTTAAATAGTCATAATCAGCGGTGATTATTAGTGCTAGGTATGGAGTTAAAATGAGCTTGCTAATGACAATCTCAAACATGATTTATAGTAGCGAAGGAATGTTGTAACCAAGGGAACTATTTAGCATGCATTTGTTTTGGAAAATAAACTGCTAGCATAAGGGTTTCTTATAGACATTTTATTGCATGAGTATGAACTTACTATGTTTAATAAAATTTGGTTTATGGTGATGTTAATTTTTTATTGTGAATAGGCTTCTGGGTGTGACATTGTCTCACAGTGAAGATTTTGTAGAAATCTTCTGTTTAGCTCTTTGTTTACTGTAGCTAGTGTTTAGCTCTTTGTTTACTGTAGCTAATGTTCTCTGCAAGTTACTTAGATTTCTTTTTTTCCCCCCGCCTTGGAATCCTGATTAGTTTTCTTTTGACTAATGTAGATACACAGTATGCTTGCTTCTGCAGCTGTATATCTACTTTTTGTCAAATTACTAGTTTGAAACATAAACATTTTACTGTTTCCCAATTTCGGACTTATTTGGATAAGCGAGATTTATACTTTTAAATACTTCTGAATGGCATTCTTTGGAGTTCACTGGCACTACTGATGTCACTAAATATTGTAAATGTCATTAGGAACTGATCCCCCAAATCAGGATTTCAGAAACAGAAAAGCAAAGAGAAAAAAATTGTATCTCCTGCTGCTGTTTGAGCAACTTTCTAATGTCTCAATGTGGAACCCTCCAACATTTCAATAGATACCTCAGTAGTCTTGTGTTTGATTTATTATTAATGTGTCTTAGTGGTGATCAACTGTATTTTTATGTGCAGATTATATATTTATATATATTGGGTAGCATTGTTTCCTTAGGGTGACAAGCTGTCTCCTAGTATTGTTACTGTACTCAATACATTTGCTTTAGGCTTTTGAATTTAAATCTTATTAGGCCTTATCTGTCTTTCCACTGCTACGTTGGATGAACATCAGCCTAATCTTTCAGACTGAGCTTTAATTGACATTGTCAAGGGTAAATCCCCTGAAGAACAGCTTGTCCTACAGCAGGCTGATAACCAGTAGTCCATATAATCAGCTCAACTTCATTAACAATCCCTTTTTCCCAAACTTACAGGATTCGAGGAGTAGGTGTAGCTGAAAATATGCTGTTATTTCCTCTGATTATTGGTGGATTTTTAGAACACTTGCAGACTCCTTGATAAGTCAATGTAGCTTCTTAAAGATTTACCTGTGGTGGTAGACTAAATTTCCATGTACTTTCTTCAGTCTGACAAAACTCCTGGTTCCACCTTAGACTGGAAAAGATGATTGATCACTAAGTAAATTATTTTGAGTGAAACCACACTGTGGTGTGGTTTCTGCATTATAAGAATTGTTTATTATTTTGTATGTATTTTGTCTTTACTTTGCTGTCTCATACCACAAAACCCTATTCTTAGTGTTTGATGGGAATGGTTGGACTCGATGATCCGATGGGTCTCTTCCAACCTGGTTGTTCTATGATTCTATGATTCTTATCAACTTAATGTGACTTATCTTTATGTTGAACAGTATTACTAACAGTACTGGAGTTTCTGATTCATGGAGTAATGCTGTTACACATAATACAATGACTAAATGATGTCATAGAAACCTATGTGTCAACATCTGTTTTCACTTCTTCCTTGATATTTTTTTTTACAAACTCAAGACATTCCTCTTCAGAAAAGAAAGTGTTAACATTTTAATGGTTTATTCTACCACTAACAAAAGCAAATAGTCATTACATAAGAGAAACACTAGTATGGCAGTGTAACTTGAAGCTTTGATTTTTTTTTTCCTTGAGATTTATCTTGGTTTTGCCTTTTGATATACTTTCACAGAAGTTTACTATGTAGATTTAAGATGAAAACTTATGCAAATTAAGCTTTTTAAAGCATATTTTTCCCCTAACAGTATTCCCAATACAATGGATGTTTTGTTTTATTTCCTTACAGTTTTATGTGCTGAAAGAGTGGGCCAGATGACTAAAACATACAATGACATAGATGCTGTTACACGTCTTCTTGAAGAGGCAAGTATTACGTTGCTTTAAGTACCCATGCACGGTATAAGAAAAGAGTGCAGAAATTATATGGTACTACTACTAAGAACTGTTGGTAAACTGTTCTCAAACCAGAAAAAAATAGAGTCTATGTACCCTTTACCTCATTGTTAAGGTAAATATTCTTTCCAAGTTAAGGTCATTTGTTTACTTCAGTCATGTAGATTCATTACTTGTGCTTATTTTTCAGTTGAGGCCATTGAACTTGCTCTTGGCCAAATATTTGGCCAAGATTTCATCATAAAGATGAGGAGGTGGTAGAAATAATCTTAAAATGACACATTTTTAGAGTGCATGTATAGCTAACAGTATCATTATTACCCAGGGAGGTGGTTGATACACCTTCCCTGGAGGTGTTTAAGGCACAGGTGGATGAGGTGCTAAGGGGCATGGTTTAGTGTTTGATAGGAATGGTTGGACTTGATGATCTGGTGGGTCTCTTCTAGGCTGGGTATTCTATGATTATTGATGGATTTATTCTCTTTTAAAACTAAAAAAGGTCACAAATAGTCTTCTATTCATAATTATTATCTCAGATGATGTCTTTCCAGGGAAGACATCATAGGCACAAAAATAGAGAACAGCTAATACTCCATTTGTCTCCAAGCATTTCCTTCTTTGCCTTTTGTTTGACTTATTTGGGATTTTTTTTAAAATACCATTATTATGTACACTGTTATTACCATTATCCTTGGCCCTCAAGAAATGGCAAAATGTGATTGTCAGGCTATAATGTTTGTGTTCAATAAATGTCATCATAAATTATTTGACTGAAATAATCTGCTTTTCTGCAGCAACTTTGAGCAATGTTTTTCCAAATAATGTTTACGAAAACTTATTTAGGTGAATACTGTTATAATTTAATTAGCTCATGGCTGAGTGTAATTTAATCCTTCATGTTTATTTGATTACTTATTGCAAGAGCAATATCAAAAATGGGATCTGTCTAACCAAGATACAGTGGGTGGTCTGTTTGTCTTCTCATTCTGCAAGGAAACAAGCATGGGAATGTTCACATCTCCCACCTGTGCCTCATACAGATGATCTCAGTACAATATCCTGCATTTTGTGCTTCAAGCTGAACTCTTTAATAACTTTTTATGAATTACAAGTTAAAACTGATGCTTTACCTGAAAGAGCTGTCCTGGAATAATTCATTAACTTGTGGTAACAGCCTGCTATCTATTTCTGTCCTCTTCTTTGGCTTGTTTGCCTGAGATTTACTTGCATGTGTTGCCATGGCTTCTTCTAGTAATGGTGCAGCATTCTGCCAAACTCTTTCCTCCCCTGAGTTCATGTAGCCAAATGTCTATAGATCACACTCATGGGAGCAATGCCAGAAGGGCTTGCTGAGCCAGTGTTTTGAAGCTTCTGGTGTTCTTCCCTTCTAGGGTGATAGCAAAGGAAAAAATGGGGGAACTTATAATAGGTGAAGCTTCATTAAAACAAATACATTCAGTGAGATTTGTTTGTTTTGTTGGGTCATCGTTTCTCGTTGATTCACTCTGTTCCTAGGCAGATGTGCACTTATAACTCCTTTCTCTGTTCCCAAAACAATGGTTATCACAAGCGATTACATCTGTTTGCAAAAGTTAAGGTGTAACTCCTTCTACTGTTTTCAAGCATGCAAGTGAATCACAACCCTGAAAGCTACCCCTTGTCTGTCATTGTTTGCAAGCTTCCAGTGAATGTTTTACAAAGTTGGCTGCGTGAAAGGTGCAGCGTTTGGGGAGGGGAAAATGGGAAAGAGAACATTTCAAAACAATGCACATTTGAAAATCTGTGCCTATTGCCCTGAAACTAAAGAAAGGAAGTGGCACCAAGACTGCCTGGGTATGTGATGAGAATAAGAGCAGGTTCCTGTGTGAGCCTCCTTTCTCATCCCTTTCTTATAATAGTATAAATATGTCTGGCTTCTGCATTTTCTTACATATCGCTATAATAAATTAGTTCCTTATCACTGTGAGTTCGAGACCTGACTCCAAACTGAGGCTTAGAGCTGAATAGCTAAAAATTGTGTAGGAAGTCTAGGGAGGTTAATTAAGGAGCTTGGAAATATGCCTAATGTTCCTCAGTGTTGAAATTAGAAACTTTCTGCTAGATAACTCTTCCTCTCTAGAGTCAAAGCTGCAACAATATATTTTTTCCACTTTGTATCTATGGAGAGAGCCAAGTCACTGAACAATAAGTTGGCTCAATACTTAAACCAAACATTTTTTTTCCCGAAATTTGTGGGACCTATTGTTTTGAAAGATTGTGCTTTAGATTATATCACGATTTTATGGCTAGATAATGCCATTAGTTTTCAGTACAAATACAAGCCTGACCTTCAGAAACCATTTGGAAAGTGGTATTTGTACATAAAGCAGTGATCAATAACCTGTCTTTTTATATTTACTGATTATTATGTGACTTTATTTTTTTCCCCACTACAAAAGCCTCTTCATTCATGTTTATTGACTTCAAATCCATGTGTTCAGTAGCCGTAGGTTTTGTAGGCTTTGTCATTAATATATACGTGACAATCTAACCTAGTAATAGAATCAGTATGGCTGTTAGGGGTGATAAATAAACCCTAAACAGTATTTTCAGTGGCAGGGAGAAAAGTCTTTATGAAAAAGTGTTGAATTTAGAGTAAATGGGGAGTTAACTGTAGCACCATTTTCCCATTATTGTAAAGATCTAGTAATTGAATAAGAAAATGAACAGAAATATTTAGTGGATGGTGCAAAGTTCTAGGTAGCCTATCATCTGGTAGTAGCTAGATTTCTAACCTCATATCTCAGCTTTGCAGAATAGCTATATGTATGTCATCAATAGGATACGCTTCTGGTTTTTCTTGGTACATGTGGTGAACTGGTTAAATCTGTTATTTTCAGTTCTGTGCTCATCGAGGAGGCGGGGAAATGGGAAAGGGCATGAGAGTAACTACTTAGTGTAGATTTGGGCATCTGCAAAATCAAAGGGATAGGATGTTTTTTTATATGAAAACACTAACCGATATAGGTGCACAAAGAAGACAGGAGCTGAACATATGTTACTTTGCAATTGGCTTCTGCTCCTGCACAGCGTACTACCTTTAATCTTAAGGTGAAGCAAGTAGAAACTGAAGAATGGTTTGAATTGCTGAAGTTCTTTGTTATTTTTACTGTGCTGCTTTACTATTCTTTAAAATGTAACCTCTGAAGTTTTGTGATTGCGTTCTATAGATGGAATAGCAAGGTGATGGAATAGTTTTCCTCCATAGTTTCTCAAACATAGCTGGACCGTATCTGGTTTCATTTACACATGTTTACATTAGACTTTGAAGCTGTCCTTTCATGTGTTTGGTTTAATAAATCTGTATTGATCAGTCTTTCCTGAACAATTTGGATGTAATATAACCAAGAGGGGGTGTGGAGGAGGGGGAAGAGCAAAAATCTCCAAACCTAAAAAATCTCACAAAAGGAAAAAGTCTTTATTTTTCAAGTACTTGTTCCTTACCTTTCATTATAGTTCTATCCACCCTCTGATCCTTTGGTGAATGGAAAATTTGAAATCAGCTTTCTTTTCTTAATGCTTCACAGAAAGAACGGGACTTAGAATTAGCTGCTCGGATTGGCCAGTCACTGCTAAAGAAGAATAAATCACTGACAGAAAGAAATGAATTCCTGGAGGAGCAAGTAGAACACATCAGGGAAGAGGTAAGATTTTTATGCCGGAGTGCTCTGTCTGCAGCGATGGGGAGATTTTTCCTTCTAGTTTCACCTTGACATTACTTAATTTTCTTGGGCATCCCGTCTATAGCAGATCAGTCTATTGCAGAAGTTTCATTGGCTATTTTTATAGCCTGTACGCTTTTAGAAATGTGACCAAAAGAGTAATTTGACCTGTTGACTCCAGTCAGGTGATTTGAGGCGGGGAGAAACCCCACCCTCAAGCCACTGAATTGTGTTCTGCCGTAGATTTCATTTTCCTCTCATACCAGCTGCTCTTTTAGTTTTGAGTCCCTATATCCAGTGTTTTCTTCTACCTGTTTTGTCATTGTTCACATGCTTTGTACGTAATTATCTCACTTATTACCCTTTCCCTTCTCCTACCTCTGTGTGCAGTACACTGCTCTTTCTTCCCTGAATCTTTCTCAGTCCTCATTTATTTCTTCTTCACTAACTGATATTTAATTGCTCTTTCCCAAATGGTTTTCTATTCATATTTGAGTTGAATTTCGACTCTTAGAACATAGCATTTGAACACTGGGAGTGCTTCCCTTTGTTTCTTAAACTGATTATGTTATAGGTGTCACGTATAAGGTAAATCGCTCTTGTATTAATAAAGATTTCAGGAGGGCATGTTCACTGAGATTATTTTGTCTTGTCTAGGCTGGGCCAGCTTCATAAACTTGTATTAAACTTCCTTTGTTTAGTCGAGTTGGGTTATATTTTGGCTATTGGTAATTTTTATTCAACATGCTCTTCATGTGTGAATTTGTCAATGTTAGAAAGCATTGTGTTATGTTGGGAAGCAAACAGTTAATAGGCTGAGACTTGCTGCCTTCAATCTAGATCACAAAAAGTTGCAAGGTCTTAGTGAGTCTTTGTGACTTTGCTCTATTTCTTGTCAAGGTACCATGATAGAATCTGTTGAAGTATGGGGTGGTAGCCTGCTGTGGTACATACATTTGTCTGAATTTGACTCCAGCAATAATGTTTTAAATATTTGATGAAGATGTTTACAATACAATATGATGGCACACGTGATTTTTTAATTGGTCTGATTTATAAAACATACCTGAAAACATACATTGTTTCAAGTAACAACTCGTGTCTTCCGTATACCATTGAATTTTTAATCAAGTGTTTATAAGTTTGCTATTTCTTAGTGTGTTCCTCTTAATGGGGAGTTAGTTGCTATAGGTAATGGCAGTTTCTTGATGGCTGTATCTAGGATGGAAAGGTACAGGATGCCTTAAGAGCTTTTTTTCTGTACTGTAAATGTCACTAAACTCTGACTTAATGAGCTGGAGGTAAATGTTGTTTTTCTTGTTCTGGGATGATGACCTTGGTTTGTTAATCTCGTCCATATGTAGCTTTGAGCAAGAAGAGAAATCACACAGTTGTGAGGTGAGAAAGAGAAAAATGAACTACAGGGGATTAAAAACTTTAAAAAAGACTGTTAATAAAACTGCTCAGGAGTGAGGTGTTGAGTTATATCTAGGATGGGCTGATGAATAATGCACGGATAGAGGGTTCCCAGTTGTGCAATAAATCATAGTGGAGCACACACATAGAATTAATATCCGTTGGTAATAATACCCTTTAGTGTGGGCTACCATTTTTGGCAAGAAAAACTGGCTTTTTTTATGTTCCAGAGGAGTGCTGCTGTTTGCTGCCCAAGTCCCATCATGTGGTGAACAAATTTGTTTCTGCATTGGTGAATGTGGCATTTATTAGGCATGTGCCTACAGTCTGGGCAGGGCAGTGCATTCATACCATGCATCCCATCCATAATAGAAGACTCAGTTGAGGAAGGTGGGTGACAGGGATGGACTGCCTTAGCCAGGTCTGTTTATCCAAAAGGCCCCAGGAGCAGCATTAAGCAAAGGCTGACCAGAAATAAGCTTCTTAGCAGGAGGCTTGATATGTTGGGCCATATGTTCTCTCAACACCCACCTTTCGTATTGTCATTTTGACTCCTTCAGAAATGGATGCTTTCGAGGAAGAGATTATCAGGCTTTAAAGTCATGACAGTTTTTGTGTGTCAAAAATCTTTTTTCAGTAGATTTCAGATCTTCTGTTAATGCTGAGTTTTAAATATTTGAATAGGATGGTAACTAAGACGACTGTTTCTTAAGGGCAAGGGAGAAGGGAATAAAAGAGAATTGATACTTCTAAAATTCTGTAAAAACTACCTAAAAATGGTTTATCTGAAGGATCTATGGTTTCTGTAACATACTTTTTTCCCCCCTAGTATATAGTATAATGTTAAGGTTTTCTTGGAATGTATGTTGTATGTAGCTTTATGTCTCTCTGAGCTACCAAACTCATCCTGACAAAGCCTTCTAACCATCCCATCAAGTAGCCCAAGTTTTTCCTATGTCCTAGTAGCATGCCACATTCTTAAGTACATATGAAAGTAATACAGACCTGTGCAAAAAGCATTAGATTCTTGGGTTTGTCTTTTAAGATTGTGCTGCTTAGTTTTAGGAAGGGACTGTGATCATATTCAATAAAAACTGATGGAACTGATACTGCGGTGGTGCAGTAGAGGACAAAAGGTGAGCACACTGAAGCAAGCACCGTGCTTGCATGTTCAGATACTCCAGTCTTGGCTTCGTGCTCTGTAATTCTATTCTGGAAGCATATACATTATATTGAGGACACTTCTGTAATTGTAAATTGTTGTGGTTACGGAGGTGGGTGTCTGCCTTTTCAGCAGCAGAAACTTAGTCCCCGGGTACAGCTTGTCTACCTGTTGTTGTATTGCCATGTTCACTAAGAATGCTGCAGCTCCCATCTCAAGATGTGTCCCTTTTCACAGAGTCAGCACTGCCTTCTTTGAAATTAGATGTCGACATCAAAGCAACGTGAAGTATCACAATGTGAGCCATGTTTGAAATGGAGTAGGTTGTTAGGTTTTAGCTTCTCCTTATTTTCCTAAATTTCCCAGTTTATGCTGCCTTTTCCTCTTCAGATTTTGTCATGTGTTTCTCAAGGTTAAAAGGAAGCGTTTCAAACATGCTGTTGGTCGTCAAATAACACCACCGCAAAGCTGTGATAGCATCTGAGTAATGCAGCCCTAAAGTCCTGTTGTTTTAGTTCTAGGTCACGTACCAGACTCTGTGGTCTGGTGATAGCTGATTCTAAAACCTTTTCCAGATTTTCTTTTCTTGTGTGTAAAGTGAGAGGAAAAGAAAAGTTGAATTATGATCTGGAACACTGGCCTAAAAGATGAAATGTTGTCTTTGGTCTGTTAGAGTAGAAGGTAATACTGGAAAGATAGAAATGCTCTTTGGCTTGATACTTACATGCATGTTATTTACATACAGTGTAACTGGGTGTCTTCGTTTTAACCTGTTAATCATTTAGCTTCTGTCAGTCAGGAAAACAATCAGCTGGACTCTTGAAACTGTTGGTCATGATTCAGTAAGGATTGTTCCTGCCAGCTAGGTCCCATGTGCTCTGTGTGAGGACTTTTTTTTATCTACTACCTTAAATTGTCTATAAGATGTGTTCAGCTGTTTCATGACCTCGTGTTAAAAGCCTGAACAGGTGAAATCTTGGAAACCAAGCATGACAAAAGCTCATGAGCTCTTGTCCCTCGTGGGGTGAAAGCTCAGCCTCTGTAGCGTGGTAACAATACATTGTGAGGCGGGTAGTGTGGTAGTCTTTTCTCCAAAGCATACACGTTGCAGTGGCTCATGAAAATGTAGAAAAGGTCTTTTCTGTTCATAAAACAAGTCCTGTGTTTTGCAACATAATGTGTACTGGATCTGGTTGGGGCAGCACCAGTGTTCTTCATGGCAGCCTGTATGGTGCTGTGTTTTGGATTTATGATGACAACGGTGCTGATAACAACCAGTGTTCCAGCTATTACTGATCGGTGGTCACACAACTTCAAGGTGCAGTCTTCCTCCTCACCCTCCCTTCTCCCCAAGCGAGCCCCATCTGGGCAAGGTGTTGGGGGAGCAAACAGCTGGGATAGCTGACCCCAACTGACCAAAGGGATATTCTGTACCTTATGTTGTTATGCTTAATAATAAAAGCTCAGAGCGTGGAATTTTCATTGGTATGGTGTTTGTGTTCACAAGTAACCGTTATGTGTGCAGAGGCCCTGTTTTACTATAAGTGGCTGAACATATGCCTGCTGATAGAAAGCAGTGAGTCGATACCTTACATTGCTTTGCTTGCTCAGGCAACTTTGCTTTACTTATGAAACTGTCTTTATCTTGGCCCATGAGTTTTTCTGGTTTTTGTGCTTCTGGTTCTCTCTGCCATTCTGTGGATGGTGACAGTCGTCACAGAAAATGGATAAGAAAATTATATTTGCCTTCGTTATGCCACAGTAATTTCTTGCAATACTATTGCAGTACATCTCTTTCTGTAGATGTGAATCTCGACTAGTGCAATAGTGAACCAGGATTGCTCATCTTAAAGAAAGTGACAAAGAAACATGTCTAATAGCAGTGGACAATGGCACTTTTGATCTTCTGAAGTAGAACATTTAATTTCTAATTCAAAAGGTACCCTTTTTATTCTTCCTAAGTAATAAAGGAGCTGGTTGTTTCTGGTCTGTTCTGGTCTTGGCCTCTTGAGTTAGTCTGAAGGTGAGGCTTGGAGGATGAATAAGCAATTTATACTGAGTTTACTTTAGAATGTGCCTAGAAAAGCAATGTATTGATCTGCAAGCTCTGTCTTTGCACAGGTTTCTCAGCTGCGACATGAGCTCTCCATGAAAGATGAGCTGCTCCAGTTCTATACCAGTGCTGCTGAGGAAAGTGAGCCTGAGTCCGTCTGTTCCACCCCGTAAGTTATTGATCTACAACATTGCAACTTCTTCTGGTACTAAGCAGGGGTAGTTTTAACAATTTGATTGCTTAGAAAATTAGGAAAATGATCTCTTTATTGGCTGGAACTATTAATGGGTCTCTAAACTTGGTGTATGGTGCTGGCTGGAAGGATTTGCATCGGACCAGCTGGCTATAGTGATGCCAACAAGAGTCAAGACGGGGGAGTATATAGGGGGACTGCTGATACAGCACTGTGGCTCTCACAGGAGCTAGGTCACTGTGGTGGAAATGCAGATGCAGGTCCCACTTATGGTACTCCACTACAATACGCAACTTTCCAAACTGCTGGGACATGCTATGTGTGTGACCTTTGTGCTTGAAGAACCTGAGGCCACTGTGAAAAGCTCTAAGCAGAGGAAAGGAAATAGAGCATGGCTTATAGCCTGGGTTCCATGTAATTAGCCAGCTGAACAGTGTTACAGGCTCTGAGGGGCTGTCTGCCCTTGCCCATAGAATTATTGCTGTGTTGCGGTGAGGCATGTGCAACATTAATCAGAAGCTATTGGATTGCTCTCTGTAGTAAGGTGGTTTCCTTTCTCGTACCCTTGCCTGAGCAGCTTTTCTTTCGAAAGTGTGAGCAAGCAATAAGTAAAAAACTGTTCTCAAAAAAAATCACTGAAAATGTATTGCTTCCCAAACATACGGTCATGAACAATCTGTGTTTCATGTGGCTTTGACTGGTTCTGATACCTCTAATCTGTCCGTTCTCCTGTGAGATTGACCATAATACAGGTAAAAATTATTTAAAACTTCTTTTTGTTACAAGGCTGAAGAGAAACGAATCTTCTTCTTCCGTCCAGAACTACTTTCATTTGGATTCTCTTCAAAAGAAACTCAAGGACCTGGAAGAGGAGAATGTTGTGCTTAGATCTGAGGTGAAATTGCTGCCCTTGTGTTTCACTTAATACAGTTGTTCATTTAAATGCCAGAATACAGGTATTGAGAAACATGTATTAGAAGTTGAGAGAGTCTAATTAAGAGTTCATAATTCCCCATGTGACACACATCTCTTTGTAGTTGTTTATTCACCACACTTTGTTCTTCTGAATAAAGGAAAGGCTGAAGTGTAGAAGCTACATGAAGCTACATGCAAAGCAACTTCCTTACCAAAAGAATGTGCAAAAGCATGGACAGGTTTTGGAATCCAGAACTGCACTTTGAAACAGGTGTTAAAGGGCTGACCTGGTAGGCATTAGCTGCAGATGTGAAGTTTGTAGGCTGGTGTGGTCTCTGGTACAGTGTGTGTCAAAGTAAAAACCACTAACATAAATTTGTGTTCAATATCTTCATTTTGTGTTTCAAGTCAGGCTGTTAATATTTTAAGTTAATGTGATTGTCTTGCCTTTTATATATGACAATAATCCATTTGTTCTATGTAGTTTTTGAAAGTTTATCTCCTCTTCCCTGTCTGTGAGAGATAACACATCATAATTGAATAGCCTCTGAATAATTACATACGTGATTTTGAATACATCTTTTAAACTTTGGGAGCACTTTGCAAACAGGTAGCAGAAGAAATACTTTTGAGCTAAAGAGTGCAGGAAAACAACTCATTCTTTCTATTTCCTACTGCAAATGCAGGCAGGGCCCATTGCAAATAGATTGTGTCGCAATTCTGGATAGTGCTGTGTGCTTCACTGAGAAATTGCACAAGGAAGGTGAGAAATAGATGGTTTGAGAAGAATAAAGGTAGAGTGAGAACTGAGAGGGCCACTGCTGATATGAGAACTCCACGTTCTCCTATCCAGGGAAATGCAGTCTTCCCCAGTGAGGCACAAGGGGAAGCCAAACCTGAAACCTTGGAGCTATGCATCTCTCTACAGGTGCAATTTGTGGGTGTCTGTATGTGGCCCCATCACCGGGAACAGATTACAGACCCCCTCTCCGAGATGGTGCCAGACAGAACACGTTCCTCCTGGGAGTCCTAGAGTCAGAGCAGAAAAGACAAAGCAGAGAAGGAGGTAGCACTAAGGTTTTTTGTGGGGTTAAATGTCTACAGTGTTGGAACTTTTCAGATACTGTCTGAATGTTAAATACTTGAATGCTTAATTCAATTATTTAAACAAGCATTTAATGTTTGTGACAATACCTAGCTTTGTTCAGGTGACCAGATCAAGCTCTGCATACCAACTTTCTGTTAAGTGTCATTCTATTTTAAGTGCAAAATACACAAGTGACATCTAGTGGGGATATGGTGATAGTGATGCAAGATTCTCCATACAGTAATGTCTCTGAGAATTCACCTGGCCCCTTTTTCCAGAACCTGAGGGAGCGCAGACAAAACTGTGGTTTCTCACTGTCTTCCTGGAGAGGTGATTAGAGAAGCTTGTCTTTCTGAAGCAGATGTTAATGCAGCAACAGACTGGCAGAGAACAAACATACTAATGTAGCATATTGAATCTGGGTTTCTTGAATAGGCCTGTCAACTGAAGACTGAAACAATTACTTATGAAGAGAAAGAACAACAGCTTGTCAATGACTGTGTAAAGGAGCTAAGTATGTCCTTATTTCTTTTCCTTTCTCCTTTGAGATTGTTCACTAAAACCAGAAAACTTGGTCATATCAGTTAGTCGTGTTTTTCTGTGGTACTAATTTTCCTTATATAAGTGGTTGTGAAGAGAAAATTTCTGTCTGAAATTTCACAGCAGAAAATTCTGGCCATAAGCTAAAACTTTCTCAGTTGCAAAGTAGTTTTGCATAGAAAATGTTATTGTTAGGGGAAAGTTGCACAAGCAACTTTGTGTCTTTCTGTTTTTGTCTTACTATTGTTTTTTAGAGATACCTTGCTGTGTGTTGGTGAAGGATTCTGCTGAATCGAGTGGTGCTCTGAAAGAGCATCTCTCTGCGTACTTTTCTGCTTTTGGGTTTGCAATGTTAATTGTAATCACTTCTCTTAAAGGGGATGCAAACATCCAGATTGCCAATATCTCTGAAGAGTTAGCAAAGAAAACTGAAGATGCTGCCCGGCAACAGGAAGAAATCACCCATCTTCTCTCTCAGATAGTTGATCTGCAGAAAAAGGCAAAAGCTGTAAGGAATCCAGTTGTAAGACTACTGCTGTGATTTGCTGCTATTGTAGTTGGAAGAGGGTTTAAAGCCCTCTATATACTATACCCTAAAGGAAATTTTTTATCCTTTCTAATCTGAGTGACCTTGTTTCAAGTTTAACGTCTAGCATACTTGACTAGAAAGCACAGATTTATAAAAAAAAATACACACATGATATATCAAATACTATACTTAATTTAAATATTAGCTGTGAAACACTGCACTAAAAATTAATTTTCCATAAGGCAAGAATGTCACTGTGAGTATTTCAGTGGACACATACTCAGTTTTAAGGTTTTGGAGATTTATTTAGGAGGGCATGGACTGATGCTTCCTGTTCTTCTGTCAGCATTTTAAAATGTTGTTTAAATGTTTTTAAACTAATGCGTGAACTCATACTGCTGCAGTGAGAATCGTGAGAAAATTAGAATTCTCCTATTTATACTATAGTATAGGCTAAAACCGTCATCACAGGACGAAATGTCGCAGTATCTCTAATATTTTTTTATGTGTTCTAGTGTGCAGTTGAAAATGAAGAATTGGTCCAGCATTTGGGAGCAGCTAAAGATGCACAGAGGCAGCTCACAGCAGAGGTGAGTACATTACTTAGTATTACAATAATTTAGTACTAGGACAGCAGTGGTTCACTTTACCATAGACGTTTTATTCTAAACGGCGTCAGAAGTATTAAGTAATTGTGCCTATATATGTAGAATGAGGACACATTTATGTTCCTGGTAGAGTTCACAAACCTTTTCCTTCTTTCTTCTTCAGCTGTCACACATTTTGAAAAACTGAGGCTTATGTGCTGTACAGGAACTCCTACACAGGTTGACTTCCCTTGGCTGGTAGTTTAAGCCTGTTTTGAGCAGCGAGATAATGTGGAAGAGCTTATTCATATTGTGTTTGTTCAGTAAGTGAACCAACGACAGTCCAGGATTGCTGGCTGTCTTCTGCGTGCCACATTCACATGTACAAAATGGACAAAATAGAATTAATAAAACTTGATCTTCTTATGATCTGACTTCATTTGGGTTACGTGGTGTTGAAGGTGAGAATGCCCATAGAAACTTGTCCTGCTAATGAGTCTTTTGAACCTATGGTGGTCCACAAGGGTTGAACTTGTGCTTTTGCAGCCATTTCTTTGGGAAGTCCTTAACAGGATTTCTGTTCCCAAGACAAGAAGCTTATTTTTATGTATTTCAGACATTAGCCTTTTGCTGAGCTTCATTGAGATGAACTCAAAAACTGTGAGGGTGAACAGACATCTGCAGAGTTCTTATGTAAGATGTGTTTCCTGAGAAACTCAAGCTAAAAATAAGGCTGATCTTAGATTGTTGGAGGTCATGTGTATATATGGATATGTAAGAAATCCTTGATTTCTAAGTCCTTTGGAACACTGAAATGTCTTGTCCTTTTCATGTGCTGTTTACCAATGTGGATATCATCATGGCAATAAAATTAGTCACTATACCTGATCAGACTAAGGATGCTTTTAGCTCTATATCTTCCCCTTGTCAGTGGCTTCATGTAGGATAGGAAATGGAGCAAGCAGTTCCTCCCTCCCAGCCTTTCCTGTTATTTATTATTTTTAGTGGTATTCACTGTTTGGAGGTTTTTTTCCTTTAAAACAGGATATTCTTACCTACACCATTTTCCTTTACCAGTGCAGAGAAAAAAAAGAACAGGCTTTTTGTGATTACAGTGCAACCTATAAGGTCTTGGACTGTTTTCTGTTACAGTTGCGGGAGCTGGAAGACAAGTATGCAGAGTGCATGGAAATGCTTCATGAGGCGCAAGAAGAGCTGAAAAACCTTAGGAACAAGACTATGCCAAACGCGATATCACGTCGGTACCACTCTCTTGGTCTCTTCCCTATGGTAAGCACATTAATGTGGGATAACTGCACACACCAGAGAGAAAACAACCTCAGGAAATATAAATGTTTGCATGTGGCTTGCAGATTCAGGGATGGGTTGCTAGGCCTAACACAGACATTGATGAAATGTATACATATGTAGCACAAAAAGACACCCAAGTGGTCAACTTTGCATACCTGGTTCTGCAACAGTGGTGCTGTGAGGTTACTTGGTTTTGCTGCAGTATTATATAGAACCTGCAGCTGGCTGTGCTTATACTGTGAATCACTGGTGTCATTAATAAGTTGTTATACCATTCTGTACATCTTTGTTAGGCATCTCCTGTACTCCAGTGGCTGATTTTCAGTAGGAACTTCCCGTTTGTCTTCCGTATCCTTGGAGATGTAACTTCTTGATAACATAATTAATGGTTTCTGAACATGGAATCCTTCTAGTCACATATATGTTCTAATTCTTCAGTAATCAAATAGGTTACACATGTATTCTTGCTTTAGGGTCACTGAAAATTCAGCAGTTTATTAAAAAGTATTTGTTGCTAGTGTGTATTATGGCAACGTCAGTTATGGCAGTGTCACTAGTGTTATCACCTTTGTTTATCTAGTTTCATTTGATTATGACATTGCACATTTAGAGCACGGGGAGTATGCTGTATTCTCAGTCAAATGAAGAAAGTGCATAAAGTGTAGATAAGTTCAGTGCCTGGCTACAATTATCCCATTGCTTCTGAGGGCAATGACATCGATGAAATTTCTTTTGAGTTATGATCATATAATCAAGCAGCAGAATCTGGTTTTCTTTGTCTTTAGCTTCTTATCTGCTAAGGATGAGCACAGATTATATTTGTGCTCACAAGAAGTAAATTGTCAACAGAGGCTTAGCTTGCCTTTTAGTGTTCCCTTCTGAGGTTGAACACAGGTCAATCTAAAGTGCAGACATTAAATAATACAAGTTGTACAACTACAGTTGAAACCTGCGGAAAGTATGTTTGTGCTGAGATAAGTTTGTTTTGTATAAAAATGATATTCAATCATAGGACCAAAGATCACTTTGATTTGTGAATGTTTGATACTTTACAGTTAGGCAGTAAAACTTAATGACCTGCATTGGAAAATTGATAACTTTTCGCCTTTAACCCTATAGGGGAAGTATATAATGCATTATGCCATGAACCATGTCTTTTTGTGTGTTTGGGTAGGTGATGTTGTGGAAGGGAAGAATGTTTTCTGTTTATTTGAAATTAAAACAAATTAAGCAAAACTTTACACTTGAAGGGTGGGAGTTACTGAGTAGGGAAGTTGGAGCCCCTGAATTCCATTGTGTCGCCTGTGATGTTCTTTTAGGATCCTTGACAGATGTTCTATGTCTTGTGATGATAAGCATTGTAGTAGCAGTATGAAGCAAAGCTATAACCTGTCAGTGATTTAGATACATCTATTAGTCTTCCAACTTTCAACTCAATTTTCTAAATCTTTCTTTCTTCTGGAATGACGCCATATTAATTATTAATAATTTTATATAAGTAATTATTCTCTGTGATGAAAGCCTATTAATACGATGGTGCTTGTTTTTCTCTTGTGCTTATTTTTAAAGGATTCTTTGGCAGCAGAGATAGAAGGGTCAATGAGGAAAGAACTGCATTTGGATGAACCTGACTCTCCTGACTTGGCGTATGACTGAAAAGAATTAATTCCTAGTTGATTGATTATATCTGAAGTTAATTTTTATTTTATGAGAAAGGAAAAGACAGGAAATAATTATTCAGCTGGGGGTGTGGAGAGAAATGTTGCTGGTAGCATGTGAACGATAGAGACAAAGAAAAACAAATTGTCTGGTTGTTGGGGTGTTATATTTTTAGCTAAAGCTGCCAAAAGAAAACACCCATATATAGGTTTTGGCTTGTCTTATGAACTTTTTTGTCCTCATTCCTGAGTGTTGAGAATGAGAAAAGATTTGTTTTCTTGCATGTAACAGTGCTAGTTTTTTTCAGTTAATGCTTAGGGGATGAGTTCAATTCCTAGGGGATGAGTTCAATTCCTAGTATTCTCAGAGGAGGTACAGTAGCCACTTTCCAGAAACCTTCTTAAGTATATTTACCGAACATTTGACATGTGCTTAAACCTTCTCTGAGCATGAGCCAAGAATGGTAAATGATGCTTTGACAGAGAGAAATGGTGATTAGAAACATGTAAAATTAAATGCTTGTAAGATCAGAAGAATGTGAGTATGCTCAAATGCCATAGGATCCTTTTATCCTTCCAGAATAATCTAACTTAAGGATAGTTTAGTGTCTTTAGAATGTCCTTTATATTACTGTGCACACACCAAAGAAGGATTTGATTTCATGAGTTGTCTTGGTTTTATTTATTTGCTCAACAGTAGTAACTGTAATCTCTGTGGGACTGTTCGACAGAAGCTCTTAGATTCAGCCTCTTAAAAGTATGCAACGGTAGACTTGGACCCTACACACAAAGATTGCAACTGTTGATCTCTCATGGAGAGATAGAAAGATATTTGATTTACTTTAAATGGCATACATCATGCTGTCATTATACGCTGGCAGTGTTAACCTTTAAGCTAGAAGTGATGCATTATTCTTTTTTTCAGCCATTGTTCAACTGTAAAACAAAGCAGCAATGGCACTTCTGTAGGTGATGTAGGGAAAGTTTATTTTGTCAAAAAAATTCTGAAATATCCTCTGAACTTAATCTTGAAGGAGATCAGCAGTGTTTGTTATGATGTCAGGACAAAGTTGATAATGAACTGTGGAAGCGGGTCAGAAATTAGGTTTCCAGCCTTGACTCTCTCTAGACTCTCGGTCCATTATTGGTCCATTTTTTTAAAAATTATTTTAGGTGCTATTTATGTGGGTTTTGAAAAGGAAATATACCACACTTGTTTGCATATATGTACACAGTAGAGTAAATTCACATTCTTTTTTAAGATAGATTAACCACTTCGTAGTTAAGAATGGAGCGGAGATAATTTCATTTTTTAAAAACTCATTTCCACACAATAGCTTTAAGGTGTTTTTAACTGAAGTACTTCAAATGCACTTTCACTTAATTTTTATTAATATTTGAGAAAGTCTGTCCACTTAATTTTCAAATGTTCTGTCTAAAATATTCTAGGATAATGGAAATACTATGTTGATGGGTTGTATGTGATGTCCAGACTGTAGCAAGCGTAGGGCCCTACGCATGCTACGTTGCAGAAACAGTAGAGAGAAGCTAGTTGGTAGAACTTTGAATGGGAAGGGTTGCTCACAATCTGTTACCTGTTTCTCTGTTCCTTCTTAAGGTAAGAAGGCACTTTGTGATTATTAACTGTATGTATGTCTTATCAGCCATCAGAAGCGGGTCTTCGAGACAGTGAGAAATGTCAACCAAGTTGTCAAGCAGAGATCCATGACTCCTTCACCAATGAATATCCCAGGCTCTAACCAGTCCTCTGCTATGAACTCACTCATTTCTAGCTGTGTCAGCACTCCACGTTCCAGTTTCTATGGGGGAGACATCTCTAACATTATGATTGACAACAAGACCAATAGCATCATCTTAGAGACGGAATCCTCTGACAATGGGTTAGTACTGTAGCACTGGTCTTTGCTTTTACTTTGTTTGTAACATAAAAGTGTTTCTGTCTTACATTCTGCAATTAATGCAGTCATATCTGTCTTCAAAAGTTATTTTATTATGTGCTTATAGTTCTTGAGGACTCAAGTTGATTTGAAAAGGAAAGCTTTTTGAAACCACTTTGTTGCAGTGTCTGCAACTCACATCTGTTCTGAGAAGCAGCAGCATCAGATGGTGTAAACCACCCTTTGTCTTTGCAGATGAGGGTCAGCACATTAACCTAATTATATTTTCACTGTTTCACATTAATGTCAGGGAGTTCTGATCCAAATTACAGCTACAGCTCACTCTTTTGATCCTAAAAATAAAGGGAGGGGGCTACCTAACGTGAGAAATTGTGAATGGAATCAATCAGCTCTCTGCTCTTCTAGCTACTTATTTCATCATAATATACTGTGTACACTTCCCAGAAAAAAAACCCAGCTTAATATCTCAAAACAATGGATATTTGTAAGCATACTTTGACACAGTTTCTCACAGCATTCTGCTACGGAAACTGTCAGCCTCTGGCCTGGACAGGTGCACACTCTCCTGGGTGGAAAACTGGTTGGCTGGCCGGGCCCAGAGAGTGGTGGTAAATGGTGTTAAGTCCAGCTGGAGGCCAGTGACAAGTGGGGTTCCCCAGGGCTCAGTTCTGGGTCCAGCCCTGTTCCGTGTCTTCATCAATGAACTGGATGAAGGCATTGAGGGTACCCTTAGCAAATTTGCAGATGACACTAAGCTGGGTGGAAGTGTTGATCTGCTGGAGGGTAGGGAGGCTCTGCAAAGGGATCTGAACAGGCTGGAGCGCTGGGCTGAGACCAATGGCATGAGGTTTAACACGGCCAAATGCCAGGTCCTGTGCTTGGGGCACAACAACCCTATGCAGAGTTACAGACTAGAAGTCGGTCTAGAAAGCTGCCTGGAGGAGAGGGACCTGGGGGTGTTGGTCAACAGCGACTGACCATGAGCCAGCAGTGTGCCCAGGTGGCCAAGAAGGCCAATGGCATCCTGGCTTGGATCAGAAATGGTGTGACCAGCAGGGCCAGGGAGGTGATTCTCCCTCTGGACTCTGCACTGGTGAGACTGCTTCTTGAATCCTGTGTTCAGTTCTGGGCCCCTCACCACAAGAAGGATGTTGAGGCTCTGGAGAGAGTCCAGAGAAGAGCAACGAAGCTGGTGAAAGGGCTGGAGAACAGGCCGTATGAGGAATGGCTGAGAGAGCTGGGGTTGTTTAGCCTGGAGAAGAGGAGGCTGAGAGGAGACCTCATTGCTCTCTCCGACTACCTGAAAGGAGGTTGTAGAGAGGAGGGAGCTGGGCTCTTCTCCCAAGTGACAGGGGACAGGACAAGAGGGAATGGCCTCCAGCTCCACCAGGGGAGATTTAGGCTAGACATTAGGAAAAAGTTTTTCACAGAAAGGGTCATTGGGCATTGGAACGGGCTGCCCAGGGAGGTGGTTGATTCCCCTTCCCTGGAGGTGTTTAAGGCATGGGTAGACGAGGTCCTGAGGGGCATGGTTTGGTGTTTGATAGGAATGGTTGGACTCGATGATCCAGTGGGTCTCTTCCAGCCGGGTGATTCTCTGGTTCTATGATAATATACTCTTGTGACTCATAAGGGTATTTATGCAGCATTCACCCAGTAAGAAGTGGCTGCTCACTTGAGTTTATATAACTCTAAGAGACCCAGAACAAGTAGGGCATCTCTCATCTACTTGTAGGAGGAAGCTTTTCAGTAAAACACAGCTTTTCCTAACAGGAGCTTCCAGAGAGGAACAGGAACAGGAACTAGGATTTGAAACAGCTTAAATATGAAAGAATACGAAAGAGAGAGAAAATATTGGTGTTTGCCTTTGCACTCTCTGGGCAGTAGCAAATTGTTCCTACACTTAAGCATGCTTAAAACTTCTAAGTGACACTTTTGAGCCATTTATCAATACCTTTAAATTACTAAGAATTTTTTGTGTCTCTCTTTTTTTTTTTTTTCTTCCCTCCTTTCCTATGTATGTTTCCCCTGTTACGTTTTAGAAATGAAGACAGGTTGAAGAAACCTGGAACTCCAGGTACTCCAGGCTCTAGTGACCTAGAAACTGCCCTTCGCAGGCTGTCCCTGAGGCGGGAGAATTACCTCTCGGAGCGGAAGTTTTTTGAAGAAGAGCAGGAAAGGAAGTTGCGAGAACTGGCAGAAAAGGGTGAACTCCATAGCGGTTCTGTTACCCCCACAGAGAGCATCATGTCACTGGGAACTCACTCCAGATTCTCAGAGTTCACTGGATATTCAGGAATGTCGATCAGCAGTCGCTCCTACCTACCGGAAAAGCTTCAGATTGTGAAACCACTAGAAGGTGATAACAAAGGGCCTCGGCCTTTATCTGTTCTTCTTAGTGACTCTTTGTGGTCTCTTATACATCACCAGAAAGCAGGAAATCTTTGCAATACATATTCCTTTTACTTTAGAGACAGTAATCCACGCTGTTGGTTTGAAATCTTTTAACTACTACATTTTTTCTTAAACCTTATAAGTCTTAGGAAACAATTTCAGCCGTGACAGTGAAAGAAATGTTATGGGCCACACTTGCAGCCTTACATTTCACCTAAATCTCAGTGTTACTGTTTCATACTTAGAAAAGGAAGGTGGTCGAGTATCTGAAATATAAATAACAAGAGGATTAGTCTATCAATTCTCAGTTCTGAAGATTAGTGTCTGGAAAGACCTTTACCTACTTCAGACAGTCCAGATGGTCTAAAAGGACTATTTTTGTGACAAAAAATATTACCTCTGGACTTTATTTGGCTGTCTGAATGGTCACATGAGTCTCTTACGGCTTTGGTTTCATGTGTGAAATGAGGTGGGGTTTTTAAAGTCAGATTTCCTTCCTGTCTTGTCTCAGAAGAAAGCAAGATATACATAAGTGGTAGTCAGGGCTAGAGCGTTATTTCAGTTAAGTGTGTTTCTGTAGTCTGTCTAACAAAGCTGACAGAGCACACCTAGTATAGTCCATGTGGCTTTCTTTAGTTGTTTCAGGTTGTTTCTGGAAGTTTAAGTTGAGTAAATTCCTTCAGGTTTTAAGTAAAATGAAGCTATTTTCCTGTAATACTTCAGAGATATGCTAGTTACATAAATTAGCTTTGTTTTCCCTCTCTTT
Organism: Coccyzus lansbergi; assembly: GCA_033558105.1. Taxonomy (NCBI): domain Eukaryota; kingdom Metazoa; phylum Chordata; class Aves; order Cuculiformes; family Coccyzidae; genus Coccyzus; species Coccyzus lansbergi. Next base: position 84,884 of record JAUMJK010000184.1, on the reverse strand, counting down.
TCTTTTAACAGAACTCTGGTGTTGCATCACATTGTCTATGTGTGTTTTAATTGCAGAAGTTCCCTTTTTCATTTTTAGAACAAATTTATTTCATCTATGAAGGAGCATTTAGCGTGTCACATATTCAGAAGCAAATATAACCCTTCCTGTGTCCTGAAGAAGGCAATGTGCTGTATCAATGTTCAAATGAAACTATAACCATAGCGCACAAGTCCATACTGCAGATTGTAATAGTTTGTCATTACTGCTTTGAAATGGTCATAATTCATGTACCACATGAGAGAAGCAACAATCCAGTTTTCTTTCAGTTACTGATTTCTACCACTGTAATAGATTTCTGTCACCATCCCATTATATCTGCTTTTTTTCTTCCAATAAACTTTTAAAGTCTTTATCATCTTTCCGTCTGTCTGGGTTTGGTTTTTTTTTCCTATTTTTGTTCATTGTTCTCATTGGGTCATTTTTTTCCTTAAATTTATAGCACCTTTTAAAGTACTTCTCATACTTGGGTGTACATCTCATTTGTAGTATGTTTGTATCTGCCTGGTTCATAAATTTAGTGTTTGTTATCTTTTCTTAAATCCATGTGTATGATCCTGTCCCTCACTTCAGCTTAGTTTCTTTCCTGAGTATTTTTCATGAGATTTAACTTCAGGGGTACTTTCAAACTCCTGGAGCAAAGCAGTCTGCTGTACTTCCAGACTCTTATCAGTAGTTGTGGCTTTGTTTTCTATTACTCTTTTGTGAAGGGTGCTCCTCCCATAAAATGAAGAAAGAAAAAAAATCCTTTCTGGGTAATGCATTCCAGATTAGTGGCTTCTGTTCCTTTAAAGCAATCAGTTTTAAATTCCATGGTAAAATAAATAGGGTGGCAGAAGCACTAAGGAATTAATCTTCTTTTGCACATTCAGAAAACAAAACCTGCTTTTTTTTAGTCAAATAGAATGATTGCTTGACTGACTTTTAGTCTGGTGGGTTGTTTGGTTTGCCTTAGGTTTTGAACTGTTATACCATAAGCACAAATTAGCCATCCCTATATCCAGCAGGAAAACTAGAACCTTGGACTGATCAAGTCTTGCTCACTTTGTTGCAGTTGTGGCAGCAACACATCATTCATTTCAAGCTTTCTCTGACCCCTATACTAAATATACAATGATGTGGATATTAGGAATAGAAAAACAAAATCTATTCGTATGCTTTTTATTTTGCTTTGAAATTTCTTCACACTTCAGCCTAGTAGTTGAACTGTTGTACACCAGATCCCTCATTTTTTCTGACTGCATAACTTAAGAGGACTGCCTAGTGGGAACCTGGGACTGAACACAGACCAAGGTGATGTGTTCCCCCAACTTTTTTGCGCAGAGCATGAGGTGGTTGACATCTTTGCATTGCTTTCTGTGTTAGTTTTAATTTTCTGTAGGGAGTAGTTAAGGCTCTGTCACCCATTTTGAGATCATGATTAAAGTAACAGAGGTGGAACAAAACTCAGGTATCCTTCTTTTTCCTGAGGAAACCTAGGCCACTTTGGTTTCTAGAAGAAACTGATAACGTGTAATAACAGTAGGAATGTTTAAGCTCAAAATGCAGATGTTCTGGTGCATGTATTTCCATAGGAAAGATGCAAAATGTTATCAATTGAATGCTTGTACTCTGCAGTTCTTCAGAGTATTAATTCTGGTGAGCTTTAATCTTGAAAAAAAGAACCATCTTTAGAAGCTTGCATGTAGAAGTTAGTTAGCAACAGGATTTTATATTTGTGTACAGTGTGGAAAAGAATTTTTTATTTTCAATGATTTTTTGTAACTTTTGAGGGTATGGTCATACCTCAAAACTCTATTCTTAAGTATTCCAGAAGGTGGAGTGGTGCTAAATATGCTGTTTATGTATCGTGGAATTACAAAAAAAAAAAAAAAAAAGGGAAAAAAAAAAAGACCTTTGTAACAATTTAGGAATAAATACAAGTTGCACAAGTTAATAGTTATTCATTATTTATTTATTTTGGGATTGCAATCATTTCTACTTCTTGAGCCTCGAGAATACCAAGCAGTCTGATTCCTCTTTAGTCTCTCAAAAATTACTGAAAATATATGTAAATGAAATTAGTGCTGTTATCCAAATTAATCTAGCAGATCCAATTATTCTGGGCTAAAAATTACATGTTTTAAAAAGTAAGATAGACTGTTAAAATTCTTCTCAGATAGCCCAGTCATTCAACAGGACATTTTCCCTATTCATTTCCTACTTACAGTAAGCTTCTGTAGTGCAATTTCCTTATTGTGAACGGACAGTTCTCATTCTGTAGGATTTTTCTTCAGGTATGAAATTATGTGTATGAGAACCATTCCATGCCTGACTATTACAGTATACAACACAATGTGTTAAATGTTCTTAGTTTTTTGAATACTGGTGAGATGTTTGTATGCCATCTTGTGGACTGAGTTACTGTTCTGCTTTGGGGAGAGGGAACAGGAACAAGACAACAAAAACTGTGCTGATTTGGGCTCTTTGTTATTTTATTTATTTGTGTCATAGGACTTGGAATTAATTGTTTAAAGTCACATGTTGCAGCACAGGTGTAACTGGTGGACACACAGGAGAATTTAGGCGCTTGTGAGGAGTATTAAATCTCACTACCTGAGGAATCAAATAAGCCTCCCTGATCTAAATGGGTCTATCTCAGTGTGTATATCAATTTCACCTGATACATGGCTGTTTCTCACCCATTGTCCCCTACTGAACACTGAATAATGAATGCTTTTCTCTGTAAATGCACCTCTTTGCTCACTCAAAACACTTTCTGCCACGGATGAAGCTACAGGTACAGTAGCATTTAGTTACGTCGAGTTCCTGTAGCTTAGGGCTATAGGAGTACTTAGACTTGCTGTATAGCTAAGAGGTATTATCTACTTAGATGTGCCTGGAGTTGGTTTGTGTGACTTTCTAACATATGCAATCTGTGTAGCTATTGTCTACCTGTTAGCCACCAGTAGTAAGTTCTGGCGTGTTTTCATACCTTTCTTAGTGTGAGCTTAGTGTGGGAATACATGGTATATGTTCATCTTACAGCTTTCTGTGATGGTGCTCAGATCAGCTGTAAAATATTAATTCTTTATACTCCTGCGAATTTAGGGAAATAAGACTATTTATGGGGGAGGATGTGCACCTGAACAAGTATGTGATATCTTTGTGCCAGACTTTGCCTATCCAAGTCCTGATGTGATCAGTTTATTTTATATTGATCCAAAAATGCTGAAGAGTAGATGAAGCAGTTTTGCCTTTTAGCATGTTTTCCTAGAAATATTAAACCCAGAAATATTAAAGGTTTGAAGCTTTGGGTCATCTAGGTAAACAGAGCGGAATATTCTGCCTTTTAGGTCCTGGATTGATTACTGATTTGGTTTGGTTGTCTTTGTGTTCCCTTTCAAGGTTCTGCCACTTTGCACCACTGGCAGCAGCTGGCTCAGCCCCACCTGGGTGGGATCCTGGACCCAAGACCTGGGGTTGTTACTAAGGGCTTCAGGACCCTGGACCTGGACCTGGATGAAGTGTACTGCCTTAATGACTTTGAGGAAGATGAGACAGGTGACATTTCTTACAAGGGCCTAACTACCTCGACGCCAGTTCAGCACACGGAGACCTCAGGTGAGAGGTCACAAGCACAAGTGACTGTTTCAGACAACAAGAATAACCCCCGCCAATCTCAGGCTTTCACAGAGGAGATGCAGGAGTCCGCGACTGACGATGATGAGGGGTCTGGTGAGGGAAACTCATTAAGTCCAGTAAAACTTGACATCTTTACAGGATTTCTCACATCTCTCCAGAACAGCATCCATAATATTGCTTTGTGTGTAGCATCTGCACGTTAATGCGTGTGGTAGTTACAACATAACCATTCTAATATTGGCTCAAAAATCCTTTCTTTAACAATCTTTTAGTTTTACGTTCCCCCCCCCCCCAGTAACAGCATCTGTGGTCAATATTTTACTCTACTCTGATAAGAGAAGGCTGCTAAAAGGAATTGGTTATTTCCCAAACCTTTGTGTGGCACATACATGCATATATTGAGTACACACCCTTCAGTGTATAAAATGTATAGACTGTGTATGTTTTGTATGCATATAGTGCAGATATTTTTCTGACTGTTCATAAGAGGTGATGCTGTGCTTTAGATTTTGTACTTTGGGGAAAAAACAAAGACGGAATGATGACAAAAGATGCATTTTAAGTTGCCTTTGCTGAAACAAATAGAGGTGCCTTGACAATTAAGCAAAGAAATTCTGCAAGCTTCATTTAGTTACCTCAGATACAGTTACCTGTTTTTAAATTCTCTTTGAGATAAAGAATTAAGAGGATGGTTTTATGCAGATAATGACATTTCCCTCGTTCCCTACCCACTGCACTATTAAATTTTGTCTTTCCTATTTATACCATATTAAAACTTAAACGTTTTAAAGTGACACAGTACTGCATAAGTTATTAGATACTCTGAAGTCACATTTGCAGTATGTTATTGCACCCATTATGCAGGTTCCTAGTCTATGAATAATGTAGTTTTTGTTTGTGTGGTTTCTTTTTTGTTGTTGGTTGGAAGAGGGGGAGATGTTTGTTTGTTTTAGTAAGCTGTAAAGTCTGTCTTCGTTAAAGATTTGCTACTGATAAAGAATTAAATTTAGTCCAGGATCAGAAAACTACCAAAACCCCTTTTTTCTTCAGACTTCTTGCTTTTGCATGTCTGCTTTAAATGAGGGCACTTCCTTCTGCTTCCTTTTTCTGGAGTAAATCATAAGTTATTATTTGACTGATCTTTGGAAAATTAGATTGTCTCAGGGCTAGACAATAATACTTCTGTTATTTTTGTGAAGTGCTGAGTGTCCTCAGCTTTCATTGAAATGGCAGTCCAGCACTTTCAGCTGTTGGATATAAGCTACTTTTTGTAGTCAGTTGTATTAAGATTAAACTTAGAATCACAGAATCCTTTAGGTTGGAAAAGACCTTTAAGGTCATTAATTCTAACCGTACACCTAACGCTGCCAAGTCACCACTAAACCACATCCTCAAGCACCATACCTACAGGTCTTTTAAATACCTCCAGGGATATTGACTTAACCATTTCCCTGAGCAGTCTCTTCCAGAACTTGGACATTCAGATCCTTTAACTCCCCTTTCCATTGGCAAAAATTGTCATTCTTCTGTGAGATCTATTGCCTGTGAATAATGACTATATTATTTTTATATTAATATGGAAATAAATAATGCCTCCACAGGAGTTGTGCACAGTTTGGGATATTATCCATGTATTTATTATGTTGGGGAGGCTAAATAACAACAGCAAAAGAAGTTGGAGATCTGGGAAACATGGACTGAAATAATCAAAAAAAAATAGCTTGGCATTTTTTGAAGTCCACAGAATGAAAGATTCAAGTAAAAATCTGATTATTTTTAAAATGTGTTCCTGCAGAGAAAAAGAACAAGCAGTTCTTCATGTACTCAGCAAACAATAGTTGTGCTAAAAAAGATATTTAGGTGAAGAACTTTTTAATTGTAAGAATATTCAGCATAGGAGCGTGTCAAAAATTTTGAAACCTTGTTGTCACAGATGATGTCTAGACAAAAAAGAAATAAATATAGTTTAATTCTTTGGTTTTTTTGAGGGTTTGGGTTGTTTGGGTTTTTTTTTAAAGAGCAGATTAATAAAACACCCTATGGTTACAGACTGGCAAGAAAGACTGATATTTCCCTCCATTTCCTTTCTCCATTACAATTTGAATGCAGGACAGTATTAACAAGCTATTGCTCAGTTAGAGCTGATTTTGTGTGGGAGAACTCCAGTTATCTCAGGCAAGGCTTTTAAGCACAGTCCCTACCATATAAATTGGAAAAGTAGATAAAATCTATGAAATTGTACTAGGAATCTTAGTTAATCATGTATTGTTTCCTGAGTCACTTTAACACATTACAGAAATAGAGAAACTGGTCAAAATTAATAACTTTGATTTGCAGGATGAACAAATACATGGAAATTAATATTTCCTGTTCTTTCTTCCTCCTTCAAATTGCCAAGCTGCTTAGGATTTAGGAGTACCCATGAGCCGCCACATGATTTAATGCTGTTACTCAAATGATGAATAGATACTGCTATTTCTACTTTCTGTTGAACCGTTTTTTTTCAGGTGGTATACAAGGAGATGATAATTGTGGGTGTTTTTTGCAGTAGGCACTTACTCATGTGGCAGTGTTTCTTGAGATCCACCATTTGCCGCCTAAAGAAGACTATTTGGGACCAGAGATGTATCATGTCTAATTATTTTGTATTTAAATACAGCTGTTGTTCCTCTTGGAAAAGCTTCCTCGGTATTCTACCTGCCTCTCCTGTGTTCCTCTGCAAGAAATGTAGTGCAAATAGGGGTATGGACATAAGTGGTTCCTTAGCGTGCTGTCTGCTGCAAGTGCAAGGTTATGACCTCATTGCTTGTGTGACTTCAGGCAGGAACATACAGAATAAACTTTTGCTAGAGAACGTAGAAGTAAAACAAGAAGGGAGAAATACCTTGGATACAGCCTTCAGTGAAAGTGCTTTTGCTTGTAATCCAGGACAGCTCCATTGTGGAAAAATCTAGTTCAAGAGGTTCATAAAAGGCAGGAAGTGTCTCCCAGCAGTTACTATTGTCAGGCCATAGAGTGTGCAAATCTATAGCTACAGGTCTTCTAACCCGAAAACAAAAATTCTTCAGAAATAAAGTGCCTACAAGGTCCGTTCTCAGCAGGCGTAAGTTATCTTAGTCTTTTGGGTAGGTGTCTGCTTCATTTGGTATGTGTGCTTTGATGGTTGTATACTGCTGGTTTTTCACTGGAAATGTTGTCTGGCAGACTACTATGAGATTCTGTTTTTCCTGCCATTTTGTGGGCATGTACAGTTCTCCAGATGAGCCTTAAGAGAAGTCATTTTAACATCCAGTCTCTGGAGAACAAACATTGCTAGTAGTGCCAAAGATGTCTTGTAGACAAAGTAAATGTATTCAGAACAGAGTGTAAGTTGTTTCTTGTCGAGCGATGGATAGAGTCAGAAGTCATTCTAACTAAATAAGAAAAAGGTAATGATCTTTGAATTTTTCTGTCCCTGTGTTGAGACCTGTTGTGTCCATTGATATGTAAAACAACTTCCTCACTGCGAATGCAGATTATATCCCAATTACAGTACTGAACATTTCAGAGGAAATTAAGGCACTTAATTGACTTATTATGTCAGAGCTACATACTGTGGGTGGGCTCAGTAGTTTTGGGGAGGCTTGTGAATTCCACAGTCACAGTTCTAGCCTAATACCCTAAAATAGTCTACAACTTGTATGTCAGTTGAGTTGACTCTTAACATTATTGGAATGGTAAAGAAATTACAGGACATAGCATTGTTAACACCATCTAGAAGCAATTTTTGAAGCATAAGTTTTTATTAACTTCAGTATATTTTTTTATTAATTGAAAGAAACTGTAGTATATTATGAAACTATAGAGTCTGGTTTGGGGGAAGAGTTGTTGGTTTGTTTTGGCTTGTTTTTTTTAATTCATCCCCTTTCAAGCCTCTCTGAAACAAAAAGCTCCGTGCCATTCAAAGCACTTAATAACGTAAATGTTCTCATTTTGCAGTCAGAAGTGCTACACTTGAATCAGCGTGTGCTTAATTGAACATTAGTTTTGCGTGCACAAACTGGCCTTCCAGTACTTATGTGTGGGTTTTTTCCCTAATTGCTTTGAACAGACGTCTGCAGCATTATGGGATCCGCCCTCTTGTACTTCATGTTTAAACCTTAACAATGACAGGGAGATCCCTGGAGGTAGATGCCTCAAATCACAAAACCATATTGTGAATGTTTTATGTTTGAGTTGGTTTTAGCAGGTTTATTTTACATGCTTCTTAGAGGTTACCACTGTATAGAAAAGCAATAAATTTTATAACTCTTCTTAATTCTAAGGTATTGATGCCTATTAAAATATGTTTTATTTTCAGATGACATGAGTATTTCGCAGTAGTTATTTCTTCAAGGCAAATGTCTCAGCATTTTCTATCTGTGCTGTTAAAATTCTAGAATTTTAATTTTAGATCCTAGCCTGCCTAAAATCATGTCAAGGTCCCATTAAGTACATTGAAGTCTTTTTATATCTGTGCTCTGAGGTTACGTACATACATACTTACATACGTAGGAGACCTCAACCAGAAGAAAGCTAAGAAAATACTGTCCAAAGAATACCTGCTGTGGTTCAGCTTTCCATCTCTTGCTGGAGATGGCAAAGGCAAAATAAATGGCAAGTTTGGAAATGCAGATACTCAGAAAATAATTTTATTGTCAGTTGTTTAAGAAACATAACAGGAGTAACACTCTTGGCATAGATGTATGGATTCTTGAAGGTGTTAAGCATTCATGGTTATGCATGAAACAGGGTTTTTTGAAGGACATTCTGGCAGTATTTTCTAAACATCTGAAAGTGCTTAAATGCCTTTAGGAGAGCACCATGCTCACATTTCACAATTGTTGCATTTGCCAAGCATTCCATTTTGTCTTAGTAGTTAACTTGGGCATCAGCTCCAGCATGCCCTATATTCTCCCTCCTCTTTCTGCAGGGAGTTTTCAGTACAGGTAACCCTGTGTATCAGAGCTTTCATCTTCAGTCACCTGGAGGCGATGAACTCAGAATTTAGAGAGTACATGCAGCAGCTGTCTTGTCCTGTGGATCCTGATGGGCTTCTGTGACCTAGTTTTCAGGAATTTCACCTTACCAGAGAATGGAGTTGGTGACATAGACTGGGACATAGACTGGTCTGTGTTTTGTATCCCCAGTGATGACACTGGAGGAGAAAAGTGCCTCTTAGTGGTCCTTCGTTGTTACCTTCTTGTAAAGAAGGCATAGCTTTTTTTTTTCTTATTCAGCAGTAAAATAAAATTGTGATGCTTTGAAACAAAATCTCCATCTGTTTCTCTAAGGACCCCCAACCTCTCATTCTGTCCCTCTCGCACCATCCTGTGCTAAGGAGATGTCCAAATTCCACTGCACACTCTGCTAAAAGAGCAGGGAACCAGGTTTCCTCCTTTTGTTAAAACATGCCCAAAAAATGATGGACTGGGCTAAAACTTTACCTTTGTGCCAGTGTAGATCAAGCCATATTCTGAAGATTTCTGGGGTTTTTTTCTTTTTTTTTTTTGAAGTTCACCGTGCACTTTCTGCCTCCTCACTGTTTATGTAGCATAGCAGTGAATTTGAGTTTGGAGCCAATGGTACAAAAGTTAATAGTATTTTAGTATAAATATCTCTTAAATATTTCTCAAACTCAATTTGTCTTGTCAGCTGTTTGTGGATGGGGCAGACCACTAGTTCACCTCCTGTGACTTTGTACCTTTCTCTGCATGAGCTGGTTGAAAATCCAGATTGAATAATCTTTTGAGGGTTCTGTGAGCAGAAAATCATGTCCTAAACAGTTCTGTGTGCTGTTTGCACCAAGAAGGATGGCTACAAGCTGAAGTAACGAAGCTGGATCTGAAACAGCTCTGAGCTATATAAAATCAGCCTTGTTTTTTGAGTAGGGAAGGCTCTGTTTCACCAGAAGATGGAACACGCTGCAGTCAGTTTGACTAGTATGTGCCTAGTATTTTAAAAGCTGGTTTTACAAGTGTTTGTGCTTATAGGACAGTTGCTTTCACCTATAATGTTTTGCTTTTTTCCCCAAAATGCCTAAGAATTGTTTGAGAGAGCTTAGTAAGCTAAGGAATTGTTAATTACCGAGCATTAAATGTAGGCCAGCAGCAATCTAAGGTTTAGCTTGAATTTTAATTTAGGGGGAAAATGCACATACAGTTTAGTTTATGGCTTCCTGATGGATAAAATTATGTGATATTTTTGTCAATTTTGTTAAACACTGCATTAGGTACACATTCTTCTTCGTACAGATATGAAGCCTTGTTGTTAATCATCTACTTGAAAAAAAGGATACAAGTAAAACATTTCATTTCAGCCGTTGTCACATGGAATAGATGTTTATATTTCAAATAATACTTTGGTGTATGTACATGTGAGGATAGTCTCTCTTATCATAAACATATGTTACTTCCTCTCATGTTCATACCAATTCGGGATATGGCAATTATTTTGTAAAATTGCAAGGTTAGAAATGAATCATTTTGTTTCTATTTTACAAACTTTGTTCATTTACAGCAACAGGTTCTCACTCTTTGTATTGTGTCCAAAGGATGGAAAATGCTACAGCAATATGATACACCCCATTGTTGACTGGTGGAGGATGAAGCTGGTACAGGACTTTCTTAGTGGTATTTGAGGGTGGAATATGTCCTTGGAAATGATTTTTTTGTTTCTAACATAATTTCAATTAGTTTCCTCTTATTAGAATCAGTGATTTCTCTACTTTTAGCAGCCTTCTCCTATCCCGGACTCATTAATAGCAATGAGTCGTGCTTTTGCTGATGCAGCTGTGTATCTTCAGTGTGCCTGTTTCCGATCTGAGGGGATGCCAATGGATATTACAAATGGGGAAAATGCACTTACTGTATTATAGCTACGTGCTTTGGGTTGAGCTTGCAATCTTAAACTGGCATTGCTTTATTCTGTTCTCTATTCATCATCCAGGGATAATTTCTTTGTTTCTATTTGATTTATGATGAAGTCCTTTGTTTTCTCTAAATAACCAATTTTTTCATGTCCAGTTATTTGAGCTCTTTCTCCAGATTTTCTTTTAACTCTCTACAATATGGAGAGAATCATGATTGCTAGGCTGTGCTCCCCTATAATAGCTTTTATAATGCTCACACTAATCTCTAAAGCAACTGGATTCCTGAAGCATCCTAATTACCATCTCTGGAGGTGAAGTAGAGCTTGTTGTTATGTTATGCTGTTCTAACATTTGAGTGTGTTAACATGACACTCCAGTGGATTTTTAGACATCTCCTTTAACGTACAGCAGTACTTTCCAGCGCTAAGTAGAAGTTACCTCACCTTGTTTGCTTAGGCACTTCTGCTTCCACTGTTCACACTCCCCATGCTCTAGCCTTCACACACTGCTTATATGTGTTCTTAAAGGACTACCTAAGTGCACATACTGTTTTGGAGCTGTGGCACTTTATGTATGAAAAAGGGAACACAGCCACAACTGAGGCTTGCTTGCTTCTGCTAAGCATCTCTGGAAGTTCAGAATGGTGTCTGGTTTAGTTTGGTCTGTCTGTCTGTCCGCTGCAATGTGTTGAATCATTGTGTACTGTGGTATTAAACTGTGGCTTAATCAGGGAACGGCTCGGATGGTTGGGCGGGATTGAGGGAGGGAACTGCACACGGTTTTTATTGTGCATGTCTTTTGACCACTGCTAAGTTTTGTTAATAAGTAAGAGAACCTATGCAATCATGATATCTTTGATGTAGTATTTAACTCTGGGTGGTTTTCAATCTGCTTTTCAGATGCATGGCTCTTAAATTTTGTAGTTATTTTGCAATGACCACAGCTGCATTATATAGCAGGCTAGTAAATCTGCAGTAGCAGCTCCACTAAGAAGAAAGAAATTGACCCAAGTCCTTGATTTTGATTTTTTTTTTTCCAAATTACTGATGTGCTGTTAGAATGGCATTTTTACTCCTGCGTTTTTGGGCAAAGTGATTTACCCTGCTGTTGACAAATATTCAAAACCTGCTATATTGTGCAGCTGAGGACATACGTTTTTAAAGAACCTAAACACATGCACAAGAGAAATGTCACAGATGTACAGTAGTGGATCCAAAAGAACGAAAACTTTTCTCACTGTGGATATGAACAGTAAGAAACAGATAAACAGTACTATGCGTCTGTCCCCTCCCTGCCCAAACAATCTATATTTCTGTAGCAGCAGCAAGCTGGATCCATTACTGAGAAGTAATGAGGATACCTTTTTGTGGATCAATCTAAAAGCTGAAATGCACAAACATTGAGAAATTCTTCATGCTCTCAAGCCAGTACTAAAAAATATTGTTTGTAATTTCCCACTGATGAAAGCTGCTAGTTTCAAGCACTGCCTTGCCTAAATTTGATTTGAGCAAGACATTTCTGCAGTGTTACTGATCATGGGGAAGTCTCAGGAGATCCTTTCAGTACTGGCCCTGGAGTCCTCTTGTGTTTGTTTTGGAGAACAAGTGTCTGCTAGAATGCTGCAGTGCCTGTGTATTTCACCTTTCTTGCATTGGTCCTATCTGAAGTACCTCATCACTTTTTTGCATCTGTCTTATCAGCACACAGAAGTTTGGTTTTCCCCTTTTCTGTGTAAAATGCAAAGAATTTGCTTTTTTTTAATTTAGTACCTCATCCTGGGAAGTGCATGTCACAAACCAACTCCACCTTCACCTTCACCACCTGCCGCATTCTGCACCCTTCTGATGAACTCACACGAGTCACACCAAGGTAAGGGTTTCCCATGATGGCAAAGCCATCAGCTCTGTTAGAGTTTTCCCTGTAAGGAAATGCAAAGATATGGCTTAAGCAAAAGCATTAATCGCATTGGTGAATTACAACACACCTCCAAATTATTCCTTCTACTTTGAATTACCTTAGCCTGATTTTTATTTGAGAGGTATGTGTCATGTTTTAGAAAGCCAACTAAAATATATTAAATTTTGTTACCACTAGTTAAAAGATTGCAGGATCAGGCATGACTAAGTTGGCTTTCAGTATCCAGACCTGACTGCCTTAGATCTCAGATTAGCTGTAGTCGTTGTGTGAAAGCACAGAATGTGGTGTCTCAGAAAAAAGGAGAGAGATTTTTCTGGGGAAGAAAAATCTAAGTCTTTGGTGCAGAAGGCAGAGGGATGCACAGGCAAAGAAATCCAGGAGGTATATGTGGAATGGAGGAGTAAACATGTCTTAATCAAAACCAGGGAGCTATCTGGTTTTTTTTCTTGGTGTAATTGTTGGAAATGAGTTTACAGTAGCCAGACTGAAACTGGCTTAATAATAGCAGTTGGAGTGTTTAGGCAATGCATGGTGATAAAAGGCGATTCTGTAGCTTAATTAGAGGTGAAGATCTGAGAACCACAGAGGGTGAGTGAATGTCATACCTAAAACTGGAGCTTTGCTTCCTTAGCAAATGAGTTTTTAAGGAATGTTATTCTCTTCAGAAGGACAGTGCCTCATTGCATTCACTGTGCCTTGCAGCTCCTCTGTCGGAGTGTTACCGTTTTGTGGGTCCCGGTTCAAAGGTTATGTGTCTGGGTTTGTTCAGACATGAGAGGGGCACTGAATTGCCACAGGAACCCGTGAAAAGTAACAGTATTGAATATGAAAACCTGGAGCTGAGCAATACCTAAATGTAACTTTTCTACTTCCCTTTCGGAACAAAGTTAGTTAATTTTGGCCTGGGTGTTTTTTCCTTTACTCTTTTCTGTATTCCTCTCCTATCAGTGTTGTTATGGAAGAGATCTCTTTGCTTAGCTACAGTTGTATATTATTTTTACTGTTGAACTACTGCTAGTCGTGGTCACAATAACCTCCTTGATTATGTCGGTTAGTAAATCTAACAAATCAGCCATAAATCACAGCTAAATTCAGTACATTTTCAGGTGCCTTAGTTATGCCAAACTTCATCATTCATTTAGGAGGAAAGAGAGAAACGTACAATATGATGTTTTCAACAGACGTGTTTAAGTAGCTCCTCCTTACCAGCTATAAACAATTCTTCACAGGTCATGTGAGGAGGACGAGGAAACTGCATTATGTCTCCTTATGCTGCGAGGAGGTATAGGGCAGACACTGTGATCCAGCGTAGCAGGTGGTGAGCAATGCTGCCAGCAGTTTCTTTGTTGGCAGGGTCATGTACAAGGAATGATAGTGTGTGTGGCACCAGCTAACCCAAAGAGGTTTGATGTTTACCTACCTGGTTGTGTTTTACCCTAGCCTCTAACCCAGGTGATGCTCTAACCTGTCTGAATTTTATCAAGCTAGCTAAATGAGGTGTTCATTTATTTCTTTCTTTTCTCAATCTAACTTTGAAACAGTCACTGGGCTGAGTTGCTGAGGCCAATTTAAGCGTGTTTCTGTGGTTGTGTCCAGGCTACTCTGCAGTATTGTTGACCAGTTTGATGGGGAAAATGTTTCCTGATTATAGTAATGCCAAAATGAGTGAACAAATAAAGCAACACCTGCCTAACTGCTTTCTTGCAGGGGTGTGGGTTTTTGGTTTTGTTTTGGGTTTTTTTGTTTGTTTGTTTTTTTGTTTGTTGTTTGTTTGGTTTTTATTACACTGTAGTGTGTACCTGTGCTACCTGACAAATTAGTAGAAATACTAATCTAAATTTCTGTGCAACTGAAATCTGAAGCTGGAAAGAATTAAGCTGTTTGAGTTAATAAGTCATTGGAGTGTTGTACTTCTCATCTTATGACTAGGAGACCTTAGAAGGCTGATAATTAACTACCTGTGTCTGGGTTTCCAAAACCTACTTGATCATACCCTATTGTATGCCGGTTCAAGCAGTAAGTTCTTTCTTTCCCCCTCCCTTAATCTTTTCAAAACTTCTGTACTTCTTTGCTTAGCCTCTGTAGGAGTTGCGTCACAGTGGCTGTCACTGTTCTCTAGTTCCACCATGAACTGGAATCAGAGCTATAAAGATGGAGCTTTAATAAATGCTTAACAGAAGAATTCTGAACTAACTTCTTTCCACTCAGCCTTGCATTCAAAATGTGTATGTGTGCCGCTGCGATGGAAATGTATGTCCTCCTTCACTCTGCTGTGAGGAGTCTTCTCCTCTGCCGCTGATTCAGTCCAGGCAGAAAGGAGAGGACATAAGGAGAGCTGGTCACAACACATATACCCTGTGCACTGACAGCCACAGCACACAGAGACACTTAGCAGGGCTGCTTTTCAAATTACACCACTGTTAATACCAGTTTTCTCTAATATGTGTTTTGCTGCAGTTTACATGTGAGAATATATTGGAGTACTCTTGTTGAACTGCAGCTGCAGGACAAAAATCCTTTGGCCGTTTCACTTGCTTATGCTAGAAGTTGGTACATCTCCAGCTCACTGAAGAGATCCGTTGATTAGAACCTATTTAGTCACAGAGAGAAGGCATGACTTGAGACATCGTATGACATCAGGCTAATATTCCCTTAATTAAGGAGTGCCTTGAAAATGTTGAAGTACTGCTGACTTTTAAGGCATGACTGGACTAGGTTTTATAGTGTTATATTAACTCACGGCAGCCAATTGCTGTATAGCACTAGACAAACTTCTAAGCTCATCAGAAACTGTGGCTCAGAACAGAACATTCCAGGATGTCTAATCTAACATTCACAATAGCACTGGGCACCCGCAGTTCATTAAGGTGAAATGTGACTGCACATTCTAGTCAAGACACCATCGAGGCCCTTTTGTCCATATTCGCAAAAAGGATGCAATCCATTCATTGTCCTGAGGCTTCTCTACACCTGGAAATCCAACCAGGTCATCTCAATGTGGCTATTTGATGCATTTCTTGGTACAGAGAATCCAACATAAGTTGAAGTTGTGTGGTACACCTGAGCTGATCCAGCAGCGTGGCTCTGCTGAAAAGGGAAGCTCATGCTCTTTCCCCTGCTCCTTCCCCTCCCAGCTGCTTAGTTTTCTCGCTGCCTTGCATTGGCTTTAGTATCTGTCTGACTCTTAGCTGAGTGTCTTCTACTTGCTAACCTGGTAAAATTAAGGGTACAATTTCCTTCTTTAAGTGGTGATGAGCTCTCAGGTCAGTGAATTCTGTGTTAGCATCAAGTGTTGCATTGTTCAACCTCAAATGCCATTAGAGGGGATGAATCCATGCCTAGGATATATTACCATGTAATATACTTTTTTTGTGTATGAATATGTGGTAAAACCCAACAATTTGAGCATAATTAGAAATATTTGGAAAGTTTTATTATAAAGATGTATGGAACCTTTGGGATTCTCCCAAATTGACATGAATTTGAACTGTCATAATGTCCCACATACCTTGCTTCTGTAACAACAGAGCGCACCACAACTTAATGAACAGTGTACCTTGGACTGCCATAAATCCCGAGTAGGGATTATCCATAGGTAAACATGCTGTGGCTAAACTCAAAAAGCAAGTTTTTCAAGGATGGCACTATAGTGCCAGAAACACTCAAACCTCATTGTCCGTGAGATCTCATACTGTGGCCCAAAGGATTTGGGAAGTCTCCTTTGTTTTTAGTAATTCTGTGGAAGTAGGTGCTGAGTTGAGTCTATGTTCATCCAGGTAGTTAACTGGTGGGGAGGATGGTCTAGCAGAACAAATGCTATTTGATATGCCTCAAGAATTCACGACCCCGAAAAGCTAGCAGTAGTGTGCTTAAGAAAACAAAATGCAGTAAGACAGCACTAAACATGTCATATCTGTCACTTGTTCTAACTGTGACAGTGAGATTGAGTGCACCCCCCTCAGCAAGTTTGCAGATGACACCAAGCTGAGTGGTGCAGTTGCCACACTGGAAGGGTGGGATGTCATCCAGAGGGACCTGGACAGGCTGGAGAAGTGGGGACCTGGACAGGCTGGAGAACCTTATGAGGTTCAACAAGGCCAAGTGCAAGGTCCTACACCTGGGTTGGGGCAATCCCCAATTTCCGTACAGGTTGGGGGATGATGTGATTGAGAGCTGCCTTGCAGAGAAGGACATGGGGGTGCTGGTCAATGAGAACCTTGACATGAACCGGCAATGTGCACTCAGAGCCCAGAAGGTCAACCATATCCTGGGCTGCCTCAAAAGAAGTGTGGCCAGCAGGGCGAGGGAGGTGATTCTGTCCATCTATTCCTCTCTTGTGAGACCTCATCTGGAGTACTGTGTCCAGTTCTGGAATCCTCAAGGATATTAAGAATGATACAAGAGCTGTTGGAACAGGTCCAGAGGAGGGCAACAAAGATGATCAGAGGGCTGGAGCACCTCCCATAGGAGGACAGGCTGAGAGAGTTGGGGTTGTTCAACCTGGAGAAGAGAAACCTCCAAGGAGACCTGATAGCAACCTTTCAGTAACTGAAAGGGGCTACAAGAAAGCTAGGGAGGGACTGTTTACAAAGGCTTGTAGTGACAGGATGTGGGACAATGGCTATAAACTGGATAGGGGCAGATTTAGACTAGACATATGGAAGAATTTCATTCACCATGAGAGTGGTGAGAAACTGGCACAGGTTGCCCAGGGAAGCTGTGGCTGCCCCATCCCTGGAGGTGTTCAAGGCCAGGTTGGATGGGGCCTTGGGCAGCCTGGTCTGGTGGGACGTGTCCCTGCCCATGGCAGAGGGGTTGGAACTGGATGATCTTTAAGGTCCCTTCAAACCCTAACTATTCTATTATGCCTTGATTCCATGTACAGATTATTCCCTATTTAATATTTTCTTATCCACTGCCTTTATGTAGTTTATTTTGAAAAGAAAGAACTGGAATTGGGGAGCAATTTAGCCATGTTTCAAAGTATAGAAATTAATGTTTTACCAAATTAACAGCAGAATGACTCTGTCGTGCTTGGTTTGCTGCCAAATTTTCAGTTACCTATTGACCAACTGACAACCAAAAGCCTATCTATATTTTTTCTCATCACTTTTGATCTTTATTTACGCTATTGTGCATCTCCCTTAAAAATCAAATCCTATATTCCTTTCCCCTTAAATGAAAGCAAATCTGATGTGAGAAGCGAAGAAGGCGTTGACCTTACAGAAATGCATGTTGATGACAGTGCCAACTTTCCAGCAGCCTCGTTACAAATGCTTTGGTATAAAATACATTCCCTTTCTTCATTGCTGCTCTCTGCTATAACCCAGTGATACTGGAAGGGCTAGTAGCTGTGTGTTCTCCAAAGTGACTCTAAGAATTAATTCTGTGTTGCTTATTGGTTAAGTCTCACAGTTTTGTTTGTCTCATGGAAGCAACCGGGAATTGTGACAGCCAATAGATAAAGAAGAAAAGCTGAAGGTGTCGATTATAAACCTGTTAATTGAATAGGTTCTTGGAACAAATGTGTTGGCATTGGTGAATGCATTAATCCTATGAGGTTGGGTGGTGGAGCATGCCAAGTAGAGGAATGCATTTTGTAAGAGACGGTATTTTTTTGTACATGTCAGCACATTTGGGAGAAGCCAGTAACCATCGCTTTCCTGCACACTCTTGAGTGCATAAAAGGCTCTGTTCAGGGTTAAAAATCTTGTTTGCCATAAGTTTTAGCTCCCAAGTGAAGAAAATAATTTAACTCCTCTTTTGTTTCCAGCCTTAACGCAGCACCTACTCCAGCTTGTGGCAGCATTGGCAATTTGAAGGGCACCCCGGTGGCTACTCCCTGTACTCCTCGGCGTCTGAGTTTAGCCGAATCCTTCACTAACCTCCGGGAATCCACAACCACGATGAGTACGTCTCTGGGGCTGGTGTGGCTCCTGAAGGAAAGGGGCATCTCGGCAGCAGTGTACAATCCACAGAGCTGGGACAGAGCCGGCAAAGGCACCTTCCTGAACACATACTCCCCTAAAATGGCGATCATTCCTTCCACTCCACCAAACTCACCTATGCAGACACCTTCTTCTTCCCCTCCATCTTTTGAGTTCAAGTGCACGAGCCCACCATATGACAACTTCTTGGCCTCGAAGCCTGCTAGTTCAATCTTGAAGGAGGTGAGGAACAAAAAGAATATCAGGAACAGTGAGAGTCAGACTGACGTGTCCGTTTCCAACCTTAATCTCGTGGACAAAGTCAAGAGGTTTGGTATCGCCAAAGTTGTGAGTTCAGGGCAAACGTCAGCTCCTCCATTAACTGATGACCAGGGACCTCTTCTCTGTGGGGCACAAGGACCGGTGAGGGCCCTTGTTCCTGGAGGCCTGGCACCAGACAGTCTCCCACTGGGCTGCCCTGCTGTGACCAGTGCCATTGGAGGCATCCAGCTGAACACTGGCATCCGAAGGAATCGGAGCTTCCCCACCATGGTGGGTTCCAGCATGCAGATGAAAGGCCCGACATCTCTCACTTCGGGGATCCTCATGGGAACCAAGCTCCCGAAGCAAGCTAGCTTACGATGAAGGACTTTATTTTTACAGCTAGTCTTTTTAAATAAAAATATTCATATTCTTTCTCTGATCCCCTTTTTCTTTCCCCACCACCCCTTCATTGCCTCTTGAGTTAGACAAATCAACTTTGTGCCTAATGGGAGAAATATGTAAACTTTGTATAAAATGTGTAAATATGTACCAGATCTATTGTAACTAATTGGGTTATTTTACTGTTCAGTTGAGTGCAAAAGGCTCTATGTTGATTGCTGTATTAAGGTTGACTTGCTAACCTTTTGAAAAGGTTGTTTTTTAAGATGCACTGAAAAAAAAAGAACAAAACCAACAAAAAATGACTTGATTAGGAAAACGTGAATTTTGTAGCTAAGCCTAACCTGAGTTGAAGGTGCATGGGAAGCTATTGAATGTGTTTTGTGAGACCTCACATTGCATCACTTGAAGCATGGGAGCATTTGTGCTTTGTTAAGTGCTGAAAACACTCAGTTAGTAAGTAGTAGTTTTAATTTTACTTATGTAGATGAGTTGAGCTGAGTTATTGGAGTGCCTGGCCATTATGCCTGAATGGATGAAACTTTTTTTTTTTTCTGTTCTATATTCGCCATCTCCTGGAGTTGTTAAACTTGAACTAATGCTGTGCTGAGGTCCACAAGCCTACTGGGTACCTGGGATATTGACATATTCCTAGCACCGCTGTTTCATTTGACACGCTTACACTCTGGACAACTAATTTTTTTTTTTTTTTTTTGTTTTGTTTTGTTTTTCAATGCTGCACTGGATTATGGAAGGGAAAATGCTTTACTATGTGTTGCTGCCACTGAAACCTGTTTTGTCAGTGCCCCCAAAGAAAGCAGCTTTCACAACTCGTGAGGCAAACATGGCAGTGGCTTTCCTAGAAGTCAAAGTTGCAGAACAGATTGACAGATACGAATGTTATAAACGAACATGTAGCAAAACCAGTATTAGGAAAAGGTGTATCCTTGAAACATCAGCAGAAAAACACACACACACACACACAAAACCATTTAGTAATGGAATGGCACAAGTTGGAAAGAGCAATTTTCAATCCTTATGCTGTGTTTGTGCATGTTGAGGACCATGGGATTGTAAGGAGGGTGAGGATGTTCTCCACCCATTTTATCTTTCAGAGAACCCTTTTTCATCCAAAGTTGGGCCTTAGCAGAGGTAAAAATATGGGAAACGCTTTATCCCACAGTGTTTTTAAACTGAAAAAATACCTCCTAGAACCAACCATGTAACACCCACATTTTTCAAAAAAGAAACAAAAGATTTCATGCGTCCTTTAGTTACAGCCAGGCAGTCCTAATTTCTCTTGCAATTTTCTTCTCTGTTTCTCCCAAACTTCTGCTGAGTACTTGTAGAAAGAGTTGAAATACCACAGAACTGGTACAGACTGGAGGGAGCTTGCTTCTAGAGCAGAAGTGAGACCTGCATTTTTTTGGAAGGGGGGGATGTTTTTGTAAGAGCGAGGATGGGAAGGAGCAAAGCGAGGAGTGTTAAACGTCTGATTTTCTTTTCCTTATGGCTTCTTGTGGCATCAAGATCAAGCCCCCATTTTGTTACTGTAATTAGACTACACACAATTGCCATGAATTGCCCTTTCTACCACACTGTTACTAAATCATTAGCACTGATGATTTCTTATTTAAATGAAACTGTCTTTTAGTCTTTGTGACGAAAGATAGGTGGGTGGGGTGGGTTTTTTCCCCTGAATGAAGTAGTTGCTGGGGTAGTGCTATGGACACTAAGGGTATTTTTTTGAGAAAGAATAAACACATCGGTCAGTTACTGCATGTGTTTGGAGACTTCTATTTATTCTATGAACTTGAAATGTTTTAGTAAAATGTCATCAGCTCTCTTTGCTGTTGTATGTGTGCACTTATTGCAAGTAAATTTAAGTATCTTTTTATTTGAATGTATCTTAAAGCAGTAGTTAGGATAACAGCTGATTCTGAAAAAAAGTCATGGACTAAATGGACCATTTTATATAACCAGAGGAAGAAAGCAATACCATATGAGAACTTAAAAGTGTAGAGATTCATCATGCAATTTGGAAGTATTATTTAGCCTTTAAGTAAGCAGTAAGAGTTGTTCACCCACGAGAGAAAGCAATTGTAACACATCAGAAAGATTAAATCTAATTTTTTTCTTCACTAATATCAATAAAATAACAGAAAAGTTTCATTGTTGTGTGTTGTTCAAGTTTTTTCCTGTTCTTTTAAGTTGATAAGTATTCCAACTTGATCCCTTGCTTTCATGTTTTAAAGTAAAGTAAGAGGCTATTACCGGGTTTGCTTGTTAAATTCTTAGGCACAGAAGAAGCTGAAGAATTTTGTGATTTTAGGAATGCTGGAAATAGTGAAACTGGGGTCAAAACAAAAAATATAGAAGTGAATGCAGTTTTTTGTTTTGTTTTGTTTCAAGTTCCAAAAAAGATTTGGGTGTTGTGTGCTTTGCTTATTTTGAATAGGAGAGGGCTGTAAAGTCTTGTGCCTAATATGAAACAAAACTTACTGTGACAAAATGTGAAAGGGACAGAGCAAGGATGAAACATCCTCTCTTTTCCAGGAGACAGAAGTGAGGTCAGCTCTTAGCATCTTTGTTACTGAGGGGAGGAATTCTCTATTCTCTTTGCACAGCAGCAGCTCTATCTACATGCAGCCCTGGTCTGGATTTGCCTCTCGGTCTGCTACTCAATGTGAAAGAGCACCAGCTACCATTTGCACAGCCCTCTTGGCTGCTGTCACTTCTGGCTGCCTGTGCTGTGGCAACGTGATGACACTCAGAGTCCCGGGTGAGTTTTTTATAACATGGTATCTGCCCTTACTTGGGGTATCATAGTATCATAGAATGGTTTGGGTTGGAAGGGACCTTAAAGATCATCTAGTTCCAACCCCTCTGCCATGGGCAGGGACACGTCCCACCAGACCAGGCTGCCCAAGGTCCCATCCAACCTGGCCTTGAACACCTCCAGGGATGGGGCAGCCACAGTTTCCCTGGGCAACCTGTGCCAGTTTCTCACCACTCTCATGGTGAATGAAATTCTTCCTTATGTCTAGTCTAAATCTGCCCCTCTCCGGTCTATAGCCTTTGCCCCTCATCGTATCATCTCAAGCCTTTGTAAATAGTCCTTCCCCAGCTTTCTTGTAGCTCCTTTTGGGTACTGGAAGGTTGCTATAAGGTCTCCTCAAAGCCTTCTCTTCTCCAGGTTGAACAATGACCCTTTCCATGAAAATTTTTTTCCTAATGTCCAGCCTAAATCTCCCCTGGTGGAGCTTGAGGCCATTCCCTCTCGTCTTGTTCCCTGTCCCTAGTGAGAAGAGCCCAGCTCCCTCCTCTCCACAACCTCCTTTCAGGGAGTTGGAGAGAGCAATGAGGTCTCCCCTCAGCCTCCTCTTCTCTAGGATAAACACTCCCAGCTCTCTCAGCCGTTCCTCATAAGGCCTGTTCTCCAGCCCCTTCGCCAGCTCTGTTGCTTTTCTCTGGACTTGCTCCAGAGCCTCAACATCCTTCTTGTGGGGAGGGGCCCAGAACTGAACACAGGATTCAAGGAGCGGCCTCCCCAGGGCCAAGTCCAGAGGTGTTAGCGTCGGCGTGACAAACACATAACACTCCGGGAAGGGTTATATGTGGTGCTTTATTGTGAGGCCCCAGGAACAGGGGGCCAGTACCCAAATCCGGTTCCGATGACTGTTACAACGTGACCCAATTTATCCTCACGAGGTTTCACAATCTAATGTATATTCAACAGGTTGCATCATTGTCTAATGCGTATGTGTGTTTTGATAATTTCATCAGCAAGTTTTTATCAGCTCTTACTGCGCTTGGGCCTCCTTTAGCAACAAGCAATCAGTTTGTTACATTAATCTTATGCTTTCTATGAGGAACAGCTCTGTGAGTATTCTAGCTCACAGCTCAATAGACCACAAAGTAACAGCTCAAGGTCTACCAAAGAAAAGTTACCAGTGAGAAACAAGAGAAGCATTACAGCAGAACAATCGTTTAGTGTTGTAAAAGAAACTTTGAGCCTGTATAAGCGTTTTTATTCGTGGTGTCATTAGCATTCCTAAGTAACTAACACTTCTTTCTATACCACTAGGTTTTAAGATTTCTTGTAACTTTAAAACTACTACATACATTTACATCATTTCTTTTCTTGATTTGCAACTAATTCAAACTACTGTGTATAATAAAGTTTTAGATTCTTGCTCCAACAGAGGGAGTAGAACCTCCCTGGACCTGCTGGTCACGCCATTTCTGATCCAAGCCAGGATGCCAGTGGCCTTCCTGGCCACCTGGGCCACTGCTGGCTCATGGTCAGTTGCTGTCAATCAACAAATCCTGCTGCCTCCAGCATGGGGCTGTGAATGAGGCTCTCATGGCACATAATTCCACGGTGATCTCTAAATACATTCTTTATGTTTACTCTTACACAGACACGCAGAGATTCCCAGATGATTCCAACCCGATTCCTAATTTATTCTGTTATTGGTGGAACTATCTATAGGCGCTCAGAGAAGTTTTTAAATAGGTGTTTCTGAGCACCTTTCTTCTTAGCTGACAGCAGTTGTTTCCTGTCTCGCAAATCCACAAAGACACTTGGAATTGGTCGGACCCTGCAATGCAGAGACACAGAAGTATTAGAAAGTGCTACGTGAGCTCGTTGCCCCATTCCAACATTGCTAGACAGAAGGGTTAAAATACGTCATCTTGCTAGAATATCCCATAATGTGAAAGAAATTGTTACTGGGAATATTTTAGCTTGTCAGAGGAAGCTTCTACATCTGAAAAGAAAGCCTTCATCTCTTACGCTGCAGCCTGATACACAGAGACTGGCTTTCCGGTCAGAACAAACTCTGCTGTGAGCAGCCAGCTGGGATCAGCCGTCACCCAGCTAAGATACCTCAGTGGATACTACCAGTACTTGAAGAAACAATAGAAAAAGAAGCTCTGCCTTTTAGCTAACTCGTACCTAACACCTATTTTCCTTAGCATACAAGTGGTTCTACCATAGAATCATAGAATCAACAGGTTGGAAAAGACCCACTGGAACATCAAGTCCAACCATTTTTCTATGAAAAAGGATGAGTAATTATTAAATGTTAACAGTGGTTTCAGGAACTGAGAGCTTTAATGATGTTTGAGTGCAGGCAGAAGGTGTTTTTTTCACTGAGAACAGCTCTCCTCAGGAAGATTATTATAGAATGATAGAATAATTTGGGTTGGAAGTTCCAAACCCAGTTCCAAACCCCCTGCCACGGGAAGAGACACCTCCCACTGGAACAGGGGCTCCAAGCCCCATCCTACCTGGCTTTGAACATCTCCAGGGTTGGGGCAGCCACAGCTTCCCTGGGCAACCTCTTCCAGTGCCTCACCACTCTCATGGTGAAGAAATTCTTCCTTATATCAAGCCTAAATCTGCCCGTCTCCAGTTTATCCCCATTACCCCTCGTCCTATCACCACAAGCCTTTATGAACAGCCCCTCCCCAGCTTTCTTGGAGACCCTTCAGGTACTGGAAAGTCTCTATAAGATCTCCTTGGAGCCTTCTCTTCTCCAGGCTGAACAAGCCCAACTCTCTCAGCCTGTCCTTGTATGGGAGGTTCTCCAGCCCTTGGATCATCTCTGTAGCCTCCTCTGGGCCCTCTCCAACAGCTCCATACCCTCCTTACATTGAGGATTCCAGAACTGGATCCAGTACCCCAGATGAGGTCTCACAAGAGAGGAACAGAGGGGCAGAATCCCTTCCCTTGACCTACGCCCATACTGCTTTTGATGCTGCCCAGGACACGGTCGGTTTCTGGGCTGTGAGTGCACATTGCCGGCTCACATCAAGCTTCTCTTCCTCTGTGCACTAAATAAACACATGTACCTGGCCAGCAAACCTAGAAAATCATGGTTGCATTTGTTATCTACTATCATATCTATTACTATTAACTATGTAAACACTCTGCTTAATATCACCTAACATTTCACTGCTTCTCTGCAGTGTGAGGCACAGCCCTCCGTCTCTCCACTTTGCTGCGGACGGTGGCTTTGATATTCAGGGGCAGGGACCGGCTCTTCTTGTCGACATCACACTTGAGGTTGAAGTCTAGCTCTCCTCCTTGTTGCGGTGTCAGGACAACTCTAATGGGAAGCCTGGTGAGAGAAGACCTTGTTTTGCTCCATTCACTGTCTCTCAGCTCTTGTGGCCCCACATTGCTCGCTCTCTGGGAGAGAAGCTGTGGTGGGACTCCAAGTCAGGGAGAAACCAGGAGAGTTTACTGCTCTGCCAGGGCCTCCCTCCGTGGAGCAAAGCTTGGTGAGAACCGTTTAGGGTATGATGGTCCTGTGCAATGAAATCATAGAATCACAGAACCACCAGGTTGGAAAGGATCCATCAGATCATCGAGACCAACCATTCCCATCAATCCACCCATCCCTTAAACCCCTCCAGGGAAGGTGACTCAACCCGCTCCACCTGGGCAGCTTCTGCCACTGCCCAATCACCCTTTCCATGAAATACTTTATCCTAGTGTCCAGCCTGAACCTCCCCTGATGCAGCCTGAGGCTATTCCCTCTCGTCCTGTCCCCTGTCCTTTGGGAGAAGAGCCCAGCTCCCTCCTCTCCACAACCTCTTTTCAGGGAGTTGTAATGGCAGAAAACATTGCTGAAATGGCAGAGGATACAGCAAAAAGGCAGCAAACACTGAACTGACACTAATCTTATCACCCTGCTCACGTGCTACCAGATCCAACTTCTCTCCCAAACATAGAGAAAGGCACTTGCAGATCTCTTGTGTCTCCGATCCTACATGGCAACGGTGACATCCTCTTTGCAAAGAGGAATCATCCGGCTCCCCTGACGGATGCCCAGCGCAGGAGCCACCAAACTGACCTTGTGTCATTTCTGTGAGTAATTCCAATGTCATTTCTGAGTGTGGAATCAAACACAGGGACATCTGGAACTAATACTTTTCAGGGGAGCTGATGCAAGGTGCTATCTTATCTGGCACCCAGTGGCAAGTCAAAGTTTGCTATCTTTTAAGCCACAGCAGAGCAAAATTTGGTAGCTTTTAAGCCACAGCAAAGCTGCCTGGTGCCACAGCCGGGCAGGCTCTGAGTGGGACATCCAGAGTGGGTGAGCAGATGAGCTGATGAGCTGCTTGAACTTGTAGTCATGTCTGATCACGACTCATAGCTGCAGTTTACAAGAAAAAAAGCATCCACTTTCGCACAGGCAAACCTGCGAAAGATCTACTTCTGCAAGGCTGTTGCTGCCCCCGTGATGGGCTTAGATGCTGCAGGTGTGCTTTGTGCTCTCGGTGACTTTGCACTAAAGGATCACAAAGAAGAAAGATGATCTTGCACACTTAAGGTCACTGGTTCAGCAGGGTCACAAAGTTAAAACCCCCAAACATGTCTCTGTCATGAAAACTTGAAGACTGAACACTTGAATTGCTCCAGGAAGGGTGTCTAGAAGATGAAGGTAACCCAGACACATCCACTTTATGGAGAAACCAGCGGTTTCAGCCTGTTTCCACTGGGAAGGAACAGAAGAAGGCAGATGTACGTTATAGCGGAGAGTCGCCTGGTGACTGCAGAGGGAAAGGAGCCTCAAAAGCAAAAGGACAGCTCTGTGCTTGGCATGGGGGAGAGGAATTACCTTGAAAGAGGAGCGATGGAGCCTTTCCAGGGTTTTATCTCCACTTTGCATCCCTCAGAGTAGGGAGAGCTTTTCTTGAAGGCGAAGTTGAACGCTTCCGACTCTCCGTTGACCAAATACATA
Organism: Coccyzus lansbergi; assembly: GCA_033558105.1. Taxonomy (NCBI): domain Eukaryota; kingdom Metazoa; phylum Chordata; class Aves; order Cuculiformes; family Coccyzidae; genus Coccyzus; species Coccyzus lansbergi. The sequence goes on along the minus strand of JAUMJK010000184.1, from coordinate 58,068 downwards.
GTCTGCTCAACCTCGCGCCCTGCAGAGAGGACAAAGCAGCGGCTGAAAACTTTTGTTTCTCTGGTCACCAGACCACCAGTGCCCACGGCGCTCCTGCCTGCTGTCAGGGGATCTGTAAGGACCTGTACTGGTCCTTTCCGCAAGGACCTTGCAGCACGGCACGTTCAGGGTGCCAACGCGGAAAACAACACTTCTGATTCCCTGAGCTCCCTGCACCGCCCTCCAATTTCCTCTTGGAAACAGCCCCAACTATGTGCCTTGTCCCTAACATAGACCTTCTTCCCTTCCCCTTCCTCTTCCTCGAACCCTCAGGTGCCAAGAGCTGGATGCTTTGCTCCCAGGAGCCCATTTCTATTTCCAGCTTCCCCATGGGAGCCTGCTGGAATAACGAGACTGCTGAGCCCCTGGAGAGGGATCAAGTATGAGCATGGTGCTTACCGATTTTCAGCGAGGGGAACTTCATGTACTCTCTGTCCAGAGCCACTGCTGGGTTGGTGGCATTTCCCACCAACAGGAATGGGAGAGAGACGTTCTGCTCAGGAATTGTGAAGACCCAGGATGATTCCGTGATGCCCAACTGCTGGGAGACGAACTCAAATTGCATCTGTGGGACAAAGAGGCAAATGAAGGCAAGCTGCTGCCTGGCAGGGTAAGGAAAGAGGGATGCGGCCTAGACCACCCAGAAACACATGGAACCTCCACCTTATCTTGCTGAGCTGCTGTCAATCACCAGGTTGGAAGAGACCCACCGCATCATCGAGTCCAACCATTCCTATCAAACACTTTATAAACCATGTCCCCCAGCCCCTTGTCCACCCGTCCCTTAAACCCCTCCAGGGAAGGTGACTCAACCCCCTCCCTGGGCAGCCTCTGCCACTGCCCAATGGACCCTTTCTGTGAAAATTTTTTTCCTAATGTCCATCCTGAACCTCCCTTGGTGGAGCTTGAGGCCATGCCCTCTTGTCCTGTCCCCTGTCACTTGGGAGAAGAGCCCAGCTCCCTCTTCTCCACAACCTCCTTTCAGGGAGTTGTGGCGTACAGAGTGAGAACAGGTTTATCTGTGAGTTCATTTACACTAGAGTCAAAGGTTTCTACACGGTCTTGACGAACTCGCAACGAGTGAAGATGCAGCTGGTATTAAAGTGGCACACACGCATATTGGATCTCCCGCCTTAATTTTCTGCACCCACCTCTGCTGTCTGCCCTGGCTTCATCTGACCTCTCTCTGTGAGGCAGACAAAAGCTTGCTGTTTCAGTGGGTCTTCGGGGTCACAACAAGTCCATTGGAAAGAATATGTAGAACTGGTTGGGTTCTCAGCCATGAAGGTCCTGGGCACACAAAGAGAAAAGGACTAGTAAGGTGATGTTGAGACATTAATGACTCTGTCCTGCTGCAGAAATCAGGCACTGCCAGTCCTGGTCACCATCTGGGAGGACTGATTTCGTACAGAATCATAGAATCACTAGGTTGGAAAGGACCCGTTGGACCATCGAGTCCAACCATTCCCATCAACCACTAAACCATGCCCCTCAGCACCTCGTCCACCTGTCCCTTAAACCCCTCCATGGAAGGTGACTCAACCCCCTCCCTGAGCAACCTCAGCCAGTGCCCAGTGACCCTTTCCGGGAAATATTTTTTCCTAATGTCAAGCTTGAACTTCCCCTGCTGGAGCCTGAGGCCATTCCCTCTCGCCCCGTCAGAGGGCAAATGACACTGGCAACACAAACATTTCTCCTGCTTTCTATGGGCCCTGTTTGTTTCCCTGCAGATTGACAGCTATCAACAAAGAAACTAGTGAGGATATAGACAAAATCTTGAATGGTACAACAGGGAGACCAAGTGAAAATGGTATCATCCACTCCAGTAAGACTCCTTTAGAAGATGACATCCTCTGTGGTGGGTCAGCCTTCACTCATCCTGCCTGACCAACAAAAGCAGTAGGAATGTCCCAGAGACGCTCTTTCCAAGAGATAAAGGTTGTACTGAGCACACTGGGGGTACATGGTCCTCCAAGACCGACCCACACCCTCTTGAAGAAAGGGACAAAGAGGAAAAACCAAAATAGCCATCTGGCCTTCAGTGATCAGGTTGTTGCAGCCCCAAAATCGGCTGGTGGCCCAGGCTCAGCTGATCACAGGCAAGGTACAGATGCACCTTGTGGCTTGGAAGAGTAGCCAGAGAGGTCTCTAAGGGAGGTGACAAGGAGACCATCACCAGGAGAAGCCACGTCCGTGCTTACTTGCTCTTCCTGCTGCGCACTCCAACTGCGGTAAACTTGATCACTTGTGTGTTGGGATCCAGCTGCACATGTTCTCGTCGCTTCGCCTCCCGCATGTACCTCTTTGAAGCGAGATAATCATAGTCCTCTAGCTTGAAGCGGCAGCTTGGCGTCAGGCCACTCCCCTTCACAGTCACCTCTTCAGGGCCCTTCAGGTTTGGTATCGGGCTAAGAATTCTAGGAAGACAGGGACTGCTATTAGTCTATTAGAACCGCTATTTCATAACGCTATGGAACACTTCCAGGCAGCCAGCTGCTTGCCTCTTTGCTGGTGCGCCAGAGACTGTGCTATCTTCTCTCCGTGCGAGCACCAATGAGCAAATCAAAGAGAATTGTGCTCCCTGTCCCAGAGATCAAACAGCAGAAGCACAAGCATTTATGTGTATAGAGAACAACGGCAGCACACAGCTCGCTGTGTAGGTAGGGGGAACCATGCTGGACTAATATAGAAGCAAATATAGGGCTTGCCCCCTTGACAGTTTTTCTGGGTGTCTTGTTGCTGAATTTACAACCCTCCAGGAGCTTCACATTCATAGAATCATAGAATCATCAGGTTGGCAAGGACCCACCGGGTCATCGAGTCCAACCGTTCCCATCAGTCACTAAACCATGTCCCTCAGCACCTCATCCACTCGCCCCATAAACCCCCTCCTTGGGCAGCCTCAGCCAGTGCCCAGTGACCCTTTCCATGGAAATTTTTTTTCTTGATGTCTGAACTTTCCCCGGTGGAGCTTGAGGCCATTCTCTCTTGTCCTGTCCCCTGTCCCTTGGGAGAAGGGCCCAGCTCCCTTCTCTCTACAACCTTCTTCCAGGGATCTCCCCTCAGATGCCTCTTGTCCAGGATAAACCCCCCCAGCTCCCTCAGCCCCTTCCCCAGCTTCGTTGCTCTTCCATGGAGTCGCTCCAGAGCCTCAACAACCTTCTTGTGGTCAGGGGCCCAGAACTGACCCCAGGATTCGAGAAGCAGTCTCACCAGGGCCGAGTCCAGAGGGAGAAGAACCTCCCTGGACCTGCTGGCCACACCATGTTTGATCCAAGTCAAGATGCCATTTGCCTTCTTGGTCACCTGGGCCACTGCTGGCTCATGTTCAACCAACACCCCTAAGTCTGTCTCCTCCAGGCAGCTTCCTAGCCAGACTTCTCTTTGTCTTGAGCTGCTCAGGGTTGTTGTGTCCCAAGTGCAGAACCCAGCATGTGGCCTCATCCCATTGGTCTCAGCCTAGCAGTCCAGCCTCTTCAGATCCCTTTGCTGAGCCTCCTGACCCTCCAGCAGATCCACGCTTCCACCTAGCATAGTGTCACCTGCAAACTTGGTCAGGGTGCACTTGATGCCTTCATCCAGGTCATTGATAAAGACCTTGAATAGGGCTGACCAGGTTTCCTACTCGCAGCATCTCACAGCACCTCATTCCCTATTTTCTCTGCCCAGGGTGGTGTTCCCTCAATGCAGGAAAAGCAAGAAAGTTGTTGATGTTATCTTCAAGCAATATGTGATGGACACAGGCGGGAATGTTCAGACTCAGCGATCCAGTGGGTCTTTTCCAACATGGTGATTGTATGATTCTATCATAGCCATATTCTTTCTTGGTGGTGGAGAGAGCAGTATTGGTTCCCCCTTCCGAGCATGGGAAGTGATGCTGGGCAGCTCAGGTGGCACTCTCTGCCCAGGCCAGAAGGTCACTGGGGTATGAGAGGCAGCCTTGGCTCTGAGTTCAGGGGGAGCAACCATCCTTACCGTGGGTCCTGGCTGATGGTGGGATACAGGCAGGTGCCTCTGCACTGCAGCTGGTATTGACGCTTTGTTCCCACGATCTCGAAATGCAGCCTCTGATCAAACTGGCCCAGCTCCATGGAGCTGAAGAAGACCTTCAGTTCCACCTTGCCGTGGGCTGGCACAATCCATCGACACTGACTCAGCCTAGCAATTGAAGAGGAGAATTCAGACCTTGTGAACAAGCAAACAAGACAAAGAGGAGGGTTGTGGACTTGCGATCCCATGGAGGGGCCAGCAAATCACCCCTGTGGAGTTGTGGATGATGGACCTCGTTTGGTGAGACGGATGGGATCACTTCCTCCCTCACAGCTTACCTGGTAGGTCTCTGTGGGGTTGGGGCTCTCTCCACATCGCCGAGGTTCACTTTGGAGGAAGATCCGGATCCAACTCCGTGATCTTTCCTGCCATGGCTGGAACTCTGTCTGTCCTCGGAAGTCTTCTGGCCATGCACAGCTTTCGCCTTCTTTAACTTGTCCCTGATTGAGGTGACCCGTGACTTTGACTTCTTTGCATGAAGAGGAGAAAGAAAAGGGAGAGGTAAGACCTGCTCTGAGACATCCCCGTTCTGGAAAGAAAGCCGGATCTTCTCTTAACCAACAGAAGAGTGAATAAACACATAACCTGCCTCTACCGGTGTCACAACTGCCCAGGGACTTGATCTTCCTTATTGGATTTTGTTTTGGCCACAACACCTTCTCATCTAGGAGCCTCTCCTCACCCAGGGCCCTCTCCTCAAGGGATGCTGAGGGCTTTAGGTGACTCTCTCATCTTACAGAACCCATATCTCAAGCAAAACTGTCTCTTTTGGGCAGTCAAAAGGGATGCCTGCAGACACGGGACCCCATCGTCACTGCCCATCCCCTACGATCCTTTCCCATCCTCCCTGCCACCACGTGCCCCATGCAGCCCGGTCTCTTGTACCTTCACTGTGAGCGCAGCCGGGACAAGCAAGTGACTCGAGGTACTCTTCTTCTTGTCTTCCACAGTGGTGTCTTCCGGATCAACAAAGAAGAAGTGCTCCAAGGGATCTGCCACAGGGGCCACCCGCTCCTCCGGGTAATGGACCACGGAGTAAAAAGCAGCGGAGGGAATGGGAGGCCCTGAAGGACCCAGACCCAGCTCATCCAGGATCTAAAGCATAAGAGAAAACCCTGATTATACTCCCACCGCTTTTATCCTCACACTCCTTAAAGGCACTGAGCTTTTGGCACTTTTAAAAAACTATTTACATGGAGTAAAGTGCTTTTTATTTTATGCCCAAGGGGGCTGGCAGCTCTAGAGCGGTGCCAGCACCTACAGGTGGACCTAGAGAGAAACTTCTCCCTTGAGCAGCTTAGCTGAAGGAAACAACAGGCCTGGTCTGCCCCGTCCTGGGACCGTTTTTCATGATTACCAGACTGGGAAACTGAAAAACCCAGGACGCTTCTACAGAAAGCACTCCCTCTTTCCCACCACGTGAGGGTTGCTGAGAAGGCTGACACGGAGTCATTATGGAACATAATTAGTGGTCTGGACAAGCCTCTGTGTTGTCGTCACCTGGCAGGACACACCAGGGCTCAGATCATGGCAAGATCACCTTGAGCTCTGACCCTTGCAGGGTTTTACCTGTTCCACTGGTGGCAACTTGCCACTCTCCAGGATCTCCTTAATCACATCTTCAGCAGTCGGCACCTGTACCTCCAAGCAAGGCACCCCGATATCCTGGCCTCTGGATGCCTCTTCTGCAGGTTCCTCTTCCACAACAGATACCTTGGAGTCGTCAGCAGCCTTCAGTTCTGCCATCAACTTCTTCTCCGGGCGATTTTTCTCTTTGCGCTCCTTTTTATCCTTCCAGGACTTGAGGATGGATAAGTGCCTGAGACGCTTTTCTTTGTGGCTCACGGGGGACAGCAAGATACCCTGAGCTCTGTCCCAGGATGATAAAATGTGGGCCACATCCTTCTGCGCTGCCTCGTACATCTTAAACTTCTTGGCCAAGTTTTTCTTACTCCAGGCCTGTCCTTCAGTTTTCCCTGATTCTGGGTCTGCAGGTTCCCCTCCTGCTGAGCTAATTCCCTTGACATTTATAGTAGGGCCCTTCTTTTTTGCCCCTTTGGTTTTCCAGGAAGTATAATGCTGGGACAGGTTCACAAAATAGATGTGACGTCGATTCTTGAGAGCTCGAAGCAGGCAGAGGAGAGCTGATGACATGCTGGGCGCAAAGCGTGTCTCCAGGCTGTCAAACACGACTCCTTGATAACAGTCCCTCCGCTGAGGATAAAGTCAAATGGAAAGAGTAAGTCAGCTATTGAATGCACTGGGCGGCTGCTCAGCAATTCCAAGTGTCGAAGGACACCAGCCATCGTTGCTCCAAAGCGTTGCTCTTTCCCTACACTCCCAATACATCGCTCGAAGATCCTTGCACGCAGCCCAAGACTCTTCCAAGAGTAGATGTAGATCCTTTCCTCTCCCAACTACCCCTTGCTGCCTGTCTCGCTGTAGCAGGAATTATCATCGGCCCCCACCCTGCGTACCTGCAGTCTTTCGGAGAGGATTTCCACCAGCAAGTCCTCTGGTAACACGCAGCTCATAAATCCCTCCTCCCCTTCTGTGCTGCTCGACCGTCGCAGTGTAGAAGCGCAGCCAAAGAAAAGGGCGGACTGAGAAAAGATGGACAAAGTTGAATACCACAAAAGAAAGAAAATGCTTTGGAAACCCCTCAACAATTCTGATTGCTGGCTTTGGGAGCCAGGGTCTCTTGCTAGCGGGAGACAAAACCAGATCTGCAGGCCAGAAGCATCAGGGGAGAGACCTGGGAGGGGGTCACGTCCCTTGGCCAGCACAGACACAACAGGACAAGGGCTGAATCCCCTCAAGGAAAGGAGATTCAGACCAGAAAAGACATTTTTTTTCTGCCAAGGGTGGTGAAACACTGGAACAGGTTGCCCAGAGAGGTGGTAGATGCCCCATCCCTGGAATCCTTCAAGATCAGGTTGTATGGGGCTCTGAGCAATCTGATCAAGTTGAAGATGTCCCTGCTCACTGCAGGGGGTGTGGACTCAATGACCTTTAGCTGCCCCTTCCAACCCAAACCATTCTACGATTCTCAGAGGCAACAGAAATGTCTTGTGTATTAACCAGAGCTAATCGTGCTTGGCCTGGGAGCCTGCAGTATCTATTGGATGCTGTTTCTGAGACTGGGATGAGTGCCCCCCCACCTCTTCCTCTTGCCTCCTGCAGTGCTCACCTGGACTCGCGATGCGATGGACCTCAAGCTGTCTTTCAGTCTGGACTGGGTCCTGGGCTTGCGGCGGGAGGAGATATCTGCGGAGGGGACAGAGGGCTCAGCTGGGATGCGGATGGTCCTGCGCTTCGGGGAGCAAGCAGGCACCTTCCACCCCACTGGGCACAACCCTGTGCTTGGACAAGGATGCAGCACGCATCCCCCAGCTGCTGGGCCTTCCACAAGCAGCTCCTTCCTTGCTCCTCTTACTGGCTTGCTAAAGCACATCTTCAGATACCGTTTTAAAGCCAGAGAGCTTCTAATACACAGCCCCGTGTCCCTCCCAACAAACGTGCATGCTGGTGACACCATTTGCACGGTACCTCTCGTGGATCAAGCCAAGGATTTGTCCTCCAGCACCATCAGCTTCCACACCTTGCATCCACCCTGCATTCTCACACAGAGACTGGAACATGCAGCCCTGCCCCAGCTCCATCGCCCATCTCTGCTCATGCCACATCCTCCATGCAAGAAAACCTGACCCAGCCCCCTAGAGCCCTCTTCCACTCCACCAGCTCCCAACCCAACCACGTTCAAAGCTGAGCGATGCAAAACTTCTCCCACCAGAGCCAACGTCCTGCCTCGCCCCACAGAGCTCAGAGCACCAGCTGCACAGTGAAATTTCCTAAAAGTCTCTGATCTCATGTGGAGAACCACAGAACGTGCATGAGCTGCGTGACCTGACAGGGTGTATGGGAAATATCTCTGGGGAAAAGAGCTCATCTGCAGTGCCTCCCTCATCTGAAAGTCCCTAGAGTGTTCATTCTTCCCTTCATCTCATGTTTGTGAAGCCGCACTCAAAGTCACCCATCTGGTGCTCAATGAGCTACTTCAGAGGGGTTTTTAACTCATCAAAATGAGTAGCAGTTCTGCCGGATAACAATGAGGAGCAAGGTGGATTCAGCTTTGAATAGATATTAACCTCTGAGGTGGATACAAGGCTGAGGGGACTCCTCATTGCTCTCTCCAACTCCCTGACAGGAGGTTGTAGAGAGGAGGGAACTGGCCTCTTCTCCCAAGGGACAGGGGACAGGACGAGAGGGAAGGGCCTCAAGCTCCACCAGGGGAGGTTCAGGCTGAACATTAGGAAAAAATACTTCCCTGAAAGGGCACTGGCAGAGGCTGCCCAGGGAGGAGGTTGAGTCACCTTCCCTGGAGGGGATGAGGCGCTGAGGGTCATGGCTTAGTGGCTGACAGGAATGGTTGGACTCGATGATGCGGTGGGTCTCTTCAACCTCGTGATTTGATGATTCTATGATCTTTCCTTACCAGTATCCTGCTCACAGGCAGCCACCATGCACAGGTCCCGTGCACGGAGCCCTGCCAAGCTCGTGCTGTTGGTGATGGCTTCTGTCACGATGGCATCAATGGATAAGCAGGCAGCACCATAGTATTTGGACAGGGCAGTCGCTGCTGAGGTCTTTCCTGGAGAGAGAGAGAGAGAGAGAGAGAGAGAGGAGGGAGTCACTGCTTGGTGACACTTGCGTGTGAGATGTTTTCACGAAAGGCACTGAAAATCCCCCATATGGGATTTCAAATTCTCAAGGACAATCAGAAGGTGAGTGTCCCTTTAGGGAAGGCCATGAGGGGGGCAGCTTGGGCATGGCTACAAGAGTTAAACTCTGCAGCCAAGAGGGTTGTCTCCACCTCGTGTTCATCTGAGGACTCTGTCCCTTGTGGTGATGTCAACTCTGGGCCAGGGTCTCGAGCCTTATCCCACCATGATTCTGACCATTCTCTAGCCCCCGTTGGTCGGTGCTGTCCAAGGCAACATCTGGCCATGGTTTGGGGGTCAGGAGGGGTCACAAACGGCTCTAACGAGGTAACGTGGACCCTAGGCAGTGTGGTACCACAAGGCAACAGGGACACGGCCACCCTGTTTTGGGGATGAGAGCATAGATGCATGAGCCATGCCACTTGCACCAGCAAGGTGAAGGCCTAGGGGAGTTTCATTTACCAGAAGAGTCGTGGTCTATGTCACTTGGACTCATTACCAAAGTGCCTGGTCCACCCAGTTCCCCTCCCTCCCTCTTGTAGGCAAGGGCTGTAGCTCATGTACCTGTGAGGGGTGCCCCATGGATGATGACGACAATTCCTCTGTGGTTTTGGGCCGCACGCCCTTCTGCAGAGATGTCGATCCCGAGGTGGCGGGCAATGGCCTTGTAGACAGGGCTGTCATTCTCTTCTCCTGCAGCCTCCTTGCTGCTGGCAGTGCTCGCCTCAGGCTCTGCTGTGTAGAATGATGTAGAAAAGTCAGCCACCTGCCTACCCATGATCCTGATCAGCCTCCCCATCCCCTCAAACCCTGAAAGAGAAGACTCTGCTGAAACCAACATCACATCCGAGGTCTCACTGTGCCCTTCCTTTAGGATCATGCAGATCAGGGTCTGCCCTAGATACCAGTGAAGGTGCCAGGTCAGAGCAAATGAGTGGCCGAAGGAGGAAAGAACAAGCATTTGGCAATATCTAAAAGGGCCAAACCTCCTTCCACCAGCTCTCAACATGGTCCTCGTGAGAGTTCTGTCCCAAGTCTTGTTGGGTGTGGGGTCAGAGAGGCAGGACCAGGCGCTTTACACAGTCCTAAGGGAGAGGCTCCACTTGGGGATTAAGCAATTATCCAAAGGCTTTACGAGTATAGATGTGGTTGGGCTTGGAATTCACCAGAACAGGATTTTCAAAGAGCTCCAAGCCAGGCAATCTTCTCTTTGCCACACTTTGCATGGCAAAATACAGAGAAATTCCCAAGCAGGGAGACTCCCAAGGCCTGTCCAGGCTATCTCTGCCCTCACAGGAATTCTGAGCTTGTGCTTTTGTTGCTGGGAAGGAGCAAATATAAATTAGCTACTGACGTTGGACCTGATCCTACTAGCTGAAGAATTTATCCCACCCTACTCCCTGGGGTTCAGGGACACAAGGAGACACCCTGATTGTTTTCCCCAATCCACAGAAGGCAGGCACGAGCTTTGGCCGTGCTCAGGGCTGGCAGAGGACATATGTTTCACCTGGGAATCCCTCTAACACACTGAGGAATGGGTGGCTGCTAAAAGCACGGGCTTTCCGTAGAGACCAAGGTCGAGAGCTCAGGGCGCGTGGCCTGGACTCCCTGCTGCGTCTACACTCAGGACAGCTCAAATTCTAAAGTCTTACCATTGGCCGGGCCTTCTAGTTTCCCATTCCTGGACTCTGACTGCTTGTCCTGAAGCCTCTTCTGAACTTCGTAGTACTCCAGAAGCTCTTGGGGCAGCTTGTCACCCGGGGCACGTGGAGGAAGCAACAGGATGTTTTCGGAATTGTAGCCCTTCAGCATCCTCAGGATCTGTGCGTATGGGGAAGAGAAACCATATCTAGGATGTGTTTCTTGACCTTCATCACTTCATCGCATTAACATCGCTTCATCACATTAACAGGCTCCCCAGCCAATCTATCTGTTCCTGCATTCCTTCATCCCAACAACACGGACTACTCAAGACCCTCCACAGCCTGCCAGAAGAGCTTGGCTGCCCTTGAATCCTAGAATCCTAGAGTAACTAGGTTGGAAAAGACCCACCGGATCACTGGGTCCAGCCATTCCTGTCAATCACTAAACCATGTCCCTCAGCACCTCATCCACCCGTCCCTTAAACCCCTCCAGGGGAAGTGACTCAACTCCCTCCCTGGGCAGCCTCTGCCACTGCCCAATGATGACTCTTTCCATGATTTTTTTTTCCTGATGTCCAGCCTAAACCTCCCCTGGCGGAGCTTGAGGCCATTCCCTCTCATCCTGTCCCCTGTCACTGGGGAGAAGAGGCCAGCTCCCTCCCCTCCACAATCTCCTTTCAGGGAGCTGGAGAGAGCAATGAGGTCTCCCCTCAGACTCCTCTTCTCCAGGATAAACACACCCAGCTCTCTCAGCCACTCCTCTTGTTCTCCAGCCCCCTCTCCAGCTTTGTTCTTGTTCTCTGGACTCGCTCCAGAGCCTCAACATCCTTCTTGTGTTGAGGGGCCCACAACTGAACACAAGATTCAAGGAGCGGTCTCACCAGTGCCTAGTACAACATCACCAGGCTTTGTTTGGGAGATGCCTCCATCTCCCTGACGTTATCCTGGGAACGCTGGAGCGCTGTCAAGCTAGGGGAGCTGGCCCATGGGGTCAGACCTTCCCTCTCACCTGCTCCTCCTTGAGGTACTGGTGGTCAAACTCCAGGGAGTAAAACTCGATGGGGAACTCGCATGGGTTCTTCACCGTGACCGTCCCCTCCGCCCCTTGGCTGTTTGGCAGCACTGGTCCCAGCTCAAGCACCGGGGGGCAGAACTCCAGCTTTGGCTCCAGCCCGTGCCCCGAGACCGGCAGCTGGAGGTGCTGGCTGCTCTCACAAAGTTCAATCTGCAAAATGCTTTTGTAGGATGTCTGCAAATAGAGAAGCAAAGAAAGCTGTTCTGTGAAGTTCCATGTGACAAGGTCTCCAAATCAATCCTTGCCCCAAGGGCAAGGACAGTTATTAATACCACTAAAGTGAATGGGAAACAGGGATTTACTTATAGCAGAGGGCTACAGCATCTGCATGTTGGCTCCAAGTAACTGAGACAAGTCCTAGTGTGAAGCATAACTGGATATTGGGTACGGTATGATTTAAAGTCATCTATCAGATGTTTTCACCTAGTGATGAGAAAGTTCCTCAGGGTTACACTGCCCAGACACAGGCAAACATCAGCTACATGGAAGAGGCAGATGAGGTCTTGCTGGATAGAAGTGAGACCCCTCCTCTCTGCTCAGTCCGCCCCTCTGGTCAAAGCCAGAGACAAGACATAATTTCTACTAGCAGTTAAAACATCCCTGGGACTGTTGCAAAGCATGAATCATAGAACCATAGAATCACTAGGTTGGAAGAGACCCACTGGATCATTGAGTCCAACCATTCCCGTCAATCACTAAACCATGTCCCTCAGCACCTCGTCCACCTGCCCCTTGAACCCCTCCAGGGAAAGTGACTCAACTCCCTCCCTGGGCAGCCTCTGCCACTGCCCAAAGACTCTTTCCGTGAAAAATATTTTTCCTAATGTCCAGCCTAAACCTCCCCTGGTGGAGCTTGAGGCCATTCCCTCTTGTCCTGTCCCTTGGGAGAAGAGCCCAGCTCCCTCCTCTCCACAACCTCCTTTCAGGGAGTTGGAGAGAACAATGAGGTCTCCCCTCAGACTCCTCTTCTCAAGGTTAAACACCCCCGGCTCCCTCAGCCACTCCTCTTGTTCTCCAGCCTCTTCCCCAACTCCATTGCTCTTCTCTGGACTCACTCCAGAGCCTCAACATACTTCTTGTGGTCAGGGGGCCAGAACTGACCCCAGGATTCAAGGAGCGATCACAGCAGTGCCATCATGTCTCCATCATTTCTGCTGACCCTCAAGCTGCTGGGAGCCTGCAGGCCGGATGGGATGCAGCCACAGGGATGCCGGCAGCAAACCACTACACATGACTGTCCTGCCATGCCCAGAAATGTCTTTGGTGGCTGTTTTTTCTGCTGTTACCAGCAGCAGGATTAGCTTGGCCTGGTCCCTGTGAAGGTGCCAGTTGTCTCTGCACAAGGACATTTCAGTCTGCAAATACACCCACGTGAGGGTGAAGATGAGAGGAAGCAAGCAGATTTCCCACTATGTGCAGAGAGGTAGCAGTGCCTTGATGCTCTCCGTGCAAGCTCCCCGTGGGGATTTCAAAGCCCCTCTCAGAAGACGGTGCTGCAGGGGAAACTGAGGCACAGTGCATACAGGGCTTGCAGAAAGCTTGCCGACTCATCTCCAGCTCCCCGCGCTGGGCTCTCATCCCCACCCTGCCCTGCTAGACCTCCTGGGGATGACAACCACCAATCTCACCTCTTCTTTGGGTGAAAACCTGATTTTCACATTGCACCGTTGTCCTGGCGAAAGGGTTCCAGCTGTGGGCAGCGCTGTGAAAACATGAGGCTTCCTCTCCCTCACCTCCTGAAGCAGCTTCTGATGCACATTTTTGTCCACCTGAGCACAAAGCAAAAATGTGACGTCTCCTTGGTCTGGTAGGACAGACCCCATCCAAATGAGATGCTTAGAGCACCCACATTGAAAGCAGCTCTAGAACTGGAGCGCAAGCAGATAAGGGGACACTGCTCTCAGAAGAGGAGGAATGGGTGAAGGTGGCAGAGAAGCAAAGCATCAGCTCAGGAACAAGGCCAGGTGAACCAGCCTTGCTCCAGAGCCTCCAAGAGCATCCTTCAACGATCTATAGCCCAAGTGCTGAAGCAGCCACAGGGGCAGAAAAGGCAAAAGAGGCAGAGAAAAGCCAACCAAGAAGTCACCTAAGACATTTTCTGGGCTTTACCTTCTTAACAGGTTCACCGATGGTAAGGAACCATTTGCAGGGCACCTGTAACCGATTGCGGAACTGTATGGTTTCCTCCTTGCACTGCCCACACTGGACAGCAGAGAACTCCAGGCTGTTCCTGGAGAGGCACAGAGACGGCAGAGACACGGTGGCTCGGAGTCGGATGTGGAACGTAGGGCCTTCTTCCACCTAGTGAAGAGCATACAGCTGAGAATCCAAGCGACATCTGCTGCTGTCCCCAGCCTGCCACCTGCCCTCAGAGGGAGCGTGGCCACAGGGATGTGAGGAAGCAGGCGGTACCTTGATGGGCAGGAGCGCGTCCACCTGTCCCAGAGGCAGGTTGGCACTTTCTGGGTCGAAGCATACTTTAAGTGCCTTGGTCTCGCAGCAGGGCAGGTCCCTGACGTGGTTTGGTTCCACTACAAAACCTTGAACAGATGAAGATAAAGCAGCTGAGACACACAATCAACGCGAGCATCTCACAAGCATCTTAAAGCCATGGGAGAGCTGAAGGACCCTTTACACCTGTGGAGAAGAACATCACTCTTTCTCCCTTGTCCAAGCACAAGGAAAAAGGGTCCCACATGGTAAAAAAGGAAACCTATCAGCTGAGAGGCTCCAGCAATTCCTTCATCAGGTATCCCAGGGAAGGATGCACGGAACTCTCCAAAGGAGAATTTCTAGCTAAGATTCCTCTGTGCCAAAGTGCTCCCTTGGAAAACAATTTAGAGGAGACTCTGGATGACCCTTCAGGCACAGCAAGTCAGTACGTGGTGGTACTGTAGCCACAGCCTGAGACCTGTTTTGGAAACCAGAGGACCTCCAAGGCTGTTTGCTCAGTAAAGGCTGAACAGAAGTGCCATAACATTGAGAACTTTAAACAAAGCACTTTCAACCACTATGGTCCATCTGTTTGCAACAAAAGCCTGTGGAGCGCACAAGTAGAAGAGTAGAAGATGCTGACCAAGACCGTCCCTGAATCCAGCTCCTGCAATAAAGTGTTAGAGCAGTCACAGGCAGGAGAAGTCTCTGTGCTCTGCTGGCCAGGAGAACTCCGTCTCCAGTTCTAAAGCACCAAGAAGGAAAAAGCTAGACAAATAAAGACTCCAAAACCTCCCCACATCTAGTGGCTTAAGCTAATCTGCTAGAGACAACTCCTTCAAGCCCAAGTGAAGTCTCACAGTAGTGGTTACCTGTGCCATGCAGGACGCTTCCATTGGAGTGGAAGGACAAAGGGAACTGCCCGGTGTTGGTGACAGTCACAGTGCGTGTGTGGACGCTACTGAGAACGACGTTGCCGAAGTCCAGGATGTACTCGGGCAGCTCAGCTCTGAAAGGAGGAGAAAGCACAGCCCTTAAACCAGAGCCTGGATACGTTTCCAAGCAAACAAAGAAGCAAATATAGTGGATTTGTTCCTTTTCACTGCCGTAAAAACTCAACTCATATCTGTGAAACCTAAGGCCCTGTGGTAATAAGGCTTTGGTAAGTCACGGAGACCATAGGTCCAGGGGTTTACCACCTTGAAATAAAATCAGTTTGAAATGGATTCTGGTCACAGTTCCTCTGCTACAAAAAGCCATCCTAGATAAGTCCCCTGGACTCAATGGAACTTCTAAGCCTGGTGTGCAGGCTAAGCCTGAAATTGGTTCAGGACCTTGTAATGGGATTTGCCTGCACAAGAAATCTTCATGACTCTGCAAGCAGATCTGTCCCCAAAGCAGAAACAGTAAATGCAGTCGTTAACACCTACAGGATTCCTGAGAAGGTCTTTTTCCAGAGCAATGCCACTCAAGAAAGCACATACATTAATTTGCTTTGCAGAGCTCCTTCTTCCTGAACCGGAGCCCACCATGCTCATGCCTCATCATGACAGAGCAAAGGGAAGGGCGGAGTTACCCAGGAAAGCCCTGCAGTCCCACCAACATTCAACTCCTCTGATTTAGGGTCTGTCAACCTGTGTGATCCCCTGCCCTTTTGACTTAGCGTGGTCAAAGACGTCAGCTTCGAGTTGCCTCTTTCAGAGCTGGTCAGCAGAGGTAGTGTCTGTGCTGTCTGGAAAGCCCCAATGGGCTGCACTGCTCTGCCCTCAACAAGAAGAGCAGAACTTAGCATCTCTGGGGAGCTGAGCACCACAGCTCAAGGTGGCACTGTGGACATGAGGACACAACTCCACTCCCAGGGAGCACGTCAAAGCTATTAGGACCAGCTCCTTTCAGAAGTCCGCAGCTCTGCAGACACAAGGAGCTCTCAGGAGCAGGGGACACTGCTAGGTGTTACCCTCAGGCCACACTGAGACAAAGTATGATGGTCTCTACTAACTCAAGAAGCCTGCAGCGAGCCTGGTGGTCAAAGGCACAGTCCGCTGGGAGACTGGAGGCCAGAGCGGTCAGCTGCTGCAGGGTATGTTCCTCCACTAGCATCTCCTCCATCCGCATCTGTATCTGAGTCTCCAGCTGAGGAAAGAAAAGACAGTGCCTGGTTAACAAGGGACATTCCCAAGGCACAGGACGGTCTCTCAAAGAGGATCCCACCCTGCTCCTGTGGAGAGGGGTAACAGGGTCCTCCTGCTTCACTGGTCAGTGCCTTTGACACCTTCTACTCTCTCTGCCTTATCTCAAGGGAAAAGAGATGCAGTCTCTTCACCTGCCCAGTGACTCTTACGGAAGCTTATCTTGTAAACAGACAAGCCAGGAACCTTCCAGAGCTCCCAGTTATTTCACAGAATCATAGAATTAGCAGGTTGGAAAAGACCCACTGGATCATCGAGTCCAACCATTTCCTATCAATCACTAAACCATATCCCTCAGCACCTTGTCCACCCACCCCTTAAATCCCTCCAGGGAAGGTGATTCAACCAGGATTCAAGGAGCAGTTAGTGCTGAGTAGTTATTTGCCTGCTCCCAGCCAATGCCAAAGCAGCTTGGACACGATCCCTTTTGAAAAATGGAACCACAATAAAGCTGATGCCTCTTGGAGATGAACATTATCAGCACACTCCTAGCATGCAGCGAGGTTGCTGCTATTAAGCTCTGTGTGCCCGACAGGGCTTGGACTGTGAGCAACAAATATCCCAACAAGGATTTACATCTCCATCAGACGGCTTCACACTCAATCACTTGAGCATAACCTTTGGGACCTCTCCCTGGGACAGTCAGGGGACTGGTGTGGCTGTAGGAGCACGACTACCAGGGGTGGGCAGCTCCTAGGGCAGCGCTGAGATGATGCTGGATCATGGCCAGCTGTGAGCAGGGGGGTCCCAAATACCAGCAGGACACTGGGAAGCCACCTCTGGGCTTCAAGGAAACCAAATGACACAGAGGGAGGGTGGCATGTGCCAAACAGGGCAGCAGCTGTTCTCACCTTGGTGTCTGAGCCATCAGACACAGCCTCCCCTAGTATAACCGCTCTCTCTCTCTGGCTGCCTTCTTCTACCTTCTTCTTTGCCTCCTGGTGGACCTTCTCATATTTTCCATTTCCTGAAGGGAGAAAACATCCTCAAATAGAAGCTTGGGCACAGCACCATTCCCATTTGAGCCCCACTTTCCCAACATCGGCTTCTCCCAGGAACACACTACTTGAACAATCTATCGCAAGCAGACCCTGCTCCTCCTCTCCGAATCCTGATGTTCACTCCCTTTCAGTCTTCCTCCCCACAAAAAAGCTTCTCATCCCCTTCAATGTCATGCAAATCCAACCCTGCCAGCCTCTATTACAGCTTTCCTGAACATTTCTATCCTGCCATCGCCTTTCCAGGACTCCAACAGATATGCTGGCAAGTTCTGCAGGATGGTTCCTGGGGCAAAGCCCACACACAGGCTCATCTGCCAGAGACTCAGGAAGTAACCAGAGAGCTGAGTGTTGGTCTGGTAGCCCTGAAACCTCCAGGCTTGGTGGAGGGGGTGTGAGCTGCCCCTGGGGATCGAAGACGTGGAGAAGACGAGGCGGGGAAAGAAGGACCTTCCTGGAGAGCAGAGAGGCAGTGCTCACCTTTGATATTCCTCGGGAGGTCCAAGGAGAACCTGGGAAAGCACCCCTCTCCATCCAGGGAGATCTCCTGCTCCAGGTGACCCATTCGGACCCTGAAAGCCCTGCAGAAGACTCCCGGCACTCCTGGCAGGTAGTAGATCTTCAGCACTTGCTCCTGGCCAGGTCCAAGGAATCCCTGCGGGCGTGGGAGAAGAGGGAAGGAACGCATCAAAGAGGGATTAGTGAAGGGATGGCTCTGATGACGGACACTCTGAGAAGAGAAGGAAACTCTGAGAAAGTATCAAACAACATCACCTTCTAGATTTCTTGTATCAAATGCCAAGGTCCCCTATCAGCATGTCCTTCAGAGGACTTGTAGGGATGGATGGGTTTTTTTAATTAATTTTTCTTTTTCTGTTTATTTTCCCCCGTTTTCTCCTACAGCCCCTCCAGGGCAGCTGGACACATGCTACAGTTAGTCACTTGTGCATTCTCCGTACTCACCGTGCTGGGCAGGATCAGGGGCTCGCGGGGCCATGGGCAGTCGGCAGTGGCCATGCTGGGGTTTAACACCTCGTAGGTGAATCCTGCCTTCCCACTGTTCAGCAGGGTGATCTTTGCTTCCAAGACTTGGCTAAACAGCTGAAGAGAGCACAGAGAAGCTGGGAGTTACAGACACAGGCCTGATGCTGGGAAATCCCTTCTGCTTTCACTGAGATGACAGCAAATGGCAAATGGTGGTAAATGGAGTTAATTCCAGCTGGAGGCCAGTTCCAAGTGGCGTCCCCAGGGCTTAGTGCTGGCTCCAACCCTGTTTAATGTCTGTATCAATGACCTGAATGAAGGCATCGAATGCACCCTGACCAAGTTGGTTGGACTCAATGATCCGGTGGTTCTTTTCTAGCCTGGTTATTCTGTGACTCTATGATTCTGTTAAGTAATCAAAGCATTGAAAAAACATCATCTCTTTGGACCTCAGGCTTTAGGAGCAGATCAGTGTCTTGGGAACACATTCCTCTGGACATCACCACCAGGATCCTACCTGCCCAAAGAGTCAGTCTTTGTTATCTTGAAGAGGTTGGCCACTAAAAACCAGCTTGGATGCAGGACATAGCACTCCAATATACTTCCAAGCCAACAGCCAACAAAGTAGCTGGGAGGGGAGAGAGCCCTAGACCCACTGGGGATGGTTTCAAGGACCAATGCCAAGAGAAGTGAGTGGTACCTGCAGCCCATAGTGGATCTCCGTCATGTCCAGGTGATATGTGACGCCTTCCTCCACCTGGCAGAGAGCCAGGGCACTGGCGATGGTGTTTGTGTGCCTGCAGGAGAATCTGACCTGCTGGCTCTCAATAGGCTGCAGCACGCTGTACCGCTGCACGATGTCAAAAACCTGAGGACAGGGAAGGAGAGATCAAGAGGTCAAGCATCAAAATCAACGCAGAAGGGTAGCCGTGGTCTGGAGCAAAGGACAGATGTTGCTGGAGGGGCCTCTTCCTTTAACACAGGCAGAATCAACCTCATCTCATCCTCCATCTGTTGTGTTTTGCAAGATCAAACTCCTTAATGGAGTTATAGAGTTTAATTCCACAAAACAATTCTGCACGTCCCAAACACAAGCTTCCCAAGCACAGAGCACTGGCAGAGACCTCCAGGGCATTTTACACCCTCATGGCAGCCTGGCTTTATTAACTCCTGCCAAAGGAACAAGCGAGGGAACTTGGTGTCAGGTTGTCACAGAAACTAAATCATTAAATGGTCTCTTTTTTTCAGCGGCCTCACAGGAGAGGGAAAGACGATGCAGGAGGCAGGATCGAGAGACTGAAGGGCTCTGCTCTGCATTGGTGTTATTACTGCAGCTGAGGTGCTGCAGGTCCTTTGAAGAAGGCGAGGCTTGGGGAAATGCCGGGATCCTACCTGCCCAAAGAGTTAGTGTTTGTTATCTTGAAGAGGTTGGCCACTAAAAACCAGCTTGGATGCAGGACGTAGCACTCAAATATACTTCCAAGCCAACAGCCAACAAAGTAGCTGGGAGGGGAGAGAGCTCTAGACCCACTGGGGATGGTTTCAAGGACCAATGCCAAGAGAAGTGAGTGGTACCTGCAGCCCATAGTGGATCTCCGTCATGTCCAGGTGGTAGTTTAAAAGGAAATCCTCACAGCTTAGCGACACCTCATAAGTGACGCCTTCCTCCACCTGGCAGAGAGCCAGGGCACTGGCGATGGTGTTTGTGTGCCTGCAGGAGAATCTGACCTGCTGGCTCTCAATAGGCTGCAGCATGCTGTACCGCTGCACGATGTCAAAAACCTGAGGACAGGGAAGGAGAGATCAAGAGGTCAAGCATCAAAATCAACGCAGAAGGGTAGCCGTGGTCTGGAGCAAAGGACAGATGTTGCTGGAGGGGCCTCTTCCTTTAACACAGGCAGAATCAACCTCATCTCATCCTCCATCTGTTTTGTTTTGCAGAATCAAACTCCTTAATGGAGTTATAGAGTTTAATTCCACAAAACAATTCTGCACGTCCCAAACACAAGCTTCCCAAGCACAGAGCACTGGCAGAGACCTCCAGGGCATTTTACACCCTCATGGCAGCCTGGCTTTATTAAC
This sequence comes from Coccyzus lansbergi, assembly GCA_033558105.1. Classification (NCBI taxonomy): domain Eukaryota; kingdom Metazoa; phylum Chordata; class Aves; order Cuculiformes; family Coccyzidae; genus Coccyzus; species Coccyzus lansbergi. The sequence goes on along the minus strand of JAUMJK010000184.1, from coordinate 37,854 downwards.
TCCTGCCAAAGGAACAAGCGAGGGAACTTGGTGTCAGGACAGGTTAAGGTCTCTGCGACAAAAACAGGAAAACAACTGAAGGGGAATGTATTAAAAATAAGAAAAGAAGGACTTTTAAAGCACTTGAGACAACCACCCTGTTTCAGATGGTGCTTAGGCACTCAGAGGTGCCACCTTTCAAAAGGAAGCTTGTCCCTAGGCTTTCAACCCCTATTTATAAACAAGGGCCTTGTGATTGCTCTGAAATTGGAAGAGAAATGCTTTGTGCTGTGACCTTGAATTCAGCAGAGTGCAAGGGTAATACAAGAGCATTGAGGGGACATCTTCACACCTGATCAGAGGCTCCACCACCCCAGGAGACTAGATAAATCTAATTAATTAGATTAGAGGAGGGCAGAGTCTTCTCAGGTTTTAAAACCAGCAAAGCTTTGCCAAGCTAACCACACCTTTCCTTGGCCTGCAGTCTCCCACCTCCCGAGGGAGGTTAGACAGATAGATATTTCTTTGAAACAGTGACACAGGCCGAAGATGAAACTGCAATCCATATATATCCTTGGAAGCAATTTTGGACTACTTAGCCACGTCCACTTGCATTTTTCTAGTTTATCTGTGCACACACGGCAACAAAGCCATAAATCAGGATGATTTCATGCTTCAATCAGAAACACTCAGCCACATCGTTCTTTATCATTTCTCCTGATTCAGAAGAAATATGTAGTTATAACACTAAAACTGATGATATTTGGATGCGAGGAGTGCAAGCCCTCTCCTTGAACTTAACGCCAACGCTGGTGCTTTCAGAACGTCTTGTGCTCTCTAAAACCCTTTTTATGGTTCCAGGAGCAGGGTTTGTCCCACACAAACAAAAAATTAAAAAAACTCTCCTCCTTAATCCAATAGAGGTACATGATTCTGAGTGGGATTCTCCAAGCAAAACGATCCTAAATAATTCTGCTTCTCCCCTGTAGAAGCCCCGTGTCCCGTGCTGCCAAGCCCAAGAAAACGTACCTTTGCCTCCAGGGAGTCGTCTTCTTTCATCAGCAGAGGATTCTCTACTGTTTCCATTCTTCCAACTTGCTCCTCCATACTCGTTCCCTCAGAGGTGCTCTCTGCAGACCCGGAGCATATGGACAGGGCGCTCTCCTCCTTGGGTGGTTCAGGAATTGTGTGAAGTTGACGCATGGGACAGCCGACCCTGGAAAATAATGACTTTGATCGTGGACCTGCGGTGGGAGGGATGAGAGGCTGCACAAGCAGCTCCCCAGCAGCATGTGGCCCCTGGATGGGCACTGGTGGTGTGAGCTCAGTAACAGGTCTGAGCCAGCCGCTCCAGAGCCAGGATGGAGCAGGTCAACGCCTGGGACTTCCCAGGGACGATGATCATAGAATCACAGAACGACCAGGTTGGAAAAGACCCACCACATCGTCGAGTCCAACTATTCCCATCAATCACCAAATCACGTCCCTCAGCATCTCATCCACCCGTCCCTTAAACACCTCCAGGGAAGGGGAATCAACCACCTCCCTGGGCAGCCTCTGCCAGTGCCCAATCACCCTTTCTGTGAAAAAAATTATTACTAATGTCCAGCCTGAACCTCCCCTGGTGGAGCTTGAGGCCATTCCCTCTCGTCCTGTCCCCTTGTCACTTGGGAGAAGAGCCCAGCTCCCTCCTCTCCACAACCTCCTTTCAGGGAGCTGGAGAGAGCAATGAGGTCTCCCCTCAGACTCCTCTTCTCCAGGATAAACACCCCCAGCTCTCTCAGCCATTCCTCATAGAGCCTGTTCTCCAGTCCCTTCACCAGCTTCGTTGCTCTTCCCTGGACTCACTCCAGAGCCTCAACATCCTTCTTGTGGTGAAGAGCCCAGAACTGAACCCAGGATTCGAGGAGCGGTCTCACCAGTGCTATGATGCTATAGTTTTGGGGCAAGCAGCTGGTAAATGGTTGCAAGGAGCAGTGGAAGAAGACAGAGGTGAACATCTTGTGCAGAGATAGAAAGTGCAGCAGGAGAGCAAAATTGGCAGAAATTGTGCACATTGGTGAGACAGACAGCAGGGGCAGATCCAGACAGCAAAAGGGATATAATTTAGTGCTTGATAGGAATAGTTGGACTCAATGATCCTCTGGGTCTTTTCCAACCTGGTGATTCTGTGATTCTATAACTGGGGCAGCAGCACATCATTCCAGTGGCAGTGCCAGCGTAAGTTCTTAGGATAAGATGACAACAAATTGGGTTGGCAGAGAAGGAAGAAAGGTCCCTGTAGGTCTGGTTGTCCAGGTGTCTAAGTGTGGCTTTAAAACTGCAACACTAAAGCAGGATTCTAAGCTCTGGGCTAAGTGGGAAGGGGTTGGTATGGTCTTATGGCCCCAGCTTATCTGGAGAACATTGAGACGTTCCCAGCATCAAACTGGTGGAGATCACCTGCTCCCTGAGCATCTACCCCAACCACAGCTGGAGCTGCTCTTTTCACAAGGGAAACTTGAAAGCAATTTGTCAGATCCCAGGAAAAGAGCCTTGGGTGTTGCAGGGGACAAACAGGACATCAGGAAGAGGAGCTTCAAGGAAAGGGTGAACATGCACGTACCTCATCTGGCTCTCTCGGTTGTCTGTCACGAACACCCACTGCTGCTGCACAGAAAGCAGGCTGGAGGTGGTCATCTCAACCTCATCATCCAGCTGGTCCTTCTTCTTTATGCACTGCGAGACACAGAAACTAAATCATTAAATGGTCTCTTTTTCTCAGTGGCCTCACAGGAGAGGGAAAGACGATGCAGGAGGCAGGGTCGAGAGACTGAAGGGCTCTGCTCTGCATTGGTGTTATTACTGCAGCTGAGGTGCTGCAGGTCCTTCGAAGAAGACGAGGCTTAGGGAAATGCAAACCCACATTAACAGCAAAGAGAGACAAGAGATGACAGGTTTTCCTCATCAGCCTGAGGATCTGACAGGAATCCAGAGCTGATAGTTTTTCTCAGCTGCCCTACAGCTTCACTGTGCCTTGGAGCATCCTTGAAAGTATCCCTCTAGGAGTGTGTCTCTCCAGAGGTGTCCATGATCCCCCTTGGCAGAGCAGCTGTCACCAAAGTAAAACTGAGATGAAGTTAAAAAGCAGTCCCATCTCTAAAAGCATCCTCAGCTGCTCTCCACCGGGGAAGCTTGAGGCTGGACATCAGGAAAATTTTTTCACAGGAAGGGTCATTGGGCACTGGAACAGGCTGCCCAAGGAGGGGGTTGAGTCACCTTCCCTGGAGGGGTTTAAGGGATGAGTGGATGAGGTGCTGAGGGACACGGTTTAGTGATCGATAGGAATGGTTGGACTCGATGATGCGATGGGTCCTTTCCAACCTGGTGATTCTATGACAAGTGCACACACGCCACACTGGCTTTCAGTCACCAGCCACACTTTGAACAGCCAGGGTGCAATCCAGAGCCTTACCTTCCTGACCTGGAAAGTGACTTTTCTGGATGAAACCTGTAGAACCGGTGCGACGAACTCACATGTAACATCCACCTGCATTATCTTCACTTTTTTTGACTTGTTCCCCACGACAGCATGACACAACAGCCGATCTTTCAGCACCTGTTAGTAAGAGTCATGTTGTCAGCCAGTGGGTGCAAGCAGAGCATCCAGAAAACACGCTGCATGTGCTCATCTATGGGCATAACGGATTCTGATAGCCTGGACGAAATGGGACCTGGGCCACCAGCCATCAGCAGGTATTACTGCCTTATAGTTACAGCCACTGCCTTCCTCAATAGCCCCCTCTCCTTTCATGCTGCATCCTATTTATTCTGCTCTCAGATATCTGTACCACTACACCCTAACATCCACAAAAACTCACTTGTGAGCCATTTGCTGTCTACAGCCGTAAGAATTACTGCCTGAAATGTTTTGAGGTGCTGAGGGACATGGTTTAGTGATCGACAGGAACGGTTGGACTAGATGATCCTGTGGGTCTCTTCCAACATAGTGATACCCTATCGCTAACATACACAGTGCTTACAGAAAGCTGCAGGAGCAGATTAAAAATTATATAACTCTATTTAGGGACATATCTGGCAGAAGGATCAATGCCAGCAAACCCTTCCTTGGAAGCTTACTGGAAAGGACACGTGGAGAAACCTCAGATAGCCAACCTGCCTTCCAGTAAATGGACGCTAGGAATGGGATCGCTCATTCCTAGGATGAACTGTGCCCTCCCAGAGCCAGTTTGAAAAGAAATCTCCCTGGGAAAGAGAGGTCTTGCATCTCACAGGGAAACCCTCTGCTTAAGGTGGATGCAATTCTAGTCAAGACTTTTTCCTGACTTCTCGTGCTTTCACTTCCCCAAATTCCTCCCTTCAGTTCTCACTCTCCCCTCTGGTACGACAAGGTCTTGGCTTCAACTGCAGGAGCTGGCTGTGCTCAGCCGTTTTTGGCTTTCCAGCAAGACACCCTTGCTAGTGCCCTGGCCATTTGATTTCCTTTCTCGTACCTTTTTCTCCTCTTCAGCGAAACCCTGGAGCTCAGAACCACATGGGGACATTCACTTCATGGTCAACTAGGTGAGTAATCAAGTCTTGCTCGAGCTACCACTGAGGTAACCCTTTAAAACACCTTCCAAATCACTACGATCGGCAGGAGCTTAATGCTCGTTTGTTTTATATTTGCCTGAACATCTGCGCCCAGTGATCCCAGAGCCAGAGAATGCACATGAGGGTTAGATGGCAGCTTCTCCACATGATCCCTGGGAACAGTTTCCTACATGGAGAACATCACACTGATCATTAAATCTAACACACTGTGCTCATTTTTCTTCTCCAGGACTCGGTACTAGACAAGCCCTCTGTCTGTGCTTGTCTACAGAGGAAAAAAATTACTGCACCCAGGTGCTCCCTTCAAAGGGGTTTTGTTTCATTCACTGCTTCCCTCAGATAGATGAACTTGCTTTTCTTAATTCACTTTCTCCCTGTGCTCCTAGTCTACGTGTAATTTATTTTCTCTGTCTTTCCTTTCTGCCTCAGCACACGACACCTCGTAACCCGCCATCTGCCCCTGAAGGAGCAAAGCTTCCCTCACCCTGTATTTTAGGATCAGCCAAGTCCTGTTTGCAGTAGCTATAGAAATACAAAAAAGCCTTAGTAGCTGATGGTAGCCAGCAAGGAAAGCAACTGGTGCCGCTGTGGTCACTTGTGTCATTAAAACAGTGCCTGGAAAGCACTTGTCATTTTCTCAGGCAAATGTCAAGGGGCTGCTGAACAAGCCCCAGTGGAGATGATTCAATGGGAAAGACTCAGCTCCTGTGAGGGACCTCACCTGTGGAGTGCTGGAGAAGCATTCCAGCATCACCATCTTGGTCTTGCCTGGCATCAATTCCATCCTCTGCGGCCGAACGTTAAATGCAGGGCGGGTAGATTTGGAGGTCTGGGTGGAAGATGATGATGGGGGAAACGTGGAAGTCCCTTCCATTTTCCAGTAAAGCAGGTGGGTGTGTCGTCCTTTGTTTGTTACCTTGAAGCGGTAACAGACGGGAGTCAGGCTAGGAAAGAAGCAGAAGGAAATTGTTACCGGAGCTGCCGTTTCCCAGCAGTAACCCAGCTTCAGCATTCCAATGCCATTATCTGACTGCGCACTCCGCAGTAAAGCCACCTCCAAAAAGGCTGATCTAGCACCAACCCTCAGCAAGAGCAAGACCTTGGCCACCCCTGAGCTTATACCCATCCAGGAGCTGGTCTGTGTGTGAACGGCAAGGGAAAAACTTCGTGAAGAAACATAATCTCAGCCACTGTGGACAGAGCATCGGCAGCCCTGGTTGCTGTGTGCTCAGAGAGTTTTTGGGAGGCACCGCCTGCAGGTCTCGCTTCATCTGGTGCTTAGGAAGCAGACGGAGGGAGAGATTCGCTGTCATTTCATAGAATGACCAGGTTGGAAAAGACCCACCGGATCATCTAGTCCAACCATTCCTATTAAATACAGACAGATGCACAGCAAGAATATCAGATCCACAGAAGTTTCCCCAGTATGAACCCAGCGGTAAAATCAGGTCCCACTGCTGAGGCAGGGACAAGAAGACATGAATAACTGGAGCTTGACCTGAAATAAAATTAATATTCAATGGCAACCAATTCCTTTATGCTGCTCCTCCAGGAATCCCAGGCAGAGGGGAAATAAAACAGCTCCATTAATTTAGTCAAGGAGGTGCTAAAGAGCTACTGCCAAGGTTTTCTGCTGTTGCAAGATGATGTTCCACAGACAGTGAAAAAGCAAGTGCTGTTATTGCAAAGGGAAATACGATTATACGCATAAATTAAATGCATTTTACAGCTGGATTATTCTTGGACCTGCTGTAAAGAAATAAATTGATTAAAACTAAGGGAAATTAAGAGATGATACAGCAGCTGGTCTCTATCTTGGTGTCTTTTGAGGATCTCTTAACAACTTCCACATGACCATAAAATATTTCTCATGGAGTTCCTGTAGTGTCAATGCAATGGAGCCAGGACCTTGAGCACAGAAATAGAATGAGCCTGAAGGACTATAGCAAAATTCCTCCTCACTGAACCCATGGGAGAAGCAGGAGCAGTGAAATACTCTACCTGGACTCTGGCTGCAAGATGAGCTCCGGAGGAATGTCTGTGACAATGGTGTGGCCGATGCCAGTAGCCTGGACGGGGACGACGAAGTTTTGGTTGTTCTTAATGAAAACCTTCACCTTGTCTTTGAATATCTTGTTGTCATCCAGGTTTACAATGACGGCCACAGAGAGTTCAGCGTTGGGGGGGATCACTCCTTTGCTGGGTTCAACCCTCCAGCGTGAGGATTTCCCAACCTGCAAGACAAGTTGAACACTGAGGAGGGAAGCCATGGGCCCATGTGAGGTGCAGGAAGAGGAAGGACTAAAGATATGAGGGTAAAAAGCAAAGGGTTAGCTTCCTTAAATCTAAGCTACAGTCTTGGAAATGCTAAGCAGGAGTTTATACAACCTGTACTTTACCTTCCTTTAAAAGAGTGACTTCATTAACTCAATTTTGCTCAACCTGAGGGATGCTCATCCTCAGGAGGAGGCTATCCTCCCTCCAGCCTCTCTTCTGGAAGAGCCAAGAGAAGATCCTTTACCTCTCCTGGCTTCCTCCCAACAAGTTTTTATACAGGCTCAAAGCCAGAGGAAGCCAGGGGTGATAAAATCTCATTGCAGCAGCCACATGGCTCAGGGATGCTGCTGAGAGCCTGAGGAACAACTGCAAAACCGGTTGGCCAAAAGCCCAGACCAGATGTTTTGTAACCCAAGAGCTCAGCGGTGCTTCTCAACAGCCCCTGGAGGACTGATACGCTCTGCCCCCACTGACCAGCAACTGCAGCGAGGTGCCCCAGTGCCCTCTGCTTTGGAAAATCCAGCTAGAAATGGTTAGTAAAGCAAGAAGCGGAAAGAAAACTGCAAGCTGTGTCCCCAGCGGGCATGGCCCTGGCTTCCCAAGCACTCTCTACCCCAGGTTTCTCATGGATCTCTCTCTAGAGATGGGTCAATAACAGTAGTGGACACTCAGCCCATCCAAAAATCACATTCACAGTGAGCAAGTTTGCAACAGCAGAGAGAAATACATGTGATGCTCCCTCCTGGTCAGCAGGAAATGCACCGGGATGGAGATTTATGGCCTCCAAGTGCCCAGCACAGTTCAGCGCTGTGGGACAACAGGAACTACTCACTCAAAACGCAACAATATTGTTAAAGAAAAGGGGGGCTGTGTGTTTTTGGGTTTTGGGTTTTTTTTTGAGTGATTGGAAGCCTGACACGATCCAAGCGAGTGTTTGATCCAGGAGATGTTAGCGTGGGCTTCTATCTGTCAAGCTGGCAACATTGAGCTCCAACAGGACGCCAGCCAGACCAGGGAGAAGAGCATCAGGAAACCAAGTTGCACTTTGAAATCATAGGAAGCCTTATAATACCCCCAAACCCAGAGGAAATGTATATAAAAATCAAGTCACAGGCTGCTATGGGCCAGTCTTTTTTGTTGGAAAATAGCCCCACAGATACTTGCCATCTCTGCCTGGAAGAATGCAGGTGTGGGAGTCTCATTGGAGAGGCAGAATGTCTGGGAAACGTCCTGCAGAACTGGGATCTTGCCAAAATTGATCTCCTTCGGATTGACATGGACGACTGGTCCTTTTCCAACAGTCACCAAGGGGACTTTCTGCTCCAGGAAGCAGGTGGGAGACATCAAAAAGAACAGGGAAAGTTTAAAAAGGTCAGACAGCTCCAAGAGTGCTCCTAGACTAAAGAATCATTACAGCTTTTTGAAGTTTGTGGTGTTGTCACCCTGAAACAGAAGGCCTGCAGCAAAAGTGGGACCCGGAGTGATGCCACCTGAAAGCCGCAGTCTCCCCTTGTCAGCAGATGAAGAAGCCCAGGTTCTCACATATTTGCTTTTCCACAGCTTCTCCATGTGTTAGCTCTTCCTTCTCTCCCCTGTGCCTGCTCCCAGCCCTTTTCCTGCTCTCTCTTGCCCCAAACCACTCTCCCTGACTTCTGTTGCTGCACACTACACTCGGAGAGGAACTTGTTTAAGACCCTCAAAGCCAACCCTCTGGAAACTGGCACAGTCATTTGCTGCTAATTGTGCTCCTGGTGTGGCACAAATAACAGACTTTAACGATTACATCATTCAAGCAGCATTTTGGGTTTCCTTTTGACAGTCTGAGACCCGAAAGTTTTCCTCTTGCAGAACAGGCACAGTCTATAAGAGAAGGAATGCAGATGGCTTTGCTAAACCACCTTCTCACATCATTAAAAATAAAAAGAGAATTTATCCAGTCTGGCTGGATTTCATCGATTCCAAACACCTCAGTGGGATCTGAAGGGATAAAACTCCCAATACTGACAAGATGCAGTGGCGTTCACTGAGGGCACAGAGCACGATTTAACTGCAAAAGAAACCAGCCTCTGTGAGGTTAAACCTCCAAGGCCGTCTGACTCCAGGAAACAGCAGCAATAGCTGTAAGACTCGCTAGAAACAGCTCAGACAGGAGAAGCAGCATCCAGAAATGCACATCCCTTGGCAGGACACTGCGCAAGAGCGAGCCAAAATTCACCTATTAAGGCTGGTACCTCAAATTTAAGTAGCTGAAGCCATGCATGATGATGGTCTCCAGGAGAAGGAAGGCAAGGAGACCTAAGAGATTGCCAACCTTCCTCTTCTCCATGCACTGGCTGTTGCTCATGCCACGAATCCCCTTGGTCCTTATCCACATCAGCTGAGTATTACAAGTATTGCATTTTCCCAGGAAGAATCCCTGCACGCTTTTGGTCCCCCAGAAGAGTCACACAAAAGCTCACGTCTCCTCTAGCACTCACCAGTGGGAATGCTTCACCCCCACATGCCGCAATCTGAATAACTGTCTGCTGCTCTCCAATCTCCTGGGCTTCCACGATAAATGGGATGTCCACCAGGCTGTGAGGTTGGACAATCCCGCACGTCACGGGGCAGAAGTATCTCACAGCAGCAGCAGCAGCAGCCTTGTGTTCCTATAAGGGACAGAACCAAACTCAGATTCAGAGGAAGCATTCAACTTCTTGACATCTACCAGAGTGGCAATTAACAGATTTAAAAAAATCTTCAGGAGAAAGTAGAAAGGCACAAAATCAGGTGCAAGACCAACTTGGGCTTAGCACCCTGAGGAGGTCCGGAAGTTGCTGCATCCACAAAGAGCCACGTCTGTGCTGGCAGCCTCCTTGCAGCAGCTTTTCACAGCACTCTAATTTCTCCTGTGTGAAAGCATCCTGAAGGTTAGGAGATAAACCGCTTCCTAAACAGTTCATATTGAAGTAGGAATATAAATTTAGGAGTCGGCCTGAGTATAATTCACCAAGGTCTTATCCAAATCCTTTCTTAATTTTTTTCTCTAACAACCCCCTCGATAAGATTGGAAGGCAGGAGGTGCCAAACCTGAGGAAGAACCCTGAAGCAGCCTGGGAGATTGCTGTCGTTCCAGATGGTCAGGGTCTGCTCATAGGGGACCTTCAGGAAGCACTGTCCAAATGTCATAACAGGGTTGACCGCTCGCAGAAGAGGGACGATGCATCTAGGCAGAGAAGACCAAATGGGAATTAGAGATACTGAGAGAATGCAGAGTTTGCTTACCCCTTGAAGAGCACAAAATGGAACATAACACATTTGTCACTGCCAAGCAGACATTTGATACCCCTATGGCAATAAACCACCTCAAACTCCTTACTCATCCAACCTGGCCTTGAAAACCTCCAGGGACAGTGCAGCCACAACTTCCCTGGGCAACCTCTTCCAGTGTCTCACCACTCTCACGGTGAAGAAATTCTTCCTTATGTCTAGCCTAAATCTGCCCGTCTCCAGTTTACACCCATTCCCCTTCGTCCTGTCAACACAAGTCTTTGTGAACACTCCCTCCCCAGCTTTCTTGGAGATCCTTCAGGTACTGCAAGGTTGCTATGAGGCCTCCTCAGAGCCTTCTCCAGGCTGAACAAGCCCAACTCTCTCAGCCTATCCTCATATAGGAAGGTGCTCCACCCTCAGATCATCTCTGTCGCCTCCTCTGGAACCATGCCAACAGCTCCATCTCCTTCTTGTGTTGAGGATTCCAGAACTGGACACAGTACTCCAGATGAGGTCTCACAAGAGAGGAAGAGAGGGGATTGCCCCCAATCGAGATGCAGGACCTCTGTGTCTATGACAGGCCTGTGGTAGCTAAACAGAGAAGCAATGGAGGTGTAGTTTCAAAGCATGATTTTTTTCATGATGTTGAGCCTGAGCCTCCCCTGGTGGAGCTTGAGGCCATTCCCTCTCATCTTGCCCCCTGTCCCTTGGGAGACGAGCCCAGCTCCCTCCCAGCGCGCTCCTCTCCACAACCTGCTTTCAGGGAGTTGGAGAGAGCAATGAGGTCTCCCCTCAGTCTCCTCTTCTCCAGGACAAACAGCCCCAGCTCTCTCAGCTGCTCCTCTTGTTCTCCAGCCCCCTCACCAGCTTCGTTGCTCTTCTCTGGACTCGCTCCAGAGCCTCAACATCCTTCTTGTGGTCAGGGGCCCAGAACTGAACACAGGATTCGAGGAGCAGTCTCACTAGGGCTGAGTCCAGAGGGAGAAGAACCTTCCTGGACCTGCTGGCCATGCCGTGTCTGATCCAAGCCAAGATTCCACTGGCCTTCTTGGTCACCTGGGTACACTGCTGGCTCATGCTCAACTAACCCCCTAGGTCCTACTCCTCCAGGCAGCTTTCCATTCAGACTTCTCCTAGTCTGGAGCTGCTCAGGGTTGTTGTGCCCCAAGTGCAGGACCCAGCATTTGGCCTTGTTAAACCTCATGCCGTTGGTCTCAGCCTAGCTGTCCAGCCTGTTAAGATCCCTTCGGATCCCGACCCTCCAGCAGGTCGACGCTTCCACCCAGATTAGTGTCATCCATTTCTTGTTGGAAGCTGGAGCCAGAAAACTGCATACAAGGTATTGTGCTGGTGGTGGGTGCACAAGGAGAGAGGGTGAGCTGCTAGGAAAGCTCCGATACCTGGCTCTGATTGGCAATGATAATACGTTCCTGCCAATACCCTCCACATCCACCATAAGATCCAGCTGATATGTCTTCACGGTATTGGAGCAGAAGTCGACCTGGTGGAAGAGAAGAGAAGCCATCATTTCAAAAAGCCATCACTCCAAAAGGTACCAGTAACGAATGCATGGTGTCCTCAGGTTCTCCTCCCACAGGAAGTAAAGGGATGATTTTTCCCTTATTCTTCTGCTGGTCCACATGTAGAGCATGGTCTCTGGAATAATAAAAGTCTTCTGACAGTATCTGCTTTGTTAAATATGTTGTTAAATATGAGCTAAATCAAAGCAGAGTTGGACCAATGCTCTATTCAACACTGTATTAAAATTAAGGGACTGATTTTATTCCTGACTACGATAGTGCAAATCCTGAGGAAAACTGTTGATGTCAACAAAATGAGCTCAACTTCACACTGGGAAGCTGAGGACAAACAGTGACTCAGCAGGTGCTGTGCAAATCACAGGTACTAGAGCTTTTCCAGCCTGCACTGGAGACCTCAGCTGTGAACACAGCTCCTTCTGCTCAGCAGGAGAGGTGAAATGAGACCAAGAAGAAAAGCAAATTGTTTTACGCAATGACATCTCTCTTGAACAGCCACCTTCTGTCCTCATCTTCCTGTTGCCTACTGTAAATCGAAGAAATCACAGAATAACCACGTTGGAAGAGAGTCCAACCAGAATTGCTCTAAGCAGCCCTCAAAAACACATGGATGGCTTCTATCCTTCGCAAAATAGGACCAGACCTTCAGCTTACAGTTTTCGAGACAAAACAGTGCTCCTTCGGAAATGTCCAAGAGTAGCCCAGCCAAGAAAAGCCGAATATTACTTCATATATCTTGCTTGTGTTATGCTAGCAGCACTGAAACCCTCTCATACGTCAGCAAAACTTCAGTTCCACCTGCTGAAGCACATATGGCCAGACTCCATACCTGGATATCCAGGCTTTGCTGGGGGAGAATGGTCCCTCTTCTGGGAGTTATGGTGAACTCCATTGGCCTTCTGTGTCCTTGAGGTCCGCTTCTCCTGGGTGATCGAGTGTCCTCTGCCATCAGAACGGTGCTGGTGACACTGGGTTCTCCAAGGCCGTCCCCAACAACACGAAGGTTGACGGTTATGGGTACCGAGGAGGTGTTACTGAGGCCACAGGACAAGGTGCGAGGAAAGCCTAGGAAAAAGAACCCAAGTATGAACTTAGACACCGCTTATCCCATGATTCCTGGTGTTATGTGCCTGTTAGGACAAAACTGTGCTTGGAGTTCAGCTCTTTTCAGTAGGAATTACAGCTAATTTGAGAAACTGAGCAAGGAATTGCTCAAAACGTCCCTTTTATACTGATCACAGTTTACTTCCTTGGCAACATCTGCTCTTAGTAATGCTGCACACACCATTTTTTTCTCTCTTTAACTGGAGAGCCATCTTATACATCCCTAAACCAGCACCAATTAATTTTCTTCATGAGAGTACTTCCGGACAGACCACTTATTCCAAACATTCCATTCATAAAATACAAGTAGTCTATTGACATCAAGGAGAAGCCACAGGAAGATAAAGAATGGAGAAAATTGGGAACTACAGCACGATGCAAAGCACTCCAATGCAATTTCTCCAGGCAGGAGCCTTAAGGCAACTCCTGGTTTGGGGCAACCAGCCTGAGCACAAGGAAACTTGCAGTCTACTCCACAGAAGGCAAACCCACAGAGCAGCTGCAGGCTTGTAAGTGGCATTAAATTCTTTCTCCTGCAGTCCCTTTCACAGTCATTTTGCTGCCAAGGGCTGGGAGGCTGGGGCTGGACAAGAATCATAGAATCACCAAGTTGGAAAAGGCCCACCAGGTCACTGAGTCCAATCATTCCCACCAGTCACTAAACCATGTCCCTCAGCGCCTCGTCCACCCGTGCCTTAAACCCCTCCAGGGAAGGTGACTCAACCACCTCCCTGAAACACCAGGACATGCTGAATTTCTGTTCCTTTGGTCCCGTTTGAGGTCATGATGGCCAAATACTGCAACCAGCAGCCCTGGTTTAACACCTTGAAGACTGCTGCAGACAAACACAACTGAGAGATGCTCTGGTGCCTCAGTGCTCCACCTTGGTTACATCTCTCAACTGGAGGGCACACTCACCAAAGGAGACGATACCGAAGTCGAGGGAAGGCTCGTTGAAATGAAAAGTTGGTGCGATGACCGAGCCCCTGTGAGGACAAAAGACAGGCTTGGTTAGAGACGTGCAGTGCTTTCTGCTTGCATTACCCCTTAGATCAATAAAACCTGGCATCAGAACCGCAGTGGGGTTCAAATCAACCCATCGCCTGGGTTGCTGGGATGCTGAGCGTGACACCTGCATGGAGTGTGCCAGGCAGGGTCTGCCCCCAGGTTCCTGCTTCCCTTCCCTCATCTGTAATGTGATGGACACAGAGGTGTCCACACCAAAGTGGATTTGCTGTAAGCAGTCTCCCCCACTGTAAGTTCCCCACTCGGGTATTTCTTAGCTGGAATTAGTGTTCCAGAAGGAGGCTCAGGTTGTCCTGGTAGGTGGGAGTCTCCAAAGCCAGGGAGGTGGTGGGGGAAAAAAGGACAAATTCATTTGGTAATGGGGAATCCAAAAGACATGTGTCTGCTGCCAGCTCTTTCCTTCCTCAGGAGCAAGAGCACTGAGGGGGCAAGGCAGAGACGGTGAGTGCTGTCCAGGAAAAACTCTATTTCGCCTGTTATCAGCACATCATTACAAGCCAAACCTGCTCTTGCACAAGAAGAAAGCACTTACACGATAACATCCCACGAGCAATTTTGGGGCAGGGGCAGAGGTGAAGGAATCACCCGTCTCAGCCATGAAGGCAAAGCTGCTTCCCACAGGGACCCAAGACTTTCAGAGTTATATGGGGTATTGAGAGCAGCAGGGACTTGGTCACTTCCCCTCACACTTCATTTGCTGCTGAAATAGCAGGGTTCAAACTGCAGTCAAGGTTAAAAAGCCTCGGCTCTTTGTCTTGGCTCTGATCCCAGCAACCCCACACTAAGACTGTAGGCAACACCTTTTTCCCCCCTCTGCTTCATCGAATCATAGAATCACAAGGTTGGAAAAGACCCATCGGATCATCAAGTCCAACCATTCCCATCAATCACTAAACCATGTCCCTCAGCACCTCATCCATCCGTCCCTTAAACCCCTCCAGGGAAGGTGACTCAACCACCTCCCTGGGCAGCCTGTTCCAGTGCCCAGTGACCTTTTCCCTGAAGTATTTTTTCCTCATGTTAAGCCCGAATCTCCCTTGGAATGAGGTTGCTGGGAGGTTATTACCCAGAGGTGGCTACAAACGTGCCCACAGAGCTCCTGTATCCCTCCTTACCTGGCAGTCAATGTCACAAACTCACAGTATCCCTTCAGCTCGAACTTGAATCTTGTCTTGAACATCCCCAGGGCGGTGGCATTGAAGGAGATGGTGATGGCTTGGAGCCCGCCTGGTGGAATGGTGCCCTCCCTGGGGTCAAAGCTGAAGCAGGAGTCCACAGTTGCACTTGGATCCAGCAAAGCGAAGGAAGCTTGAATGCCTCCTGCGTTAAACAGGATCACCTACAAGAAAACAAAACCAGAAATATATTAAGTCTTCCTTTCTCCAGAAGTACGACTTGTGTTTAATCAAACACTCCACATCTTCAAAAGGCAGAAGAGGTTGAGTGCTGCTGCTTGGCTACCAGTTCTGCTACAGGACACAGTTCAGGTTTCTTCTACTTTTCCTTCAATACGACCGTTTCTCAGTCTTTTCTCGGCATCAGCAAAGGAGGAGTGGGAGATAGAGAGCAGCACCATCTACTCCAAAGAAATTCTCTTCCCTAAATAGGCATTGAGTGCATCTTGACCAAGTTTGTGGACGATACCAAGCTGGGTGGAAGCGAGGATCTGCTGGAAAGTCGGGAGGATCCAAAGGGATCTGAACAGTCTGGACTGCTGTGCTGAGACCAACGGCATGAGGTTTAACAAGGCCAAATGCCGGGTCCTGCACTTGGGGCACAACAATCCTGAGCAGCTCCAGACGAGGAGAATTCTGGCTGGAAAACTGCCTGGAGAAGAGGGACCTGGGGGTGTTGGTTGAACATGAGCCAGCAGTGTGCCCAGGTGGCCAAGAAGGCCAATGGTATCTTGGCTTGGATCAGACATGGTGTGGCCAGCAGGTCCAGGGAAGTTCTTCTCCCTCTGGACTCGGCACTGGTGAGGTCGCTCCTCGAATCTTGGGGTCAGTTCTGGGCCCCTCAGCACAAGAAGGATGTTGAGGCTCTGGAGAGAGTCCAGAGAAGAGCAACAAAGCTGGGGAAGGGGCTGGAGAACAAGAGGAGCAGCTGAGAGAGCTGGGGGTGTTTAACCTGGAGAAGAGGAGCCTGAGGGGAGACCTCATTGCTCTCTCCAACTCCCTGAAAGGAGGTTGTGGAGAGGAGCGCGCTGGGCTCGTCTCCCAAGGGACAGGGGACAGGGTGAGAGAGAATGGCCTCAAGCTCCACCAGGGGAGGTTTAGGTTGAACATTAGGAAAATTTTTTTCAGGGAAAGAGTCATTGGGCAGTGGCAGAGGCTGCCCAGGGAGGGAGCTGAGTCACCCTCCCTGGAGGGGTTTAAGGGACGGGTGAACGAGATGCTGAGGGACATGGTTTAGTGATTGACGGGAATGGTTGGACTCAATGATCAGGTGGGTCTTTTCCAACCTGGTGATTCTATGATTCTAAGATTCTAAATAGGCACAGCCACCACAAATGTGTTTACTATTATGAGAATAAACTGCCCTAAGCCAATGACACAGTCCTGCAGGGGTTTTTTAGATTCACCTCTTTCACGTCAGGCAAGGAACATCCACATCTGCCTGCCCACTATTGCCAACAAACTCCCCCAGAGCAGAGCTGGGACATAACTCATTGGTGCAGAGAGGAACCCTGCCATTTCCATTGGCTAATCTCTCTACTTCGGACCTCTGTTCCCTAATTTTTGTCCTGTCAGAAAAGCTGAGACAGAAGTGGAGAAATGTCCCTATTTTTAAATCTTGCAGCTGCTCATGAAAATATTCCCATACTCCTAGTCTGCAAAGTGAAAACTGCTCTCTCCTCTCATCTGTTTTACACCTTTAGTTATAAATTGCACTCTGGGACCGTGCGCTGAGCTGAGGTTTATCTCCAGCCTTGCTGCTTAGTGCAGCACTAAGAGCATCACCTACTTACTCACATTTTCTCAAGTAATGAAAATAATAAATCGGTATAGAGAGAGACTCAATAACGTATCAGCATTAAAAGTGCAGAGCACAATGCTTTGTTAAGAAAACACCTGAATGTGTCCTTCTCTGCCACAGGCAAGATTTTGAAATTATGTACCACCTCATTTTCTGCCTCTTTCAGTTCCTCTATCTTGCTCCTTTGCAGAAGACTTGAGAGTAGAGGGCTGTGTGCAAATACATAGAAAGTTTCTTTGCCTCTTTCCAGAAATGATTTTCTTGCTTTAGAGCCTGAGTTGTACCAAGGCTGAAGTGGCTCTTGGACCCAGTGTTGCTTTTGCACGTCAAGGGATTTCTTTTGCATGAAGCCTCCCAGCTGATGGCAAAGGGAGCTTGCCCCGACGCAGGAATTAGGGCTTCATAAACAATACACATACATTTCAGACCCCATCAAAAAAACATCCACGTTCTGTGAACCCCCCAGATATGATTATTATGTCGCTATTCCCTGCCAACAACTGCTGGTCCATGAGGAGACATCAAGATCCACCCCAGCCCCTGTGAACCCCTAACTGCTCACCTCATAGCTGTGGGTTGATCCAAAAGAAACCTCGCCGATGTCCAGCTCCTTGAGGTTTAACTGAAGCTTGGGCTTGGCGACTTGCACTCCGATTTCATGGCCTGGAGAGAGATTTTTGTCTCAGTACAATAATTCCTTCTCTTAGCCTGGATTTTCCAGGCTGCCTCCACAATAGTCTCTGACTTTCACAGAGAGCAAACGCTAACAAACTCATGCTTTGGTTCTTCTGGCATGAGTGATCCAAGCTTGTAGTCAGGAATACTGAGGGTTGGTCTCGGACAGGAGGCTTCCAGGAAACCACAGGCTAACCCTTCCTAGCAATTACACTAGAGCACAGTGGGCTGGAAGGCTGTGTCTTGCCTTCCCCGCGCCCGACAGGAGATGAAGGAGCCGTACCTGAGATGTCGCAGGAGGCCATTTTTTTGATAGTATGTGGCTTCTTAAGGTTTAAAGAGCACGCTAATTTCAATCGAAGAATTTGGCGAGAAATCTCCCTCCTAAAACAGAAGCAGACAGTAAATCATTTATCTTCAAACACTGCATTTCTTGTTTTCAGCCCCAGCACTTGAGCCTTTATTCAGAGCATCAGTGCACAGCAAGACTTGCCCCATAGACTTATGAGTGTCTAGTTGGCCAAGAAGGTCTCTACCTACCTCCTCTTGGATTGCGGGAGCTTTGTTCTCTTTCAGCCAAATGGCAAGGCTGGACAACCTGTGACAAACAAAAACCATGCTCCTGAAGCAGTCTACATGCTGCACGTTCCAGCTCCTCAAGGAACACACTAACATCAGGCCATTTCCAGGCTAACAGGGTACCCCAGCAGGTCCAGTGCCACTGAGGTCACAAAAAGAGATGCAGAGGGTGCCCAGGGACACTCAGCACCTACCTGGTCCCTGCAAGGGCCCCCTGCTCCATCCCAAAACCCGCCAGCTCAGCAGAGGCGAGACCCAGAATATATGTGGAGAGCCTAGGCTTTGCACGTTGCTTCAAGCACCCACATAGCTCCAGCAGGGAGCTCCCACCCGCCTGCCGCAAAGCATGAAATAACTATCTCCAAGAACACATCCATCATCTGTTCATCCACCCCACATCTCCCTCACCAACCATGCCAAGGCCATGAAAGTTGCTTTTGATCACCCTTGGATGGCAGAGTTAAACCAAAATGGGAAACCTCTGGGCTCTGGATATTTCCCAGCACAATTTATCCAGAAGGCCGGAGAAGAGGAGCTGACAAACCCCTGAAGAACTGGAGGCCCTTCCATGGAGGTTAAAATCCTAGAATCATAGAATATTAGGCTTGGAAGGGATGTTCAAGATCACCCAGTTCCACCCCGCTGCCATGGGCAGGGACACCTCCCACTGGATCAGGGGCTCCAAGCCTCATCCAAGCCAGCCTTGGACACCTCCAGGGATGGAGCAGCCACAGCTCCCCTGGGAAACCTGTTCCGGTGTCTCACCACTCTCATGGTGAAGAAATTCTTCCTAATATCTAGTCTAAATCTGCCACTCTCCAGTTTATCCCCATTGCCCCTTGTCCTATCACCACAAGCCTTTGTGAACAGTCCCTCTCCGGCTTTCTTGGAGCCCCTTCAGGTACTGGGAGGTTGCTACAAGATCTCCTCAAAGCCTTCTCTTTTCCAGGCTGAACAAGCCCAACTCTCTCGGTCTGTCCTCGTACGGGAGGTTCTCCAGCCCTCTGATCGTCTCTGTAGCCTCCTCTGGACCTGCTCCAACAGCTCCACCTCCTTCTTGGACACAGAACCCCAGCCGAGGTCTCACCAGAAAGGATCAGAGGGGTAGAATCCCTTCCTTTGCCCTGCTGGCCACACTTCTTTTGATGCAGCCCAGGATACGATTGGCTTTCTGGGCTGCGAGAGCACTTTGCTGGCTCATGTTGAGCTTCTCCTCAACCAGAATTCCAAGCAATCACTGCCCAGAAGCAGACACGGGCAGACCTGACTTACCCTTCACGCAGGCAGATTTCCTGTTCCGGAAACTGTACCCGCGGAACTGGTACTGGGCTCTGTGAAACCCAAATCGCAGCCAAAAGGCGTTTACTACACACTGAGAAAGGCACTGGCAGTTCCCAGTAGGGAGACCGTCTGTCTCCTCCAGGTCCTCCTGGAGAAGTGAATTCAGAGGGTGCTTTGCCCTGGACAGTTGAGAGGTCTCCTATGACACGGGGCAGCATCTCAAAGGATGACATCACAGAGGCTAAGGCCAGTGGCCAGCATGTCACTGGTCCACAAGCCCGTGCATCCCACACGGATTCCTGTAGCATCTTTCATTTGCTGTCTTCTCATTCACAGTTGCAGTTTCCATTCATTCTCCAGAACTGGAGGCCCTTCCACGGAGATCAAAATCCTAGAATCATAGAATATAAGGGTTGGAAGGGATGTTAAAGATCCAACCACTCTGCCCTGGGAAGGGACATTCCACTAGATCAGCCCCCCGCTCAACGCCCATCTGTGCCAACAGAGCCGCGTGGGGCACCCAGAAATGCTGGCAAAGCCTGGGGAGCAGGAGGTTACAGAGGGCAGGCCCTTCCCTCAGCTCAGACGGGACTTGATCTTGAGTGAAACCACGGAATGAGATCAGAAGACCCAAATTCTTGAATGCGACGTGCAATCAAGTTTTGCTTAACTTATTAAAACAAGAAAAGCAACAAATGATTAGTAGGAATTTATAACAGTTCAACAATATTTTGATAGGAATGGTTGGACTCGATGATGCGGTGGGTCTTTTCCAACCTGGTGACTTCTATGATTCTGCGATTCTATGAAAACCAGCTTTTAAAGGCAATGTGTCTGATCATTACGACAAGGAAATAAGTACAGTAATTAAAGGAATAAGTACAGTAATTAAAGTGTCAGGGCCCGACCCCGACATGAATAGTGTTTGTGTGACCCCCTGAACTGAAGAGGGAGGTTGGTTGTTATCTGTGCAGGAACTTGGAGACTGACAGATCTCTCCAGGTCAAAGCAAATGCAACATTTTTTGGGGGCCAAGGAAAAAGACAAACCACTCGGCCATCTCCCATCAATGAGGACATGTTTTTTAGTCTCTGATAGGTGACCAAGCTCCTTTCCATCAAACCATTCACAAACCTGCTCCTTGCCCGCCTTTGGTTGGGGTGAAGGTTTCAGCTCCCACCATGCTTTGGGGTGAGGGTCTCAAGCTCTCTGCATCTGCATGTAATGTCCCCTCAGCGTACAGGTAGCTGCCTGCCTCTGCTCTCCTGCAGGTACTAGCTGGCTCCTGTTGGCACTGCAGCAGCACACCCTGTGGAGTAAGGAGCAGAGGTAGCCGAGGTTAAGGTAGGCAGTGCTATTGCTACCTAAGAAACATCTTCAGTTTTAACAGGACTTTAATGATAGTAAATGGTAATGAAGCTGAAGTGCCTTCTCAAACCCGTCGTAGATTCTTGTGCTTTTGAAATCTGTTTTTCAGCTCAATTTCAGAAACGTAACACAGCTACCCAGAAAAGCACCAAGAACAAAAAGTATCCACTCATCTGGTATAAACCTACACACAACACTGAAAAATGCATCTTGGTCCTGCAGTTTTAATACACTGTTGGCATTAACAAATCAGCCACTGGACCTTGATTTTATGAAATGCTTTAAAATCCCAAGCAGAAGATAATGCATATGTACACTCTACAGCATCCACCGACTACACAGAATCATAGAATCACCACCACCAGGTTGGAAGAGACCCACTGGATCATCGAGTCCAACCATTCCTATCAAACACTAAAGCATGGCCCTTAGCACCTTGTCCACCCGCACCTTAAAGCCCTCCAGGGAAGGTGACTCAATCCCCTCCCTAGGCAGCCTGTTCCTCAATAAGTTGTCAGTGTTTTGGGGTTTGAAAGCTCCTCAGTTTTGGGCAAATTGTGGCTGTGCTGTTCCCAGCCGTGCTGGGAGGGTCCCCTGTCTCTGGTGCAGAGCTGGAAAACCTTCCCTTGTCAGATGCTAAAATACAATCCTAGGATCTTTGGCTGCCTTTCTGTTTGAAATCCAGATCTCGAGGTCCATCACTCTCTGCCCTGCCCATTAAGCAAATTCTGCCATCACTGCACGTAGCATTGTGGAATGGTTTGGGTAGGAAGAAACCCCAAAGCCCAGCCAGTTCCACCCTCGCCACGGGCAGGGACACCCCCCACAGGACCAAGGGGTCTGAACTTCCATTTAGAATCATAGAATCATAGAACAACCAGGTTGGAAGGGACCATCTGGCCTAAGTTTTATTTCATGCTTTTATGCTTTCACTCCACAGCAATAAGTTTGGGGAACGTGCTAAGCACCGCAAACACTTATCTAAACCCCTGACTGATCCAATGCAAGTTTTGGTTCTTCCCAGCAGTGCACACCCTGCATCTCCCCTCTGGCTCGTTGGGTACCTGCCAGTTCCTACATCCTATGAGGCAGGGCTGCTTTAGGGGTCAGCTGGATATCCTACTAGGCCTCTAGTGCCTGGGTTCCCTGGGCAGTCAATGGAGAAAAAGAGGAAACTTTTCTATAAGGCACCTATCCCCAATATAACACGAATAATATACATGTGATGAGTTATCCCCAGGTATCCAGCACTCTGGTGACTGTAGGGGAACGTGGCACAGAATGTGGAAGCAACCTTGGGATAGCAGAAGTCGGGCAAGCTTAATTTTCCCAAGTGGTAAGAAAAAAAATATCAATATGCAAAATCACGACTGGTAAGAAGAGCTAAATAGGTAACGATTATTCAATATTTCCTCACAATACAAGAATCAGGATAAGAAATAAGTCTAAAAAACCAAAGGGAAATGTTTTCCTACATTATTCTACTGGTAAACTCACTGCTATAGAACATTATGGAAGCAAAAGCATAAATGGGTTCAAGAAAACTAGATGGTGTCATTGAGGAAAAAAACCCTAAAGGTTACTGAAGACAAAATACACAACCACAACTCTGTATCACACAGGCCATCAGCCACAAAATGCCAGGTGCTGGAAGATAAAAAAGGCCAAAACAAATCCACACTCCTGCTGCATTTTTTCACTTGTACTTTCCCTCCCCCAAGACATAATCGCTAGTGACTGTAATGTCCATACGCAGATGATCTGCTTAATAACGCAGTCTTCTATACTTACTTGCAACACTAGGTGGCAGGGAAAACATCTAGCTCATCTACAGCACTGAGAACCTTGAATGCACTCTCCCTTGACAATAGTTAAAGATTAGTGCAATGCAGCATTCGGTTTCATACAACTGGATTTGCTTTGTGTCCTGACATAACCTGAAGCAACATTTTTCAAGTAAAATATGTTAGTGGTGCCAGAATACGGGCTCATTCCTTCCCTGAGACACCTTGCCCTCGAATTCAAAAAACTATTGCAAAATGTTTCTACCTCTCCAGAAGCATTCAATTGCAGAGCCTTCTACAAGAACTTGTGCTTAGATACTTGCCTAACAGGATCAAGCGAAGCTTGTCTTTTCCTTTCTACTATCCCATGCTGGTAGGTTGGCTCACAAGAAGGCGAACCAACTCACCTCTTGCTTGGATAGCTTCCAGTCATCGAGGATGCGAATAGCTTAATCTGTCTGCTGAAGAAAGTATGGATCATGGATTTTTTCCTCGATTAAACAGAAATGTTATATTCTGAGTTTTGCTTTCAAAAATCCTGTTTCCTCTCTACTCAAGAGAGGTTTGGTGGAGTCACAATCTGACATGAAAACAAGACAGCATTCGTTTATTCCAATAATAGAAACTTCTTACAGTTTGAATACAACAATTTACACTTACTTCAACTTTGCTTTCTGGACCATGATCTGCAGCAGGAAAGTAGACCACCTCCTGTACTTCATTCCTAGGCCGTACAGAGTTCTTTCCAAACACCACCAGCCCATCCTTGGAACACGGAGGGAAGGCTACAAAGCAGTAACTTGGAGGAGCTACAGCCATCCTAGAAAGGCAAAGAGGAGTAAACAAACAGAAGCTGGGCTCGGGGGAGTCCGAGGCGCCCGGAGAGGCTCCATGGCGGGAGCTGTGTGTGTCCGGCATGTGTTTGGCTGCCCCCGGGGCTCGGGCTGAGGGCCGGTCGGAGCCTTCGGGGCTGTGTCTGCGCTCGGCCTGCGTCCCCACGGGGTGGGAAATCCCCGCTTGGGAGGGCGAGGAAGGAGGCGGGGAAGGGCAGGAGGGGTGGGAGGGGGAAAGCAGGTTGGAAGTATGGGGCAAAATGGGAGGAAAAGGAGGGGAAGGAGGAGGGGAAGGAGCGGGAAGGGCGGTTTGGAAAGCACTTTCGTGTTCTTAGTCTAGAGAGAGCGAGTATGTGGGAGTTGTGTGTCGCTTTTCTGGGTCGTTGTGCACGGTGGCGAGAGCTGCAGGGGCAGGGGGTGGTTCCTTTCAAGCACGGGTACTTGGAGTATTTTGCCTTAACAGCTCTTTCCGTTGGCTCTGTCGTCAGAGACAACCTGGCAGAAGTGTTGGTGATGAGAGAGCCCCCACGGGATCCTGACCCCTATCCAGGGAGAGGGAGGGAAGCTCTGTTGCGCTGCCCTCCAGGCCAGCAGCGTTCAGGTACGTAGCTGTCTCGGGATTCACTCCTCTTTGCTAATTGCCGTCGATTGAGCTGACGATGTGAACCGGAGCATTCTCCCCTTTGGGTTAGTGCACGATGACATCGCGCTTAGCTAATGCCAAGTTGAGATGACAAGACTAGGGTGCCAGGGGCATATAATCTTCTGATTATACCAAATCAGAAGACAGGGCTGCTAAAATGGAATCGAGAAGCGGCCAATCAGAGCGCGAAATTCACAGCTAATCAGAAGACAGCGCTGGAAAATTGGAATCGAGAAGCGACCAATCAGACCGCCGTTCGTGCAGCCAATCAGAAGACAGCGCTGCTGAGGTGGCATCGAGAAGCGACCAATCAGTGCGCGGAACGCACAAGCATTCGGTTCCCAAGGCAATGAATGGGAGGGACTCAGTGCTGCCGTGCCGTGGCTTCGGAGCGGTACTACAGCCCGGGGCGGCGGCGAGAGGGGACGACCGACCCACAGGGGCTGGCGAGCCGGGACGGGCGGCGAGCGGGGCAGTTGGAAGAGCGGCTCGGATCCGCTCGGCTTCTGTCGGCTCCGCGCGGCGCCTTTCGGGAGGGCCCGGCTCTGCTCTTCGCTGCCCTTCCGCCCGCCGCCGGTTGCGGCCAACGGGCTGCAGGCACGGGCTGGGAGAGGGACAGAGCCCCGCGTCCCCCGTGGGCAGTCGGGGCTCTCGTGTCCTCCCCGTCCTCCCCGGACGCCGTGTGCACCTGTCCCTGCCCGGGGTACCCGCGTTCCCTGTGTCCCGTGACAGTCCCGTGTGTCTCGGCTCCTCTCGGCTGCGCGGGGCTCGGCTCCGCACGTTTCTGTAACGCTCGGCTGCGCCTGGGGAGGGCCCCGCAGAGAGCCCTCCCATTGGCTGCACCGAGCGTCACTCAGGGAGAGGCGGCCAATCAGTGCCGGGAGAGCGCCCGGGGGTGGGCCGAGGCTGGGTCCTGCTGCGCACATGGCCCGGGCGCCGCTCGCCCTCCGTGCCCGCAGCGGCACCGCTCGGGGTCGGCTCCTCCGGGGCTGGGCTCGGGTGAGTGAGAGGCGCCCGGAGAGGTGGAGGGAGCGGCGCGGGGGAGCTGTGTGTGTCCGGCGGCGCCGCTCGGGGCTCGCTGTCCGTGAGCCGCGCTCCGCCCGGGGCCGAGATGTGTTTGGCTGCCCCCGGGGCTCGGGCTGAGGGGCGGTCGGGGCTGTGTCTGCGCTCGGCTGCAGCCCTGGGGGGGAAATCCCCGCTTGGGAGGGGGAGGAAGGAGGCGGGGAAGGGCAGGAGGGGTGGGAGGGGGAAAGCAGGCGGGAGCAGGGGGCAAAATGGGAGGAGAAGCGGGGAAGGAGCGGAAAGGGAGGGTTGGAAAGCACTTTAGTGTTGTCAGTCTAGAGAGAGCAAGAGGAGGGCGGGGTGGTCCCTTTTTTGGGGTGTCGGGCGTGGTGGCAAGAGCTACAGGGGCAGCGTGGGGTTCATTTCAAGCAGGGTTGCTTGGAGTATTTTGCCCTAACAGCTCCTTCCTTTTGCTTTGATAGCCTTAAGCTCGGTCATGGTGAGGATGGGACTGAGTGCCTGTGGTTTAAAATCAGAGGAGCCCTCAAGAAGGTGGATGTTGTGATGGAGTCTGTTACAGACCACCCAGACAAGGAGAAGCAGCTGGTGAGCTCTTCTATAGCCAACTGGGGATCGTCTCAAAGTCGCTACCTCTTGTCGTCGTGGCAGACTTCAGTCTTCTGGATATCTGCTGGAAAGACAGTACAGCGGAGAGGAAACAGTCTAGGAGGTTCCTGAAGTGCGTGGAAGACAAATTCCTCACGCGACTGGTGAGTGAGCTGAGAAGGGAAGGTGCCGTCGTGGACCTGCTGTTTGTGAACAGAGAAGGCCTTGTGGGGAATGTGGTGGTAGGAGGACGCCTGGGACAAAGCGATCACGAGATGATGGGGTTTTCTGTTCTAGGTGAGGTGAGGAGGGGGATTAGCAGCACAGTCACATTAAATTTTCAGAGGGCAGACTTGTACTGTTCAGAAGGCTGGTTGGCAAAGTCCTGTGGGAGACAGTTCTTGAGGGCAAGGGAGCCCACGAGGGCTGGGAGCTCTTCAAAAAGAAGAACTCAGGAGAAAGCCCTCCCCATATTCCAGAAAAGGAACCGTCGGGGGAGAAAAACAGCTTGTTTGAGTAGGGAGATCTTGAGAGACATCAAAAAGAGGAGGAGGGTCTGTGAGCTTTGGAAGAAGGGGCAGGCACCTTGGGTGACACACAGGGAGGAAGTGAGATCGTGCAGAGAACAGATGAGGAGGGCTGAGGCCCAACGAGAAATCAAATTGGCTAAGTCTGTGAAAGATAAAAAAAAAATCTTTCTTGACAATAAAAGGAGGAGTAGGGAGAATATTCAGTTCCTATTGGATGCATAAATAACAACAGTGACAGAGGGCAAGGCTGAGGTGCTTAATGCCTTCTTTGCCTCAGTCTTTAATAGTTAGGATGGTTGTTCCTTCTGTGTACAAACCCAGGAGTGAGAGGAGCAGAATGAGGCTCCCGTGATCCAAGAGGAGGTGGTCAGAGACTTTCTTGCCCAGCTAGACACCCACAGGTCTATGGGGCCTGATGGGTCTACCCAAGAGTATTGAAGGAATTGGTGGGTGTGCTGGACAATCCCCTTTCCGTCATCTTCTAGCTGTCCTGGCTGACTGGGGAGGTTGCACTGGACTGGAGGCTGATGTGTTGCCCATCTCCAAGAAGGGTCGCAGGGAGGATCCAGGGAACTCCAGGCCAGTAAGTCTGACCTCAGTGCCAGGGAAAGTCATGGAACAGGTGATCTTGAGTGCGATCATGAAGCACATGCAAGAAAACCGGGTGATCAGGCCCAGTCAACATGGGTTCACAAAAGGCAGATCCTGCCAAACCAACCTGATCACCTTCTATGACAAAGTGACTCGGCTGCTGGACGAGGGAAAGGCTGTGGATGGATTTTTCTGGACTTCAGCAAAGCCTTTGACACAGTTTCTCACAGCATTCTGCTACGGAAACTGTCACCTCTGGCCTGGACAGGCGCACACTCTCCTGGGTGGAAAACTGGTTGGCTGGAGGGCCCAGAGAGTGGTGGGAAATGGTGTTAAATGCATCTGGAGGCCAGTGACAAGTGGGGTTCCCCAGGGCTCAGTGCTGTGTCCAGTCCTGTTCAATGTCTTTATCAGTGACCTGAATAAAAGCATTGAGTACTCCCTTAGCAAGTTTGAGGACGACACTAAGCTGGGGAGAAGCGTGGACCTGCTGGAGGGTTGTGAGGCTCCAAAGCGATCTGAACAGGCTGGATCCATGGGCTGAGACCAACAGCATGAGGTTTAACACGGCCAAATACCGGATCCTGCACTTGAGGCACAACAACCCTGTGCAGAGCTACAGACTAGGAGAAGTCTGGCTGGAAAACTGCCAGGAGGAGAGGGACCTGGGGGTGTTGGTTGACAGCGACTGACCATGAGCTAGCAGTGTGTCCAGGTTGCCAAGAAGGTCAATGGCATCCTGGCTTGGTTCAGAAACAGCAGGTCCAGGGAGGTTATTTTCCCTCTGGAGTTGGCACTGGTGAGACCACTTCTCGAATCCTGTGTTCAGTTGTGGGCCCCTCACCACAAGAAGGATATTGAGGCTCTGGAGCGAGTCCAGAGAAGAGCAATGGAGCTGGGGAAGGGGCTGGAGAAGAAGAGGAGCAGCTGGGGGTGTTTATCGTGGAGAAGAGGAGGCTGAGGGGAGGCCTCATTGCTCTCTCCAACTATATGAAAGGAGGTTGTGGAGAGGAGGGAGCTGGGCTCTTCTCCCAAGGGACAGGGGACAGGACAAGAGGAAACGGCCTCAAATTCCACCAGGGGAGGTTCAGGGTGGACATCAGGAGAAAATTGTTGACAGAAATGGTTATTGGTCAGTGTCAGAGGCTGCTCAGGGAGGTGGATGAGTCCCCTTCCCTAGAGGGGTTTAAGGGACGGGTGGATGAGGCGCTGAGGTGCATGGGTTAATGATTGATGGGAATGGTTGGACTTGATGATCCAGTGGGTCCTTTCCAACCTAGTGATTCTTTTTTCTTTGTCAGCAGAGACAATCTGGCAGAAGTATTGATGATGAAAGAGCCCCCGTGGGATCCCGACGCCTCCTCAGGGAGAAGGGTGGAAGCGACATGGCGATGCCCTCCAGGCCAGTAGCTGTCGGGTACGTGTCTTTCTTGGGACTCACTCCTCTTTGCTAATCGCCATCAATCGTGTTGATGACACAAGGCAGAGCATTCTGCACTTTGGGTTAATATGTGACGGCATCACGTTTAGTGAATGCTGGATTGAGACAACCACACTAGAGTGCCAGGGCCTTCACCAGCTAAACCTGTGCATGCCACACACCATGAACGTGCCACACATCAGGCCCACACCACACACATGCAATTCACTCCCCCATGCACATTGTGCTGTCCCCACGCACACTGACCTTCCTTGCCCTTCGTCGCCCTGCGCTGACCTTCTTTGCAGTCCCTTGTTGTTTCGCTCACCAGCTGTGTGAGGAAGTTTTCTTCCGCACACTTCTGAAACCTCTGGGACGGCTTCCTTTCTGCTGTGTTATACTCCCAGCCAATATCTGGGAAATTGAAGTCTCGTGGGAGGACTAGAGGTAGTCACGATCTTGTAACTACTCTCTGTTGTTTGTAGAAGAGCTCATGCTTCTCGCTGCCTCCTCAGTGTCTGTCTTTTACTTCAAGTGTGGCTGAACTGGTTCCTCAAGAGGTCGTGGTTTGGGCAAGAGCAGCCACTAAAATATTTCTCCCATTAGCTCAAGTGCTAAGGTATCCTGCCTCCCTCGAGGAAAGCCTCTGTTTGGAGAACTCGGTCGCTTTCCTCCTTCCGACTGCCTCAGAGTGGCAGGGAGAGCCAGGGGAGCTCTGCCGGGTCCCGTGGCTCGGGCCAGTCTGGCACAGCTGAGAGCTTGCTGGGTGTTGGGGTGTCACTGGTAGCGGTGAGAGCTGCATGGGTGGGCGGTGGCTCATTTAAAGCAGGGTTACTTGGAGTATTTTGTCGTAACAACTCCTTTTGCTTTGTCAGCAGAGAGAATCTGACGGGAGTATTGTCAACAAGAGCCCCTGCGGGATCCTGACCCCTGCACAGGGAGACGGGGAGAAGCAACGTGGCAGTGCCCTGCAGACCAGCAGCATTCGGGTATGTGGCTTTCTCGGGACTTGTCTTTGCTAATCACTGTTGATCAAGTTTTCGGCACGAGCCGGAGCATTTATCTGCTCAGGGTTAGCACACGATGGCATCGCGTTTAGCAAATGCCTGATTGAGACAACAATACTAGGGTGCCATGGGCTTGGCCAGACAGACATGTGCATGCCACATGCCAGAAAGATGCCACACACATGCTAGACACATGCCCCACATGCACTGCCCTCATGCACACACCGTGTATGTGCTAGGCTCACACCGCAACTCATGCACATCTCGTGCACACTCCTTGCACCTGCAAGCAACGTGCCACACACTCCTGTACATGTTACGTACGTGCCTTTTACCCACCATCCACATATCATAAACATGCTAGCACACACCATGAAGATGACACACCACACATGCACATACCTTGCACTTGCAAGCAACATGTCAAACATGCCATGTGCATGTTATGTATGTGCTGTGTACACATCATCCACGTGTATTGCACACAGTAGCACATGCCATTAAGATGACGCACAAGCCATGCACATACCACGCACATGCCATGCATACCCCACTGCACCCAGGCACACGCTGTGCACGTGCTAGGCTAATGCCACAACAACCCCATCCACATGACATGCACATGCCTTGCACACATGAGCAACATGTCACCCATGCCACACATGCCATGTGCTTGTTATGTCTGTGCCTCATACGTGCTTACACACACCACAGACACGGTAGCACATGCCCTCCCGCTGGCTGCTGCCAATGGGATACAGGCTGGGACTGGGAGAGGGACAGTGCCCCGTGTCCCTCCCGTCCCCCCGATCCCCTCCTGTCCCTGCCTGGGGTGCCGTGCGGGGCTGGAGGGAGGGCAGGGATACACTGCTTTTCCTCTTATGTCTGCTCACTTTTTTATTTTCTCTCTGACAGCTTTATTGGACTGGAGTTTTAGTCTCGTGACTGTGCATCAGAGGTGGCTGAACGTGACAGGAAGACTGCTGGGAAAATGGCAAGAGGAGGATGGAGAAGAAACAGTGGAACACGCCCTTTAGAGTTTGCTGCTCGTCCCACTGCTCAGAAATTTTGCTTGTGGATTTGCTTCTTAGTCTTAGAGTAAAATAGTTTTGCAGTAAGGCAGCTTCAGAGAAATGTTACCACAAATATTTGCAGCCAATGTCGTCCTTCTTTGTCCTTGTTTTATTAGAGAAGTAGGGATTTTATTTTAGCAGCTATTGGGGCCCTAAGGATTTAGGCTCAGCCTAAATGAGATTTCCAGTGTAGTTTTAGCGATAGCTCCTACTGTTTTTGTCCAGAACTTTTTGATGAAATGCCCGAGAAAACTGTTAGCTTGTCTATATTGCCAGGATTTCTTTTTTCTTAATGTACATCAGTACCAGAGGCTTCAGAGGAGGTAAATATGAGAGCAGTGTGAAAAAAACTTTCTAGGGGAGAGTTAGAAAACTCTTCAGCAGTAAGGCTGTGACAAGTGTGCCAGGCCCCAGCTCTGTGGGGTTTGACAGCTGCCCCCGAGCTGCCCTGTCCAGCCCAGGTCTCTGTCTCGAGGTGCTTGAGGTGTATGTGATGAGTTGTGTCTGTTCTCAGCTCGACCTCGGGCTTGGGTGGGGGCATCAGGTACCTCCTGTGGAAGGAGCCCCCCACATGCAGCCCTGCAGCTGGGACAGCCCAGCTCCTGCCTCCCGGGGGGTGCAGGAACCAGCCAGCTCCCCGGGACCCCAGAGTGCGAAAGGCGCAGCCCTTTGAGGCCCTGGGGAATGAATGGGTGTGGGCTCAGTGCTGCCGTGCTGTGGCCGCGGGGCGGAACTGCAGCCCGAGCGGGAGGGGCGGAGAGCGGGCGGCTCCTTTCAAGGGGAGGCTCGGCTTCTGTCGGCTCCGTTCGGGACGGCTCGGCTCTGCTCTTCGCTGCCCTCCCGGCCGCCGCCTCGGAACGGCCAGAAGGGGTTTTAGAAGTAGCGTAGGGGAGAGGGTAATAGAGGGAGAGTCCTCTTTGGGCAGGTAAAGGTGAAGGTGAGAGAGGTTTCGTTGCCGCAGAGGGCTCTGCGAGCGTCCCCTCGGCTCAGGAAGAGCGGAGGTCGCTGGGTCTCGACCCGAGGGAAGGCAGGCGCGGTCTGCGCCGCTGCGGAGCCCGGCAGCTCGGGAGGGTTGCGCGGGCAGCGCCGCGGGAGCTGCCGCTCCGGCCGATGCGGAGCCCGTCGGGCTCGAACCCGGGAACGACGGCAGAAGAGCTTGATCCAGCTCGGTGCTGCCGTGCTGTGGCCGCGGTGCGGTACTGCAGCCTGGGCCCGGGGCTGGGGGGGGCGCACAGAGGCGGACGATTGACCGTGTAAGGGCAAACTGACCGCATCAAGGCAAACGTGGCTAATTGCCATAAAATGGCAAATTGCCATAAAAGGGCAGATTGAAAATACAAGGGCAAACTGGTAAAAAAGAGCATCAAAGGGCAGATAGACCATATTAGGGCATACTGGTCAAATTGACACTGGAAGAGCAACTTGACTGTAAAAGATCCACAGCCAATCGCAACACAGAAGTAGCACAGTGGGATCCAGAAGCGACCAATCAGAGTGCGGTTCGCGCACATAATCAGAAGACAATGCTGCTGAGATGGGAATCGAGAAGCGACCAATCTGAGCTCGGAATCCCCAGCCAATCAGAAGACAGCACTATCAAGGAAGGATTGAAAAATAACCAATCAGAGTGTGGAATGCACAGCTAATCAGAAGACAAAACTTTCAAGGTGGGATTGAAAATTGACCAATCAGAGTGCGGTTCATTCAGCCAATTAGAAGACAGCACTATTAATGTGGGATTGATAATCGACCAATTAGAGCTCGGAATGTACAGCCAATCAGAAGACAGCGCTTGTAAATTTGGATTGAGAAGCGACCAATCAGAGTTCCGTTCGCACAGCGAGTGGATGCTCAGGGCAATGAATGGTGGAGGGGGACTCAGTGCTGCCGTGCCGTGGCGGTGGAGGGGTACTGCTGCCCAGGGCGGGGTAGCCGGGAGGGGCGGGGCGGAGATACAGGCAGTTCGAAGAGCCGCTCGGCTCCTGTCGGCTGCACGCAGCGCCCTGAGGGACTGCTCGGCTCTGCTCTTCGCTGCCCTTCTGCCCACTGCCGGCTGCGGCCAACGCTTCTAGAGACCCCCCCGACCCTTCTAAAGTCCCCCAGACCTTTCTAAATTTCCCCAGACCATTCTAGAGACCCCCAGGACCCTTCTAATTTCCCCCGGGCCCTTATAGAGCCAGCGCTGTAATTCCTTAAGTCTTGAAACATACACTGAGTGGCTCAGCACTCAAACCACGGCAGCCAATCAGTGCTGGCAGATTGCTGGTTGAGGATGATGGGGAGGGAGTAGGAAGGGGCGAAAGCCATGCATGCACGCAGGTTAACAAGCGAGCCCATGTTGTATAGGGGCCACCAAGTTGTGCTGCACGCATGCACAGTTCATCGATATGGGCACTGCCATTATGGAAATACGCATGTGCACTCTAGTGCATATGGGCGCCGCCATGCTGTGCGGTACGCAGGCTTAGTGACTGCACATGGGCGCCGGCATATTGGAATACGCATGCATAGTGACTCCATAAG
The DNA here is from genome assembly GCA_033558105.1 of Coccyzus lansbergi. Lineage (NCBI taxonomy): Eukaryota > Metazoa > Chordata > Aves > Cuculiformes > Coccyzidae > Coccyzus > Coccyzus lansbergi. The sequence goes on along the minus strand of JAUMJK010000184.1, from coordinate 5,194 downwards.
GAGGCGTGGATCGAGGGCTGGGGGGGCGGCCAGGAGCATCATGGGGGAGCTCTCTATGGCTGGCGGTACCACTCCAGGCTTTCTCTCCATGAGCCGCGCTCCTCCCAGGCCAGAGGCTGTGTTTGGCTGCTCCCGAGGCCGTCTTGGGGCCTTCGGTGCTGCGTCTGCACTCGGCGTGCGGCCCTGGGGGTGAAATCCCCGCTTGGGAGGGGGAGGAAGGAGGTGGGGAAGGGGTGGAGGGATGGGAGGGGGAAAGCAGGTGGGGATTATGGGTCAAAATGAGAGGAAAAGCGGGGAAAGGAGGAGGGGAATTGACCGTTAAATAGGAAAGTGAGCATATAAGGGCAAAATGGGCCAATTGGCATGAAAGGTGAAATTAACAGTATAAGGGCAAATTGACCATAAAAGTAAAACTGGGATAATTGCTCATCAAAGGGCAAATTTACCATATCAGTCAAACAGCCCATGCTCAGGCCAAAGGCGTTGTCCACATTAAAGCTTTTGATCGGTTGCCGGCTGCTGTATTCGTTTTGCTTTTTCAGTGTTGGAAAGGAAGAAAGAAGAAGGCGGTAGAGGCTGTTTGGGGCATGTGTAAACTGGAGCGGAGAGCCAGCAAACTGGGAAAATTGCTATAAAAGGGCCAATAAGCCATGCAAGGGCGAATACAGCACATAAGGGGCAAGTTGCAATAAAAGGGCAAACTGAAAAATAAAAGGGCAAATTGACCACACAGGTGCAAACCGACCCTTAGCAAAATGGGCCAATTGCCTTCAAAGGGCAAATTTGCCCTAAAAAGTGGAAATGGATCTTCTAAGTGCAAACTGGGCCAAGTGCCATCACAGGGCAATTTGGGCATAGAAGGGCAATGAGAACACGGCCCATGCCAAGGGGGATGGAGAAGCGAACAACGAGAGGCCGGAATCTGAAGCCACTGAGAAGACAGCGCTAGCTAAGTGGTATCGAAAAGGGACCAATGAGAACGCCGAATTCATACCTAATGAGAAGACAGGGATGTTAAAATGGAATTGAGAAGCGACCAATCAGAGCGCGGAGTCTGAAGCCAATAAGAAGACAGGGCTAGCTAAGTGGGATCGGGAAGCGACCAATCAGAGCGTGGAGTTTGAAGCCATAAAGAAGACAGGCTAGCTAAACGGGATCGGGAAGCGACCAATCAGAGTGCGGAACACAGAGCCAGTCAGAAAAGAGCGCGAGCTAAGTGGGATCGAGAAGCGACCAATCACAGCGTGAAATTTACAGCCAATCAGAAGAAAGCGCTGGAAAATTCGAATCGAGACGCAACCAATTAGGGAGCAGCTAGTGCAGCCAATTAGAAGACAGCGCTGCTGAGGTGGCATCGAGAAGCGACCAATCAGTGCGCGGAACGCACAAGCAGTCGGTGCCCTAGGCAATGAATGGGAGGGACTCAGTGCTGCCGTGCCGTGGCTTCGGCGCGGTACTGCAGCCCGGGGCGGGGACAGGAGGGGACGACCCACAGGGGCTGGCGAGCCGGGAGGGGCGGGGAGCGGGGCAGTTTTAAGAGCGGCTGAGAGCGGCTCGGCTTCTGTCGGCTCCGCGCGTCGCCATTTGGGAGGGTTGCGCTCTGCTCTTCGCTGCTCTTCCCGCCGCCGGCTGCGGCCAACGGGCTGCAGGCACGGGCTGGGAGAGGGACAGAGCCCCGCGTCCCCCGTGGGCAGTCGGCGCTCTCGTGTGCCTCCAGTCGTCCCCGGACCCCGTGTGCCCCTGTCCCTGCCCGGGGTGCCTGCGTTCCCCGTGTCCCTTGACAGCCCCGTGTGTCTCTGCTCCTCTCGGCTGCGCGGGGCTCGGCTCCGAATGTTCCTGTGGCGCTCGGCCGCGCCTGGGAAAGGCCCCGCAGAGAGCCCTCCCATTGGCTGCACCGAGCGTCACTTAGGGAGAGACGGCCAATGAGCCCCGGAAAGCGCCCGGGGGGCGGGACGAGGCGGAGCGCGGTCGACTGGGTCCTGCTGCGCACATGGTCCGGGCGCCGCTCGCCCTCCGTGCCCGCAGCGGCACCGCTCGGGATCGGCTCCACCGGGGCTGGGCTCGGGTGAGTGAGAGGCGCCCGGAGAGGTGGAGGGAGCGGCGCGGGGGAGCTGTGTGTGTCCGGCGGCGCCGCTCGGGGCTCGCTGTCCGTGAGCCGCGCTCCGCCCGGGGCCGAGATGTGTTTGGCTGCCCCCGGGGCTCGGGCTGAGGGGCGGTCGGGGCTGTGTCTGCGCTCGGCCTGCGTCCCCACGGGGTGGGAAATCCCCGCTTGGGAGGGGGAGGAAGGAGGCGGGGAAGGGCAGGAGGGGTGGGAGGGGGAAAGCAGGGGGGAGCAGGTGGCAAAATGGGAGGAGAAGTGGGTAAAGAAAGAGGGGAAGGAGTGGGAAGGCTGTTTGCAAAGCACTTTTCTGTTCTTAGTCTAGAGAGTGTGAGTGGGGGGGGGGGTCGCTTTTTTAGGGTGTCGTGCAGGTTGAGCATATAAGAGCAAACTTGGCCAACTGGCATGAAAGGTGAAATTAACAGCATAAGGGCAAAGTGACCATAAAAGTCGAACTGCGATAATTGCTCATAAAACGAACAATGAGAGACTGGAATCCCAAGCCACCTTGAAGACAGAGCTAGCTAAGTGGGATCGAGAAGCCACCAATCAGAGCGTGGAACGTGTAGCCATTCAGAAGACAGGGCCATTAAAGAGGAATCAAGAAGCGACCAATCATAGCGTGGAGCTCATCGCCAATGAGAAGACAGGGCTAACTAAGTGGGATCGGGAAGCGACCAATCAGCGCGTGCAAGACATAGCCAATCAGAAAAGAGCACCAGCTAGGTGGAATCGAAAAGCGACCAATGAGAGCGCCGTTCGTGTAGCCAATCAGAAGACAGCGTTGCTGGGGTGGCATCGAGAAGCGACCAATCAGTGCGAGGAACGCACAGGCATTCGGTTCCCTAGGCGGAGCGGAACTGCCCCCCGAGCGGGAGGGGCGGAGAGCGGCTCGGCTCCGCTCGGCTTCTGTCGGCTCCGTTCGGGACGGCTCGGCTCTGCTCTTCGCTGCCCTCCCGGCCGCCGCCGGCTAGGAACAGCCAGAAGGGGTTTTAGAAGTAGCGTAGGGGAGAGGGTAATAGAGGGAGAGTCCTCTTTGGGTAGGTAAAGGTGAAGGTGACAGAGGTTTCGTTGCCGCAGAGGGCTCTGCGAGCGTCCCCTCGGCTCAGGAAGAGCGGAGCTCGCTGGGGCTCGGCCCAAGGGAAGGCAGGCGCGGTCTGCGCCGCCGCGGAGCCCGGCAGCTCGGGAGGGTTGCGCGGGCAGCGCCGCGGGAGCTACCGCTCCGGCCGATGCGGTGCCCGTCGGGCTCGAACCCGCAAAGGGAGGAGAAAACGGGAACGACGGCAGAAGAGCTTGATCCAGCTCGGTGCTGCCGTGCTGTGGCCGCCGAGCGGTACTGCAGCCTGGGCCCGGGGGTGGGGGGGGGGGCGCACGGGGCGGACGATTGACCGTGTAAGGGCAAACTGACCACATCAAGGCAAACGTGGCTAATTGCCATAAAATGGCAAATTGCCATAGAAGGGCAGATTGAAAATACAAGGGCAAACTGGTAAAAAAGAGCATCAATGGGCAGATAGAGCATCTAAGGGCATGCTGGCCAAATTGATACTAAAAGGGCAACTTGACTGTAAAAGGGCCAGAGCCAATCGGAACACAGAACTAGCAAAGTGGGATTGAGAAGTGACCAATCAGAGCGCGGAAAGCACAGCGGTACTGCTGCCCAGGGCAGGGTAACGGGACACCCCACAGGAGCGGAGTAGCCGGGAGGGGCGGAGCGGAGATCCACGCAGTTCGAAGAGCGGCTCGGATCCGCTCGGCTTCTGTCGGCTCCACACAGGACCCTTCTAAATGTCGCCAAGACCCTTCCAGAGCCCATGCTGGCATTTCTAAGGCTTGAAACGCGCCCCGCGGCGCTCAAACCGCAGCCGCCAATCAGCGCCGGCAGATTGACAGTTGAGGGTCTGGGGGAGGGGCGGTGTAGTAGGAGGGGGGCGAGCGCTACGCATGCGCAGTGGCTACATTCTAGGCGCATCCACGTACTCCGGCACGCATGCGCAGTCGCTACCTTCTAGGCGCATCCAGGTACTCCGGCACGCATGCGCAGTGGCTACATTCTAGGCCCCCAATGACTCGGGCACGCATGCGCAGTGGCTACATTCTAGGCCTGAAGTGCTCCGGCACGCATGCGCAGTGTCTACATCCTAGGCCGCAAGGACTCCAGTACGCATGCGCAGTAACTACATTCTGGCACAATGACTCCGGTACGCATGCGCAGTGGCTACATTCTAGGCCCCAAGGACTCCGGCACGCATGCGCTGTCGCTTTAATCTAGGCCTCAAGGACTCCGGCACGCATGCGCAGTGGCTACATTATGGCCTCGAGGACTCCGACACGCATGCGTAGTGTCTACATTCTTGCACCAAGGACTCCGACACGCATGCGCAGTGGCTATAGTATAGGGGCTCCCCCCCCCCCCTCCACCAGTACTCCGGCACTCATGCGCACTTATGGGATGCTCAGTGCTTCCACCTCGTGTCCATTGAGCGGTACTGCAGCCCGGGGCGGGGGCGGGACGGGACGACCCCCAGGGGCGGGCGAGCCGAGCCGGGACGGGACGGGAGGGGCGGGGCTGGGCCGTTCTCGGGGCGGCTTGGATCCTCGCGCAGCCTTTCGGGACTGCTCTGCTCTTCGCTGCCCTTCGGCCAACGGGGGCTGGAGCTGGGAGAGGGGCAGCGACCCCCGTGCGCCCGCAGGGCCCCAGCGTGACCGGCTCGAGCGGGGCTGGGCTCGGGTGAGTGAGAGGCGCCCGGAGAGGTGGAGGGAGCGGCGCGGGCGAGCTGTGTGTGTCCGGCGGCGCCGCTCGGGGCTCGCTGTCCGTGAGCCGCGCTCCGCCCGGGGCCGGCATGTGTTTGGCTGCCCCCGGGGCTCGGGCTGAGGGGCGGTCGGGGCTGTGTCTGCGCTCGGCCTGCGTCCCCACGGGGTGGGAAATCCCCGCTTGGGAGGGGTGGAAGGAGGCGGGGAAGGGCAGGAGGGGTGGGAGGGGGAAAGCAGGGGGGAGCAGGGGGCAAAATGGGAGGAGAAGCGGGGAAAGAAGGAGGGGAAGGAGCGGAAAGGGAGGGTTGGAAAGCACTTTAGTGTTGTCAGCCTAGAGACAGC